>CAWUFW010010651.1:0-677114 GCA_963921515.1 Calotriton arnoldi
TTTGGTCACTGTGATGATGGGGGTTTGGACCCCATTGCCACAATGTTCAAAATGTGCTTCAGCTATGGACCCCACACTTACATTTTGGTCACTGTGGTGATGGGGGTTTAGACCCCATTGCCACAATGTTCAAAATGTGCTTCAGCTATGGACCCCACACTTACATTTTGGTCACTGTGATGATGGGGGTTTGGACCCCATTGCCACAATGTTCAAAATGTGCTTCAGCTATGGACCCCACACTTACATTTTGGTCACTGTGGTGATGGGGTTTAGACCCCATTGCCACAATGTTCAAAATGTGCTTCAGCTATGGACCCCACACTTACATTTTGGTCACTGTGATGATGGGGGTTTAGACCCCATTGCCACAATGTTCAAAATGTGCTTCAGCTATGGACCCCACACTTACATTTTGGTCACTGTGATGATGGGGGTTTGGACCCCATTGCCACAATTGTCATGGCCTGCTTGCATTGTGGGTGCCACACACATATATGTGTGGCACATGTACTAGGGGGTCACATTGTATGTTCAAAGTCATGTTCGGTGTTGTAGGCATTTGACACAGTCTACACACGCTTGTCATGGTGTTGGAGGATGTCTTTTTCTTGCATTCCCTAGGTTGTGGTGTGCTGGTTGTGTCATGCATTGTCCATCCTATGAGTGGGGGTGGTAGTAGTGGTTGGCATCCAGCCCCCCCTGGCTCAGGGTGGTAGTAGTGGTAGGCATCCTGCCCCCCCTGGCTAAGGGTGGTAGTAGTGGTAGGCATCCAGCCCCCCTGGCTAAGGGTGGTAGTAGTGGTAGGCATCCAGCCCCCCTGGCTAAGGGTGGTGGTAGGCATCCAGCCCCCTGGGTGAGGGTGGTAGTAGTGGTAGGCATCCAGCCCCCCTGGGTGAGGGTGGTAGTAGTGGTAGGCATCCAGCCCCCCCTGGCTAAGGGTGGTGGTAGTGGTAGGCATCCAGCCCCCCCTGGGTGAGGGTGGTAGTAGTGGTTGGCATCCAGCCACCCCTGGCTAAGGGTGGTAGTAGTGGTAGGCATCCAGCCCCCCCTGGGTGAGGGTGGTAGTAGTGGTAGGCATCCAGCCCCCCCTGGCTCAGGGTGGTAGTAGTGGTAGGCATCCAGCCCCCCCTGGGTGTGGGTGGTAGTAGTGGTAGGCATCCAGCCCCCCCTGGCTAAGGGTGGTAGTAGTGGTAGGCATCCAGCCCCCCCTGGCTGAGGGTGGTGGTAGGCATCCAGCCCCCCCTGGGTGAGGGTGGTAGTAGTGGTAGGCATCCAGCCCCCCCTGGCTCAGGGTGGTAGTAGTGGTAGGCATCCAGCCCCCCCTGGCTAAGGGTGGTGGTAGGCATCCAGCCCCCCCTGGCTCAGGGTGGTAGTAGTGGTGGGCATCCAGCCCCCCCTGGGTGAGGGTGGTAGTAGTGGTAGGCATCCAGCCCCCCCTGGGTGAGGGTGGTAGTAGTGGTAGGCATCCAGCCCCCCCTGGCTAAGGGTGGTAGTAGTGGTAGGCATCCAGCCCCCCCTGGCTAAGGGTGGTAGTAGTGGTAGGCATCCAGCCCCCCCTGGCTGAGGGTGGTGGTAGGCATCCAGCCCCCCCTGGGTGAGGGTGGTAGTAGTGGTAGGCATCCAGCCCCCCCTGGCTCAGGGTGGTAGTAGTGGTAGGCATCCAGCCCCCCCTGGCTAAGGGTGGTAGTAGTGGTAGGCATCCAGCCCCCCCTGGGTGAGGGTGGTAGTAGTGGTAGGCATCCAGCCCCCCCTGGCTCAGGGTGGTAGTAGTGGTAGGCATCCAGCTCCCCCTGGGTGAGGGTGGTAGTAGTGGTAGGCATCCAGTCCCCCTGGCTAAGGGTGGTAGTAGTGGTAGGCATCCAGCCCCCCCTGGCTGAGGGTGGTGGTAGGCATCCAGCCCCCCCTGGCTAAGGGTGGTGGTAGGCATCCAGCCCCCCCTGGCTCAGGGTGGTAGTAGTGGTGGGCATCCAGCCCCCCCTGGGTGAGGGTGGTAGTAGTGGTAGGCATCCATCTCCCCCTGGGTGAGGGTGGTAGTAGTGGTAGGCATCCAGCCTCCCCTGGGTGTGGGTGGTAGTAGTGGTAGGCATCCAGCCCCCCCTGGTTAAGGGTGGTAGTAGTGGTAGGCATCCAGCCCCCCTGGGTGAGGGTGGTAGTAGTGGTAGGCATCCAGCCCCCTGGCTCAGGGTGGTAGTAGTGGTAGGCATCCAGCCCCCTGGGTGTGGGTGGTAGTAGTGGTAGGCATCCAGCCCCCCTGGGTGTGGGTGGTAGTAGTGGTAGGCATCCAGCCCCCCCTGGCTAAGGGTGGTAGTAGTGGTAGGCATCCAGCCCCCCCTGGCTAAGGGTGGTGGTAGGCATCCAGCCCCCCCTGGGTGAGGGTGGTAGTAGTGGTAGGCATCCAGCCCCCCCTGGCTCAGGGTGGTGGTAGGCATCCAGCCCCCCCTGGGTGAGGGTGGTAGTAGTGGTAGGCATCCAGCCCCCCCTGGCTCAGGGTGGTAGTAGTGGTAGGCATCCAGCCCCCCCTGGCTAAGGGTGGTAGTAGTGGTAGGCATCCAGCCCCCCCTGGCTAAGGGTGGTAGTAGTGGTAGGCATCCAGCCCCCCCTGGCTGAGGGTGGTGGTAGGCATCCAGCCCCCCCTGGGTGAGGGTGGTAGTAGTGGTAGGCATCCAGCCCCCCCTGGGTGAGGGTGGTAGTAGTGGTAGGCATCCAGCCCCCCCTGGCTAAGGGTGGTGGTAGTGGTAGGCATCCAGCCCCCCCTGGGTGAGGGTGGTAGTAGTGGTAGGCATCCAGCCCCCCCTGGCTCAGGGTGGTAGTAGTGGTAGGCATCCAGCTCCCCCTGGGTGAGGGTGGTAGTAGTGGTAGGCATCCAGCCCCCCCTGGCTAAGGGTGGTAGTAGTGGTAGGCATCCAGCCCCCCCTGGCTAAGGGTGGTGGTAGGCATCCAGCCCCCCCTGGCTCAGGGTGGTAGTAGTGGTGGGCATCCAGCCCCCCCTGGGTGAGGGTGGTAGTAGTGGTAGGCATCCTGCCCCCCCTGGGTAGGGGTGGTGGTGTGCATTCAGGCCCCTGTGTGCATATGTGGCATTGGTGATGGGCATCCCGCCCCTATGGTGCTGCTGTTGCTGGTGTAAGTATATTCTGCATCCCTCTGTGTGTGTGTGATGTGTCGTGTACGTGTTGTATGTGTTTTGTGGTTGGTGTCTGACTTACCTTCTGCACCGTATGCGTCCGTGCCTGTTCCGGTAGTATATGTAGAATATTGGTATGATCGGGACGAAGGGATTCATGGTTGGTTCGTGTCGTTCGTCCTTCTCGTCGTCCTCGTCGCTTCGCGTCATCCTCGTCGCTGGCGTGTTCGTCTCGTAGCCGTGGATCGTGTTGTGGCGCGAATCGGAGCTTATGTGCGCATCTCCCGGATGCTTTGACGTGCCGTGCGTAGCGACGGGTTCTGCGCGTACGGAAAGCGCATCGTACTTGTTCGGCCGGACGGAGCTGCATTTTCCCTTCCGTGCGACTCGATTCCACGTTTCCGGATTCGCCTCGGTCGGGGAACAGGACCTGGTTTGGGTGAGTACAGCTCGGCCGGATTCTGTGCTGTTGTGCGCATCGTACTTACTCGTTCGGTGTGCTGTACGGATCGGTCGGGAAACAGGCTTTCGCATGGCTTTTTTCCCGACCGAATGGTATTGGGTGCGCCTCCGACCGAGATCGGAATCGGCCCCTAAATATATTCTCATTTGTATTAAGTACATTGATGACTTTTTTTAAATTTGGAATGGTGATACCAATCTAGGTAAAATATTCATTGACATGTTGGGAGATAATGATTTGAATCTCACTTTTACAAACAAGATGAGCAATGATTATAGTGAGAAGTTGGATATTGCTATACATATGGACAATAATAGATTAGTCACCTCATTATACAGAAAAGAGACAGCTGTTAACAGCATTTTACAAGCTTAAAGCAATCATCCTAATTCACTTAAATGAAGTATCCCTTATGGAGAGCTCCTAAGGGCACGCCATAATCGATGCACGGAGAGTAGCTTCATCAAGGAACAACACAATGCTTTACACAATGGGGTTACCCTCAGAAAATTCTGGCACAGGCCAAACATAAAATGTAGGGAATGAAACAGGAGGTTGTCCTTTTCAAAGGCAGTATTACGCAACCCAAAAGTAAGGAAGAAGTAACTAGATGCATTACTGCATACAATAAAATAATCACATAGATTAAGGAACTTTATGAAAAAAACCTTGGGTCTAGGGACTGCCGATCCCATCCTAGGCAAAGACATAGGGCTTTTCCGTCCATTACCTATAGAAAGCCCAGATTCATCAGAAACATGTTGGTACATAATCATCTGGATCCACATAGAACATCCACTTGGTTGAGGGAACAGAAGGGATTTTATAAGTGTGATTCTTGCCAGGCATGCAAACACAGCAAGAATCCTAATGAGTATATACTTCCCAATGGAAAAGTTAAGAAAATATCTAAATGTATAACATGTGCATCTGATTTTGTGGTTTTGTGGTTTCAATGTGAATTGTTGTATATAGGGAGTACTAAGCTACCATTAAGAAAAAGGATTTTGAAGCACATGCATGGTATTAAGAACATTGATCAAAACTATCAAATTGCAAGCCATTTTCACCACAAAAGCAATAAGGAGCAGTTACGTTTCTTTGGGGTGGATAAAATCATCAGAACACCAGAAGGTGGTGACCGGGAACGAAAATTATGAATCTTTGAATCACGTTACATCATTGGTTTAAATGCTAAATGTCCAAATAGTTTGAACAGTGATGAAAAAGGGCAGTCCATATTGGGTTTTAGAATATGGGTGCATTTCGCACTTTATGAATCTGATTATGTGACATCAGTGGACTTTCAAGACTGTTTCATATATTCTACTTGATTTAGTGAAATGATAATTTATTTGGCAGCATAGTTCCATTTCAAAAATGTTTTTGTAACTTCCCTTATAAATAAAACGTTCTATTACAATAGAATTATGAATTACGGTTTTAAGCTAGTATGTAATATCATTGATTTTGAATTGTGTGAGACAGGGTGTGACTTCCTAAGGAATTTTGTTTATAATTATTTGGGATTTCTGAGTTATTTCCACCCTGTTTCCTTTGTACTTTTTGCTGTGTTTTTAAGAACTTTTCCTCTTATACTTCCTATTAATTTACTTTTCTGCTTACCATGCTAGGATTGCACACATGTTACTATTTATTTTAATTTGTTCAATATATTTTGACTTTTCTTTGTTGTTTCCTTTTTTGGTTTTGGTCCTAAGTGACAAGAAAAACAAAAGTGAAGGGATATCAGATTTGATAAGAATTTCCTGATATATTATCCCTTGTCAGTGGTTTTAGGAATGAATGGAAAGTTAGATATATTGGGGTGTGTGCCCCGGAATTGATTTAATCTAAATTAGAAAGAACAGTTTCTGAGGGTTTACATGGATTTGTGGATAACGTTTATGGCTTTGATTTTCTCTGTCCCATATTATTTCTTTTCAATTTTTGGATTTGATGGTGTAATAATTGGGCACTGACCTTTTTATGTTGTCAGTAGATATTTTCAATGGTTATGGAATTGACTATTGAGCAGTGATGTTAAGTGGCCTATGGGGCGCCACATATGAATACATTTTTCCATAACAATTGAGAAACCTCTCTATACTTGATTGACAAAGCTTTTACTGTTTCACCTTGGGGATTGAGCTTTTCTGTCTTCACTTTTTATTATTTTAACTTGCATTTATTTAATCATAGGAAATGCCAGATTTTTTCCCCCAAAACTATTTTCTAATTGAATAATTCCAATTATGTACTTTTCCATGGTATGGAAAAGGAGGACTGACATGTTTGCATTGATCCAAAATGAATTTTTACAAAATACTGCTTTGTCATAATTTTATGAGTTTATGCTATGTGCAATTCCCATTTTTTATGCGCATATTTGCATTTTGACATTAATACACTTGTATTCATTAATAGTTAAATATTTAGGCATTATATGCAGCTGATAATTGTTCATTGCAAGTGAACAATTTGATTGTTGTGAAACAAATAGTATGTTTTCCATCTTCGTCAACTGATAGTATGTTTTGTAGCTTTATGAGCATACTGCAAATTTTTTGGGGAGTTGCAGCTTATTTTCAAAAGTAGAACATTTACCAAATAGAAAACAACAGTTAATGAGATGTATAAACAGAAGAGACAACAAACATTCAAAGCTGCCTGAGTATAGGAGAATGCTTCTCTTCATGACAGAAAGCAATTACAAGCCTAAAAAAAGTAAGTGCATGTTTATTTAATTATTATTGAAAAATATAGCTAGTATGACAACAAAGAATAAAACACCTAACTATAATATATACAAATATATCATTTTAACATGTGCCTTATATTGCAGACACATGAAGAGACAATTTTCAACCTACTTCCAGAACAACCACACCTTCAAACTTTGAAAATGTACAGTTTCAACACTCAAGAAGACAAACAAACTATATGTGGAAAATATTTTTTATAATATAATTAAAACTAAAATAAATATACAACCTTACCAAACTGAAAACCTACAACAGTGAAGCTATTTTTGTTTCATTTTTACCATTCATAGAGCCCAAGGTATCTACTGAACCAAGCTACATAACATCTCAAAAAGTGATACCACCCGTTAGATTATAGGAGCTACACCTATTCTAAAGAAAAGACTATAAATGAATGCACACATTAGAAAAGCATTAAATATTTTTCTATAATGAGGGATGTGGGCATGCACCTTAATTAATGAGAGCATATCAAAAGTGAGTGACCAAACCATCTTCCATCAATGGCAGAAACTGAAATTGAAAACGGAGTACAAAATCTAAGAGAATTATCAACCAGATCTACAACTCTTGCTTGGACAATAATCAAAGAGTATGCTCCTGAACCAGTGTTCTTTCCCTAAACTGTGCCATTTTTTGAACAATTGGCACCCTTTAGGATCCCCTTAAGTACCTAGTACCTAGTAAGTGGTACCTCTGGTACCTAGGGGCTTGGAACTAAAGAGAGTCCCTAAGGGCTGCAGCATGAATTGTGCCACCCTAAGGGACCCCTCACCAAGATTATGCAAACAGCCATTGCAGCCTGCGTGTATTGGTGCAGAGAAAAATGAAGAGTCAACATGGCGCACATGTCTGTGTGCCATGCCAGCAAAACACTGCATGTGGTATAGGTAAGGCATCACTACAGCATGACGAGTACATGGGCTTGACACTCCTGATTACGAGTTCCCCAGCTACATTATGGCTTCACTGTACCCCAAGGTGTTTGGTACCAAACACCGGTCTTAATAAAACCCCACTGATGCCAGTGCAGGATTTATTAATAAATGCACCCAGAGAGAGCCTTTGAGGTGCCTCCTGAAATACTCTCAACTACTAATGTGTTGACTGACTGGTCTTGACCAGCCAGCCACCATAAACAGGTTTTTGACCTCCTGAGGTGAGAGTATTCGCTCTCGTAGGCCATGAATGAGCCTGCTCTGGACGGAGGTGTTCACACCTCCTCCACGCAGGATGTGCATTCCAGGGCAGGAAGCTTCAAAGGCCCTGCTGCCTTTGTTATGCAACTCAGGCCTCTCCAGATAGTGGAGATGCCCAACCCCATATCCTGAACCCACTTTTTTGCGGCAAGACAGGTCGGAAAATTAGTAAGATTGGGAGGTGTTCCCACCGAGGGTGGGCCATCTGATGTGGACCCCACTTTTCAAATTTCTCCATCTTGTTTTGGATGGAATTAGCATTCTAGGGTCAGGGTTATGCCCACTTCCACAGTAAGTGTTCATATAGAGGGTGTAGACAACCTAAAGGTAGACAGCCCATTGGCTACTACCTGTCACTCCTCTTAACACCCCTAAATTGAGTATTTAGGTGCCAACCCTGAACCCAAGAACTCAGATTCAATGGATCAAGAGAAGGACAACGAAGAGTCACTGGGAGGTAAGAACTGCAGCAGACCTGTGAACATTGGCACAAAACCCTGCCTGTCCTTAGCCCTCCCTTGATAATCACGACAGAGTGACTCATCCTGCAAGCTGGAGATTTCCCAATGTCTTGGGTAGCCTGCCAGCACTTCGAAAATACAGTCTCCCTTGGAGTAGAAGAGCTACTCCTCTGAAGTCTGCAGGCACCGACAAGCAGAGTCCAGTCCACCACCTTGCAGCTCCAAGGCCTAACCAATGCCGCAGATGACCAGGAGAAGGTACTCATGCTCTGGAAGGTCATATCTGTCTCCCCACCGAGTGTGAAGACTTCAGGACCAACTGGAGCAGTGCAGTACCAACACCCGGGGTACCGGACGCCATGCACCAAACGCCAACAGTGAGAGTCCAGTCTGGATTGCCACTGCACCACGACCAAGCAGTCGTCAAGGCATGTCAGCATCCCTGAGAACCATTTCGTGATTGGGCCAGATGTCCGTTTTTTGTCCCTGCCAGCTGTTTGCTTTGAACCGCAAGGAGCATCTTTGCGCACCACCCCAGCTGCCCTAACCAATCTGCACCCGAGCCACTCGGCCCACATCCTGATGAACTGACTGTGCCCCTTTGGTCCAAGACCTCTTGCAACCTAAGCCCCCGTTTTGGGGCTCTCAGACTTGTCCGCAACTTAACCTGTGCAGCCTATTTCCAGGTGCCCCCCCCCACCCTTCAGCATAGCATGCCAGGAACCAGGCTCACCAGCACGGTGCTCCCAGAAGAACTCGGGTGGTTCCTGAAGAACTGCTGGTAGTACTTTGGACCTTGGCCCACTGCAACTCAGAACCCTGAAGGTGAACCCCTGAAACCTACTGTACCTACCTTTATGTACCTTTTACTTTTCTTCCCACAGGATTGCATTGAGCGTAAAAGAGCACAGGTTTGGATGTTTTACTGACCTGTGAATATTTCTAAAAAAAACAGTACTTACCTTTGAACGAAGTTCCTGGTTTTCAAACATATAAAAAGAAGTATTTTTCAAATTTGGTCTCTGATTTATTCTTTGAGTGTGTGTCTCCTTTATTTCATCTGTGAGTATGACAAATGCTTAGCACTACCCTTTGATAAGCCTAACTGCTAGCCCACACTACCACAAAAGAGAGTGTTAGTATTATCTACTTTAGCCTCTGTAAACCAATTGGGGACCCACTGGACTCTCTGCACAGTGTACTTCGTTTTAGTATACTATATAGAGAGCCAGCTTTACACACACCTCAATTAGTGGGACAAATGCCATCAGTCCCAAACCTTAAGTAAACAATAAGCAGAAAAAGGAGAGCAGACAGAGAAGCCACACCAGCACTCAAACCTTTTCAGATATAAACGTTCCCCTATCTTACTCTCACACACAGCAAAGAAGAATTCATCCACTGTAAGAACCAAATGACAATAAAAGAAGAATATTGAACCACACTGCCAACAATATATTAACATTAACCTAGTGACCCATTTGGCAATGGATAAAGCTATTAAATCATACCCCTTTTAACTACATTTACTCTACACATGGCCAATACACAACAACTGTATTGCATTAGTGTATGGTCTCCTACCAAACAATTTAACCTACTGAGAATCCATGCCTGAAATCTATTTAAAAAGTAATTAATATTCAATTGCTAAAATAATAATGGATTTTGTAACTACTATGCTACAAGTCATCATAAAAATCTACCCTGATATCCAGATTCAAGGGTGCCACTGCCAAGTTAATCAAGCAATTAGGTAACACTTACAAAAATTAACTCTAGTATTGAATAAGCAACTAACAGCCAATTCGCTTTTGATTTGAAAAATGAATTGCTTTTGTTTTTGTCTTTGTGAGACCTATTCACAAAAAGCATATTGTAGTACATTTACCGGTACTACAATAGTACTATCAACGTACTGCAAAATGCTATTCAGACAAATATGTGGGGGTGGTTCTGGCCTCTCCAATCCTTTTCTGTGTGGAGATCTACACCTGAGGTGCTGAGTTTCTGCATACATAAGTATGTATTCTTGTAGTAAATGTGTGTGGGGTGCAAAGGAGAATTGCTGGAAAATGGAAAATGCTTCCAAATAAAATGCCTTTCTCATATCCTCTCAGTTGTAGTTCCATAAACGCCTGAGACCGAGTCGATTAGTGAGTCTCACGAAAAAGCAATTTCATCCCAGGTTTTGCCAGCACCAGTCTACAATTCCAAATGCACCTGTATGTATCTTGCCTCTTCTTTTCCTGTTTTCCCTGTCTTTCTCTTGTGAGGTAGTTGAACTGTCAATAACACTATAGAGATTTGAGGACAGATGGAACTCTCAGCGGATCTACATCTTCAGCTGAAACTTAACAGGTGGCAACCAAGGCTTCATATGACAATAACGGGAGAAGGTCTGGGGATCAGGTGGTGAAGGAGGAGGGGAGAAACCAAGCTAAAAATGTTCCTATACAACCAGTAACATAGATTACAGTGCTGTGTCAATATTGTTGTGCACTCTTCAGGCAGACAATGCTCGATTTCTGTTGCATGCTATCTTCTAGTCAATCGTCTATGTTGTAGTCAGTGGATGGGGCTCAGTGTTGCCACATACAGGCACAGGCAGCCTCAATGGCCTTATCAGTGCTCACAAATGCATATTTGCCACGTCATCTCTCTCTAAACAATGATAAATGTCAAGATAAGGGAAACTCCGCAAGACTATAGGGGAGGCAGGAATGATGAGGAAGGTAGGAAGATTTGGGTAGTGATGTAGGATCACAAACATACCACATGCTCCTCAACAGCTGGAGAACATCTTGCAGAGTTAAAAGTGGCAGGAGACAGAGCAGCCAGTTTCCAGCCACTCCAGAGGAGGATGGTCCACTGATGAAGTTCAGTGATAACTGAGGCACATCCAGGGGTAGGCAGAGGATTAGGTTGAGACAGAAGTTGAGTAGGTAAACAAGCACTACAATACCTGTTCCCACTTCTATTAAGTCTATTGCTCTGGCCACCATTCCTATAGATCTATAGAGTTTAATAGCTCAGGTAAGCAAAGTCAGTGTGTTAGCTTAAAAATCGAGCAGGATCTTTCAGGTTGACGTGCTGTCTGATCTTCTTCAGGTCTGATGTTCTGTCTGCTGGTCAGCATCAGCCCATTGCAATTGTACAAAAAATAGAACACCCTGTTTGCTGACCAAGCAAGTATCAAGTTGCAGTAACACACATCTTTAATCATCTGTGTAAATAACCCACTCTCCCTGCAGCTACATGTCCCCAACCCATCCCACAACCACTGAACCCCCACATCTAAAAATGTCAACATTTATGCCACATTGGCCCAAAGAATCCTGCCATTTTCTGCCTCCACCCAACAACCATCAATATATTTTTCTCCAAATTCCCTTGCTTATACCCACTTCCTTAAATTTGATATTTAAAGGTTTTGCAATAGCCTCAAAAGACTCTCATCTGCTGAAGCAATCTTGAGATTGGTGTTGGCATTGCAGAAAGGGATGCAGATACTTGCGTAACCCCTTCCAGAATATGCATGATGTGGGCACAAATTGAGCAGCTTTGCCATGTGAAGTGCTCATTTCCTCTTTTGCTTGGCATTAAACTACAAAAGGTACATCATAAATGTGTGCCATCTAAGAGGTGTTGTAAAGTTAGTGTACACTGTAATGGTGTGTATGGAATTCCACTAAATCCCCCAAAGATCCATTTCCCATTAAAGGGTGCAGTTACCGATTGCGCTCTGACTGGTGGGGCACTTTCAAATACAATGACAGTGCGGAAGGGGTTGTGCAGCCATTGTTTCTACCGGCACACCCTGCTCTGTTCGGAATGTATGTAGGTATGTAAATGTTATTTCTATAGTGGAAATCTACCTAAAAGGCAGCAGAGTATTGCACATGGTCAAAGACATGCATAGAGTCAACATGTGATAGGAGAGGTAGCTCAGTGGTGGATGGTTAAAACATTGTGAAATAGTATTCTTTAAAGGTGTGCCTTCAATTCTTTCCTAAATTAGAGCAGCATTGGGGCGGTGCTGATAGATGCGGGAATGTTGTTCCAGATCCTAGGTGCATAGATCTAAAAGGCCTGCTGCTTTGTTTTTACTTTTTAACACTTTTTAATCTCCAGTAAGATGGTGTGAGCTTGTCTGCAAGTTAAGTGGAGGTGCTGGTTTTGATATATTTGTAAAGGATGCAGCTGGTTTTGACAGATGGTGTAGGCTCGCAAAGGGAGCCAATTAAATTACATCAGGATGGGTTGGTGTTGTCATGTTTCTTCAGGCCATTGATGAAACATGCTTTGTTGTGTAGGATGAATTTGAAGGGTGCAGGTGTGGAGTCTGGGATGCTAAGGGGCAGGACATTATCACCATCCAGATGCAAGAGTATGAGGGCTTGAACACCATTTCTGAAGGTGCTTTCTGAAAGAAATGGTTTAGCTTTCTTTAGAATAGAGAGATGGTACCAGGCCATCCTTGTTTTCTTGGCAATGTGTTCCTTGAGGGTAAGGTTGGTGTCAAGTATCATGCCATTGAGACAGGTTTCTTCTGTTTCCTGTTAGTCATTCTTGGCAAATAACTGTTCTCAGCAACTGATTCTGAAGATCCCCTCAAAACACCACTCTGCGTTTCTCAGTTGATGTCTCAACATGGCATGCAATAATTCCCCAAAGGTAAGTATGGACGATTTTTTGGTAGTAGAACATTCACCCCACGCTGTGCTGTGCACACCCAGTGAGGACAAGCACTTGTGTAAATTAGGGCCATGACACCTTACTGTAGTAAAATCACAGGGAAGCTAAAACGTCTAAAATAATTACCTCCATGTGGTTCAGCAATCCATATTTTCACTGCTCTTTTTCTCCAAGCTGAAAGCGAAATTACAAGAAATTAAAGACCTGGATAAGAGATGGAGAAAGTCAGGGCAAGGCAACACTTTTCTTTCAGAAACTTTTAAAAGTAAAACAAAGGGGCATATTTACAGTAGAAGTGGCAGTGCGCTGCTTTAGCCTCCTTGGCTTAACATTGCGCTCTGCCACTTCTGAAACACAGGGCTGCACCATATTTCCCCCTGTGCTGGCATTAAATGTACCTGCCTAGCGCCAATGTCTGCGTTGCAGGAGAAGATTCTTTATGTGCAGGAAGGTGTCCCTTCTGCATATAACCAATCTTTAAATGGCGTTATGTAACTTCTATGTTTGCTGCTTAATGCAGCACACATAGAAGTTGTAAAACGTCGGGGCATATTAGCAAGACCGGCGATAAAATTATCGCCATTTTAGCGGCAGGAAACTGCCGCTAAAGCGGCGATAATGGGCTTGCTAATATGCGTTATAGAATTCCAATAGAAGCCCAGGTTAGATGTCCTGCACATCTAACCTGGGCTTCTATTGGAATTTTATAACGCATATTAGCAAGCTCATTATCGCCGTTTTAGCGGCAGTTTCCTGCCGCTAAAACGGCGATAATTTTATCGCCGGTCTTGCTAATATGCCCCGTCATTTTTTTAATGATTGTTTATGTGCAGGAAGGGACACCTTCCTGCATATAAACAACCAACGGCGTTTTGCCGGAAACAGCATAAACGAGGAGAAATTAAACATTTCTCCTCATTGCGCCAGGGTAAGACCAGGTTTTCCCTGGTCTTAATTTTGGCACTGCCTCATATTTACGCCACCCTTGTAAATATGGGGCAGCGTCAAAATCAATGGGTGTTGCGGTGGAATGCCCACCGCAACGACCAATGCCCTCCCCTTTCACGCTAGGTATAGCGTTAAATGGGGCCTTATTTACAAGGCAGCGTTAAGCCACATTCAGGGGCATATTAACAAGGCCCGGCGATAAATATCGCAAAGCGCGCTTAGCGCTTGCATATTTATCGCCGGCTATCACTGTAATTTATCGCCCGGTTAGCGCGTTATCAACAACGCGCATCGCCGAGGCGATAAAATTCCAGAGATAGCGTGGATATCGCCGTTTTCCATGGTGGAAAACGGCGATATCCTAGATGATAGGGCCTGTGGTCTTAGCCACAGAATCCACCCCCCATGTTAAGTATGCCTTAGTCAGGAATTTAACAGACGTTAAATTCCTGCGTTAAGGCATACTTAACGCGATTTAAAAGATCGCTAACCCTCCTTGATAATATCGCGATATTATCCCTGTTTGGTTTCACAGCCACGCCTACTTTGCATCTCATTAGCGATGCAAAGTTAGGCGTGCTGGGAACGGGCGCTAAGTCAGCAAAACACGCGATAGCGTGTCTTTGCTGATAAGGCGATGAAATTATCGCCGCTTTTCGCCCGAAAACGGACGCAAAAGCGGCGATAATTTCATATCGCCCCCTTGTTAATATGCCCCTCAGTGACTTAACACTGCCTTGTAAATGAGGCGAAGCCCCTATCGCCAACACAACGTCGTGAAAAGTGACGTTGTGCTGGCGATTGGGGCTTGTAAATATGCCCCAAAATATGTTATCAATAAGTAATTGTGTATCCAAAACAATATATAAAAACAACGGGGCTTATTTACAAGCCCCTGGCGCAAGAGGCTTGTAAATAAGCCTCAATATATCCTAACGTAATCAGACTACATGAGTAACGGTCTAGAATTGCTCGGACTTTAACCATGGTGTTCCCTAGTTGTATATTTTTACAAGTCCATGCCTTAATTCTGGCTGGATTTACTACAATCATTTTTGGTTATGTGCCTATGAATTATGAATTATCTGGCAGATTCACATCCGATTTAGAAACCACTGACTCGTGCTCGATATACAAATAATTACATTCGAAAAGCTGGAGTTATCCCCAAAGTTTCTCCATTATAGTTTATTTATCTTTCAAATCTGCCTAATGCATTAGCCCATATGATTTATAAACAGAGCGTTTAATGGGGACTAATAACGTTTAACATAAAGGGCTGCTTTTCTATGTCACGTTCCTTTGCTGTAACACCAGAAAGTATTAATGTAGAAGAATGATTTTATAAAAAATAAAAAAATACTGCTAGGCAGATTTGGCAATCATGCCCTGTTTTAGATAGGCCATTTCCTTTTCCATGTAGTCCAGGAAAGGACTCGTACAAATGATGTATCAGATTGATTCTGTCTGACAGAAGGGCCATGTTTTCCCCAAACCACCGTCCTACGACTGACTTTGGATGAAGGGTTTATTGGCAACAACATCATTCATTCTGGCTGGCCTCTGGAAGGTACTAGACCGTAATCGTTTACAGAAGTGAGCTCAGTGAGTGAACGATCCTGTCGACATTTGGTAATGACCATGGGGAGTCTGCTGCCTGCTGACGTAAAATGAAGCTATAAATATATCACTTAATTTTCATACCGAATTTTATGTGCAAAATAAGTAATGTCCTCTATTTTACAATTTTCTTCCCGACTATTTATTATAGACTAAAACATGATGTATACAATTTTAGGCGAATTAGAAAAAAATACTAACAAGTCAATACGTTTATTGTCAACATCTGCTGTTTCAAGAATTCGGTCAGATATATCATGAAACACAAAATAAATCAGAACGCTTCGAGTACCACAACATACAGATATTACGCTTAAATGTGAAACAGAAGAAAGCGAAATTTCCTTATTGTTTAATGTTCTTATGGCATGTTACCTTCATCCAACTTACTCTTCATAGCAGTTTTAACAAAAGATGTGCTATAACTGTGTTTAAGAGCAGTTTGTAAGAATATAGCACTCGTCATTTTTTAAAGTGAGAGGACAATGTCTGGAGAGGAAATAGTTTAATAGATGGTTAGAAAATCTGACACACACAAGCTTTCTGATTGTATTTTGTGAGAAGTGTGGTTGCCTTGATAATGTTACAATATAACAATGAAACATATGTAGAGTAAACTATCCATAGCCTATGGAGAAAGGGAACAGATATTGCAGCATCTTACAATGTAAAATGCTATTGTGTAGAGGCTAAACACAACTATTGTAGACACAAAAACAAAACAATCTTTCTCAAAGCCAATAGGACGTGGCTGTGAAACCTATCACTTTGCTACTTGTTGCTATCCTAAATAGCTGCTGCGGATGCGGGCACATCGTTGGTGGCCAAATATCCTGAAATGCATGAAAAGATGGCTACAACAAATGAGTGCACATCCATGGTGGTCCCCTTTAAATGTATTTCTTTTATTTGAACTAAGTCCATTTCAAGGTGGTGACCGTGGATGCGCATCCACTACCAGTGGCTATTTTGGAACACAATTATGTTAGTTACAAAATGCATGAAACGATGGCCACCACGCTAGTTAGTAGTTGCTCATGAGGTAAATATGGAAAAGCTTCACAATGCATACTGAAAGTAAGTTGACATTTGGTCTTGTTGTGAAGACTTCAAAGTTGACCTAGAAATGTGTTGTTCTTTCTATTATGAATAATGTTAATATGCTGTGAGTGGCATGGTTTTCGGGTGATAATATTTAATGTTACAAATAAGACATGTCTGATTGCATGTAAATATGACTGCATTAAATATTAGAGAATATTAGGAATTGGGTCTAGAAAAGCAGACTAACTGGTTGAATGGTAATGCTAACAAATATGTGCTCAATCGCCAAGTTTTCATTTTAGAAAGTTATTCCATGTTCTCAGACACTGTTCAAACTAGCAGGACTGACTTTTCACTTCTCTATTGCACACGTTATAACCAGGACAAGGGAAGATGGCCTTATAGATATTCATCTTGGAATGAAGAAGGAAAAAGTAGCATTAGCTTATGTAGCTCACGTATGATTCTGTGAAGGGAATTGTTTGCACACTTTTGTAGCAAAGCAGAAGCTGAGTTCGAGTGACCCCTCCTCACTCCATAAGACGTCATTGATGATAAAGGTATATCACACACTGATGCAAAAACTAGATTAGGCACATGGACCAGTTGTTGAGGGGAGATGCTGTATGACTGAGTTCAAACTGCTAACCCAATCACAGGATGAGGGACTATGCATGTCTTGGCATAATATAAGCTTCGTGATCTAATATAACCAATATAGGTTGGAGGGCTGAAGACAATGTAGACACTTAGGGCCAGATGTACGACCAATTTTAGCATGCGCAAACAGGTTAGCGACTCGTTTGCGCATGCTAAAATTGGTATGGCCATGTACTAACACAATTTTGCGAGTCGCAAATGAATTGCGACTCGCAAAAAAGTGCTTAGAGACCCGCTATTTGGAAGGGACGTTCCCTTCCAAATAGCGACTCTCTAACCCATGTACTAATGTTTTGCGACCGTAATTGTGGTCGCAAAACACTCGCAATTACCACCTACTTCAGGTAGGTGGTAATGCATTCGCAAATGGGAAGGGGTCCCCAGGGGACCCCTTCCCCTTTGCAAATGCATGCAAAAATATTTTTTAAGGGCAGGCAGTGGTCCGAGGGACCACTGCCTGCCCTTAAAAATGAAACAAAAACGTTTCATTTTTACTTTTTAAATGCATCCCGTTTTCCTTTAACCCCTTCGCTGCTAGGCCTTTTACCCTGTGCTAAGCCTTTTTTTGGCTATTTGGGGTAGTGCGCGCTTAGGCCCCTGTAACCTTTTGACCACATAAGGTATCCACGCCAAATTTGCGTCCTTTTCTTCCAACATCATGGGGATTCTAAAGGTACCCAGGGTTTGTGGACTCCCCTGGAGGGGTCCCAGAAATTAGCCAAAATACAGCTAAATTTTGGGTTTTTTGGGAAAAATGGGAAAAAAGTGCTGCAAATGAAAGCGTCTGGGTTTTTCCCTGCAAATGGTATCAAAAAAGGGTTTGTGGGGCTGAAATCACCATTTTCCCAGATTTTAGGGAATGACAGACTTTTGTAAGAAAACCAACATTTTTTACACAGTTTTGGCATTTTTCTGGGACATGGCCTATTTTTGCTATTTTTTGTGCTTTCAACCTCCTTCCAGTTAATGGTAGAAATGGGTATGAAAGCAATAATGGATCCTGGAAAGCTATACATTTTAGAAACGTAGACAAAATTCTGAATTCAGCAAGGGGTCATTTGTGTAGATCCATCAAGGTTTCTTTATAGAAACTAACAGTTAAATATAGGAAAAATTGAAAATTAGTTGAAAAAAACAGCCTTTTGTGTCACCGTTTTCACCTGTAACTTCTTCTAATTATGACAGCTGTTTGAAAGCAATATACTGTTACATCCGCTGGACCTTACTGGTTGTGGGGATATATAGGACTTGTAGGTTCACCAAGAACCCGACGAACCCAGAGCCAAAAACTGAGCAGCAATTTGCAATGGCTTTTTATTATGTACCGGGTATATAGCAATTATTGTGGGAAAATGTATACATGGAAAAATCGGTATGAAAGACACCTATGTATTTCTGAAATGGGAACAAAATATAGAGTTTAGAAACAGTAGATATTTGCACATTTCCAAAATTGGGAATACTCATACTAGCATGAGAATTATCGATCATTTTTCAAAATGACTTCTTTTTTACACAATGTCTTTCATTTGGAAGGCAGAAATGCATCGAAAGTCAATAAGTAATAACAGTTGCTTTACAAATCTGAATTACCCTAAGTCTCCCGATAAAAATGGTACTTCACTTGTGTGAGTAGGCATAGTGCCCACGACAGGAAACGGCTCAAAACCCAACGGGAACACACCACATTTTCACAATGAAAAATTACCCTTTTTTTGCAAAGTGCCTAGCTGTAGTTTTTGAACCCTAGCTCTGCCGGCACCTAGGGAAACCTAGCAAACCTATACATTTTTGAAAACTAGACACCCAGGGGAATCCAGGATGGGGTGACTTGACTGTCTCTCACCAGGTTCTGTTACCCAGAATGCCTTGCAAACCTAACATTTTGTCAAAAAAAACACATTTTCCTCACATTTGTGTGGTGGAAAGTTCTGGAATCTGCATGGATCCAAATTTCCACCCACCCCGCATTCCCCAAAGTCTTCCGAGAAAAATGGTACCTCACTTGTGTGGGTAGGCCTAGTTCACGTGACAGGAAACGGCGCAAAATGCAACGTGGACACACCTCAATTTCGCAGTGAAAAATGACAATTTTTTGGCAAAGTCCCTAGCTGTAGTTTTTGAACCATAGCTCTGCCGGCACCTAGGGAAACCTAGCAAACCTATACATTTTTTAAAACTAGACACCCAGGGGAATCCAGGATGGGGTGACTTGACTGGTTCCCACCAGGTTCTGTTACCCAGAATCCCTTGCAAACCTAAAAAATTGTCAAAAAAAACACATTTTCCTCATATTTCTGTGGTGGAAAGTTCTGGAATCTGCATGGATCCACAAATTTCCACCCACCCCGCGTTCCCCAAAGTCTTCCGAGAAAAATGGTACCTCACTTGTGTGGGTCGGCCTAGTGCCCGCGACAGGAAACGGCGCAAAACGCAACGTGGACACACCTCAATTTCGCAGTGAAAAATGACCCTTTTTTTTGTCAAATTGCCTAGCTGTAGTTTTTGAACCCTAGCTCTGCCGGCACCTAGGGAAACCTAGCAAACCTATACATTTTTGAAAACTAGACATCAATGGGAATCCAGGATGGGGTGACTTGACTGCCTCTCACCAGGTTCTGTTACCCAGAATCCCTTGCAAACCTAAAAAATTGTCAAAAAAAACACATTTACCCACATTTCTGTGGTGGAAAGTTCTGGAATCTGCGTGGATCCACAAATTTCCACCCACCCCGCGTTCCCCAAAGTCTTCCGAGAAAAATGGTACCTCACTTGTGTGGGTCGGCCTAGTGCCCGCGACAGGAAACGGCGCAAAACGCAACATGGACACACCTCAATTTCGCAGTGAAAAATGACCCTTTTTTGGCACAGTGCCTAGCTGTAGTTTTTGAACCCTAGCTCTGCCGGCACCTATGGAAACCTAGCAAACCTATACATTTTTGCAAACTAGACACCCAGGGGAATCCAGGATGGCGTGACTTGACTGCCTCTCACCAGGTTCTGTTACCCAGAATCCCTTGCAAACCTAAAACATTGTCAAAAAAAACACATTTTCCCCACATTTCTGTGGTGGAAAGTTCTGGAATCTGCGTGGATCCACAAATTTCCACCCACCCCGTGTTCCCCAAAGTCTTCCGAGAAAAATGGTACCTCACTTGTGTGGGTCGGCCTAGTGCCCGCGAAAGGAAACGGCACAAAACGCAACGTGGACACACCTCAATTTCGCAGTGAAAAATGACCCTTTTTTGGCAAAGTGTCAAGGTTTTATTCCAAACTCCCAGGATCGGTGCGTCGCTCAAATGGGTCCACCTCTCAATCGCTCCACTCTCTGATGCTATACCAGGGCAGAGGGTAGGAATGATTAAGCGAGGGAAGGAAAGGATGGGGACAGCGGGGAGGGAGACCTACAACACAAAAAACACAATTAAAGGCCTATTCCACTTTCTGTAATACATGTCTAAACTCATAACTTATACTGAGCAATAACTACCTGTAAAGGAAAAAAGAACGAGCATTCTTGCAACCAAGTCTTTGATGAAGGTATCGTATCTTAGGAAGGCTCTTTATATGCAAAAATGAGAAAAACACACCATATCATGAGTTTCACCACACTATGGGTATACACAACTTCCCACTCAACGCTCACTCATACTGTACCCACCACAATGATTGTTGGTACTTGCATCACAGAGGGGTTGAGCATAACTCACACCAAAGCCCCTGCTAGGAAGAAAGATCATAAGAGCACATAAAGTATTTAGTAATACTCATCATCAGAAAATGAAATAAATGGTACTGGCATTAACCTCTCATGCCTAGCACTCTTCTGCTGTTTCAGCACAGCCAATGTCATGCATAACACTTCCGGTAATAAGGCATATTTTAGGCGTAAACACCATGAATCCAGACACAGTACATGTTGGAGGTATAGCTTCCCTCCTCTACTATAAGGTTAGATGCTAATAAATAGAGCACATAGATCCAATTCACCTCCTCGTGAGTATACAAGTTATGCCCCCAGAGCGGTGACAACGTCACCCTTACCGCCCTTCATGAAAGCGTCCAAAAGGTCAAGGATTCTCGTAGCGCGGGTCTTCCTTGATCCGGCGTCCCGGCCGAACAGAATTCGCAGCACTGATTGCCGCCGCCACCCTGCATAAAAGAACTCATAGTAGGCGCGTCATCAGCAAGCAGGATTCCTGGGTAATGGAGTTCTTTGGTGGCACGAGCGAACTCTGACACTGCGCTCGCCTTGCGCCCTGAAGCAATCGCCCGTGGACTCCAGGTGAGTGTGACAGTACATCCCCCCTCCCTAAAGGGGCCGACGAAGACGCGGTTTACCGGGAAACCGCGTATGGAAAGCGCGTATCAACCTGGGAGCATGAATACTCCTTGCGGGTTCCCAGGAATTTTCCTCCATGCTATATCCTTTCCAGGAAATCAGATACCATAAAGAGGATCCCCTCATTTTTGAGTCCAATATTTTAGAAACCTCATATTCAGGTTCACCATCCACCCAAACTGGGGGAGGCGTTTTCTTCACCGGCGTGTAGGAGGGCTTCAGCAGGGATACATGAAACACTGGGTGTATTCTCATGGTCTTTGGCAAGGATAAACGGACTGAGACTGGGTTAATGCATTTTATCACCTTGTAGGGCCCTAAATAACGAGGGTTGAATATACTGTATCGGCGAAACCTGATGTTCCTCGTGGATAACCAGACCACATCGCCTGGCATGTATGGGGGACATTCCCTACGGCGTACATCTGCATATCTTTTGTAGCTTATTTTAGCTTTCTGAAGATTCAACTGCGTCTTTTTCGATAGTGCTTTGTATTCGTTTCACTCTGTCCTGTACCTCAGGTAATTTATGATCCATCCCAGGGTGGACCAAAGGCAAGAATCTAGGATGAAACCCATAGTTGCTGTAGTACGGGGTGTGCTTGGTGGACTGGTGGGTCGCACTGTTGTAAGCTGTTTCTGCCACCCACAACAGTTCCACCCATTCATCAGTGTTTTCTTTTACATAGCAACGTAGATATTGCTTTAATGTTTGGTTCAAACGCTCAGTCTGCCCATCCGTTTGTGGATGGTAACTTGTGGATTTTGCTGATTTTATTTGCAAGGCCTCACACCACACCATCCAGAAATGAGCCGTGAATTGGGATCCACGATCGGATACAATAGTGGATGGCACGCCATGTAATCGCACTATTTGACTCAGAAGAATCTTGGCTAATTGCCCAGAAGTAGGTAGAGTTTTGCAGGCTATGAAATGTCCCATTTTCGTGAGACTGTCTACTACTACCAAGATAACAGTGTGCCCTTGGTCTTTAGGCAACCCTACTATGAAATCTACGGATATAGTATTCCATGGAATCGAGGGTGTGGGTAATGGTTGCAACAACCCTTGAGCCTTTCTGTGATTTGATTTTGCCTTGGCACATGTTTCGCATTTCTGTACAAAAAGTGCCACGTCTGTCTTTACTGAAGGCCACCAAAAATATCTCAGAATTCTGTCTAACGTCTTGTCGATGCCATTGTGACCTGCACTGGGAACCGTATGACACCAATGAAGCACTCTTTCTTGTAATGCTTTTGAGGGAATCAACATTTGTTGATTTCTAATCGGCACCCCTTGTCTCATTTTCCATTGAGGATGTTCCTTGAGCCATTTCCTCCATATGGGCGATGTGCTTGCACGAGCCACAGATCGTAAAAATTGTTCAGAGTGCACAACGCCTATGACTTGATCAGGGGCCAATATAGAAAGGGTTTGTTTATTCACCGGGCTGCTCGTTGTTTCCCATCGGGTAAGAGCATCCGCTTTCCCATTCTCCGCACCAGGTCTATAGGTGACAATATAATCGAACTCGGAAAAAAACAACATCCAGCGCATTTGCCTAGGGGATAACATACGGGCAGACCTCATAAACTGGAGGTTACGATGGTCTGTGTATACTGTGACCACATGCTTAGCCCCCATCAAATGATGTCTCCATGTAGTGAAAGCATCCTTGATGGCCATTATCTCTTTTTCCGCAATGGTGTACCTTGTTTCAGCCTCATTGAGCTTGCGAGACATGTAGGCTACTGGAAGTAGCTGTCCTGTTGTTACATTCCTTTGTGACAGAATTGCACCCACCGCCATGTCAGACGCATCAGCTTCCACTATAAACGGCTTCTCAGGATCTGGGTGGGTCAAAACTGGGGCGGAGGTAAAGGCTCCTTTCAATTGAGTAAAGGAGGCTTCAGTTTCTTGAGTCCATTCAAACGGAACGTTTTTTCTTAACAGTTTTGTTATCGGTGTCACCACCCTTGAAAACTGGGGTATGAACCTTCGATAAAAATTAGCGAATCCCAAAAAACATTGGACTTTCTTCATATTGACTGGTTGAGGCCAATCTTTTACAGCTTTTATTTTACGATCAGACATTTCCAATCCTTGAGGTGAAAGAATTACTCCTAAAAACTCCACCCTCTGAACATGGAATTCGCATTTACTTAGCTTGCAAAATAATCCATTGTCACGCAAGGCTTGCAGGACCAAACACACATGCTGATAATGCTGGCCCACGGAATCAGAATAAATCAAAATATCGTCAATATAGACTACTGTAAAAACATCCAGATACTCCCGCAACACTTCATTCAAAAAGAATTGAAAAGCAGCAGGAGCATTACACAGCCCAAATGGCATCACGGTGTACTCAAATAACCCAAAACGAGTGCGAAACGCTGTTTTCCACTCATCTCCCTTCCTTACCCTGACCAAGTGATAAGCACCCTTTAAGTCCAGCCGTGTGTATATTTGGGCAGTTTTCACCTGGTCTAAGAGAAATGGAATGAGAGGTAAGGGATACCTGTTCTTAATGGTAATGTGGTTCAAGGCCCTAAAATTGATGCACGCACGTTTTTCCCCGTTTGCTTTCGGTATGAAAAACAAAGGGGAGGCTGCAGGAGACTTAGATGGTCTTATGAAGCCATTCGCCAAATACTGATCCAAATATGATTTGAGATGCTCGTTTTCCTTGTCCGTGAGAGCATAGATCCTGCTACATGGTACTACAGCACCTGGCACTAGGTCAATTTGACAGTCGTAGGACCTATGAGGGGGTAACACATTGGCTTGTTGTTCATTGAACACTTCCCTGTATTGTTCGTATTCCGGGGGTAAGGTAATATCCTGCTCTGCAGTGGTAGCGATGTGAAGAAGAGTGGCTAAGGCTTTTACTGAAAGATCACTGTGTTCCTGACTGCCATGATCCTTGCATTCCGGACTGTTAAATAGAACAGTCTTGGCAACCCAATCTATGGAAGGATTGTGCTTAATCAACCAAGGTAACCCCAGAATAATACCATACTGAGGTGCTCGTATTATATTGAAGGTTAGGGACTCTACATGTTGATGCGCACAGCGTACTAACAACGCACTTGTAGAGAAACTGATTGGTCCCGTGATCAATTCCCTCCCATCTATGGCCAAGACAGTCTCAGGCACATCCTTTTTAACTAAGGACAACTGTAAACCAGCAGCCAAATACTCATCCATAAACAACCCAGTGGCCCCTGAGTCTATCATAGCTTCCATGTCTCTCCACCCATCTGGCAACTGAATACCGATAGGGATCCTAAAATGTCCTGATGTGATCGCCTGTATGTCCTGAGTTGAAGGGATTACTAAGCCGCTCAAAAAGCCCCCTCCTGTTACCTTTGAGCCTTCTAGTTTTCCGACTTAGGGAACACGGATGCACTCGTGCTACCAAACCCTGGTTTGTTCTTGGGTTTAGCCAGGCAATCCCTTACAAAATGGCCTTTCTTGCCACAATACAAACATAATCCATTCTTACGCCTCTGCTCTCGTTCCTCCTGTCATAAAGGAGCCCTAACAGTACCTATCTCCATAGGTTCTGGCCCTCCGGCCGTGCTAGGTTTAGAAAATCTGGGTTTTTCATACCTAGAAAAAAACCTATCAGGTCTTCTTCTATCGGTCCTGCGATCGTTCATCCTACTGTCTAACCTCAAGGCCAAATTAATGAGATCAGTACACGTGGCCGGTTGAGGATCTACCTGGGCTATCACGTCTTTGAGCTCATCTCGTAATCCCTGATGAAACAAAGCTGCTCTCTTATCCTCAGGCCATCCAGTCTCTGATATAAATCGCTGAAAGGTATTCAAGTACACAAGCAGATCTTTATTGCCTTGCCTTAGTTCCAATAACTCCCTATCGGCTGTGAGACTATGGGATCGTCTATCAAAGATATTCTCAAACTCTTTTCTAAATCTGTCCCAATCGTACAACAGGGGATCATCATTACGAACAAACGGGACAGCCCACAAACCGGCATCTCCAGCTAAATACGAAATAAGGAAGGCTACCTTAGCTTGGTTAGTTGGAAATGCCCGAGGTTTACAGGTAAAATGCAACAACACCTGTGTCATAAAGACCTGTACTTTGCTCTCATCCCCTGTAAACCTTTCAGGGGCCGCCAAAGGTATAGGTGTGGGAAATTCCACCGACAATGGTGGTGCTGCTCCTGCAAAGGAACCCGACGGCCACGTAGCACCACTACCTCTTCCTGCGCTCACATCAAACGGGTTCCTCTGTAATTTGTCAACTCGATCTTGTAAGGCCGCAGTTTCTGCCCTAGAGGCAGCTAATTCCTGTTGAACCATAATCAAGGCCGCCATTACATCGTCTAAGGTGGCCATCATCAACCAAACACCGATCAGGAGAGAATAAATTCTTGGGCTGCGAATTCTGTCAAGGTTTTATTCCAAACTCCCAGGATCGGTGCGTCGCTCAAATGGGTCCACCTCTCAATCGCTCCACTCTCTGATGCTATACCAGCGCAGAGGGTAGGAATGATTAAGCGAGGGAAGGAAAGGATGGGGACAGCGGGGAGGGAGACCTACAACACAAAAAACACAATTAAAGGCCTATTCCACTTTCTGTAATACATGTCTAAACTCTTAACTTATACTGAGCAATAACTACCTGTAAAGGAAAAAAGAACGAGCATTCTTGCAACCAAGTCTTTGATGAAGGTATCGTATCTTAGGAAGGCTCTTTATATGCAAAAATGAGAAAAACACACCATATCATGAGTTTCACCACACTATGGGTATACACAACTTCCCACTCAATGCTCACTCATACTGTACCCACCACAATGATTGTTGGTACTTGCATCACAGAGGGGTTGAGCATAACTCACACCAAAGCCCCTGCTAGGAAGAAAGATCATAAGAGCACATAAAGTATTTAGTAATACTCATCATCAGAAAACGAAATAAATGGTACTGGCATTAACCTCTCATGCCTAGCACTCTTCTGCTGTTTCAGCACAGCCAATGTCATGCATAACACTTCCGGTAATAAGGCATATTTTAGGCGTAAACACCATGAATCCAGACACAGTACATGTTGGAGGTATAGCTTCCCTCCTCTACTATAAGGTTAGATGCAAATAAATAGAGCACATAGATCCAATTCACCTCCTCGTGAGTATACAAGTTATGCCCTCAGAGCGGTGACAACGTCACCCTTACCGCCCTTCATGAAAGCGTCCAAAAGGTCAAGGATTCTCGTAGCGCGGGTCTTTCTTGATCCGGCGTCCCGGCCGAACAGAATTCGCAGCACTGATCGCCGCCGCCGCCCTGCATAAAAGAACTCATAGTAGGCGCGTCATCAGCACGCGCGCGCGCCTACCCGGAAGCAGGATTCCTGGGTAATGGAGTTCTTTGGTGGCGCAAGCGAACTCTGACACTGCGCTCGCCTCGCGCCCTGAAGCAATCGCCCGTGGACTCCAGGTGAGTGTGACACAAAGTGCCTAGCTGTAGTTTTTGAACCATAGCTCTGCCGGCACCTAGGGAAACCTAGAAAACCAATACATTTTTGAAAACTAGACACCCAGGGGAATCCAGTATGGGGTGACGTGACTGCCTCTCACCAGGTTCTGTTACCCAGAATCCCTTGCAAACCTAAAAAATTGTCAAAAAAAACACATTTTTCCCACATTTCTGTGGTGGAAAGTTCGGGAATCTGCGTGGATCCACAAATTTCCACCCACCCCGCGTTCCCCAAAGTCTTCCGAGAAAATGGTACCTCACTTGTGTGGGTCGGCCTAGTGCCCGCGACAGGAAACGGCGCAAAACGCAACGTGGACACACCTCAATTTCGCAGTGAAAAATGACCCTTTTTGGCAAAGTGCCTAGCTGTAGTTTTTGAACCATAGCTCTACCGGCACCTAGGGAAACCTAGCAAACCTATACATTTTTGAAAACTAGACACCCAGGGGAATCCAGGATGGGGTGACTTGACTGCCTCTCACCAGGTTCTGTTACCCAGAATCCCTTGCAAACATAAAAAATTGTCAAAAAACCCATTTTCCCCACATTTCTGTGGTGGAAAGTTCTGGAATCTGCGTGGATCCACAAATTTCTACCCACCCCGCGTTCCCCAAAGTCTTCCGAGAAAAATGGTACCTCACTTGTGTGGGTCGGCCTAGTGCCCGCGACAGGAAACGGCACAAAACGCAACGTGGACACACCTCAATTTCGCAGTGAAAAATGACCCTTTTTTGGCAAAGTGCCAAGCTGTAGTTTTTGAACCATAGCTCTGCCGGCACCTAGGGAAACCTAGCAAACCTATACATTTTTGAAAACTAGACTCCCAGGGGAATCCAGGATGGGGTGACTTGACTGCCTCTCACCAGGTTCTGTTACCCAGAATCCCTTGCAAACATAAAAATAGTGTAAAAAAAACACATTTTCCCCACATTTCTGTGGTGGAAAGTTCTGGAATCTGCGTGGATCCACAAATTTCTACCCACCCCGCGTTCCCCAAAGTCTTCCGAGAAAAATGGTACCTCACTTGTGTGGGTCAGCCTAGTGCCCGCGACAGGAAACGGCGCAAAACGCAACGTGGACACACCTCAATTTCGCAGTGAAAAATGAGCCTTTTTTGGCAAAGTGCCTAGCTGTAGTTTTTGAACCATAGCTCTGCCGGCACCTAGAGAAACCTAGCAAACCTATACATTTTTGAAAACTAGACACCCAGGGGAATCCAGGATGGGGTGACTTGACTGCCTCTCACCAGGTTCTGTTACCCAGAATCCCTTGCAAACCTAAAACATTGTCAAAAAAACACATTTTCCCCACATTTCTGTGGTGGAAAGATCTGGAATCTGCGTGGCTCCACAAATTTCTACCCACCCCGCGTTCCCCAAAGTCTTCCGAGAAAAATGGTACCTCACTTTTGTGGGTCGGCCTAGTGACCGCGACAGGAAACGGCGCAAAACGCAACGTGGACACACCTCAATTTCGCAGTGAAAAATGACCCTTTTTTGGCAAAGTGCCTAGCTGTAGTTTTTGAACCATAGCTCTACCGGCACCTAGGGAAACCTAGCAAACCTATACATTTTTGAAAACTAGACACCCAGGGGAATCCAGGATGGGGTGACTTGACTGCCTCTCACCAGGTTCTGTTACCCAGAATCCCTTGCAAACATAAAAAATTGTCAAAAAAACCCATTTTCCCCACATTTCTGTGGTGGAAAGTTCTGGAATCTGCGTGGATCCACAAATTTCTACCCACCCCGCGTTCCCCAAAGTCTTCCGAGAAAAATGGTACCTCACTTGTGTGGGTCGGCCTAGTGCCCGCGACAGGAAACGGCACAAAACGCAACGTGGACACACCTCAATTTCGCAGTGAAAAATGACCCTTTTTTGGCAAAGTGCCAAGCTGTAGTTTTTGAACCATAGCTCTGCCGGCACCTAGGGAAACCTAGCAAACCTATACATTTTTGAAAACTAGACTCCCAGGGGAATCCAGGATGGGGTGACTTGACTGCCTCTCACCAGGTTCTGTTACCCAGAATCCCTTGCAAACATAAAAATAGTGTAAAAAAAAACACATTTTCCCCACATTTCTGTGGTGGAAAGTTCTGGAATCTGCGTGGATCCACAAATTTCTACCCACCCCGCGTTCCCCAAAGTCTTCCGAGAAAAATGGTACCTCACTTGTGTGGGTCAGCCTAGTGCCCGCGACAGGAAACGGCACAAAACGCAACGTGGACACACCTCAATTTCGCAGTGAAAAATGAGCCTTTTTTGGCAAAGTGCCTAGCTGTAGTTTTTGAACCATAGCTCTGCCGGCACCTAGGGAAACCTAGCAAACCTATACATTTTTGAAAACTAGACACGCAGGGGAATCCAGGATGGGGTGACTTGACTGCCTCTCACCAGGTTCTGTTACCCAGAATCCCTTGCAAACCTAAAACATTGTCAAAAAAACACATTTTCCCCACATTTCTGTGGTGGAAAGATCTGGAATCTGCGTGGATCCACAAATTTCTACCCACCCCGCGTTCCCCAAAGTCTTCCGAGAAAAATGGTACCACACTTTTGTGGGTCGGCCTAGTAACCGCGACAGGAAACGGCACAAAACGCAACGTGGACACACCTCAATTTCGCAGTGAAAAATGACCCTTTTTTGGCAAAGTGCCTAGCTGTAGTTTTTGAACCATAGCTCTGCCGGCACCTAGGAAAACCTAGCAAACCTATACATTTTTGAAAACTAGACACCCAGGGGAATCCAGGATGGGGTGACTTGACTGCCTCTCACCAGGTTCTGTTACCCAGAATCCCTTGCAAACATAAAAATAGTGTAAAAAAAACACATTTTCCCCACATTTCTGTGGTGGAAAGTTCTGGAATCTGCGTGGATCCACAAATTTCTACCCACCCCACGTTCCCCAAAGTCTTCCGAGAAAAATGGTACCTCACTTGTGTGGGTCAGCCTAGTGCCCGCGACAGGAAACGGCGCAAAACGCAACGTGGACACACCTCAATTTCGCAGTGAAAAATGACCCTTTTTTGGCAAAGTGCCTAGCTGTAGTTTTTGAACCATAGCTCTGCCGGCACCTAGGGAAACCTAGTAAACCTATACATTTTTGAAAACTAGACACCCAGGGGAATCCAGGATGGGGTGACTTGACTGCCTCTCACCAGGTTCTGTTACCCAGAATCCCTTGCAAACATAAAAATAGTGTAAAAAAAACACATTTTCCCCACATTTCTGTGGTGGAAAGTTCTGGAATCTGCGTGGATCCACAAATTTCTACCCACCCCACGTTCCCCAAAGTCTTCCGAGAAAAATGGTACCTCACTTGTGTGGGTCGGCCTAGTGCCGGCGACAGGAAACGGCGCAAAACGCAACGTGGATACACCTCAATTTTGCAGTGAAAAATGACCCTTTTTTGGCAAAGTGCCTAGCTGTAGTTTTTGAACCATAGCTCTGCCGGCACCTAGGGAAACCTAGCAAACCTATACATTTATGAAAACTAGACACACAGGGGAATCCAGGATGGGGTGACTTGACTGCCTCTCACCAGGTTCTGTTACCCAGAATCCCTTGCAAACCTAACAAATTGTCAAAAAACCCTCATTTTCCCCACATTTCTGCGGTGGAAAGTTCTGGAATCTGCGTGGATCCACAAATTTCCTCCCACCCAGCGTTCCCCCAGGTCTCCCGATAAAAATGGTACCTCACTTGCGTGGGTGGGTCAAGGACCCGCGACAGGCAAGGGCCCAAAACCTATTGAGGGGACATCAAAATTACCTATCACAAACCAACCTGGTTTTGCAAGGGGGGTCCCATGAGTTTTTGGCCCTGTGCTCGGCGGCCATCTAGGGAAACCTACCAATCCCACACATTTCTGGAAACTAGACACCCGGGGGAGTGCAGCGAGGTATGGCTTGCGTGGGTCCCCCAACATTCTCCTACCCAGAATCCCCTGCAAACCTCACATTTTGCAGAAAAAAATTACTTTTTTCTCAATTTTCTGTGTGGGAAAGTTCTGGAATCTGCATGGATTCACAAATTTCCTCCCACCCAGCGTTCCCCCAGGTCTCCCGATAAAAATGGGAGCAGAACCAAAGGGGGGCAGAACCAACTACACATATTTCTCCCCCAAGGGGAGCGACCCTTGCCCAAGGGGCCGCTCCCCAAAACACAAAGGGCATTTAAAAAAAAAGAAAATAACCCTGGTGGCCCAGTGGGCGCCACAAACCTTTTTAAAAAAAAAAATATATCCGATCTTCCCCCCCAAAGGGGGGCAGAACCAACTACACATATTTCTCCCCCAAGGGGAGCGACCCTTGCCCAAGGGGCCGCTCCCCAAAACACAAAGGGCATTTAAAAAATCCCTGGTGGCCCAGTGGGGGCACACACACCTTTTTAAAATAATAATTCGATCCACCCCCCCCCAAAAGGGGGCAGAACAAACTACACATACTTCTCCCCCAAGGGGAGCGACCCTTGCCCAAGGGGCCGCTCCCCAAAACACGAAGGGCATTTAAAAAAAAAAAATAACCCTGGTGGCCCAGTGGGCGCCACAAACCTTTCTTTTTTTTTTATATGTCTGATCTGCCCCCCCAAAGGGGGGCAGACCCAACTCTGCATAAATCACCCCCAAGGGGAGCGACCCTTGCCCAAGGGGAGCGACCCTTGCCCAAGGGGCCGCTCCCCGACACAATTTGGGCATTTAAAAAAAAAAAAAAGCATTCCTGCTGCATGATCGCGCCCCAGGCCCAATGTCCTTTAAAATATACCCCCCACCCTCCACGAGGCAAAACTCTCCTCTTTCTTTCCCGACGCGATGGAAGCAAATGGCTTCCAGCGCGTTGGGAAACACAAAGGAAACCTCCAATGACGTCAGTGCGCCTCGCGCGCTGACGTCATTGATGACGTGGAGGGGGGTCGGGGGAGGCAGGGGAAGGGCTTCTCCTGCCTTCCCCGGTGGGGGCACAAAGATCGGTGTCCCACGGGGGGAGCGCCAGCACTTCCCCCGTGGGTGGGTGTCACGACGGCTGGGAGCCGTCATGAGCACACGCCCACTGTGTGTCATGACGGCTCCCAGCCGTCGTGAGCACCGAAGGGGTTAAGGAAAACGGGCTGCATTTAAAAAAAAAAAAAGCTGCTTTATTAAACAGCAGTCCCAGACATGGTGGTCTGCTGAGCCCAGCAGGCCACCATCCCTGGGAAAGCCAGCCATTCCCAATGGGGTCGCAAAATGCGAGTGCCTCATTAATATTAATGAGTCTCGCATTTTGCCTCCCCATTGGGAATCGCAATCAGTGTCTCTGACACTGTTGTACATACTAAATTGCGACTCGCAATTTGCGACTATGCAAACGAGCGCAAATTGCGAGTCGCAATTTAGTATGGTCGTACATCTGGCCCTTAATGATCAAGTTCATGTCTCTATGAGAAGAGACTTCCTCGTCAGAAAGCAAAAGAAACTCAGATTACAAAACAAGATCAATTAAAAAGAAAACAACCAGGAGACACAGTGATCTAAAGGGTAGAGTGTGAAAAACGGGTGGATTTAGGTAAACAGAAACCCAATATTACCATACAGATGAACAATGAGGGCATACTTTGAAAGGTAGGAGGGAAATTAGGGATCCAGAGCAATATCTTCATCTGATGACGATTATTCTTGTTCTTCACAGGATCTTGCAGATAAGAGACGAGATCCAAGCAGAGAGGACCACTCTTCCAAAGAACCTGAAAAGGGACAGACAGCAGGAGAGAGGGGACAGATGAAGATCAGCACAGCCTAAACAGAACTTTTAAAAGAAAAAGGTAGCCACGACCAGGACACAGGATGCCTCACAGAAAGGAGCAAGGAGTGGACAGGAGCCATCCTAGACAGAGCGATGTAAATGAAAATAACCCATCTAAAGCTCAAGCCCTATTGAACATGGAGGTGACTAATGAATTTGTTCAGGTAGAAACACATTGTGGGCATTTGAATGAACTTTATTTTAGTTTAAAAGGTTGTGATTCAAATGGAAGAAGACCTTATGCAGATTATTTCAATGATATTCTGGACTCAATTGACTGATTCCAAGAAAATAATACTTGCAGAAGCGAAGTGACCGCTACAAACTATAAGCAATACTCCTCTCGGGGAGGAAATTGCAAAGGGAGATTTTTCTTTTTTTGTGCCCCAAACACTCAAAGGTTCATATGCACAAAGTGGGCATTAAAAATGGCTCCATCATGAACAAGAATAAAGTGGACTGTGACAAAAAGCAGTTCCATATGAAATCGATTGCAGAATGAACTGCAAGTCCAAAGGCAATATACAAAGAGACCAGAGGCCAAATGGGATCCCAAACAAAGTTTCGATTAATTACAATATCAATGACCCCCCCACCCCCTGCGTATTAATCAGAAATGTGTCTAAAGGGTCCCAGACATTATTAAAAACTCAAACATTAATAGCATTTGTGCACTTTGGGTAAACATATCTTTCACTTTATGCAGAGAGAGTAAAATGAGGTATCAGTTGATTACCCCTAGATTTACAGGGAAGTCTGGAAGGAAGAACACACACTCCTTATAGGCTTGTAAAAATACATGATTGCAACCGAGCACTACAAACACAAGTTAGCAAGTACAATATAGTTATATGAATAATTCCAAAAATCCAAGAGGATTTCCAATGTAAAATAAAGCATCTTCTTGTGAAATCTTTTTTTTGCAAATTTATATAGCGCAAACCTGATCTGAAGGTATTGGAGCACTTTACATGAGCACCAGTTGTTACACAAGGACTCATTCATTGACAGGCACGTGGGAGATTAAGGGATTCACCCAGAATCACAGGTTGCTGAGGCCACGCTGAGGTTCGAACCTTGTTCCCCAGCTCCAAAGTCAGCAGCTCTGGCCGTAAGGCCACATCTTCTTCACAGTCTTAGCGTCTCAAATGCCCAAATGGCAGATCTAAATGCTCTTCCCCTAGTCTTGCAGAAGGCTGGTGGTTCAGTTCCTACATTGATAACATCTGACTCTTCATTTTGTGTTTAAGTGTACAGTGTAGATTTAAAATATTGTGAAAGAAACAATAATAAAGACTCACAAGAATTAGTTGGTGGATTTTCAGCACATGCAGGACCCCAGAGTGAGGGAATCTACTTTAAAGGTTATTCTGCTAGTGATCAGGCTGTAAAATCCCTGTAGCTGTGAAGATAAGTTAGCAGCTGTTACCTGATTGCAGAACTAAGCTCTACCAGGTGAAATTCTCACCGCAGTTCAATTATCATACAAAAAGAAGCTTCACCTTCTGGCTTCGTAGAGAAGTACAACTTCTTCAAGATGGGCTTTCTAAAGGTGCTATTATAAAGATCAGTGAGCTAGATGGTCGGGCCGCCACCAATGGTACAGTGGTCTCAAGACCACCATACTTGTAATCAGGGCCCTAGTGTCGTGGAAACGATTTGATGTAACAGGTAATTCCCGGGAGACAGCAATATTTGTCCATTCCCCTGGACTGATAAACGCATTCAATAGGAAATTCCATTGTAAACCCAAGAGGAAAGGTGCCTTGGAACATGAGGTGCTGTGAGATATCTGAAAGTAACACTGCAGGAAAGGGCCAAAAAGCATAGTACATTGAGGAGATGGAGTTTGGCAATGATGACAACAGTCATGCAGGACAGAGACTTCTAGGTCAATAGGACATGTATGTCGATCCAGCCATGCTAGGGCTGGTATATTGAAAGCCTTCTAAAGACTCTGAACTGAGAGTGGGTGTCTGGCAATAGTGTCTTTTACAACTCTTTCACCTAAGTTAACACTCGTTTTTCGTGCCACCTGTTTTTTTTTTTTTTCCCTCCTCTGTTCCCTTGGTTCTTTCTCATTACCTTTTCCTCCTAATTGGTCTCTGGTGTTTCCTTCCTTGTTATCTGCAGTATACGTTGTAAAAGTGTCTTTTCCTCATGTGTCCTGTCTTGAATATCCTGCCTTGCTCATTCTGCCTGGTCTTGTGGAGTTTTTCCATCTTTGGTCCTCATGCAGGTTTCCTGGTTTGCCTGTGGGTTGTTTACAGTGAGATTCAGCTAGTCAGCGGGTAAGTCTTTAAGTCTTCAATCAATCAATCAGGGTTTTGTAAAGCGCGCTACTCACCCGTGAGGGTCTCAAGGCGCTGTGGGGGGGGGTGGGGGTGGAGGTCAGCAGATCCGTTCAGCCAAAGAGCCAAGTCTTGAGAGTTTCCTGAAGGTGTTCAGGGAGGGGGCGTGCCTGATGTCTGCTGCGAGTTTGTTCCATGTTTTAGCCGCGATGTGGGAGAAGGATCTTCCGCCTGCTCTGGCTCTGTGGATGCGCGGGGTTTCGGCCAGTGCGAGGTTGGAAGATCGGAGGTTCCTTTTAGGTACGTGGAAGTTGATTCTGTCGTTGAGGTAGTCGGGTCCGGTGTTGTGTAGGCATTTGTAGGCGTGGGTGAGGATTTTGAAGGTGACTCTTTTCTCCACGGGGAGCCAGTGGAGCCTTCGTAGGTGTTGGCTGATGTGTTCGTGCTGGGGGGTGCCGAGGACGAGTCTGGCGGCGGTGTTCTGTATCGTCTGGAGTTTGCGGAGTGAGGACTTGTTTATGCCGGCGTAGAGCGTGTTTCCATAGTCAAGTCTGCTGGTGATGAGTGCGTGGGTGACTGTCTTCCTTGACTCAGGGGATATCCACTTGAAAGTCTTGCGGAGGGTTCGGATGGTGTTGAAGCAGCTGGAGGTGACGGCGTTGACCTGTCGCTTCATGGTGAGGGATGAGTCGAGTATGATGCCGAGGTTTTTGGCGTGGTCCGAGAGGGTCGGTGGGCTTCTGATGGCAGACGGCCACCAGGTGTTGTCCCAAGCTGAGGGGGTGGTTCCAAGGACGAGGACTTCTGTCTTCTCGGCGTTGAGCTTAAGGCAGCTGTTGGTCATCCAGACTGCTACTTCCTGCATCTCTTTTTGGAAGTTAAGTCTGACGGTGGCGGGGTCTTTGGTGAGGGAGAGGATGATCTGGGTGTCGTCGGCATAGGATTCGATGTTGAGGCCATGTTGTCGGACGATGGCGGCGAGGGGGGCCATGTAGACGTTGAAGAGGGTTGGGCTCAGTGATGACCCCTGCGGGACTCCGCATGTGATATTCGTGGGGTCGGAAAGGAAGGGTGGCAGTCTGATTCTTTGGCTTCTTCCGGTGAGGAATGAGCAGATCCAGTCTAGGGCTGTTCCTTGTATGCCGGCGTCGTGCAGTCTGGCGATGAGTGTACGGTGGGAGACGGTGTCGAAGGCTGCTGATTGGGCGAGTAGGATGAGGGCTGCGGAGTGTCCTTGGTCCAGGAGGGTGCGGATGTCATCCATAGCGGCGAGTAGGGCGGTCTCGGTGCTGTGGTTGCTCCAGAATCCGGATTGGGACAGGTCGAGGACGGCGTTGTCTTCGAGGAATCGTGTCAGTTCCCTGTTTACTGTTTTCTCTGCAACTTTGGCTGCGAAGGGGAGGAGTGAGATGGGCCAGTAGTTCTTGAGATCGGTGGGGTCAGCTGTGGGCTTCTTGAGCAGGGGCCTAACTTCTGCGCGTTTCCAGTCGTCTGGGAAGGTGCCTGTTTCGAAGGTGGTGTTGATGATGTGTTGTAGTTTGGGTGCGATGGTGGTGGTGGCTCTGTGGTAGATGTGGGGGGGCAGGGGTCCATGGGGGCCCCTGAGTGGATGCCTTTCATGGTCGAGGTGGTGTCTTTGGCCGTGATCGGAGACCAGGTGGAGATGGTGGACTGGCTTGTGTGTCTGGGGGACGGGCCGGCTGTGGCGTCTGATGGGTGGTCGGCGTAGTTGGCGTAGAGGTTTTTGATCTTGAGGTGGAAGAAGGTTCCAAGCTTGTTGCAGAGGTCTTGGGATGGGGTGATGTCTGTGGCTTTGCTGCGGGGGTTGGTGAATTCCTGAATGACGGTGAAGAGTTCCTTGGAGTTGGTGGAGTTAGCGAGGATTTTGTTGTGGATGAAAGTCCTTTTGGTGGTTCTGATTTGGTTGTGGTAGTCCGTCATGGTGTCCTTGTACGTGGTGTAGTTTTCGGGTGTCTTGGCGTTTCTCCAGTTCTTCTCCAGGCGTCTGCAGGTACGTCTGGCTGAGTTGTAGTGGTGGGTTGTCCGAGGTGCAGGGTCCCTGGCGCTGGTCGGGTCACGGACGGGCGCAGACAGGCTTACCTTTGGTGGCGCACCCTCTGCGCGCAGCCGCGCAGCGGCCTCCATTAAGTAGGGGAGGGGGAGGCGGGAATGCGGGAAGCAGCGATTGGGAGGTGGACGGGGTCTTAACGGGCACCGAAAACAGTGAGGAAAAGAAGAATAACAATTAAGGCAAGAACTAGGACTGAAATAGAAAGAAAAAAAGGAAACAGAGAGGAAACGAGCAATAGCAAATAAGGCAGGCGCTAGGGCTGAAAAAACAAACAAAGACAATGCGAGAGCAATTAGGCAAGCAAGTACAGAGAGCGGGTCGAGAGCGGTCTCGAACCCTGCTCTCCTAGGTCAGTGGCGGTGACGGCTGGGCGGTGCTGCGTGGAGGGAGAGCGGTTCCCAGGCCTAGGAGGTCAGGGCACTCGCTGCATATGTATTGTTGTATCTGTTCATATGGCACTTTTATGGCCGCAATGGCCGAAATAAAGTTACTGATGATGATGATGGTATCTGTTCCTTTAATTTCTCATGCAGTACTTATCATCTTTCACTTTCAATACATAATTTGGCTACGTACATGTATCAGAGTGCATCCTGTAATCCTCAGTGCCCAGCCCTGATCTTCTACCATCCAATCTGCTGGCAAGAAGACTCTCTCTCTCTCTCTCTCTCTCTCTCTCTCTCTCTCTCTCCCTCTCTCTCTTTCTCTCTCTCTCTCTCTCTCTCTCTCTCTCTCTCTCTATCATCCCCACCCCCTTTCCCCTGGTCCTAGGTTTCATTCACTGTCCTGGAGTAGCTATACAGAAGGTGGATTAACATTTAAGATGAAAAGGTGGGATTGGCCTCCTTACCAAGTATCTGAGTATACCAAGGTGGTGACAGTACTCACATTTTTCACAATAGTGTCCACAGGGCTGCTTACATCACTAAGCAGACTGAGTTTTGAGGCACCCAACTCCTGGGTCTGCATTTATGTATCCCAACCTGGATCATCGTTTCACTTAACCCAGTACTTAATTTGTAAAAAAAATATATAAGTGGCGGGGCCCTCATCAGGAGGCGACTGCAGCTTGCACCACCCATTACCCCTGCCAGCGCTCCCAATGACAGTTTTAACACAACTACTGCCATCACACACCTACAAGTGTGACAATGCAGACTATTCTAGGCCCTGAAAGCTATAAGAATGGCTTGGACGGCAGCTATCAGCTATTTGTAATGCATAGTGAATTAATAAACAACTGTTGTTGTGCTAATCTCTAAATCAAACATCACCACCATAAGTGATGGTGTTGACAACTAAGTGCTGGTACTGAGCACTGAAAACCACCATCACGAATTAAGCACTGACTTGACCTGTGATACGGTGTGCTCCTACTTTATCCACACCATTGTAAGAGTGCCCTTCACCAGCAATTACCTTCCCACCTGACCCTACTGTTCATTTATCTCTAACCCACTCGCTTCCCACATGAACTATTCAGACCATAAATATGCTCTGTTTTACCAATTGTATTGCTTCTATTGACATAGATTTAGTAAACCCAATACAGGCGCCACAGCCTATCCCCAAGATCGAAGAAAACAACTTTTAGAGATCTCTATGAAAGTCATGAAAAAAGTACCTGGGTATCCACTTTCCAAACCTACAATCATTGCCCGTGTGAAAGAAACCAACTTGGCAACCTTTGAATCAGGTAAATTGAAATGAGAGTGCTGTGCAGTGTGATCTACAGCAGCAGTACCAGAAGAGGTGTGCAGTCAGAGTCCTCCACATCAAACGGATTGAAAAAGTTAAGTGTGGTCACATGTATCAGGAGACCATTGGCCTGTGAGGTACTCAAGACCTGGACATATGCCAAGGGCTGCTATATCTTTGCCAAACTTTCCAAACTGGGCAAAACATTTGTTCTGTATATGCCCCCAACTCATCAAAAATGAAATGTTTTCTTCCCCTACTGGAATTTGGTAGAACCAGAGTTCTAGTAGAAATGAAATTAGAACCTGCCCCTCAATCCCTCCCTTGAGTGTTCAGGCCTACACAACAAATGCCATGCCAACTACAAGTTGCTGTTGGAGGGCATCATAGAAGGCTATGGGTTGGTAGATGTTTGGCAACTTTAAATCTTAGAGACACACAGTTTACATTCACAGCCTATGGAAATGGCTTAAGCTTCAGAATTGATGATTTCCAAGCCAAGTGGCCCCTCTTACCACATGACATTTTTTGTGTGGGAGCACAATCCAAACATTCTTCTGTCCTCCTGCAACCTCATCTAGGATATGTGATCCATCTTAGATCCCACATTGCCGATTGCTTGAAAGATGACCACTGTAACCCAAGTTGGAGTCAGGCAAAGCCTCCTAGTTAGGAATAATGATGAGGGATATGTCAATGGTGAAGAAAAAACAAATAGCTGAACAATGCAGATTAGAAGATTCATTCAAATACCTCATGGGAGACTGCACACGATGACCCTCGATTCGCCTACGGCAAACAATTTAAAGGAAAAATTCACCCTCAATACTTTCTTTACTTGATAGGCTGACTATGCCCTCTCCAGAATTTAAGGGCGGAATTGCAAGTAGGCAGAAAAACAGGCAGACTACATGTGGTTCACCTGTGACAGAGCGAGAAAGATGTAGTCTCAACCAGGACTCTTTGAGCACCTTTTTATGATGTTTTGCTATCACTGATCCATGATCCTCTTTACAGTTTGCAAGTTACTGACCCATCTCATTTATTTATACACACATTAACATACCGGCAAAGATCATTGCCAATAATGTGAGAAGGGTAATCCCTGTTGGTCAAAAAGGAAGGAGAGGGGGAGTAGGAGCTGGATGAAGGTCCAGTGACCATGCTCCTGGAGTAAGATAAACGCAAAAACCTGGGGTCACTTTTGGTGAGTAAACATTTTGTTAAGGTTAAGGAATAGAGACAAGCATCATTTATATGTAGATAGTTTCTAGTGTAAGTTAGTGAGAAAAAAGACATGCATGGGCTCAACTCATAGTTATGGTGTTGGGAAAAGAGAGTGTATGTCTTGAGACTAGTGTGTCAAAGTGACTTGTTGTGGCCAGTCAGAAAATCATGATCTATGGCAGCCACGCTGGGGTTGCTCTTGATACCACGATAAATAATGTCCATGTTGAAGTTAAGGCATAAAGACAGGCATTGCAGGATTATATATCGAGAGTGTCTGTGGTATGCAGCCACCCGGTTTTCAGTATGGTCTATCCCGAGTCTTACTACTAGGGTACCTTATCATCCCACTAGTACCACCAACCTTAAATAGGTTTTTTAATCTGACAGGGAATCCAGTTATTAAAGGTTTCAGTAATACCCCTAATCAGTTTGAACTTTGTTCACTGTTACACACCCATCACCACCCCACCTAGACCTTACTTGCACCCATCATATGGCAACAAAAACAAAAGATCTCTGCCAAAGTGACCCTTCGGGAGACCTGTAGGGCATTGCAGTGCCAGCCCGACAAGGAGCAATCACCCTATGATGAAGCATGACATCCCTTGGGATGTGTGAGGGCAACATGGAACAGTCCTGCTGACTGCCACTTCACGAGTGCGTCTAACCTTCAGAAAAACTTCTCCAGTTATCCTTTCCTTACTAGGAACAGTGACCCCAAGTTTTTGATTTTAAGGGTAATTCCTAGCCTTGTTCACAAGACTCAGATTGTCTTTGTCTCAGGGATGTCTTCCAGGAATTAAATATGAACCCTCTCTCACTCCTCTGTCTCAATAAAGATTCGAAGGAAGACATGATCTCCCTGTCACTTGACACAGAGAAAGACTTTTCTCAAGCTGACTGGGGTTATCTATTCAAGGCTTTGGAGAGGGCGGGCTTAGGGCAAGATTTTGTAACTAAGATATGTTTGCTAAATGCATGCAGAAAGGCTAGGTTAACCTGTGCAGGGTTCCTATTAGATCTATATCTGATAATGACATGGACCAGTCAGGGCTGCCCCTTCGCCCCCTTATATTCCTATTGGTACTGGAGCAGCTCTTGGGAGCAATACAACAGCATGATGACATCAAGGGGATCCTCCCCCCAGTGGGGGAAACTAAACCTTTCCGATACACTGATTACATCCTCCTCACATTGCCCCACTTTCAATGCAGTACTACTATCATATGATTGTAGATTTATCCAAAGGCTCAGGCTAACAATCAATTGGTAAAAGTATGAAGTCATTCCCATGTCTAGAACTATTACAAGAGTGGTGATAGTGAGTGAAATGGGTCCCTGAAAAACTCAAATATTTAGGCATGCTTATTAAAGGTCTTGTGAACATGGGCAAGGATAACTTTCCCTTATCACCAACACCACCCTAGAATTTGAATGCTGGTCACACTTATAGCCTTATCTGTGGAGTCACAGAATCAAATTGCAGTCCCCAGATTATATTACTTATTTGGCTACTTACCGTTTATGAGCTTGAGAAAACATTTTCTCACATTGACAGAATCATTTCTGACTCTGTCTAGGGCGGTCACAGCCACTGCCTAAGGGAGTACAAACTGCATGCAAATTCCGGAACTAGCTCTTGGTGATTACCACACATGGAATGTTACTGTTTAAATCATCAACTTTTGCTATTCACCTACTTTACTTGGAACACGCAGTTGGTGCCCTTTTGGGCACAACTAGAACACCATTTGCTCCTACAACTAACAACCCTAGACTTAGGGCCTTATTATGACCTTGGTGGCCGGACCATCAGGCTGCAGCATCGGCGGTCAGGAGAACGTTGCCAAGCTGGTGCCATTCTGTCCGCCATAATTGGAGTTTTTCGCCAGGCTGGCTGTGTGCTAGCTGCAGTCTTGCAGCAGCAGCGTGCCTTGGCTCATAGAGAGAACCTGAAGGCAATGCCGCACTGCAGTGCCTGCACTGTCATGTGCACACTGTTGCCATGCACCATGTCATGCAATGCACACAGTGTGCCCACGACAGTGCAGGCATAGGGAGGCAATACATGTGCCCCCAGCCACAATGCCCAATGGGCTACAATACCAGGAACCCTGTTTGGGACCCATGTCCCTGCCTTTCCGGCAACCTTTTCATGGTGGGGTCTCCGCCATGAAAAGGTCGGCAGAAATGCATGTTGTGGTTAACACGACGATGCCCGCATCGGCTCCGCCTCCATTTGCCGTCGCTTTCCGCACAGCCGCCGCATGGTATCCAGGATCCTGGCGGTGGTGGCGGTCTTGTGGCAGTCCAACTGCCATGGTCATAATCGGGAGGTTGGACCACTGAGGAAGCAGCAGCTGGACAGCCACCGCAGGAACAGCGGCTTTGGGCCCGCCGAACTCATAACCAGATCCTTAGTGTATAACATCTCTACCAGTAAGTGCTTGACAAATAATCCAATTATTTGAACCATGCTTACAGCATAGAAAATAATGCATGGGTGATTGAAGGTTGACCCCTCCTTACATGCCTCGGGCACCGTATGGATCAAATCGATGCTCTTGATAGGTGACCAAGTGGGTAAACTACCATTACAACACGTCTATTACTCCGAAATACCTTTACTACGCATTTTTTAGTTCGCATTTGTCATTATTTCGCATACTTTTACATCGCATGCTTCTTCTACGCAAATACCGTTACAACGCAAATACCGTTACAACGGAAATGAAGTTACCATTACAACATTAATACATCTTTTTTTAAACCCAGAGTATTAATACCATAACAACCGAAACGAAGGTAAGTAATACATATATTTAAAAGCACAGAGTATTAATAGAGTATTTAAAAAAATGAGTAAAAGAATATTACTTTTAACGCGGAACGAAAAATTACACTTTCGATATTATTAATTAGAAAAAAGATGGGTGATTTTCAAAAATATTTTCTCTTACCGCGATGTCACGATGATCGATGAAAAGGTTTATTTTGTGTGGCTCAATAAAGAAAATATAATTTAAAAAAAAGAGGTTTTCCCACGGTTGGACAATGGTTAAAATGAAAAGATTTGTCCTTTTTCAGTTTTTTTGATAAATACAACATCAACGAAGTAACGTAAAAACGTCATACGGAAGAATGACGGGCAAAGGAGAAGAAGCGTGGAAGAAAAGTGTACAGGTAAGAGGAGTTTAAATTATAATAATAATGAAGTATAATGTATATGTTAATAGAAGGAGAATGGTGGGAGGAAATTTGGTTTAGTGTGGAGTATAAAAATTATGGAAATGTAATAGAAAAAGAAATCGGAAAAAAAGAAAGGAAGATAGAAGTAGGATTAGTTAGGGGAAAATGAATAATAAAATAAAAGGAACAAAAAATTAATGAGATTATTTCAATGTAGGGATTAATATAGGATGTTGTTAGGGAGGATATAAAAAAGAATAACAGAAGAAAGGAAGTATGTATGTTATGCGTAAAGGTAAGTGAAAAAATAAAGGATATAGGAAGCTGGTATATAGTAGAAGTGTAGACGTAAATAGAGAATAAAAAAATAAAAAGATTTTTTTTAAAAAGCTAGCAGAGTAATAATTGAGTATTAAAAGGAGTACAAGAGTATTACTTGAGTAGGAGAGTATGATTTATGTAATAAAAAGTGAAGAGTGAAATATGAACTAAACTATAATTTTTTTTTAAAAAGACACTATTATCCTACGAATACTGATCGGTCATTTTGTATGTGTGAGACTGCCCATTTCCATGCTTTGTTTTCAAACTCGAATAATTATGAGTGTTCGGCACATGGCAATGTCATCCTACCTCGATGAGAATAGTGTCCACAACTGTGAATCACTCCCGTGGTTTGTGTAGAGATACACAAGCAAATGGGAGGTGAAGGGACCAGATTATGAAAATTTAAAAAAAAGATAATGCATAAACAGTCATTGTGGAAAGTTAAAATTGTTTAGATCGAGGGAGATGAAAAATGTTTTTGAAGAATTCTAAAAATAAACACAACAAGCATGCATTTAATTCGCATGAAAAATCTTAGCAAACATCTTTTATAATGATAAACGTATAATTTAATTTATGTGATCAACAATTCATTATAATTGCGTGGAATAATGGAATGTCAGCCATTTTGTGTTATTATTGGTTGAGGTGGTTGAGTAAAAATAGACAAAGGACTTGCTTCATATCGTAAATTAATATGCTGGCTGAATTATCTTACTTTTGAAAATGTATACATCACTATTAAGTAAAATCATTGGGTTGAAAAATAATTTCAACGATATATTTCGGATTTTTTCTGTTATATGATTATGTGCAAATTAAAATTTTTATGAAATAAAGCTCTGATGGAAAATATTGCTAATTGAATTAACATTTCAAAAAAATACCCGAATATTAATTTTAATTACCGTAATATAAATTACTCCCCCACCCAAAACCCCTATTTCCCATACATCCCGTCCCAGGGGCTTATGTTACATTTTAAATTATTTTATAGATTTTCGGAAATAACATTGTGATGTAATGGTATGCGTTATTATTGTGTACGTTGCAAAACCATTTTAAATGCATTTCTATTCATATGCAAAATAACGGTATGCGAAATAAAATCTTGCGTTGTAATGGTATTCGCTAACTAAAAACTTTGTTGTAAAAGCATGCAAAGTATTGGTTAGCGTTGTAACGACATACATTCGACCAAGTGATCTCCAGTCCACCACTGCTACAAGCAGGTGTTCAAACTATTGATTACATATTAACAGGCAAACCTTTCAACAGGTTCCTGGAGATTAGTTCAGATTTTGATTTGGATCTTAGACACTCACTAAGCTCCTTCTTTCTGATCTACCTGTGTCACCCATCCTCTCCCACATACAGATGCAGGGCACATTCAGAGGTTTCTCTATCTCCTTCTAAACTAAAATATAACTGAAATGCCTTCAATTGTGGAATGGTTTACTGGAATGTGCCAAATGCAAACACACAAAAGGATGATTTATTGATTGAATGAGCAGGTAGACAAATTTGAGGTGACATGGTCCCAGTTCCTGAATATGATTGCATAACAGTAATATATTGTTGCCACATGATTCCACCATATCCTGCCTTACCAGATCATGGCTGAACCCTCAACATTTGGTAGAATTAGCTCCTTAGTAATATAGATCCATACATTTAAAAAATATATATATATATATTTTACGTAGTTTTATATAGCGCGAACTTGACCCGAAGGTATCGGGTATCGGAGCGCTTTACATAGCACCAGTTGCGTTACATGAGGACACATTCATTTTTGTTAGGCACGGGGAGATTAAGTGATTTGCCCAGAATCACAGGATGTTCAGCATCATTGCCAAGACTCGAACCCAGTTCCCCAGATTCGAGGTTGGCCGCCCTAGCCGTTAGGCCAACTCCTCTCCCCATACATTGATGAGCCACAGTCTTAATTACTTCACAGTGAAGTTTTGCTGTCCTAGCTGTTATGCACACATGAAAATAAAAGTGATCATTTTCCTGCATTAGCATTAGATAACTAAGAAGAGCAACTATAGGCTGCAATATTCCTCTTTACAGCCCTTTCCTCAAATTATGTTTTGTCTTTATTCACAGTAATTTTCTGTCACTATGCGAACCTTATAAACTGGTTTCTTATTTGACCAGGACATGTAGATCATGTCATAGACCCAATTGATTGTCACAAGGTCCAATGTATTTTTGCAATGTGGATGGAACATTTATTACTATAAGATGGGTGTCCTAGACAGTTTAAGTCCTGGTGCCCATGGATTGCTTCTGCTTTCTGTACTTGCTTTAGCATTTTCAAAACTGGAATACAGAGCTGAATAAAAAAATAGTACATTATTTACCGTCTAATCCTTGTATTGAATCTATCTTAAAATGTTAAAGTACAACATTACATATTTAGTAATAATGTAACATCTATAAAACATTTTTAAAAATGCACTAACTCTCTAACATATGAATATTAAGAAAATATTACTATATTTCTATTTTTCAAATAGATTAATTAACAATTCTGAATATTCAATACATTTATATCCTAAAACAATGTAACTAGATATAATAATTACATATCGTTTTAATTACAATGCTTCCAGCTTTTCAGTAACTAAACCAACCTATAAAAAAATCAATAAATAAATGATTTAAATAATTAATTTATCAAAACAATAAATTGATTGATTCATTACAAGACAATGAATAAAACAAATGTATCAGTATGTTAATGTTTAAAAACCTTCTATCCATTATCCATTATTTTGCTTCTTAATACACCAATAACTAATTATTTATCAATAAAATATACATGTAACTCATATTTATTTTAAGACTCTCCACACTATTCCCCTACAAAACTAACAACCTGTAAAAATATACAAACACATATAAACATATATAAAACAAAGTAATCAAATATAACTAATGTAACAAAAAAAATAACATATGAATAAAATATGAACAACAAGCTTAATAAAAACATTGATAAAATATTTAATAATTACTTAAGTTAACAAAAACTATGTATGATGCGAAACATTACAGAAATGGGACTTACCAAAATAAAGCAAAATTAAACATTATAAACAACAATATTTGTTTCACAGTTACAAAAACAATGGGGCTGATTCACAAAGGGCCTCTGCACTCATGTCGGAGGCCCTGCATTCGTGGCGGGGGTCCTGCACTCATGGCAGAACCTCCCTACCTGCAGTTACCCATTGTGGAGGTTCCACCACAAGTGCAGAGACCCCCCAAAAGGACTGCAGGCCTTCGCCACAAGTGCGGAGGCCCTTTGTGAATTGACCCAATATTTTTACCTTTGATATTGTGTCCCATGATGTTTTAAACACAACAATACTGTCAGGGCTCGGGTTGCAAGAACTCATGTGCTTTCCTGCACCAGCGAGACTCCAGTAAAACAAAACCCGAGCTCCGTGTCAATCTACCGGAGACCACGGGTGATTGTGACCAAATGCCGAGCAATTGGACGGGCACGCCTAAGATGGAGGCGTGCCAGAGCATTCGCTGGTCTAGTTTCTCACGTCTGGTTGCGAGCGCGAGGACAGGACCAGCTGTGAAGTGCGGCGGCAGCGTTCTAAGCCGCGCACTTCACCAACGCTTTTTGGATAGGCAACACCTCATGTGCATTCAGTAGTTAGTCAGGATTAGTTCTTAGAGTCTTTGCCAGTCTTAGGCGTAGGTTAGAGTTCCGAAACGTTTTCTCATCGGACAGTTAGTTAGGCAGTCACCGGAGAATAAGAAAATTTACTTATTAACTCACAAACTCACCAGAGTCCAGAGTGGTTCAGAGGAGGCTGTTTCTCTTAGCGGGTTCGGCTGAATTCCGGGAGACAGTCTTTCCGACTGAGTCTTCAAACCGCAAGTATCCTCCTGTTGGAGAAAAGAGCAATTATGAGTGTTTAGGAGAATTGTTTATGATAATGCAATATTTAGAGAGAGAGTCAAAGTAATACGTGATATACTTACCGCAATCCAAGGTTTTCTGCCCAGTGGAGTTAAGGATTCTGTAAACTAAAAAGAAAAAGAAAGAAAAAGAATTAAAAGAAAAAGATCAATTCAGATAATTGTTTATCTATTAAACTCACGAAGAGGAGGTAACGCCTAAGGCTTAGAGGGTAAGGAAGTCAGAGTTAGCAGACAGCACCGAGAGAGTCTAGGAGGGAGCTTCTAGGAGGTTTTAATGTTATTATTTGTCTTCCAGTTCACCCACCAAGAGAGAGAGTAGAGAGAGAAGCGAATAGCAGAAAAGAGAAGCTAAGAAGGAGAAGAGAGAGAGAGAGAGTGGAGAACCGAAGAAAAGCCAGGCAGTCTCTTCTTGTCCCCTACCCCCTTCCCCCGGCAGGGTTCATGCACCCTCCAGTGTAATTGGGGTTCATGGGAAGGCCTGTAGGGTGAATTGGGCATTCTCGACATTCTGCTCCTGAGAGTAACGGAATTTGAAGTGAGTACGCATTGAGCCTTGACAGAGTGAAGTGCCCACAAACTTTACTCACCTGAGCAGAATGGCGGAGGGGTTAGACTTAAAGAACCTAGGGAAAGTCCTAGAGGTAATTCAGCAAGAGTTAATGGCGGTTAGGGAGGAGAATAAGGCTATCAAATCTGAGATGGAGGCAACTAGACGAGAGACAAGAGAAATGGCAGCTCAGATGAAGAGAGAAGGTTCAGGGAATAGGTTTCATTCCCCCCCTTCAGGAGCAAACATATTTAATCCAAGTTCAGTTGCTAGCTCAGGGTCCACCACCCAAGTAGTACATTCCTTGGCCCCTGTCATCCCGTTGGCACTTCCAGAACGCTTCAGCGGGGAGCCTCAAAATGCCCAAATCTTCCTGACCCAATGCTCCTTGCATTTCATGTGCCGGCCTATCGTCTTCCCAGATGCGCAGTCTCGAATTGCCTTTATTCTGTCTTACCTCAATGGAGACACAGCTGTGTGGTCAATGCCCTTTCTCACTCAAGACGCATCAATTTTGTATAATTTCGATGAATTCAAAAAATAATTTCTGCGCATTTTTGATCGCAGGAAGGTAGCGCAGGCTACAGATAATGAATTGTTGGAATTGAGGCAAGGGAATCGAGAACTAGTAACATACCTTGCACAATTCAACAAGATTGTTGTTGAAACAGAATGGCCGGAGTCCAAAAGAGCCACCCTGTTCTATCGCGGCTTAAAAGAGGACTTGAAAGATGCCTTGTCGCAAATTCCAAATCGCCCCACTGAGGTATCGGCCTTGATTGACCTGGTTTTAGAAATCGACTATAGGCAATCCGAAAGAAGATGTGAAAGAAGACGAGAATTTCGATTGAGTGTCCCGCGCTTTGACAGAGCAAGATCTGATGTTACAAGATCTGTGGAGAAAGAGCACGGTGTCGAACCTATGCAAATAGGAACCATTAGAGGCCCACTTTCCAGAGAAGAGAAAGAAAAGCGAAGACAAAATAATCTATGCCTTTATTGTGGAACCAGCGGACATTTTGTGAAAGGATGCCCCAAAAAACCCAAAACATTCAAGAAGGAAAACTCCCAGCACCACCAGTAGAGGGAGTTGGGCTGGTGGTTGCTAACAAAGATACAACTCCAATTCATCACCAAGTTGCTAACACCTTGCAGTCTTCTGCTCCGCACCTCATTCTGACTATGACTCTGAAATTCCGAGAACACATTCTTCCGGGAGTAGCTGTGATGCTGGACTTGGGTGCTACAGGGAACTTTTGCGACCTCAAATATGCCTCAAGAGTTGGTCTGAAGGCTTTACTCAAGGAGAGAAGTGAAGCGGTGAGGGCTGTAGATGGTACTGATTTATCGTCCGGTCCCAATACCAGTCATATGGAGGTCGTGGAACTCATTTCTCTTGAAGGTCATAGAGAGGAGATTCAATTCAATCTGATTGATGCCCCGCAGTTTGGAATCATTTTAGGTCTTCCTTGGCTGACTGAACACAACCCAATGATAAACTGGAGTGAGAGGACGGTGAAGTTAAACTCCAGCTACTGCTTGGAGCATTGCTACTGTGAGAAGCTGGAAGGACAAGAGAGAAATCCAGCAGCCTTGTTATGCGAAAATAAGATGATGGTGTGTGCTGTGCAAACTGAGAGCCTACCTGTTGAATACCAGGAGTTTGCTGAAGTGTTCAGTGAATCTGAATCAAAGAAGCTACCCCCTCATCGATTATATGATTGTAAAATCGATCTTGACCCTGGGGCCAATCTTCCTTGTAGCCGGATCTACGCGCTTACAGAAGCTGAGAACCAACACTTGAAGGATTACATACAAAAATACTTGGAAAACGGGTTCATCCGACCATCCCAGTCCCCGGTCTCATCTCCACTATTTTTCGTCCCAAAACGGGATGGAGATCTTAGGACGTGTATTGACTATTGCGCCTTGAACAAGATTACGATCAAGAACCGTTATCCATTACCCTTGATTTCTGTCCTACTGGATCAAATAAAAGATGCAAAAATTTTCACGAAGTTAGACTTGCAGGGGACTTACCATCTAATCAGAGTGCAGAGTGGCGATGAATGGAAAACCGCATTTAGAACCAAGTACGGATTATATGAGTACCAAGTCATGCCCTACGGCTTGTGTAACGCCCCCGCAGCATTCCAATATTTCATAAACGATGTCTTGAAGGAGTTCATAGATCAATGCGCAATAGTCTATATCGACGATATTTTGATTTACTCTTCTTCCGAGGAAGATCATCAACACCAAGTCAAAAAGGTCTTACGCTGTCTGAAAGAAAATTATCTATATGTTAAATTGGAGAAGTGAGCCTTTGGAGTGAAGTCTGTGAATTTCTTGGGGTTTGTTATCGCACCAGAAGGTCTAACCATGGATGTCAAAAAGATTGAGGCAGTGCTGAATTGGCCCCCACCAATTTCTGTGAAAGAAATACAGAGCTTCATTGGGTTTGCGAATTTCTATTGTAGATTCATTCGAGAATTCTCCTTAAAGGTCGCACCCATTACCAGACTATTACGAAAGGGAGTCCCATTTCAATGGACTACAGAGGCTGAAGATGCCTTCCAGTTTCTGAAGAAAAGTTTTACCACCGCATCCATCCTACTGCACGCTGATCCTACTCAACCATTTTACCTTGAGACCGATGCTTCTGAGCAGGCTATCGGAGGGGTGCTTTCGCAGAGACACAAAGAAACTGGACAGTTGCACCCGGTCGCGTACCATTCCAGGAAGCTGCAACCAGCAGAGATAAACTATACCATTTCCGATAAGGAACTCCTCGCCATTAAAGATGCATTCCAAGAGTGGCGACAATATCTTCTCGGAGCTAGGCATGTGGTCACGGTATTCACTGATCACAAAAATCTTAAATTTTTAAAAATCAGCCAGAACGCTCACGCCACGTCAACTGAGGTGGTCCCTGTACTTCGCCGATTACAACTTTGTAATTACTTGTTGGCCAGGGAAAAATAAGGGAAAGGCAGATGCATTGTCACGAATTGACACAGATGGAAAAAAGAATCTCATTAGTGAGCAAAAAATAATTCCGGAGACGAAGATCATAGGACAACAGTAGAGAATACTCTAGAAGACAAAATCAAGGAAGTTATGACTCTAGAGGAAATGCAGAACTGGGCTCAGGAAGATTCGGCTTGAGAAATTCACAATGAGTTGCCGTTCCATGCCAAAACCTTGTTCCTACCAGCCCAAGAACTCCAACAACAAGCGTTGGCAGATTGCCATGACAGTCCTTTGGCCGGTCATCCTGGAATCCATCGTACTGAGGAGTTGCTGAAGTGACAGTTCTGGTGGCCAGGGCTATCCAAGGATGTTCGAGTTCACGTAGAAGGCTGTGGGATTTGTGCAATGGGAAAGACGGATAGGCAGGCTCCTCAAGGGTTGTTGAGACCTTTACCAACTCCCCCATAACCCTGGCACACAGTCACGATGCATCTAATTGTGGAATTGCCTTCTAGTCAGGGATTCAACTCAATTTTGGTGATGGTGGACGCCTTCTCAAAAATGGCGCATTTCGTCACCTTGAAGGGAAACCCAACAGCAAAACAAATTGCCACACAGCTAAATCAGAGTTTGATTAGGATACATGGAATCCCAAAAGTCTTGATTTCTGACCAAGGGTCTCAATTTCTATCCCATTATTGGAGGGCCAATACCAAGAAATTAGGAATAGAGACACGATATTCTACTAGCTTTCATCCTCAGACAGATGGCCAGACAGAGGGGACCAATCAGGAACTAGAAAAGTACCTTAGACTGTTTCTTTTGGATCAAGAAGGAGACATGGCCCGATCTTCTTTGGACCGCAGAGTTCGCACATAATAATGCGAAGAATGCCTCTACAGGATATTCCCCTTTTTACTTGAATTACGGGAGGCATCCAAATTCTGTGGTTTCAACTCAAAAAGTCTCAGTGCCTGAAGCACAAGAACTAGTCCAACACCTTAGTGAGGTGCATGAGTCTGCCACCAAGAATTTAGCATTAGCTAAAGAACGCTATAAGAAGCATGCTGATAAAAAGAGAAGACAGGAGTTAGTTCTGCAGGTTGGAGATAGAGTTTGGTTGAATACAAAACATCTACGACTCAAGAGAAATAGAAAATTCCAGCCACGTTTTGTAGGCCCCTTCCTCGTAGAACAGGTTCTGAATCCCGTAACTTATAATTAAGTCTTCCTACACAGTTGAAGATACATCCAGTGTTTCACATATCTCTACTGAAGAGGGTATCTCCTAACTTTAAAGAGTCAAGAAAACCTAGACCCCTAGTTGTAGATGGGCGAGAGGAATTTGAGGTCAAAAGAATTTTAGACTCCAAATTAGTTCGAGGTAAAGTTTTCTATCTTGTGGATTGGAAGGGTTACAGTCCCGAGGAGAGATCTTGGGAGGTGCAATCTGATGTCCATGCTCCACGATTGATTAAGGCTTTTCATCTGCAATACCCACACAAACCCCAGCCCGGAGGCTTAGCCTTGCGGGGGGTACTGTCAGGGCTTGGGTTGCAAGAACTCATGTGCTTTCCTGCACCAGCGAGACTCCAGTAAAACAAAACCCGAGCTCCGTGTCAATCTACCGGAGACCACGGGTGATTGTGACCAAATGCCGAGCAATTGGACGGGCTCGCCTAAGATGGAGGCGTGCCAGAGCAATCGATGGTCTAGTTTCTCGCATCTGGTTGCGAGCGCGAGGACAGGACCAGCTGTGAAGTGCGGCGGCAGCGTTCTAAGCTGCGCACTTCACCAATGCTTTTCGGATAGGCAACACCTCATGCGCATTCAGTAGTTAGTCAGGATTAGTTCTTAGAGTCTTTGCCAGTCTTAGGCGTGGGTTAGAGTTCCGAAACGTTTTCTCGTCGGACAGTTAGTTAGGCAGTCAGCGGAGAATAAGAAAATTCACTTATTAACTCGCAAACTCACCAGAGTCCGGAGTGGTTCAGAGGAGCCTGTTTCTCTTAGCGGGTTCGGCTGAATTCCAGGAGACAGTTTTTCCGACTGAGTCTTCGAACCACAAGTATCCTCCTGTTGGAGAAAAGAGCAATTATGAGTGTTTAGGAGAATTGTTTATGATAATGCAATATTTAGAGAGAGAGTCAAAGTAATAAGTGATATACTTACCGCAATCCAAGGTTTCCTGCCCAGTGAAGTTAAGGATTCTGTAAACCAAAAAAAAAAAAAAAAAAAAAGAATTAAAAGAAAAAGATCAATTCAGATAATTGTTTATCTAATAAACTCACGAAGAGGAGGTAACACCTAAGGCTTAGAGGGTAAGGAAGTCAGAGTTAGCAGACAGCACTGAGAGAGTCGAGAAGGGAACTTCTAGGAGGTTTTAATGTTATTATTTGTCTTCCAGTTCACCCACCAAGAGAGAGAGCAGAGAGAGAAGCGAATAGCAGAAAAGCGAAGCTAAGAAGGAGAAGAGAGAGAGAGTGGAGAACCGAAGAAAAGCCAGGCAGTCTCTTCTTGTCCCCTACCCCTTTCCCCCGGCAGGGTTCACGCAACCTCCACTGTAATTGGGGTTCGTGGGAAGGCCTGTAGAGTGAATTGGGCATTCTCGACATTCTGCTCCCGAGAGTACCGGAAATTGAAGTGAGTACGCATTGAGCCTTGACAAATACTTTAGACATTATAACATTGTGCTACAATATTCTTGAATTGATATTGAGGGTGATCATCTTTTTACCTCTGGAGTAAAGGTGGAAGGGCTCACTGAAGTGTGTGTGCTTCCCAAGTTCTCACACCCAATTAGGCTCAGTTCAAACTGAGTCATCAAGAAACCAACAGTGCTTATATAAGCCTTCACTGCAAGGGTTTTAAATAAAGGTGCTGCTGGATGAATAACCTATATTGTGTACAAAGAACTTTAAACAGTATGCCATGATATGCTTTGTTGAACCATATGAACCAAGTAAGGATGTATTTTCCGGAACTTCCAGAACAGAAGAATCCCAGGAAACAATAATGTCATAATTTTTTACAGCTTTTGCAGGTCACCGACAAAGTCTTAGCAAGTAGGTTGAAGCACTTTTTTTTGTTCAGAGTTTTATATAGCACAAACTTGACCCGAAGCTAACAGAGCACTTTACATGAGTACAGTTGCCTTACAAATGGACACATTCATTTTGTTAGGCACGGGGAGATTAAGTGATTTGCCCAGAATTATGGGATGTTGAGCATCCCTGCCAAAACTCAAACCTGGCTCCCCAGCTTCGAGGGCAACCACTCCAGCCATTAGGCCACATCCATTGTCATGATTGGCTAGTCACGAAATGTTGGAAAACTTGTGGCACAGGTATTGTGAAAGAAGAAGGAGTTCTTTCCTTCTATGGGGAGCCTCTACTATTGATAACAGAGAAAGTAATACAGATAATTCAACCACCATTACCCAGGAAGAAAAAGAACATCAGGTCTCCATTGATTCAGTGAAACTGCATTATGTAGCCCATCCTGTACAGTCAACTGGTGCTGCCTCTGAAGCTGCCTTAGACTGTGCATTCAATAATACCGTCACCGAATGTGTCCCAGCTAGAACATCCTCCAAATGAAGAGCAACTTGGTCCTAGTACAGCCCATTAAGAGGTAAGCACTAAACTAATTAAGAATGGTGTACAAATACAGTCAGTACCACCACTGACATAAAATCCAGAACTTACAGAAATTTTAATAACTTTAAATATCAGAGATTCACAAGATTCTAATCCGGAATTGTCAGAGTGATACTTTTGCTACAAATGACTTATCTACAGAGGATCCAAGCTATAGGTATGCAATAACTGCTCCAGAAAGCCCTTGGGGAAATGGATCAGTACAATTTAAACGTGTTATGAAAATGTATACAAAGCTCCTGTGGGCTTATGTTTGGGCAATTTTGATCTGATGTGATCTGATTTCTGATCACGTTTCTTATTTGATTAACAGTAGTGTTGCTTAGTAAGAATGGTGCATGGTGAGTATGTTCCGGACACAGAGGCTCTGATCCAGCAGTAAGGAAACTGAGCAAGCAGGAACAATTACTGTCAGAACCCAAATGTTTCACTGTATTTAGCCAATAGGGATTCCTAGTGAACTAACCTTATCATAAAGCTGGTCAAGTAGGATGAATGACACAATCAATCAATCAATCAGGGGGTTTATAAAGCGCGCTACTCACCCGCGAGGGTCTCAAGGCGCTAGGGGGGGGGGTGCAGCTCCGGTTTCAGTCGAAAAGCCAGGTCTTGATGTTCTTCCTGAAGGAGTGGAGGGTGGGGGAGCGTCTGATGTCAACGGGGAGCTCGTTCCAGGCTTTGATCGCTATGTAGGAGAAAGCCCTTCCGCCTGCTCTAGTTCGGCGGATGCGGGGGGGTCTCAGCGAGGGCAAGGTTGGCAGAGCGGAGGTTCCTCTTGGGTACGTGGAAGGAGACTCTCTCGTTGAGGTATTTGGGTCTGATGTTGTGGAGGGATTTGTAGGTGTGGGTGAGCAGTTTGAAGGTTATTCTCTTCTCGACGGGGAGCCAGTGGAGGTCTTGCAGGTGTTGGGTCATGTGTTCGTGCCATGGGGTCCCGAGGACGAGTCTGGCTGCGGCGTTCTGGATGGTTTGGAGCTTGTGGAGGAGAGTTCTGTTGATTCCGGCATAGAGGGCGTTGCCGTAGTCCAGTCTGCTGGTTATGAGAGCATGGGTGACGGTTTTTCTGCAATCCTGGGGTATCCATTTGAAGGTCTTGCGGAGGATCCGGAGGCAGTTGAAGCTGGTGGAGGCGACGGAGTTAATCTGGCGGTCATGGTGAGGGAGGAGTCGAGGGTGATGCAGAGGTTCCGGGCATGGTCAGTCGGGGTGGGCGGGCTACCACGGGTGGAGAGCCACCAGGTGTTGTCCCAGGCGGAGGTGGAGGGTCTGAGGATGAGGACCTCAGTCTTCTCTGAGTTGAGCTTCAGGCAGCTGCTCTTCATCCAGGCCGCGACGTCCCTGATCCCTTGCTGGAAGCAGAGTCTGGTGTCTTCGGGGTTCTTGGTGAGAGAGAGGATGAGCTGGGTATCGTCGGCGTATGATACTATGCTGAGCCCATGCTGTCTGATGATGGCGGCGAGGGGGGCCATGTAGACGTTAAAAAGCGTGGGGCTGAGTGAAGATCCTTGGGATACTCCGCAGTTGATCTCTGTGGGTTCAGAGAGGAACGGGGTAGCCTGATCCTCTGGGTTCTGCTGGAGAGAAAGGAACGGATCCAGGAGAGGGCGTTTCCTTGTATCCCAGCCTCGTGTAGTCTGGCCACGAGGGTGTGATGAGAGACAGTGTCGAAAGCTGCGGAGAGGTCTAGTAGGATGAGGGCCACGGTGTGTCCCTGGTCGAGTAGCATGCGGATGTCATCGGTGGCAGCGAGGAGGGCGATCTCAGTGCTGTGGTTGCTGCGGAAGCCGGACTAGGATGCGTCTAGAATGGAGTTCTCTTCGATGAAGGCCATCAGCTGGGTGTTTACAAGTCTTTCGGTGACTTTGGCGGCGAAGGGGAGGAGGGAGATCAGCCGGTAGTTTTTCAGGTCTGTCGGGTCGGCCGTAGGCTTCCAAGCATGCTAGAGTGTATGTCTAAGTTCACATTTATATCAGCATGTGCTCAGAAGGAGAAGTAAAGGGGAAGAGGCACTGAGTACCGGCTTCTGCTCATAAGGTCTGCACAGCACCTTCTAGAGTTTTAACTGCCTAGCCACCGGTGTTCTCAGGCACTGCTCTTGATAAGGGCTCTAATCAACAAACATATAAATGATTACATATATAATATGATGATTTAATCAAAAATTAATTTCATATAAATCTTTTCTCTCTGCTATGTTCTCTTACTGAATTCCTGCTGTTTTTATTACCTTATCTTGTTTTGCAGCTCTGCATGCTGATCTCTATGAACTTTAAAACAAATGCAACTGCAATTAGACATCTAGGGCCTGATGTACTATGGTCTGATTACTTAAACATAGTTGCATAATGCAACTCTTTGTGAATCAAAACAGATTTGGTAAATCGACCTATGTACTAATAACTCAATTCACAAAATAGGGAATCACTGGGGGTTGCAGAGTGACCTGCCTAATTTTTATTCATTAGATAGGATCTCAATTTGTGACACTCTGGGGTCGATTCCGATTCGGGCCGGAAAAGCACCGACCGACTCGGATCCGGAAAAAATACCGACCGACACGTACCAGTGGCGCCCGACACGCCAAGTACGATGCAAGCCGCGATAAATCCGACCGACACGTCAGGAAACCAAGCCGACCGACCGAGCCGCTCGGAAAATAGCAATCCGGCCGGAAAAACACGCGAATCCAACCGACCGACACGCACCCGGAACAAATCCGACCGAATCGTACCCGCCAACTCCAACCCGCAAAGTACGATGCAAGGCGCGAAAAACACGACCGAGTCGGACGGAGGACAAGCCGTACGACCGACACGCATACAAAACCGAGCCGAAGCAACACAATACACCGCGACCGACGCGTACGCAGCATACAAAACTGCACAAACACAGCGTGAACGAAACGGAAAACACCGTACGAGACCAATGCAGGGTCCGACTCGGTCACAAGAACGTTTCCAACATACACAAACAGCACAAAGGAAAAATCAACCAAAAAAAGGCCAAACAAGCAATTACCAAGCCAATAAATACTGGGGGGGGTGGGGACAGAGAACAAAGACACACCCACAACTCCACCTATATAAAGGACACAAATCACTACCATGAGCCTTTGCAAATGCCATTCCACTACCAGCACCCAAGAGAAAGCAACCACACACCCACAGCTCATCCCTCACACAAGCCACACACCAGCAGCACACCAACAAATACCTACCTCACATACACCCAGCACAACACACACCCACACACCCTCACCTGCACACCAACACACACATCACCCACCATCACCACCCATCACCATGCCCCCCAAGAAGAATCACAAGTTCCTAGATTGTGAATTGGAAGTCCTGGTAGACGAGATCCTCAGGGTAGAGCCACAGCTGTTTGGCACATTGGTCCAACAGACCCCCATGTCGCAGAAAACCAAGATGTGGGAGAGGATCATCAACAGGGTGAACGCCCAATCACCATGTCGGCGCACAAAGACCGACATCCAGAACAGGTGGTATGACGTGCGCAGGAGGGTACGGAAACTGCTGAAGCAAGATTACATCAACAGCCAACACACCGGCAGTGGCCCTCCTGCCAAGCCAATATACCTCAGGCCCTGGGAGGAGAAGGTGCGGGCCATCCTACCGCCAGTGAGCATATATGGACTAGAGGACATCCCAGAGCCTGGTGAGTACACAACAAATGTACACAATATACTGCCACAAAACACACACACATCACTGTCAAGGGGAGAGTCAAACCATGCACTCATAGCAATTACACAGCAACTAGAACAGAATCATCCCAAAATGTGTATGTCAGTCAGATAAACACAACACATGCCATCAAAAAAGTCACATCCAACTGTGCCAACACATGTACAAACACAACCACAACTACAGCTAGGCAGTGGCACAAATAGAACTAACACACACATCCACACATGTAGCCACCACAACAACACCAACACACAGTGAAGACCACTCAAAGGAAGGAATTCTGTGTATGCTGGCCAAGTCAGTGTAGCCAATAGCATCATGGGAGTCGCAGTCACACATATTGCCCCCCCCACAACTGTCCCATCAACACCACCATGAACCATGCGCACATCACAGGGAGTGGAGAAGGACTCACAAGATGGCTGACACTGGCTACTGCTGTGAGGAGCACAAGGCCCTGCTGGCAACTGTGCACCAACAAACAGCAGGACACCACTGACTGACATCCTGAGAGACAACTTACACTCCCTGCAATGCAAGCACGTTCCATGGTGGGATATCTGGCTGGCTGGGTGGGAAGGGGGACTTGCAGCACTGACCATAGTCACCAGCACCTCCCCTCACACCCCCCCCCAACACAAACTCCACAGTACCCACCTGGTAGAATGCAATGCCCTCCATCCTAACACAAGATCCCACAAAGCACCACCACCCTGGGTTATGTTGTGTGAAGCACAGGGACACTCTTGGGACTCTTAGCCAAACAACTGCCAGGACAACACTCCCAGCCATCCTGTCAGCACAGCCAGCCCACCCCACAGGGAAGCAGAGTCAAAAGGAAGGAAGCATGGGCATGCTGGGAAGGGGGGTGGAGGCAATAGCATGATGGGAGTCGTAGTCACAGACATTGCTCAGCCTCACAACTGGCCCATCAACACCACCCTGAACCATGCTCACATCACAGGGAGTGGAGAAGGACTCACAAGATGGCTGACACTGGCTACTGCTGTGGGGAGCACAAGGCCCTGCTGCCAACTGTGCACCAACAAACAGCAGGACACCACTGACTGACATCCTGAGAGACAACTTACACTCCCTGCAATGCAAGCACGTTCCATGGTGGGATAACTGACTGGGTGGGTGGGTGGGTGGGAAGGAGGTCTGGCTGTCAACCAAACACAATCAATGCAGACCATGTTCACACCCCAGAGAATACATAGAAATGCCCAAATAATGCAGGACAATGTGCCACACCAATATCAACCCCTGACTGTGACGACTTAGGACAATACAATGTACAGGCCCGCACCCCGAGGCACAGTCACAACTGTCAGGTGTGTCAACCACTGATGCCTGCAGAAACATGACATACATTGTTTGTGTCTCCCAAAAACAGGTGATGATAGGGACACAGCAGCAGACGCTGAGGAGTCCCAGTCCCAGGCTCAAGAGGATGCCGAGCTCACTGGCGTCGTACAGCCTCTGTCCTCCTCGGACGATGAAGAACAACCTGGCACATCCGGTGCAAGTCAACATGCTGCACCAGCAGGACCACCAGCTGCAGCACCAGCAGGTCCACCAGCTGCACCCCCTGCACCCACCCCTCCAACGACTGTCACCACGAATACCATCCCTGCCGACATGGACAGAATAAGGAACAACACCAGCGCAGTGACCCTGGACCAACCTGGGGCCATGGACACCACCACCACCACCAACCCCCAAGGTGGACCAGGGTTATCTGTGCGTGCAACTGCACACACTGCACATGTCAGCAGGGGTGGTGGGAGGGGTGGGAGACAGAGGTCGCTGCTTGCAGACGTTGCTGGTGTGCATGAAGACCCACAACTGGTACGCATAGCTGATGCGTACCAGTCCAGCACCGGAGAGCTCAGCCAGGTAGTGGGGCTCCTCAGAGACATCAAACAGCAGCAGGCTGCCCATCATGCCCGCTTGGACTCCCACATGTCCCACGTGGAGTCACACATATCACGTGTGGACTCCCACATGTCACGTGTGGACTCCCACATGACCCGCGTGGAGTCCAAGTGGGATGTACTACATGAGATGACGGCGGTGCACAGGGACATTTTACAATGCCTCCGCCAGATGAACAGCAACCAGTCCACACCTCCCTGTGTGCCAACAACATCTGGTACCGAACTAACTGCAACTGCCACAGGGAGGGAGGAGGACTCTGGCGGAGAGTCCCCTGCACCGCAGCAGCCTGCACTTGAGGGCCCCCCCCCAAGAAGAGGGGTCGTCCGAGGAGGGGAAAGTGAGAGGCTGATGGCCAAGCGCAACTCCCAGGAAGCCTGAACCTGTTCTGGATTTTCGCCTTTGTGCACAGACTGTTCACCCTGTTGATGGCAACACTACTCCCACACATTGCATGGGGAGTACAAGTTGGAACAATGTGTCAGACAACTGTGGCCCCGATACTGGGGATCCTGTCTACCTGGACTTTCTATTCATCTAGGAACTTGGGATTGCAAGATTCATGTACAGCACAATCCATCCTATGCACTATTATCACAATAAACACACTAATACACCATACTTGCCTCTGTCGTGATCCCAACGTGGGTGCTGTTATGGGGATGATGAACTGCAAAATTACACTGTGTATGCGAACTGCAACAGCAAGGACAACACAGGCATGTGAGTACAGGCAACGTGACACATATGAGGGAGACACACCACCAGGGCTACACAACACATACACACCTAGGCCATCTGACTCATTGCCTACACTGATGTTGCCAGGGAAGACGGTGCAATGCACAGACACCACACCCATTCCCAGTTGTAGTCAAGTAGCCCACAGGTGCAGTAAGCAAATGGCAGTCAAATGTGTGACCACAGACAACGCACATCACTAAGCGAAGCACAGGTTTATTACACAGTAGCAACATGCCGTAACCACTACAGATGCAAGGTAACCCCACCTGGTAGCGGGCACACAGTCAACAACTGTAGACAGAAGGAAGTCCATGGGTGTGGCGCACATCACCTGTAGGGACACAACAGCTACCAGCCTGGATGTGCAATCACGTCGTCAGTGGACACAGTTGACCAAACAAATCTGAAAGTACCCTGTGAAGGACAGAAATGACACACAGTCAAAAGCAATGCAGTACAGGACAGAACAGCAAAACTCATGCACAATACATGTTACAAGATACCCACCCAGAACCAAGTTAGCATGTCAACACTGTTGGGGAGTACAGCCCACCTGTCACCACACATCGCAACACACATCCTGTCAAGTAGCCCATGGACACACTCCAACAGCACCAGAGCACCACCCACACATCATGCCAACTCACATCATTCACATGACACCTCAGGATACTCACATTCAGCTAAAGAAGTTGGTGATGAGCTGTGTGCGGACATCACCATCACCATCATCATCATCATCGTCACTGGCATCGTGGTCCAGGCCAGGATCCTCCACAGGTGGCGGATGTTGGTCATCGTCATCCTGGATGAGAGGCAACTCCTTCCGCACTGCCAGGTTGTGGAGCATGCAGCAGACGATGATAATCTTGCACACTTTCGCAGGGGCATATGGGAGGGACCCTCCGGTCTTGTCCAGGCAGCGGAAGCGGCTCTTCAGGAGACCAAAGGTCCGCTCAATCACTCTCCTGGTCCGACCATGTGCCTCATTGTAGCGCATCTGGGCAGGTGTCACAGGGTTCCTGAGGGGTGTCAGCAACCACGGCATGTTGGGGTATCCCGAGTCACCTACGGACAGACAAGTGCACATCAGCTGACTTGGAAAAGTGGGCGGAATACTACAGATCAGATCACACACAATGGCACAAAGTCAGTACACACCGACAAGCCAGGCACGCTGGTTCTGCATCTGTGCCATCAACCTGGGGATGCGACTACTCCTCATCACAAAGGCATCGTGTGCTGAACCAGGGAAACGGGCACACACGTGTGTGATGGTCATGTCTGCAAGACACACCACCAGTGCATTGACCGAGTGGTAGTGCTTGCGGTTCCTGTAGGCCTGCTCCTGGGCCTGTGGTGGTACCAAAGCCACATGTGTCCCATCAATGGAGCCAATGACATGCGGCATCCTCCCCAGGGCATAAAAGTCACTCTTCACGTCAGTGAGTCGTCGCAGTCTAGGGAAATAGATGTACCGGTTCAGGAAGAGCAACATTGCCGCCAAAACATCGCGGAGCACACGGCTGAACATGGTCTGTGACATCCCACCAGCAGACGCCACAGTATGTTGGAAGGTACCGGTGGCAAAGAAGTGTAGGGCTGCCATCACCTTCACCTTGGGGGTCAGCGCTGTAGGATACGGCCGGCCAGGCTGCAAATGTGGGGACAACTGCACTGCCAAATCCTCAATCAGCTGCCTGGTGAAGCGGTACCGTCGGATGCTGTCCCGTTCCACCATCGTTGCCAGGTCTGGGAATGGCCGATGGACAGCAGGAGCCCTGCAGTGCAGAGGAGAAGTAAGCAAGATCGTCAGTCACCCCACATATGCGGCATTGAACACACTCAAGATCCCAACATACATCATCATGAGGCACAACTACATGAAGTGTGCAGTACCGGAACGACATTTATGGTACATACATGGCCAACATCTGTCAACACGGTCCCACAGGTGGCATCAATTTGTCCCAGGTTGGCCCATTGGATATCATGATGCTGTGTCACAGTCACCCCCCAGTGACATGTGAGGACAGATGTGCCCCAGGCACCACAGCTCAACGACAGGCACATTCCCAGGGACCCTGTAATGCCACATGGACACTGGCATCACCTGGAGTATCATGTGTACACCACAACAAAACAAACATGACCCCCACAGGTAGTGGCCACACTTGCCATGGCAGGAGAGCCATGGACGTCTGTGACACACACGCACAACATCAGAGTCCATGCACACACAACGTGGATGTGGAGACTGTCTCCCATTGTGCACATGAAATCAGAGACATTGTAAACACTACATGCACACAGACTGTGGAGGGCCATCACTATTGTGCCACTGGGACACCCTGGCTCAAACATACCGTCCCACATGGGACTCACGGGGTATGTGACATGACATACACAAACACCACTGTGAAATGTGACCATGGCACATGCACAGATATGAACAGTTGCACATCACAGTGGTCACGTACACGTAACATCCAGGATCCTGTCCCCATTAACACGTGCACAGCCTGGGGGTGGCTGCCCACAGGTGACACCCACAGGACAACATGTACACCAACATACACACAATAGGAAATGCAGCCTTACATGCCTTATGATAAGGTTTGGACAGGCTGTCGTGATGTAGGTGTGCCCCTCACTCCCTGGGAGCTATCTGTGGCTGGCATATGTCCATCTGAGACAGGCATGCTGACATATGCCAGTCACATGTACAGTGATGCGTTGTACTGCAATGGACCGATCGGTGCCTCCGGCCGGCCCATTGCATTCAATGTGTGCGGGTACGCGTTGTACCCCTGTGCGCGTTGAACAGCAATGGACCGATCGGTGCCTCCGGCCGGCCCATTGCTTTCAATGTGTGCGGGTACGCGTTGTACCCCTGTGCGCGTTGTACTGCAATGGACCGATCGGTGCCTCCGGCCGGCCCATTGCATTCAATGTGTGCGGGTACGCGTTGTACCCCTGTGCGCGTTGAACAGCAATGGACCGATCGGTGCCTCCGGCCGGCCCATTGCATTCAATGTGTGCGGGTACGCGTTGTACCCCTGTGCGCGTTGAACAGCAATGGACCGATCGGTGCCTCCGGCCGGCCCATTGCTTTCAATGTGTGCGTGGTACGCGTTGTACCCCTGTGCGCGTTGAACAGCAATGGACCGATCGGTGCCTCCGGCCGGCCCATTGCATTCAATGTGTGCGGGTACGCGTTGTACCCCTGTGCGCGTTGAACAGCAATGGACCGATCGGTGCCTCCGGCCGGCCCATTGCATTCAATGTGTGCGGGTACGCGTTGTACCCCTGTGCGCGTTGTACTGCAATGGACCGATCGGTGCCTCCGGCCGGCCCATTGCATTCAATGTGTGCGGGTACGCGTTGTACCCCTGTGCGCGTTGAACAGCAATGGACCGATCGGTGCGCACCCATTGACAATGGGCTTGCCTGGCAACGGACGCGTTTTCGAATATTCGAACGAGTCGGTTGCTGGAAAATCAGTTGGTCACCCACAACAATGTTGCAAAATCATGTATGTCATGAAGTTGAAATTTTGAAGGATGCTGTGGGCGTGTTTTGGTGCTGCTATTCCATGGATTGGCCAGATTCAGAAGATGCAAACGACTTGGACCTATCACTTTGGACACAAGGGACAGTATCTGCCTCTCCAGCACATATATATTGCTGCATGTTCCCCTGAGAGCCCACTTGCCTGCACTACATGCTCCAGGACGACATCTGCCACTGCACTGCTGCTGTCTCTGCCCCTCTGGACCCTGCAATGGCACGTACTGTGGAGAGAGCCCCAGCCTTCAGCCTTGAAGAGAACCAGGCCCTGCTGGACAGCCTACTTCCACAGTACAGCAAGCTGTATGGGACACCAGGGGAGCAGGTGAGTGTTCTGTGCACTGCCTTTCTGAATGTGCATTTTGTCTGACTTGCAAGGCTGAGAGTCAGCACACCACTGGCTAGCAGGCTCACTGAGTAGTTGTCACCCCCCATAGTGTGTAGTGACTTGCACTGGACAGGTATGGTGCAGTGACAGTGCTTCTGAACAGGGTTTTACTCCCCATGCTATGATACCATGTAGTGACTTCTGGAAAACTGTCCATGGCCAGCCGTGCACTGCCTGGGTACACCATGTGCCCCTGTGATTGCGACATGTATATGCAACTGTGTCATGCACGGATATGTTGCATGTGTAGTAATGTCCTTATCACTTTGTCATCCTGACAGGCTTCTGCCCATCGGAAGCATGAGATCTGGAAGGACATCGTCCGGGCTGTCCGGTCCGTGGGGGTCTACAAGCGCCGGATCCGCAACTGCCAAAAGAGGTGGCAGGACCTTCGGGGCTGGACCCGGAGGATTGCACGGGTCCAGCTGAAGCTGTCGCCTCCTCGCAGGAGGGGCGGAACACGGACCCTGACCCCCCACATGCTCAGGATCCTGGCGGTGGTCTTTCCAGACCTGGATGGGCAGCTGAAGGCCAGAGAGCAGCAAGGTGTGGATGAGTCAAAGACTGCACTGTGAACTCTGTCTAACATGCTATGTGCCCTCCTCGGGCCTGGTTAAACTGCCACAGTACAGCAGTCATGTTGTCCAGGAGCCATGTCCCTCTATTGTGCACTGCCCACTCCTCATCTGATACCCAGGTGTGGCCCTTACATGCAGGGAATTCTGTCACTTAGGACTGTGTCCTTGCAGTTTGCTTGACTCAAGGTGGGAGACAGCATCTGTTTCCCTGACTCTGTGGTGGGCATCATGGGTGGGTCCATTGCTTACACAATGCCTGTATTCTGACATGTATTCAGCGTGTTACTTTGATCTGTGGTCCAATTGCTGAGCTGATCCACCACATGTGGCTGGGGTACCTGGCACACACCCATGCTGCGGGTGGGAACAATGTTTGGGCCCCAGGAGTATGTATATGACGTGTGTCACACATACTTAGCCAGCTGCCTACAGTCCAGGGCTCATCCCTCATTCATGTGGGGCTGGACAGTCATGCCTACTCCAGGCCATACAATACACTCTGTACTCCCACTCCCGTGTATCAGAGGACACATTGTGCACAGTGATTTGCCCCTCAGGTGTCTGCCTCTGTGTCAGTGTGCTGTGGATTAGTCGCCAGGACTGCTGTGGAGTTTCTTGGTAGGGGCTCAGCATGCCACTGGAGATGTGACCATAGGAGACGATACTTGTGTGACACATAGGTGTCTGATCAGCTGCCCATGCAGACTGGGGCATGTAAATGTGAAGTTCAGGCAGCTGTTCCCCATGCACAGCAGAGTGTGAGGGGCTCAGGTTCAGAGGGTAGTGTCACAGGTCTCCCATATGTCCAATAGGTATGACCTGGACAGATGAGGGTTAAGAGGATGTGTTGTGGGGGGATGTACATGTGCACTTGTGCAGCTCCAGGACTTGCATTCCCCATGACCTACTATTGTGACACAGTGCAGAGTGTTGTTGTCTGGCTGCAAAGTCATACATCACTGAGACAGTGATGTATGACTTTGCAGTCATGCCTCCGCCATGGCATGTGTCTACTGATTGGTGATCCTGCAGGGGAGTGACATGTGCTACATGCACACCATAGTGGCGCTGGCTATCAGGACATGGGTGCATCATGGTGTCTGTCGCTGGTATGCATCACATGCATTTCCTATTTGACTCTGGGCATCCCTTACATCCGTAAACCTGTACTGACTCAGTGGCAAGAGCTGTGATGTGTCCACACCGTGTCCTCTGCACTGTCCAACTACTGTGTACTTGGTGCATGTGTCAACACTGGGGTGTTGCAATCCAACAGACACCAGACAGATGGGTGCAAGGCCATGTGGGATGTGAGTGCCATGCTTGGCATCAGAGTGACAATTGACTTCTCCTGTTCAATTAGTGCACTTTTAGCAATGTACAACTAATGATGCCAGGGCTTGCTCTGTGATGTGCTGTGCTCACAGTGGTGTGTGCGTTATGTGCAGGTGACTGATGTCTGTCTGTTTCCCCATTGTTTGCAGATACATCCACGGCCACGGAAGGGGACAGCTCCACGGACCAGGAGGAGCCGGAGAGCCAGACTGGGTCAGCAGCCGAGGAGTGGTCGGAGGGACCCAGTGGCACGGAGGGCGAGGGGAGGCACACCGAGGAGTCCTCAGCAGCATCCACCTCAGCTGAGGACCAGAGCAACTCGGAGGATGACTCCCTTGTGGAGGCGGGTGTCAGCAGCCACCACACCCCAGCTAGTGTTGCTGTCCCCGCCACCACCAGCACCACCACCGCCCTCCCATCGGCTCCCATTCCCCAGGTCCGTGGAGGCTCCCATGTCCGGGAGCGTGTCTCCTTTGGGCCAGGCACCGCACCCCTGCCCCTGTGTCCCCTGCTGCCCTGAGTGAGGAGTCTGTGTACCTCCTTCGCCAGCTCCATGTAGGGCAGACAGCCATGCTGAGTGTCCTCCATGCGCACACCGCGCTGTTGACTCAGCTGGTGTCGTTCATGGAGGGCATCTCATCGGGCATGTCTGACCTACAGAGGGGCAATAGGTCCATGGACTCCTCCCTGACGGCAGCAGTGTCCCTCCTCAAATGGTCCCTCACCCCTCCTGCCTCTGCTCCATCCACACTCCCCAGCACCTTACCCATCCCAGGCACACACACACTGGCACACACCAGCACACACACATCCAGCACACTGACACACACGCCAATGACAAAACGCACACGCACGCACATTCAGGGGACTGAAGCCAGACTCACAGGGGATGGGGCCCTGGAACACACACACGCATCCACATGCACTGCGCAGTCCTCAGTTCCCTCTCCCTCCAAAGCACCCTCCCTTGCCTCACCTGCAACCCCAAAGTCACAGCAGCTCTTCCTCTGTGACCTCGGCCTCTTCCCCACCGATGAAGCTGCTCCAGCATCCCGGGGGAAGAGGAAGCCCACCCACACGGAGCAGAGTGCCCCTCGCCCCCGGACACCCTCCCCCAGGCGCAGACGGACTGAGGCCCCCACCCGCAAGTCCCCCGGAGTGCTAAGAGCAAGACCCCGCCACCGCCCTGCAGCTCAGGCACAAGGTCTCCGTCCTCCATCCCTCAGGCCCCCACTGCACAGGTGCCCCCACCACACCCTGCCCCAGGTTCCCCCACCCACAGATATACCATCCCCAAGATGCTCCGGCCTTCTCCCCCTGCCACTTGCTCTCCCAGCACCACACCCCCCGCTGCGCTTGTCTGTGCCACTGATGTGGTGAGGGTGTCCCCCCCTCTGTCCAACCCACCTTGCCTGTTCCCCATTCTCCTCCCCTGGAGGTAGGCACTGCAGTGGAGTCCACTACCGCCCTGTCTGACTTGGGCACTGCAGTGGCGGACCTGTCCACCCCATCTGCAGGGTCCACTGCAGTTGTGCCGGCACCCACGACATCTGTGTCATGCCCCCCAGTTGTGCCGGCACACACCATGTCAGACACCTCCACTGCAGTTGTCAGTGGCTCTCCAGCACCCACCACCCCTTCCCTGACTCCCCCTGGTGAGCCCTGATCCTGTCCCTGCGGTGCCTGGCCTGCCCCCCGGTTGCCCCTCCTAGTGGATTGTCCCTGGTATTGTGCAGGCATGCGTAGGGTGACATCTGCCAGTGTCACCCTGTTTGAACTTTGACAATGGACTGGCCATTGGCCTTTGCTCTTTTTCAGGACTTCGTTTGGCCTCAACACATATGCTGAATAAAGCAACTTTCTTTTCTCTAGTGCTCATGCTTCAGATGTACATGTTGTTGGTGCAGCTAACCATGCCCTTGCTGCAGTGATGGTGATATCTGGTCTCATGATTATGAAGTGTTACTGTGCAGGAACCCATGTGGTCCAGGGGGAATGTGTCCTATCATGTGGTGTATCCATGTCATCAATAGCAGCATCTGAGGGTGTCATGTGTTCAGTATTTGGCAATGGGTTTCCTACTTACATTGGCAATTTCATATCTGTGGCTTCCACCCCTGCACATCTGTTGTGCCTGCCATCGTTGCATTTGTCTACTTCCCTGACCGTGTTGCCATCTCCAGTGGACATGCAGGTTTGGGCATCAATGGGGAGGGACTCATCCGTGTAGTCAGTGCAACATTGCTATACAAGTGTGTTGGATCTGTGCTGATGATTCCGTTGGCACATCCATGACCAGGCTGATGTGATGGGAGCCCTCATTTGGTGCTAATTGTTGATTGTGTGACCAAGTGCTCAGCTGACATGATGGGGCCCTACTGAGGCAACATATGGCACAGCTTTCCTCACACAGGAGTGGAGTCCCCTCATGGCAGTGTGTACACGTGTGACATTGCCTGCGCCCAAGGTGTGTGTTGTATGTGCATGTCTGTGTGTTCACTTCCATTCATCTGCGCATGCTGTGATCCCTAGTGTTGTACCTGTTTGTGATGCTTGCTGACTTGAGCTATGTTCCCCCAAAGTCTTCTCCCTGTGTTCTCTGTGATGTGGGTGCATGGCACATTACTGGTCATCAGGGTGTCACCCATAGGTGTGTTTGCTGTCAGGGCAGAGTTTGTGTGCTGACGCAGATGGGTCACAGTCAGGTTTCCCTTTGGCACTTGTTGTTTGCCCCTGTCATGTGATTTCCAGTTTGTGTTATCTTTCAGTGATTGTGACACGTTGTGTGTGTGACTGCTGGCACTCCTTAGGGTCCGGGCTGCAATGTTGGTTGTTGTCTATGTGTGTTCTTTGTGGGTGACCTTGGCTTCTTCATTGGTGTGTGACTGTGGCTGGGATCCCATTGGTCGGTGTGGTATTGCCGTCATGTCCATGTACAGCGTAGTGTGCAGTGTGTCAGACATTCAGGAGTCTTGTTGAGTGTCCATGTGTGATGTGTTTCTACACCTTGGTTCCCACCCACCACCCTGGAATAGTAATGGGTGCATGTGCAATATCACCAGTGCATGTGTACTTCACTGCTGCACATTGTTGGAGGTCGAGGGGTGTGGTCTTGAGTGTGTGCAGATGAGAGTTGTTGCCCGGCTAGTCCCCTGCCTCCATGTTGGCCTTGGCTTACTGGCCATGCTGATTGATTTGTGCTTGTGTAGGTGTGATGGTAGTTAGTTGCTCAGGACACATGACTGTGGTTCACAGTGTGAACGACATTTAGCTTTGTCATCACAGTGGTATTTTTCTTCAGCCCAGGGTCACCACATTGTGGGGGCCCTGGGGGTGGTGCTGTGGTGTGTCTGTGACTTGCTGTGTCAGTTGTTGTTCCTACGTGCCTGTGTGACATGTGTGTTTTGTGCTCCCTCTCACCTGTCAATGCCTGCTTGCCCACATAGGGGATTTGGATCCATGAGTTACCTTAGTGTGGCAGTGTATGCACATCTGTATGATTGGTATTCAGCTCTCCTCATGTGTTGTGTTGTTGCCTGGGGACACTGGCACCCCCACCCCTCACCTGCTGTGTATGATGACAGTGTTGGTCTGCCTGTTTGTGTTTGTGCATCTGCACCACTGCATTGGCATATCTTGGGTGTGCCATTGGCTGTATGTTGTTTGGTGTGTTTCCCCTGCTGTCCCTGGGACTCCTAGGTCATCGGTCAGCACAGTGATCATGGTTTGTGTGTCCCATTGCTGCCATGGTATGGTATCTGTTCACCTCACATCTGCTGTCTCCACAGGGTATCTGCATTTGTGTGCCCATTGGTGCAAATATGTGGGTCTGCATTCTGATGGTCACTTCTGTCATTGTGTCATTGATGACTGTTGACGGTCTCAGTCCCCATGGGTGTTGTTTGTCTGCACATGGCCAAAGGAATGTTTCATTTGCACTGCAGTATTTGGCTCCCCCAATTTATGTTGCAATGGGACACATACACTACTTTGCCACAGATGAGTTTTTGGTTCTGTGACCAGGAATGATCCATGCAGTTTGGCAGTTGCAGCTCTTTCTTTGTCAACAATTACCTTTTGGTCACTGTGATGATGAGGGTGTAGACCCCATTGCCACAATGGTCAAAATGTGCTTCAGCTATGGACCCCACACTTACCTTTTGGTCACTGTGATGATGCGGGTTTAGACCCCATTGCCACAATGGTCAAAATGTGCTTCAGCTATGGACCCCACACTTGCCTTTTGGTCACTGTGATGATGGGGGTTTAGACCCCATTGCCACAATGGTCAAAATGTGCTTCAGCTATGGACCCCACACTTGCCTTTTGGTCACTGTGATGATGGGGGTTTAGACCCCATTGCCACAATGGTCAAAATGTGCTTCAGCTATGGACCCCACACTTGCCTTTTGGTCACTGTGATGATGGGGGTTTAGGCCCCATTGCCACAATGGTCATGGGCTGCTTGCATTGTGGGTGCCACACACATATATGTGTGGCACATGTGCTAGGGGTCACATTGTATGTTCAATGTCATGTTCGGTGTTGTAGGCATTTGACACAGCCTGCTCACACGCTTGTCATGGTGGTGGGGGGATGTCTTAATCTTGCATTCCCTAGGTTGTGGTGTGCTTGTTGTGTCATGCATTGTCCATCCTATGAGTGGGGGTGGTAGTAGTGGTAGGCATCCAGCCCCCCTGGCTAAGGGTGGTAGTAGTGGTAGGCTTCCTGCCCCCCTGGCTAAGGGTGGTAGTAGTGGTGGGCATCCTGCCCCCCTGGGTGAGGGTGGTAGTAGTGGTGGGCATCCTGCCCCCTGGCTAAGGGTGGTAGTAGTGGTAGGCATCCAGCCCCCTGGCTAAGGGTGGTAGTAGTGGTGGGCATCCTGCCCCCCTGGGTGAGGGTGGTAGTAGTGGTGGGCATCCTGCCCCCCTGGCTAAGGGTGGTAGTAGTGGTGGGCATCCTGCCCCCCTGGGTGAGGGTGGTAGTAGTGGTGGGCATCCTGCCCCCTGGCTAAGGGTGGTAGTAGTGGTGGGCATCCTGCCCCCCTGGGTGAGGGTGGTAGTAGTGGTGGGCATCCTGCCCCCTGGCTAAGGGTGGTAGTAGTGGTGGGCATCCTGCCCCCCTGGGTGAGGGTGGTAGTAGTGGTGGGCATCCTGCCCCCCTGGGTGAGGGTGGTAGTAGTGGTGGGCATCCTGCCCCCTGGCTAAGGGTGGTAGTAGTGGTGGGCATCCTGCCCCCCTGGGTGAGGGTGGTAGTAGTGGTGGGCATCCTGCCCCCCTGGCTAAGGGTGGTAGTAGTGGTGGGCATCCTGCCCCCCTGGGTGAGGGTGGTAGTAGTGGTGGGCATCCTGCCCCCCTGGGTGAGGGTGGTAGTAGTGGTGGGCATCCTGCCCCCTGGCTAAGGGTGGTAGTAGTGGTGGGCATCCTGCCCCCCTGGGTGAGGGTGGTAGTAGTGGTGGGCATCCTGCCCCCCTGGGTGAGGGTGGTAGTAGTGGTGGGCATCCTGCCCCCCTGGCTAAGGGTGGTAGTAGTGGTGGGCATCCTGCCCCCCTGGGTGAGGGTGGTAGTAGTGGTGGGCATCCTGCCCCCTGCCTAAGGGTGGTAGTAGTGGTAGGCATCCAGCCCCCTGGCTAAGGGTGGTAGTAGTGGTGGGCATCCTGCCCCCTGGGTGAGGGTGGTAGTAGTGGTAGGCATCCAGCCCCCCCTGGCTAAGGGTGGTGGTAGGCATCCAGCCCGCCCTGGGTGAGGGTGGTAGTAGTGGTAGGCATCCAGCCCCCCCTGGCTAAGGGTGGTAGTGGTGGTGGGCATCCTGCCCCCCTGGCTAAGGGTGGTAGTAGTGGTGGGCATCCTGCCCCCCTGGGTGAGGGTGGTAGTAGTGGTGGGCATCCTGCCCTCCTGGGTGAGGGTGGTAGTAGTGGTGGGCATCCTGCCCCCTGGGTGAGGGTGGTAGTAGTGGTGGGCATCCTGCCCCCTGGCTAAGGGTGGTAGTAGTGGTGGGCATCCTGCCCCCCTGGGTGAGGGTGGTAGTAGTGGTGGGCATCCTGCCCCCTGGGTGAGGGTGGTAGTAGTGGTGGGCATCCTGCCCCCCTGGGTGAGGGTGGTAGTAGTGGTAGGCATCCTGCCCCCTGGGTGAGGGTGGTAGTAGTGGTAGGCATCCAGCCCCCCTGGCTAAGGGTGGTGGTAGGCATCCAGCCCGCCCTGGGTGAGGGTGGTAGTAGTGGTAGGCATCCAGCCCCCCTGGCTAAGGGTGGTAGTGGTGGTGGGCATCTGGCACCCCCTGGCTAAGGGTGGTTGTGGTGGTTGGCATCCAGCCCCCTGGGTTGGGGTGGTGGCGCGCATTCAGGCCCCTGTGTGCATATGTGGCATTGGTGATGGGCATCCCGCCCCTATGGTGCTGCTGTTGCTGGTGTAAGTATATTCTGCATCCCTCTGTGTGTGTGTGATGTGTCGTGTACGTGTTGTATGTGTTTTGTGGTTGGTGTCTGACTTACCTTCTGCGCCGTACGCGTCCGTGCCTGTTCCGGTAGTAGATGTAGAATATTGGTATGATCGGGACGAAGGGATTCATGGTTGGTTCGTGTCGTTCGTCCTTCTCGTTGCTTCGCGTCGTCCTCGTCGCTTGGCTTCGTCCTCGTCGCTTCGCTTCGTCCTCGTCGCTTCGCGTCGTCCTCGTCTGTGCTGTGTTCGTCTCGTAGCCGTGGATCGTGTTGTGGCGCGATTCGGAGCTTATGTGCGCCTCTCCCGGATGCTTTGACGTGCCGTGCGTAGCGACGGGTTCGGCGCGTACGGAAAGCGCATCGTACTTGTCCGGCCGGACGGGGCTGCATTTTCCCTTCCGTGCGACTCGATTCGGCGTTTCCGGATTCGCCTCGGTCGGAGAACAGGACCTGGTTTGGGTGAGTACGGCTCGGCCGGGATTTCTGCTGTTGTGCGCATCGTACTTGCTCGTTCGGTGTGCTGTACGGATCGGTCGGGAAACTGGCTTTCGCATGGCTTTTTTCCCGACCGAATAGTATTGGGTGCGCCTCCGACCGAGATCGGAATCGGCCCCTCTGTGATTAGATACAATCAGAAGGATGGTGACCAGAAATGGGCCACAGACCACCATACCTGTTACTGCACTCCAAAACAGAAATCTTTTACAAAACATCCTGAGTTACTTAAAGGAACCATGGCTGCTTAAAAACGGGTCACACCCACACAGCTACTCAGATACCCACTCACTCACCCATTCACCACTCATTCACCCACTCACACACCCATACAGGCACTCAGACACCACTCACACACTAATACAGACAGTCACACAGCTACTCAGATCACATATATAAGGAATAGAATAACTCATTACTAGTATATCTAGTATACTAATATAACTTTTGTACTAGGTTAGTATATATGTTTATATACATATAAACTGTTAGAAAACTCTTACACTCACTTGTTGATGTCATTTGAGATGTCATGAGTGATGTCACTGACCATGTCATGAGTGATGTAATATGAAAGGTCATAAGCAGTGCATTGCAGGGGTGTAATTTATAGTTAGCACAGGTAACTATAGCTGCTTAATTTTAATGACTTTGTATGAGTGAAATCTGAGCCTAACTATAACGTCCCTGTAACCTTTGGTTTTTCAGTGAATTTCTAACATTTAAAAAAAATTCTGTTTCCTAACTATAACGTCCTTGTAACCTTTTTTTTTCAGTGAATTTCTAAGGTTTTTTAATTCTCTTTCCTAACTATAACGTTCCTGTAACCTTTGTTTTTTCAGTCAAATTCTGACATGTTTTATTAATTCTATATGCTAGCTATAATGCCTGTATAAACTTTGATTTTTCATGTGAATTTCTATGGTTTTTCAAAAATTATTTCATACATTTTCTCTGTTTTATTTTAATTCTATTTCCTCACTATAATGCCCCTGTAACGTTTGTTTTTTTAGAGAATTTCTAAGTTTTTTAGGATGGTTGTGAGGTGTCTACAGTAATATGGTGCTTTTATATATATATATATCTATATATATATAAAAGCACCATATTACTGTCTATATAGATATATATATATATATACACATAAATATATTTGTTAATTTTTTAGAGTCTCCGACCTGTCGCTACCCGTCACGTGGGGGTTGTGAGTCTTGCGTGCTTTTGGCAGTAGTGAAACAGATATATAGACACTTTAAAGGTTTTGTTCAAGGTAAGTAGTTTACTCATAAAGTAATGAAAGAGGTATAATTGTATAGAAAAAACATTTTACAAGTTGTTTTAATACATTTTCTGGAGTCGCGACACTATCGTGACCCATGCCGGCACGTATTTCTGGCACCGCGGGAGGGTGGCGACTCCTGCGAAATTTTGGCAGTAGTAAAACACATATATAGACACTTTGAAAGTTGTGTGTAAGTTAAGAGGTTTACTCGGGAAGTAAGAAAAGTACTATGATTGTCCAGAAAAAAACATTTCAAAGCTCGCTTTAATACATTTTGCGGAGTCGCGACGTCACTGCGACGTGAGCGCAATGGTGTTGCGAAACCCATGTGACACAGAAACAAATGGATTTGACAGGTTAAACACCTCTCTATCATTAAAAGAGCAAAGGCCCCAACCCTTTTTGGCATGTCTGACAATTCTATTTTATTTTTTGGGTTTTTGTGTCCCTATTGTTTCATGTCAAAGATGCCATCTGGTCCTCCTCAGAATCCAGAGGAACATCGCAACTCCTACCAGGATGATGAACCAGTAAAAGCAAAGAAGGAGAGTGTTGTTTTGAGCTTTTTCTCAATATCACCAGGAGAGAAGAAGATGAATGCAAGAAAGGTGACGTGAACAATTTGCAATAAGATCCTGAAAAGAAACACTCCTGCGGCACTTCATCCATGATGAAGCACGTTCAAACAATGCACTCCACACAGCTTTAAAGAACAGAGAGAGCGAGAGAGAGGGAAACCAGCCAGCAAACATCTGGTGGTGACGGTGTGCAACTGGGCACCTTATCTGCTCCTGTGCTGTCTTCAGATCCTACCAGCCAGTGTCCAAGAGTTTGCAGCTGCTGGACAGTTTTGCCTCAAGTGTAAGGCAATTTTGAGCATTGGGGAGCAATCAATCCAAGCTATTTTTGTCAGCATTAACGCTTTTTTCCTCCAGTTGTTGGTGCAAGTTATGTGCTTTTCATTAACAAGTAATATGTTTCAAACTTTTCTTTCAAGAAACTAAAAAAAAAAAAAACACAAATCATTAGAAAATATAACAAAATGGAAAAAAATACTTAAAAAAAGAAGAAAAAACAATGGTTCTTGTTAGAACAACCACTTCTGGATTAAGAAAGAATAATTAGATGTTATATGTATGTTTGTAACAGTGTGAATAAGTTTTGCTGTGTGTGTGTCAGTGCGTGAGTTAATGTATAGATGATTCACTGGATGTGTGAGCAATTGTATGGGTGAATGACTGTGTGTGTGAGTGGCTGTATGTGTGAGTGAGTTTGTGCATGATTCATGTCTGGGTGATTGAGTGGTTGTGTGAGAAGCTGTATGGTTTAGTGAGTGGGTATGTGAATGCCTGTACGGGTGAATGAGTATGGATGTTAATGGTTGTATGGGTCTGTGCATACCTGTATGAGTGTCTGTTTTGGGTGAGTGAATGCGTGCGTGAGTGGGTATATGTGCGCCCTGGGGACTGCCACCTCCCCGGGGTTAATATGAAATAAATCGGGGGTGCCCCATGCAACTCCTTGCCCCTGAGAACCACCACTTCTCCGGGGATATTTTATGTGTAATGGGGGACTCATGGACCCCCCAGGTCCCGGGGACCACCATCTCCATGGGAACAAATTCTATTTTTAAAAAGAACCACAGGGGCCTTCAAGTTCCCCCGAGGTCCAGTGCAGATTGGGTGCCCTGGTGTCCCCCTGGAAACCATGGATGTGGCCAGGGGGATGGGCCCACCGGGGACTAAATCGGCCCAGGAAAGGGAGCCACATGGCCCGCTCCCCCATTTTTAAATGTCCAGGCCCCAGGGATGGGGTCCATGGGGTCAAAATTGACCAGGGAAGGGGCCGTGCAGCCGCCTCCTCTATTATAAAGAAAATTAAAAAAGAAAAGGTTGGACACTGGGGTAAATCAGCCAGGGAAGAGGGGCTGCGTGGACCCTCCGCATTTAGTAATGGCTGGGCCCCAGGGGATGGGGTCCCCGTGGATGAAATTGGCCTGGGGAGAGGGGCTACCAGGCCCTCCCCTAATAACATATTTTAAATAAAAAGCCTGCCCCAGGTTTTATGGTAGGAGGCTGTGCCCCCTTTTTCAGCCACTCTGCAAAGGAGCCTCCTGGCGCACAACTTGTTGGGGGAATGAAGTTACCTTGACTGCTGACGGTCCTTAGGGGCCAACAACCCCTCCTGTTACATCCAGTAAGTCCCACACAGCAGGACTGCTGAGAGGTCATCCAAGGCTCTGCTCCCTTTCTCTCCCACTCTGCAAACATGCCTCCTGGTGCACTACTGGTTGGGGGATGAAGTCCCTTTGGATGCTGAGGGTGCTTGGGGGCCAAGAACCCCTCCTGTCACCTCCACTAAGTCCCACACAGTGGGATTGCTGAGAGATCATGGGAGGCTCCCTTTCTCCACTAGTTTGGAAATAGAATTTTAAAAAACATACAAATTTGCTGAAAAAACTAAAGGTTACAGGGACGTTATAGTTAGGAATTTACATTAAAAAACCTTAGAAATTCACTGAAAAACCAAAGGTTACAGGGATGTTATAGTTAGACTCAGATTTCACTCGTACAAAACCATAACAATTCAGCAGTTATAGTTACCTGAGCTAACTATAACTTACGCCCCGCAATGCACTCCTTATGACCTCACATATTACATCACTTACGACATGGTCAGAGACACTGGGAACTGCTGTCGCCAGACATATAGGTCTTTTCCAAGCAGAAAATGTATTAAACATCGGCCAATCTGATCAAATTTTATGGCTAAGTATTCAACCTCATCCCTGCTTGGAAAATTAATGAAATCAATAACTTTACCCATAGCACCATTTGCTAATCATTCCTCAACACTTAAATTGCTATGCAAAATTACTCTACAGTTTTTGCATATGTGTAAACACTTTTATAATTCTGGAGCCTTGGATACAGATTTCTCCAATTAATCCAATTTTGCTAGTAGCTTTCCACTTAGCAGTACTGTTAGTCCCTGGTGTTCCATTTTTTCAATAGCGGCAACTTCCAAAATGTCTTCTTTCTCCAGTTTTAGTAATTATTCATTAAAATTGGAGCACTCTTGAAGTGGAGGCATTAAACAAACTATAGATATGCCTTCTTCAATGAAATTGAACATTAGCTGTACTGCTGTGTTCTTAGAGAAGAAATGTTTGCTGATAAGTTGTCTTTCTCTTTCTAAGGTATGTTTCCCCTCCTCTATCAGAACTCCTACTCTAATGTCCTTCAGAATATTTCCGTATTCCATGTTGGATGCTTGACACATATTCCTCAGTAGTTACTTGTATTCGAAATTTAGCCACATGTTTACATTGCCAATACTTCCCAAAGAATTCTCAGTTTCATCATGCAGAAGTGTCTTGAAAACAGTCTGTTGTTTGACTAGGGTAAATTGCAGTAGGTCACCAAAGACAGTTAAATGCTTTCCACCAAACAGCATGCCATACTCCATTTTAAAATCTGTTGCATTCTCAAGTGTATGAATGCAAGCATTAAGTTTGAGTCAATACTCACCTCATCGAAGATCAAAAGCTTCAGTTTCTTCAACACTATTGACACCTTATGACAAGATTCACAGATAACTATTTATATTGTAATTTATTGTCATGTTCAACTGATAGCATTAGTAGACAATGTAGAGTAATTCCTTTAATGTTGTGTGGAGCCAATCCAGTGGGTGCTGTTACTACACATGATAAATTTGATTCTGTTGTCCTTTGTAAGTAAGCGGTAAAAACTTTAATTAAAAAACCTTTCCCAGTGTCAGATTGACCACTGGAGGAATCCGTGCTCTGTTTCCTCTTTTACCTCTATATAAATTTCTATCTGCTCGTTGTTTAATTGTACAACTAACTGCTCGAAATCAACATTTCCTATCTTGCTTGTTCCATTGCAGTTTCCACCTCACTCATGGCTATTGCAGCTTTGTTTTCAATAATGGGTTGTCCAAGAGGATCTTGACTCAGTGGTCCAGAACGTTGTCTGCTTTGTGAGCTCTCCTTAGCTATCTCAGCAGCAATAGTTTCCTCCTGTTGAATCTCATCATTTAACATTTGCAAATAGTTTACAAGACTGAACACTGAATGCTGTCTTTCACAGCATTGAAAGAATCTTCGTAGCAGTCATAGTCTCCAAGTAATTCCAATTCAACATGTTAAGGATTGAAGAGTTGTAGAAGTGCCAAATAGAAAAACTCTCTTCTGTATGGAGCTTGGCAACTAAGTTTTCTGTGGTTAATTAGATTTCCTTTTGGATGTTTCACCAAACAACCGTCACATCCAACTATGGCATATTTCCTTCTTCTATGTTTTCTACAACATTGCTTTTGTATCTGTAGAGTTGAAGTACTTTATAAAGGCACACATCTTCTAGATGGATTAATGTGTGCCTGGGAAGGGTACGGTACAGGGATGAAGCAGTGCTTTGTGTGAGAGATGTATTGTGCAGTGCATGTGCATTGAATGCATGTACTGGGTGTATCTGTACATGCAAAAAGTACAATATATGAAGGGTGAAGTATTGTGCAGTGTGTGCATAGTGAATGTGTGTGCTAGCAGTGTTTGTGCTTGCAGGTGGCACACCAGGGCACAATACAGAAAGGCTGTATTGCTGTATTCCTGTGAGCTGAGTGGGGCACAGTTGAGAAGGAAGAGAGAGACTCCCCCTGTACTCTTCAAAGGGTGCTAATTGATTCAGTGAGAGATCACATGGAAGGGACCTGGATGCCTCTCAGAAATGGGAATCATGAAGATTAAGGATGGGGTTAACCTTTTGATGCACTTATCACTCCCATGGCCTGTGTTGTGGGACTATCAGCTTTGGAGCCTCTCTTGATGTGACAGATATATTTTCAAGAGGAACATAGAGAAGAGAAGAGTGAACTCAAAAGACTTCAAAACCCCAACATAAAACTTCAAAGGCCCAGACCCTAAATTACATTTGTGGTCTGGAGATGGACTATTAGAAGCAGAGGTTGAGACCCCAATAATGTGTCATCTGCCGTGTAGGCAGATGGGCTGTATGAGGAAGAGAAGCTCTGCAAGACTTCTGCCTTTGTCCAGGACTGGGGGCAAAGGTCATGGCCTACTAGTCTCTATAGAGGGCTAGGGGACATCACCTAGTGAGACCCAGACCACCTGCTCTGGAACCTGGAGTACCAGTACCTGCATGCTTGTCAAGACCAGTGTGCCCTGTGAGGAAGTGGACAGCAAAGGTGGGAGCGAGGTCCAGTTGGGAGCCCAGACGAGTGACTCCCAGTGCGTGGTATGAGGAGATGACTACTGCACTGATCAGGCTATTGCCTGTGTGCATATTCAAGTCAGCAACCTCGTATGCCAGGAGAGGGCAGCTGTTAAGATAGCCATGAGCAGAGTTCCATGCGGGCAAGTGAAGCCTATGTAGTGCCGGTTGCAGAGACTCTATATGCCAAGGCATTGTGGAAGTTATTGCCGGAATATTGTGGGCCGGAGGTTACAGCCTCACCGTATGCCAGGTGGGGCTGCTGTGGTACTGACTACCATGCAGTGAGGGCTGGTGCCTTAGCCAATAGCATTGTGGCAACCCAATATGTCAGGAGGGTCTGCCGATATCAAGATTGCTATTGGATCAGGCCATCACCCGAGGACTGTGAAGTCGCGTGACACATAGGTCGCAAAGAAGCATCGAGTATTGTACCTGAATTGCCCCATGAACTGAGGAAGACACCATGGGTGCACTATCATATCACTGGGTCCCTGACCTGGAGCATCAGAATCTAACCCACCGCCCTGTTGGGAAGTGCAGAACTTATTGTGCAGGAGGAGAGCCAGAGTACCTCTGATTGCTGCTGTAGCTGGCCGTGTAAGCTCGGAGGAGAGCCTGCATGCAGGTTGCAGTTGCACCTGCTGCATGCAGCAGGCTCTCAGAGCAGGACCTGATCATTGTGAGTGCCTGCGGACAGGGCACCCTCTGAGACGCTTCCTCGCTGCTGGACTATGTAAGACCGGTTAAGGGCCTATCTCAGGCCCTGGTGACTGACTGCTGAGGGCACTATGGCCCCAAGACACTTTTGGCTATTTTATAAGAGTCGGAGTGAACTCTTGAATTAAGGCCTACTAGTGAACATTCCCTGGATGCAGCCATAAGAGAATGAGGAATAACAACTACCATATTGCGAAGAGCGGGTGAAACAGGGATTTGCCAGCGAAACACTAGAACCCTGACATCAAGGGGAAATGTGGTATTGTTTAGATATGTCATAAGATTGCTTTGAATGAGTAGAGTAAGAAATAAAATGCCTCTTTTTATTATAAAAATAAAAATTTACTGGACATTGATTTATTGATCATGCTGTGTGCTCTTTGAGTTCTTAGTCCTGTTCACTAACCTGTGCTCACACTTCTCCCCAAGGGAGCTTTTGACTGCTCATCCACATCTACCACTGAGAGTCAAGTGCAGACAGGGGACCTGCTCAGAACCCATTGTAGGTCGGCCCCGGTACCTCAGGAATAAAAGGCCTCCAACCCCACATTAGGGCCCAGTAACCCCTGCATGTCCTGTGGCCCTATAAAAGGTGTTTTTACAGCCCCCTACAAACCTACTCTGTGCCCACCACCTCCCATTGTGTATTTTAATGTACTCCCCCTGCACCAACTAGCCCGTATGTGTCTCTAACCCCCTTTGTCAGCCCCTGCAATCTGCCCTTCACTTGCCCTAGCTCTCTATGTGGCCTTTTACCCTCCTGCAGGTCCTCAATAGACCTGAAGTTCATGAATATTAATAGATTTGTAGAAAAAAGAGTGGAGGATAGGAGTTTAATGCAAACCAGCCAGGAATGGCAGCATTTGAAGGATTTTCACCTCCTGCCTTGCCCAAGAGCAAGGGATATTGTTGATTAATTTCTATCCCTGCCTTACCCAAAGACTGCCATGGTCAAAAAGGGTAATTGACTCCCTCCACAACGACCAAAAGCACCTTGAAATTTCTTCCTGGGGACTCCATCCCCCATCAAGCACAGCGCCCGGAGGCGCCAACGCATTTCTTTCTCATGCCAGGAGGCGCATAAAGGCAGCCTCGGGCTCCCGCAGCGCAGGAGACCACAACGACCAAAAGCAGCTTGCACTTTCTTCCTGGGGACTCCATCCCTCATCAAGCACAGTGCCCAGATGCACCAACGTGTTTCTTTCTCATGCCAGGAGGTGCATAACGGCAGCCTCGGGCTCCCGCAGTGCGGGATCTTACAACGACCAAAAGCACCTTGCACTTTCTTCCTGGGGACTCCATCCCCCATTAAGCACAGCGCCTGGAGGCCCCAACACGTTTCTTTCTCGCGCCAGGAGGTGCATAAATGCAGCCTTGGGCTCCCGGAGCCCACAACGACCAAAAGCACCTTGCACTTTCTTCCTGGGGACTCCATCCCCCATCAAGCACAGCGCCACGAGGCGCCAACATGTTTCTTTCTCACGCCAGTAGGCGCATAAAGGCAGCCTTGGGCTCCCGCAGCACGGGACGTGCGCAGGCATGCCCAGGCCATGGGCGGGCCCGTCCACGCCCATCGGAGCCCGGAGGAGGCTCGACCCATCCTCTTGGTTTTCTTTGTTTCCATACCGGAATACAGGCGCTAAGCTCCATCTTGGTGAAGCAGTGTCAAGGTAAAAGTTTTAATTCACCCTAACTGTTTATACACAAAGCGCTCTTTACAATGGGGAAGTGGAAACCCACCTCTGCCTCAAAAACCATTGATGCTACCTTAGATGGTTTCCTCCAAAAGGCGGTAGGGGCAATAAATAAGGAAATAGAACTGGCTGAGAGAAGACTTTCACTAGCCCCACTCCTTGATCCATCAGCCTCTGCTACCGGGGACTCCCACACAGTTACGATTGAAACAGAACCTGAACTGAGGCCACAAGCTCCACTTTCACCCACTGTTATTATCTTCAGTCAGGGTAACTTATGTGCTACACATGAGGGAGATGAGCTTGCCTCTTGACAAACTACAGAAAAAACTGGGTCCCAGAGCGCAACTGGAGAGAAGAGGAAGCATACTGAACTGGCCGGGGTTGTCCATAGACTGAAGAGACAGTCACCAAGGGTTAAGAGAACTAAACAAACCCACACTTTAGGAACTGCCTGTAGAACTCGCAATGGTGGAGGAAAAACGTCTGCACAGGTTGAAATGGACACCTTGACTGAAAAAGTCAGCAAAGTAGTAAAAGAGGCTTTGGAACCTATTCTATCTCGCTTAGTTTGCATAGAAGAGCATCTTGCTTGGCTATCGCAGGACCCAGGGAAACAAAAGGTACTTAATGAACAAAATGATATGGACATACATAAATAAAAGGGTAGTTGATGTTCCCCCTATTGCCTCTCTGGGTGTACTGGCCCCCATAAGTGGATCATCTACCATAAATAATCGGGCCACCTTGCAAGAGTTCCCCCTTACTAATGTCAATAACAAGTTAAGGCTCACGACAGCACGGGAAGCTGGGCCGGACGGGACCTCTAATGGGGATAACCGAAGGAGGGGGCATAGCGCTATAGAGCAGTTAAGATCTGGCCCTCCTAATGGGGGGAGACAGTCACAAGAATTTATAAATACAATAGGCCCAGGGCATAGTCTCCTCACTGGGCGGAGGGCAAATAACACCCTAAACTTACCCCCTAATTGTACCACGTATACATTGATCTTGACAGGGGTTCCTCACCTCCTCTTCTCTGGTCAACAAGAATGCTGCCAGAGCCTTATAAATAAATCAGCACACTGGTGCTCCAGGAAACTTCCATCGCAGATAAACTGGCCTGAACACATCATTATGGCAAGAAGGGTGAACTGGTTGGGTTCCACAGCCAAATGTATGGAAAGGGACTGCATAGTGCTTCATTTTAATGATGCTAGGTGCTCGCATTTTGCTTTGAAGCACTTAGAGACTCACCTAGCGAATTGATAAAGGCTTACCCATTGGGCTCTTTCTACCCCCCCCCCACCAGGGGACTAGTAAGAGGCAAGACCCCTTATGGTTGGGGCTGAATAGATACCACCCCCTCAGTCCTCCTCATTTATTCATCCTAACCGCTTTGATGATCTCTCTAGCTTGACAGAAATTGACTGACTACCTGTGCGATCTGGTGGCCTAGCCGAATTGAGAACAATAGGTTCACAACACGCCAACCTAGGGAGAGACTCACATGCAGAAGACATTAGTAACAAGCAGTTTACAAATCTACCTGGTCCCATTTCACAAAGCACCAGCAGTTTTAGTAACAATATAGATAAACTTGAAACCTGTTCCCAGCCCCCCACCTCAATCCCTAATAATAATTCTGGAGGGGAGGAGTTTGGCATAGCAACCCTGTCCACTGTGCCTCCCATTAATTGGACTGAAGTGGGCTTGGTGAACCAGGGATATACTATTCCTACATGTAAAATCATTTCCTGGAATATCGCAGGTATACGTGCGAAACTGTTCAATGAGGTTTGGATGGAGTATATTAGGGGTTTTGATATCGTCTGCCTCCAGGAAACATGGCATAAGGTTAATATTGTGCTGGACGGTTATTGTTCTTTCACCGTCCATGCAACACCTTCACCGGCTGGGAGGGCAAAAGGAGGGCTTGTGACTCTAATTTCAGTTAAATATGGGTCCATACAAGCCCTTGTTGTAAAAGCCTCACCCTGGTACCAACTAATCCTCATTTCCAACTTGATTCGGGTTACGTTTCTACTAGTAAATTGGTACTATAACATCTTCGACCAAAATAGTTGTCATGTTATTGAAGCCCTACAGGCGGAGATCAACAATATTGCGGGGAAGTGGCAGCCTTTATGTATCCTCTGGGTTGGGGATTTCAACTGCACCATCTGTTCACATGTCACCAAACGAGTCTGTGGTTTGCTGGACATAGAGGGCGAGCCTCAGCCGCATTATATCCATACATCACAGGGCGAGGCTCTAAACTCCATTATCATTGAAAATGACCTGGGCCTTATGAATATTAACAATTGGGTCAGCAGCCCTTTACCACAGTGCCCTACTTATGTTGGAGGAGGTAGAGAAAGTATAATTGACTTTATGTTTCTCACGAGAAAGTTTGCGCCACTTGTCGGTGACTTCGAAGTGGAACCAAATAATGGAAGTGACCATAATCCCCTCACCGTTTCCTTCAGTATAACAGCTCAGGTAGGGAAAGGCGATGGTTGCCCTATTTATTATAACCAGAATAAAGGGGTAAGATTAAATTGGGGCAAAATAAACCCCACTCAATTTGAGGAGCAAATTGTTATGGCAAATTTAAACCTTATTATGAGTTGCCTCCAAGATGACTCTCCCCCCGACGAGGTGATTCATGATTTTGAATTGATCTGTGCTGATGTGGCAAAAAATTTGACCAGATCAGTCCAGAGAAGGGAACCCCAGGAGACACAGTGGTTTAATACTGAGTGTTCCAGAGCCCAACCTAACCTAAAAAGCCAGAACCTAAAAATGGCCCTCCATGCTAACCCATGTTATAGCACCCAAATTAAAAAATCAAGACAGACTTATAAATGCATTATTAAACAAAGGAAAGAAGAACTGAGGAGATTAGCGTGGGAAGATCTGGAGAGAGCCAGTGCAATGAAAGACACTAAAAGCTTCTGGGACATTATTAATCGCCCTCTATTTATGGACGAGGTTAGACGCGTGGATTCACTGATTTTGGGGGAAGCCTGGGAATCCCATTTTCTGGCCATATTTAACCCAAACAGTGTGTCGTTAGATGAGGAAAGCAGGGAACCGACACTGGATTTAACTTTGGCCTCACAACTAAGTGCATCACTCACAGTGGCCGAGGTTGAGGAGACTTTAGCGAGAGGAATCCGTATGAAAGCCCCAGGCCCTGATGGGGTTCCACTAGATCTGTTCCAAAGAAACCCCAATATGTGGGCACCTCTGTTCACTAAGGTTTTTAAAGCCATGGTGATCGGTCCCATTCCAACAACTTGGAAGGAGGCCATTGTGGTTCCAGTGTATAAAAAGGGCAACAGGAGTGATCCCGCCTGCCACAGGCCAATTTCACTTCTTGACGCTACTGTACAGATATTGGGGAGGGTCGTCCTGGCACGTCTTGAGACCTGGCCGAGCAGTACTGGGATCATGTCAAAAATGCAATATGGTTTTAGAAGGGGGATGGGCACTACAGAACAGTGCCTTAATCTGTCTCTGAATATGGGCAAGTACATGAAGGCCAGGAGGGGTTCCATCCAGCTGGCCTTCATGGACTTGTCCAATGCTTTTGACACCATTAATCGGGAAAAATTGTGGGGACTAATTGGGAAAATGGGCATTGAAGAAGCTCTCATCTCCCTTCTGCGTAGGCTTCATACTTCCACTACGGTTGCCATAAGATATGGCCCTTGGGGGGAAAAGACTAAGCCCATTGTCTCCACAGAAGGTGTTCGTCAGGGGTGCATTTTAGCTCCATTTCTCTTTTTATTGTATACTAATGGCTTAGAGGCATTTTTAATAGAGAAGGAATTAAATTTTCCTAGAATTGGTGGCAATGCGGTCCCATTGTTATCTTATGGGGACGATACCATGCTAATGGCTTTGACAGCTAATAGCCTTCAAAAATCACTCAATGCTTTTACGGATTTTATGTCTGCACTGGATCTAAAAGTCAATTTTATTAAATCATATATTATGGTGTGTGGCCCCAAATCAACTAAAACAAGAAAATTCGTTGCAAGAGGTATGCCCATTGAGAAGTTGTCTAATTTTACATATTTAGGGAACATTTTTAATAACACTATCAATTGGGATTCTTTCATCACAGCAAGGGTACACCATACTAGTCGGGTCGTGGAGGGGTTATTCTGCTTTGCCTGTAAGCTAGGCCATAAGCCGGTGACAGAACTGGTTACCCTCTACAAAGCTAAATGCTTATCTGTTGCATCTTATGGGGCAGAAGTTTGGGGTTATCATAAAAGCCGACACCTATAGGTCTTGGAAAACAAATTTATAAAAAGGCTACTGATGACCCCAAATAGGGCCCCCACACTTTTTGTCATCAAGAACAACAACGACACCAACTCCACCACCTTGATTGACAACCTCGCCAACCTCAGACTCAGACAGCTCGTCACAGCACCCACCCACTCTGCCGGCCACACGCTTGACCCCATCTTCTCCGCAAGCTCCCACGTCTCCTTCAGCCACACCACTGAACTCCACTGGACCGACCATCACTGCATCCAATTCACCTTCCGGAAACCCACCACGCACCACCGCACTCAACAGATCCCTCGCCGATGCTGGAGCAAAGTCACCGAAGACCAGCTAAATACCACCCTCGCCCAAAGCCCACCCGTCGACCCCACCGACTCCGATACCGCCGCCCGCAACCTTAGACAGTGGATCGACGACTGCGCCAACACCCTCGCCCCGCTCAAGAAACCCTCCAACAGACACACCAACAAGAAAGCCAGTTGGTTCACCACGGACCTCCAGGCATCCAAGCAAACCTGCCGAAAACTAGAGAAGAAATGGCACCGCGAACTGACACCGGGCAGCCACGCAGCCCACAAGAACGTCATCTGCAGACACCATCACTCATCAGATCCGCCAAAAGGGCCTCCTTCAAAGACCGCCTAGACAACAACGCACACGACAGCAAAGAGCTCTTCAACATCGTGAAGGAGCTCTCCAACCCCAGCTCCAACACCAACGACATCCCACCTTCGCAAGACCTGTCCGACGCCCTCACCACCTTCTTCCACCGCAAGATCGCAGACATCCATGACAGCTTCAACACCCTGACCGCCCCGACAGTCACCGAGACCTCCAACCGCACGGACGCCATCCTCACCAATCCCCTGCTCACCTGGACCAACATAAACGACGACGACACCATCAAAATCATGAGCACCATCCACTCCGGCTCTCCGTCAGACCCATTCCCACACAACATCTTCAACAAAGCCAGCGCCACCATCGCACCCCATCTCCGCAAGTCCATCAACATCTCCTTCGAGACCGCGACCTTCCCGGAAAGCTGGAAGCACGCCGAGATCAACGCCTTACTCAAAAAACCCAAGGCGGATCCCAAGGACCTCAAGAACTTCCGACCCATCTCCCTGCTCCCGTTCCCAGCGAAGGTCATCGAGAAGACCGTCAACAGACAACTGACCCGCCACCTCGAGGAGAACAGCATCCTGGATCCGCCCCAGTCGGTGTTTCGCAGCAACCACAGCACCGAAACTGCCCTCATCGCTGCCACTGATGACATCAGGATCCTACTGGACAACGGCGAAACCGCGGCCCTCATCCTCCTGAACCTGTCAGCCGCCTTCGACACGGTCTGCCACCGCACCCTACGCACACACCTCCACAACGCTGGGATCCGAGACAAAGCACTGGACTGGCCCACCTCCGTCCTCTCCGGTCATAACCCAGAGCGTCCGCCTCCCCCCTTTCCGATCCGAAGCCACCGAGATCATTTGCGGCGTACACCAAGGATCATCCCTTAGCCCGACATTGTTCAACATCTACATGGCACCACTCTCTCACGTCGCCCGACTGCACAACCTCAACATCATCTCCTACGCAGACGACACCCAGCTGATCCTCTCCCTCACCAAGGACCCCCTCACCGCCAAAACCAACCTCCACAAAGGAATGAAGGCCGTCGCCGAGTGGATGAAGATCAGCTGTCTGAAGCTGAACTCAGACAAGACGGAAGTCCTCATCCTCGGCTCCACTCCCTCGACGTGGGAAGACTCCTGGTGGCCGACCGCACTGGGAGCAGCACCAACACCCACCGACCACGCACGCAACCTAGGGTTCATCCTCGACTCAACACTCTCCATGACCAAGCAAGTCAACGCCGTCTCGTCCTCCTGCTTCAACACCCTCTGCATGCTCCGTAAGATCTACAGGTGGATCCCCACTGAAAAAGAAGAACAGTCACCCAGGCCCTCGTCAGCAGCAGACTGGACTACGGTAACGCCCTCTACGCAGGAACCTCGGCCAAACTCCTGAAATGACTACAACGCATACAGAACGCCTCTGCACACTTGATCCTCGACATCCCTCACTGCAGCCACATCACACCCCTCCTAAAAGACCTGCACTGGCTTCCCATCAACAAGAGGATCACCTTCAAGCTCCTCACCCACGCACACAAAGCACTCCACAACACCGGACCGACATACCTCAACAGACGACTCACCTTCTACACCCCGAACCGCCAGCTCCGCTCCGCCGACCTCGCCCTCGCCACCGTCCCCCACATCCGAAGAGCGACCACCGGCGGCAGATCGTTCTCCCACCTCGCCGCCAAAACCTGGAACACCCTCCCCATCCTCCTACGGCAGACCCAGGACCTGCTTACCTTCAGGAAGCTACTCAAGACCTGGCTATTTGAGCAGTAGCAGCACCCCTGATTGATTGATCATGAGCTGGGGCTGGACTATCTTGAGGATCAAATAGATTTTGCCCCTTTGCTTCTTTGGGCAAAAATCTGACTATCTGAGGACTTAATGTTCTCAAGGGAAGTTATTAAGGATTGCATCAACTTAGAAAGCGCATTGTCCATCCCTTGGAGATAGGCCTGGGGTACTACTACGATAACCCTGCTAGTATCCACACAAATGCGAAAGCCATTATAAAAGAGGCGCATTACTTTGGGGCAAACATGCGCCGTTTACAACTGACAGTGACAGGTCCCTCATGTTTGTTCCCTGCACAACAGCAATTTTATCTAACTTTCACCACCAATGCACACGTACGATTCTTTCTGACTAGATTTCGACTAAGCACCTTGCACTTTCTCATGGCATTCCCCAAACAATCAGGATGGGTTGATAAACTAACGCCTTGCACGTGTGACAATATTACATTTCAGAGCACTTTGCACTTTATGTTGTTCTGCCCTCTTTACAAACAGCCGAGGGGAACAAATTTTGCCCCACTTTAGAGGGAAATCCAGCCTTGTACTTATACAGACGGTTTTAATTTTTTGCACTCTTTGTCTACTCTACGTATTTGCACTGCAGTCTCTAATTATATTAAAGTTGCAATGTCTATAACAAAACGCTATGAGTCACAATAGATGAATAGAACTCGTGTAACCTTTTAAACAACAATTATTCTTATCTATGAAATTTTATGGTTGACAATATAGACTGCTGCACTGGGTATCTGGTGTTAGGGATTATATCCCCTATCAAATTGTTTGAGTCCTATTTATTGTTCGTTTTTATTGTTTTTTATCCTTGCCTCTGCACATATACGATATGAAAATCTTAAAGTGTAATTTGTGAAACTTTTATGGTCTTTGGAACCAAATAAAGTTAATTTGAACTTGACTCCCTCCACCTCTTCATCTTGCCCAAGTGCAAGCTGAAAGTTGATGAGTCAGTGACCTGACACCGTTCTTGCACCCTTTTCCCAATTATAAAGAATGTGCAGGGGGTGCCATGGATTCCTCTCTCCTCACCCCTTGCTGGATCTGGAGGAATGGGCAGATAGCTTGCACTCCTGGACCTCGTTCCCAGTTGTGAATAGGGTGCAAAAACGAGTGCCTTGCTGCCATCTTCTCCCCCCATGTTATTTTGTTTTTTAGGGGTGGGTGCTAGGCTTGCATAATATTGTGGGACACAGAGGAGCAGGTCATATGGCACCTGCACTCTGCTAGCAATTCGCAACATGCTGCAGGAACAGGTGCCTGGTGAGCAAATCCCCCATGATCCACCCAATGTTGTGGTCCATGGAGGAGTGTGTTAGATGGCATCGGCCCCTGTGCGTTGTTCCCAAATGGGAACAGGAGCAGGTGTCAAGCTGGCACTTACTTCTCCTGTGTTTTTTGTAAAGACTCCATTGCCCTTGTGCAAGGTGGGAGAGCAGAATCCTCACCCATGGGCAAGGGAGAGGTTTTTAGCACCATAGGCTCCCTGACCTAAGATAGTGGTGGGAAGGAAGGGCCACATTCTATAACCTAACGCTTGGACAAAGTGAAAGGGGTTAACAGGATGCCCCCCACACTCTGGCAGTGTTTGGAGTAATGGGTCAATTTCTCTCACCTTCACCCTTGTGTAAAACAAGGGGGTAGGTTTATTTGAAGCTCCTATTCTTGTGCAAAGGTGAAGAGGAGAGGGGGTCTCAATATAATTTTGCAATGCTCTCCTGACCTTGAGCAAGGGAAGAGGCAAAGGATGCTTTGTGACATATAGGCATAATCCTGGAGAGAATTCATTTACCTCCCACACCCTTTGGCAAGGTGGGGGAGACGGTGATTATTGAGCATAGTACTGGAGATAAAAAAACAGAAGTTAAATACAGTGGGGCAGATTTACAAGCCCCTTGCGCCACTTTTGCGTCACTTTTCCCATGTTAAAAGTGACGCAAAAGTGGCGCAAGGGGCTTGTAAATCTGCCCCAGTATCTCTAAAATGTTCTTTATGCATTCACTATCCACTAGAAGCAATACTAACCACTTCCAACACGCAGAACACTTGGGTGCGATCACTGAACTTACAAGTTGTTTTTGGTAGATTTAAAATGGTGTCAGTAAACAAATTTATGATACTGTGGCCGTCACAATATTCGACTACACCTCATTCACATAATATTTTCTTTTTTCATTTTCCACCTTACTGCCATTTTTACGTGCTGCAGGACAAATGTAAAGAACTACAATAAAATAGTAAACAGACTGCACCTCCTGATTAAAATCACACTCCAAGGCATAGCAGCAACACACTTCAAATAAAGCAAAGATCCACCTGAACTGTGAAAGAACAATGTACAAGAGAACTGCAAAAAAAGAAGAAAATTCAGTTTATTCGTTTTCATGCCATAATGTACCATCATGTTAAAAATATATAGAACGATTCTTAATGCAATCACTGCTTAACCACAACAAAGAAAGAATGTAGGTGGGAGGGACACCTACATAGCATATTAGCATACACCTCACCAAGGAGTCAAAACTCACAATACGGATAACGACACAGGAATTGTGAACAAGTAAGACTCTAATGTCTTTGGGACAGTGAGACCTCGGGCAACATGACTAAAAATGTACAGGCCAGGGCCAGACTGGAACAAAAAATAGGCGCTGCCCTCAAAATAAAAATGTCCTACATTTGCTAGCTGGAGAGCAAAGGTAAGTGGCCCACATCTGTAAATGGAGAAACTTTTTAAGATATGCAGGCTGGCTAGTCCCTGAGGAGTGGGGAATCACAGGTTTTTGTGCTTCATGCAGGCAATATATGTAGTAATATTAGAGAAATACAGCAGTAAAATTCACTTTTTTTCTTCGCTATGAAAGAGACAAAAAAACATTGACACATCTATGCTTTTCTATCAACTAAGGGGCATATTTACTAGTAAATGAAGCAGCGCGGCGCTGCAAGCCATCTTGCTGCGGTGAGCTGTGTCAGTAGGAATGTGCAGGGATGCATTGCATTTACAGCAATATGACGCATCCCTGTGCTTTCCTCTAAGCAGGCGCACAGTTGGCTGCCAGGCGCCAATGCAGGCACCCTTACACAATGGTGCAAGGGTGCCTGCATTGCAGGGAAATTGTTTTTGTGCAGGACGGGACACCTTCCTGCACAAAAACAATAATTGATGGCATTTTCCTCCTTCTATGTGTGCAAGGAGAAATAAAGCTATTTCTTCTCGTTGTGCCACTTTAAGACCTCCCCTGGGGAGGTGTTAGAATCTGATGCATTTCCAGGTTTACAAAACCTTGTAAATCTGGGAATGCATCTGAATCCATGTGTGTTGTGTGGGAACTTTCACGCAGAGTAATCCGTGAAAAGGGGCTATATTTACAAGGCCATGAAAACCATGCAGGGTGGTTTGCATCAAATAAAGTTATGCTCCAGTGGTGCAGGGGCCTTGTAAATATGTCCCTAATTGCTACTAGTCCAACTTCCTGCCCTTGATGAGATAATAATATCTACAATGCACCCAACTCATTCCCTCATTCTTGTCACCCCCTTTCCTCTCTTAGGTCCCACTTTTCCACATCAACTGTCCCCCACAGTGTTTTAGAAGACTGTGCCATATTATTCTGAAATTGAAAATTTGATAGGTCACACATAGTGGTTTGCAGTAATAGTTTGTGACCGCAATTGCGGTCGCAAATAATTGACACCTACCATTCCAAATCACAATTAGTTGTGGAGACCATTTCCATGCCCCTCCCTAATTGTATTTTGGTATAGGTTTAATAATGAAAGGACATTTTGCTGAATTGCAGATATTCAGACAAATTAGCTTGGTACATCAGACCCCTGGCACCTTAGGCCCTGGCATCACCCAGCATAGTTACATCTTTAATGCTCATCATCGAAAAACACTCTAGAATTTTGCTTTATTTGATGAAGTCAGCTAGGGCTTTGAGATGTATTTTAACATCAATCACTGAATGGCTCTTTAATCCCCTCAGCAGGTGCTTTAATTTCGTACGGCAATTTCCCAGAAGATTCCTTACTCGATGGTCAATGTTCCCACTGGGGTTAACAGAGGGCAAGCTGGCGGGAGGGTGGGGGGAGGTGGCACGGGGGGCAGGTTTGAATCTTGTTGGAGGTGGCACGGGGGCAGGTTTGAATCTTGTTGCTATAAACTCAGCCTTTCCTTCTTCTATGGTGAGTAAAATAAGTGAGTAAAGGTAGGCATGGTCATGTGTCTCTGTGTCTGTCTATATATGTGCACCCACTTTTATAATAAAAAGGGTGCTGCAAATGGGCATATCATTTTCATATGGACGGTGTTGTGGCCTAACGGCTACGGAGGTCAACCTCAAATCTGAGGAACCGGGTTCGGTCTCTGCAACGACGCTCAACATCCTGGGATTCTGGGCAAATCACTTAATCTCCCCGTGCCTAACAAAAAAAAAAATGAATGTGTCCTTGTGTAACGCAGCTGGTGCTCATGTAAAGTGCTCTGATACCCGATACCTTTCGGTCAAGTTCACGCTATATAAAACTCTGAAAAGAAAGAGTTAAACTCTGCTTTTCTCCTGCGGCAAAGTGGCAACCCTATGCCCAACAACTTTGAAAACAACTTGAACGTATTTCTAAGGTTGAGGGATCTTTCCACAAGAACTTGCAGTCATGACAAGTTCTGTTTCCATTTCTTCTAATGATAGCTCTGGTTCATGGCTGCCATTTCAGAAGCAAGAAAGCAGAGGAAGAGCATATGGGTGTATGTCACAGGCTATGTCTTCTTTCTTCCACGTCTCCTAGCATTCAACCACAACCCTCTCTCACCTAAGATCATTTAAATACTCAACTAAGTCAGTGGGGGTAGTTTTGTACCAAGTGTAATTTTGTGAAATATTTATTTGCACTGACTGCATATGGGGTAGGTGTTGACTTATTGATTCACAACACAGAAGTCATTTCTGTCTCTAAGCGACAGCTATTAAGAAATGGTAGGGAGATGATGGAGTCTTGCTTGGATGAGCCAAGGAGACAGATTGGTCTGGAGATTGGTTGGCATAGTCATGGAGTGATTTGATCCTCACAACATATTGTCTAAGCTGCAGAGGGTAAATGGAGCAAATGGGGTGATGTGGTCTAATGGCTGCCTTTGATGAGATATTAGTATCCGAATATGCCTCCTTATTACGCATGCCTTCACTCCGCATGCATTTACAATGCAGTCGTTACAACGGCCGCATTGTAACCACGCATACCACTACCCCGCAAGTCGTAACAACGACTTGAGGAGGGGGGCACTGGATGTTGGAATAGTATAATTTACTCTTCCCACTCCAGTCTGTGCGGACAGTAGGGAAGGTGTTGGATTTTAAATCCAACACCTTCTCCCTCCTCCACAAGTCGTTGTTACGACTTGCGGGGTAATGGTATGCATTGTTACAACGCGGCCGTTGTAACGACCGTGTTGTAATTGCATGCGGGGTGACGGATTCGTTGTAAGGGCTGTTTACCTTAGTAGCCACAATGCACTTTCCTCAATTCCTCATTTTTGCTCCCCTCCTCTCTCTCCAGTCCAACGTTTCCACCTCAACTGTCCTCCACATTTTGTTAGATGACTGCGCCACCTTAGTCTGAAATCCAAGAGATACTTAAAACATATATTGTATCAGCAGACCATTAGATGTTTTACTATCGCTATGATTATGCGATAAAACAAGGTGTATGTCCTTGTGATTAATGCTTATCACATAAACATAGAGATAGTAAAACATCTATTTTATCAACAGTACAATAGATGTTTTTGCTATTGCTATCATTACGTAATAGAACGATTGTATGGCCATATGAATTATGTCACAGTTCCTAAAATTGTATATAATTTTGTACGATGTATTAGCTTATCAGGTTGGAAAACTATTCAAAAGATTATCCATCCATTGGTATAATGTAAGAAACGTGGTACCCATTGCCTGTACATTTGAGTGTTTCAAATATATATATTTTCTGATTTTGTTATACCTTTTTCTGCTTCGAGTTCTGTGCTTTCTTGTTACTAAGGTGCCTCCTCCAATATGGCGTTTGTGCTTTATCACTGGACTGTTCCTTTTGATAACAACATCTCAGGACCAATTTATCGTTTTTGGACTTTATTTTGGTTTCTCAAGGGATGGCAGTGACACTATGGGGTATATTCACAAGAACGTGTGATAACTACCGCAAGAGTAGCGTAACGCAACTTTCAATATCGCAGCCTTTCTCGGGAAAATAACCCTGTGTCAACGTGGAATTCACAACAAGGCGGTAGCATGCGATAGTCACCAGATAATGCGTCAAATGTCAGCGTGAAAATCAACGCCACGCCAAAAAAATGCGAAACGCGAGAAATCATGCGATGAGGCCAATCGCGGTACAGAAATCAGCGAACACCAGCCACAGGCCTGCAAATCCCACGCGTCCGGCGGGAAAAAGCACCATAAAAGAAAGGGAAAAAAAAGCCCCAAAACAATTCAAACTGCGTAGCAACATGGATGCACACGGACCGAGTGCAGAGGACAAGCCGAACACCACAAGCCCTACGGAGGACCAGCCAGGAACCCCGCATTCGGGGAAGGGCAAGGACAAGAGGAAGAAGAAGACCGGGTACAGTCCGCAGGAAGACTGGATCATCGTCACGGGGGTGACCAAACACCATCAACAACTGTTCAGCACCTCCACTGTGGCACTGGCAACCCAAACCGAAATATGGCAGGCCATCGTCACCAACGTCAATGCAGTCGGAGTGTCGAGGAGGTCACTGGAGGAGGTCAAGAGGCGCTGGCATGATCTGAAAAGTCAGACCAAACATAAGCTCGCCGCCAACAGGGAGGCAGCAACGGCGACTGGAGGTGGGAGTCCTGCGACACAGGAGGAGCTTGATGAGCTGGAGCAAATGGTGGCCACAGTCAGCAGTGAGGAGACGGTGGCAGGATTGGGGGGCCTGGACACAGCACGACACGACCTGACCAAACAGCAACAGGGTGAGTAACGACTAGGGACGGGGGGAGATGGGCATAATGGCACACATGCACAATTACGTGTAGCACACAGCACACCCACAATGACCGTGGAACATGTCCCTGATTGCCTTGGCACACTGCAGCACACATAGAAACGCCAAGTAGGCCCCCATCCACAATGTGCACAGAGGGGCCCCCCCTATCACCAATATCACAACCGACCCGTGCACATGTGCTGAATCCAGCAAAGCAGCGGCTCTGTGACCCACACTGACTATTCAAGTAACACTGCATGTCCAATAGCATGGCAGCAGCCAAAAAAAAATGACATGGCCCACAAATCGACATGGAGGTAGCCCAGTGCGGATCACATCCGTAAAGGAGCAGGTCACACTCCGACGTGTCCATGTGCACCCACAGCCCATGCCGTACAATACACGCAGCAGACGAACAATGCACCAAGCCACAAAAACAGTCCGAGAGCACATATGACCCAAGTCAAAAGCAAATCAGGCCCCGAAAAGCACACAATTCAAAGGCACCCCGCCTCAAAGGGAGAAGGCTACACGAAATCAGAGCTGCAGGGGCAACTCCCCCACAATGCAGCACACACACATAGCAATCACAGAACATCAGCAATGACGGCAGTGTGGTACAAAGTGCAACACCAGCACCACAGGACAGAGCTCACAACAGGTTCCGCTCGTGCGTAGTAACTGTCCACTCACATCTGGCATTGCCTGACACTGTGTGATGATAATGTACGGGTACTACCACACATCCGTCATGTAGTCGAAAAACACACTGACTGCCATCAAATAACCAGCTCTCCCAAAACAGTCACAATGTACATTGGCATGCAGTCTGAATGTAAACATCTGCAAATCATCACCATACATGTGAAACTCTGTTAACCTGCATCTCCCCTTTACATTGCAGAGGGACAAACAACACCTCCTGCAGAGCACACCACACGTCCCATCATTGATGGTGAAGAGGACAACCTGCACATATGTCAAGACACCCTCCAACGGATAATGGACAGCCTCTGCACCCCACCCCCAGGAGCAGGCCAGGCCAGCTGCCTCGAGGTCACCCCACCACCTGCACAGTGCACACAGCAGGAAACACACACCACCACTGCTGTCTCCCAGGACCCCCTGACCAATACATGGAATTCCAACGGCGTGTGTTGGGTTGCCAGGTGGAGTTGGCTCATCAGCTGCGGGTGGGTTTCGAGGTCGTGGCAGCCAAACTCGATGCCATACGTGGGTGTCTGAGTCCCATCAGGGACCACGTACAGTCCCTATCGGACACCACCTGTACGCACCATGCTCCGCCACAGACCTTGGCTGACGTCACTGGTGCCATGAATCTAATACAAGAACTGTCTGGTCAGACAGGCACCAGCCATGACAGCACAGAGTTGGCACAGATGCGGAGGGCAATGGAGACCATGGAGCATATGCAGGCTGGAAGTATGTCTGCCACGGCTGGACACCAGCGAGTAGTGGCTGGGAACAGCAATGCCCTGCAGTACTTCATCTTGCCATTGCTGCCACTGAGCTGTTCCCAGATGACTGCAGCGGGAACATCGACACACACAGCTCCGACCCCTGATGTGTCTGTGGCACACTGTGATGCTGCCCCATCACCTATGCAGTCTGATGTGTCAGGGGCACACAGCGATGCAGCCATCACCCCGCCACACACACCGGACACACCGGACACCGAAACCCGTATCAGGGCAGTGAGAAGGGGATGGGAACTACTGTGTGAGGAAGGAGGCAGTAGCATCTATCACCGCCATATGGCCTGTCCCTGCCTGGTCATGACCTATGCATCATGCCCTGGGAAATACCTCCTACTGACCTCCGGAAGAGTCTGCGACATTCACCCGGACCCCGACACGGACTGCCATTTCTTCACCGCTGGCCAATTACACAGCAATCCTGCTGCGGACTGCACTCTCCCTCTTCCTAATCACTGTGCAATCTCCAAAGGACTCTGGTTGGCCCACCACTGGGCTTCCATGTGATGTGGGCTTGGATGGCCAGGTACAGCTCCAGCTCCGTCAATCACCTGAATGTGAATAAAACATTCTAAATCACACAGATGTGTCATCACTATGTTCACTCACGTATGGAAGTATGGCTGGATGTAGGGACAATGGTTGCACATGAAGGTACACCCTGGTAACTGACATCTGTGCGCATGTCTATCCCTGAGACACATGGCCAATTGGATGACTGTGAAGGTGAGTACTAGCTGTGTCCCCATTGCACATCAACAGCAATATCACAACCCCCCAACGTAGGCACACGTCCATGTGTTGAATAGGGCTGTGTGTAGGAGTGACCAAAATGGTGGCAGGCCATGAGTGGTGTCCTACACCATGTGTGACAACAGAACTTCACGTTGCATACCTACTTACACACATCTGTGTGGACACATTCTGTTGTGATGTATGACATTGCTCCACATGGTCAGAGGTTGGATACCATACACACATAGCTGAAGTCATGTAAGTGCACATGTCGTCCAGCACCTATCCAAAAACAATGTCTGGCTCACAGAGGTGGAGCTTGCCAAAGGGACACACCCCCATTGCACATGCGTCAGTCAGTTCCTCCCTGTGTTGGGACGATGTTCATTGTGGCACACGAGTGGACAATCTAAACAACACACCTCACAGTTAGACACCAGTGGAGTGGCATAGACTTTATTGGCATGTGCGTGTCAGTACGGACGAGGCAACAGCCACAACAGGCAGTGACATGCTTAAGACACTTACACACAGCATGGGTACATGTCGAGGTTCAGAAAATGTTGGGGCTGAAATGGATAACATTCATCACGGATGGCAACGCTCACAGCCCACCTTGCCTTGCTGGATGAGTCAAGTGTTGTTTGGCGTCTGCACATTGCCCCGTGAGAGGGGGCACGACTCACTGCACGTGGGGTCTGCATGGTGCTCTGCCTCCGGAGTGCGCCGATTGTCTGCTCTGCTGACAGTGATCAGGTGTGAGGGTCCAACAGGTTCACATGTCGTGCTACATTGCCATGTGTGTGCTCTCCCCCAGCAGTGTGTCCGAATTGGCAACGTTGCCAAACGACGCTGTGTTTCTCCGACCATGGACCTGCGTCACCTTGCACAGGTGTGTGTACACACACGTTATTCCAAGCACATGTATCCAGAGCCCGAGCGAAGGCAGACGTGTCCTCTGTTGTGGTGGGATATGTGAGCAATCCCCATGATGCAACAAGTTGTTGGGCCATGTGCTGTGGGTGGCAATCGGATGTGGCTGCAGGAACGTAGTTACTCGTCCATGAATGCCCGTGCAGCTTCATGTGCAATGTGTTCCAATAGTACGTCGTTGTCGTGTTCAAGGAACACCAGGGTGAGCCAATCCATTAGGTGGTCCGGGCAGGTGTGCTCAGCCCACGCCGTGTCACGATCCGCAACACAGCCCAATAGGTGAGCGCCTCGATGTGGTCACTGCACACGAGAAATAGTGCAATCTCCCATGCACAACTACCAATACATACGCAGTATGTCAAGGCATCCCATGCACGGCTGTACCGGTTACACTCCTGTTCGTGATCCAACAGGGGGCGCAGACACAAGTCATAGTCCAATTCATCAACAGTTGTGTTGGATAGGCAGACATCCATGGGACACTCGAATGTGCATGTTCGACAGTGGAACCAGGGCTGGACGCAGGTGATGTAGGCAATGCAGAAGCTGAGCCTGTAACTGATCCGCAGCACTGCCAGTGGCAGTGCGCCCAGTAAATGCAGCATACGTGCACGGTACTGTTCCACGTGACGGGGGTTGTGCATGTGCCCGGTATGGCCTGCCATTGCATTGGTGCGTCTCGTGAACAGGCACTCTTCTGAACTGCGGCAGTTGTGTGGAGGATATGCCACAGCTCTGAGCAATGATTCGAATGTGTGTGCAACGTTGTGGGTAATGGGTTGCTGTTTCCGTGAGTGTCAAGGGCATCCCATGCGGGGGTACCACAGGCAGGTGCTTCTGTGTGTGGGCTGTGGATGAGTCGGATGGTTCATTTGCGGAATGCATGGTGTGGGAGTCGTCCCCATCTGCCATTGCATCTCTATCAGGGTGTTCCAGGTGCGTTCTGGACCAAGGTCAGAGGTGCAGGTGTCCTCCCGCCTTCTGCATTGGGACAATGGTGCTTTCATCCCTGATGTTTGTCTGACTACTACTTGCGTTTTCGGAATGTGATGTGGCTTTGGCGCTGAGATTGGGACACGGCCTTGGGCTCATGGTGTACGGATGGCGATGCACACACACATGTTGGCATGTGGAGCCAGGTGCCCGAGCGGCCTTGCACTGCTTGTGCTATCTCACTCCGTCTCTCTCCCTCGCTCTCTCCCTCTCTTTCCTTTGTTGGGCGCATGGCACACCTTCTTCTCTTGGATTTGGTCTTCCAGGCTGTGTGCTACGGATTGTCCAGTGAGGAGCAGCTAGGACTCATCCTAAGGGTTGTTTCTGCTTTTGTTTGTATGGTGTTTTGTGTTGGTGATTGCATTGCTGTATGACTGATTCTCCATTTTCTGGCCACGCATGTATGTTTATTTCCCTGCTTGTGCAACATCAGGCAAAATGTTTGTTTTGGGATTCGTGGTGTTGGTGTGCAGTTTCTTAGTCCGGGGTTGGGGGTGGTCCCATGGGGGGGGTGTTGCTGGCCTGGGTGTGGTGTCGGTGGGTGTTGTGGCCCTCTTGGGTGTCCGTGCTGCATGTTCAGTTGCTCGTGGGCATCTGTTGCCCTTCATGTGTGGCTCTGGGCTGTGCTCCCTTTTGTGGTGCAGGCTGTGGTCTGACTTTACACCAGGTCAGGGCAGGTGTAGATTTCCTGGTGCTAACGTGGCTTATCGCAGGTTTTGTGTTCTTAGCACCGATGTGGCTGGTCGTTGTGAATGTTGAGGTGTGATGTTGTCTCGACTTTTGGCACGGGAACGCCTACTCTGCATCTCATTAGCGATATTTGCAGGGATCCTCTGTGGCGATGTTTTTTGCGGCTGCTATCGCGGGTAAACTGGTGCTGTGGGCTGTTAACACCGGCTTGTGAATGGGGGGGTAAATTTATCATGACTTTGGCTGCGATAAAGTGCTGTTAATTCGGCGATAGCTTCTTGTGAATATGCCCCTATATACGCACTTTTTGTGTGATCCTGTATAGAAACCTATATTAAAAACAAGTGGCCTGATGACCGTCATAGTCTAGAATGTTTCTTCTAGTTATTTATTTTCATGAATGGGCCTTACAATATGGCGCTTTTGTTTAACTACACGCGCTTAATTTTTAATGCCGACATGGGGACAGTCTTTATGATTACATTTTCCTTGAACCACTTGTTTTCATTAAGCGAACGTTCCAACATTGCTCTTTTGTTGAATCACATGCACATTACGTTTATCATTAAAATAACAGTATCTATATGGTCCTCTGTTTCTTCTTCGTTTTCTGTAGAATAGCGGTGACATGGGATTTGTATAATCTGACACAATCACACATAGATGTCTGAAGGATGATCTAGCTATGATAATCACTGTGTAAGTTAGGATAAGCACTGTCGGATCAATTAATATTTACAGATACCATGAACATTAGAGTTCACTAATTGGTCCTCCAGTATGTGATAGTTGTGACTGTGCTAAGACTTTATTTTTGTAAATCCGATGTGCCAGGGCCCATTCATTTCCTTGTTAGCCTGATTTTCAGTTTTGGATTAACTGAATCACGATTTATAGGCAGGAGCAAAAATGGCATCCGCCTTTATGAAAGCCACTCAACAGGTGTGGAGGGGTGGTCTGAAATGTGTGTGAATGATTTCAGGTGTGTCCATTAGATGGCTTTACTTCTTGTAACTGCCTGTGGGGGATTAACTTGGGACAAGACAAGTACATATGGAAATTTCTGTTTCATTTAATGGGTTAATGGAGGGCCTTTAGTGCTGGCGCGATGTGGTTATGTTGTTTAGACTTGGAAGGTGATGAGCTGGACAGATCGGGATATTGTGGAATCTTATATTGTTTTGCAGGGAATACTATGTAGATGTTATTGCAGTCGTGAAGGTGAGGAAATTCTTAATAAAGAGCTGGGTATTGTTCCTCTTCCACTAAACATTAGCGACTGCTTAAACACTTTGACTAAGAAACAAAAATACATGCATATCAAATAATATCTTGCTTGGCTACCTGGATTAAAGGAGTTAATAAACATATCTGACAAAGGGAGTACCCTAAGGGTTTCAAGTGAAGGGGTACAGGTGAGTACAAAATGCCAAGGGAGACACATTGCTTTCGTAAGTTGTGCTTTGCTTGGACAGTAGGAAAGACAACAACAATAGAAGTGATGGTAAATGCCTAAGAGTCTGGAAACACAGGTCCTACAATGGTAACATAGAGAGTTCATGTGCGATATAATGCCAGGACGATTTTGTATGGGATTTCACATAGGGGGAAATAGTGAGATGTGTACAGACCGACATTAGTGGTTTTGGCACCTCCTATGGGCTTATGAATACTGGAGATAACTACAAATTTTTTGACAGGTTGGGTAGGATTGCAATTGCTCTGGTACCTGCGTGGTTCAGTGAGTGCGATTAGATGTGGAGCTAGTCCTGGTTGTACACTTGCCAAACTAAGTGTGATCTCTACTATTGTCCATTTCGATAATACAGGAAATGGAATCTGAGGAGAATAAAGAAGATTGACATGTGAAATTTCTCCTTTGTGTGGAGATGTGAGTCAACAGTCAATTGTGTTACTAGATATGTTTAAGGTTCTGTTTGTAGTATTATTTATGTTGGAATAGGCATGTTGTATTATAACTCTTTGAGGGCATAGGAACATTTGCAAGGGCTGAGATATTTTACTACTAGTGTGTGTGTGTAGTGTTGCCAGAGTATACCCTGTGTGTTTTGATTGGTATGATTACTGGTTGTGTGCATTGCTACATTACAGGGGTAGGATTATTAGACTATCAACACTCTTGGGTGCATCTTGCCTGACCTGAAGATGGGGGAACAAGCTGGACAAGCAGCTTATGGGAGAGGAGCATGGTATTGGGAATTCACTGGGGGATATTCTCAAGGACTTATCGCTGAGTTAGCGGCACTTTATCGCAGCCAAAGTGGTGATAAATCCATCGCACTATTTTAAGTTGGTGCTAACAGCCAATATCACCAGTTTTCCTGCGATAGCAGCCACAAAAAACAGCGCCACAAATGATACCGGCAACTAACGCTAATGATATGCAGAGTAGGCGTTCCCGTGCAAAAAGCCGCAAAAACACCACTTCGCAACATTCTCATCGACCAGCCAGATCGGCGCTAAGATTCAAAAACATGCGATAAGGCGCGTTAGCAGCAGGGATTTAACACCTGCTCCTACCTGGTGTTAAGTCGGACGACAACCTGCACCAGAAATGGGAGCCCAGCCCACAGCCACACCAGAAGAACAACAGATGCCATGGAGCTACTGATCATGCAGCTGGGAAGCCCCAAGAGGGCCACAACACACACCGCCACCACACCCAGGCCCGCCACCCCCCGCACCTCCTCTGCCCCCCCCGGACTACCACAGAGGCAGCGCAGACAAAGACAGCGGACCTTCAGAAAACGCACCAGCCTCACAGGCTTAACACCAGAGGATGTCATTGCCCACTACAGGCTCAAAAGGACAACCATCCTCCGCATCCTGACCATCATTGCCCACAGGCTGACGGTACCAACACATCGGACAAACAACATCCCTCCGCAGACAAAGCTGCTGGCTGTGCTGCACCTATTGGCCTCTGGTACCTTCCAACCAACAACTGCCAGAGTCGGAGGAGTCTCACAGCAAGCCCTATCCAAGTTCCTCACACCTGTCTTGGATGCCATCATCAGCTTGGTACCCCAGCACCTTCACTTCCCACACACTGTGCAGGAACAGCTGGAGAGCAAGCAAGGCTTCCACACCATAGCTGGATTCCCGCACGTGTTGGGGGCAATCGACTTCACACATGTACTCCTCTTGCCCCCTGCCGCCACTGCACACAATTATCGCAACAGGAAGCACACGCATTTCCATCAATGTGCAGGCAATAGTGGACCACCTGGGACTCTTCACCAATGTCGTCGCCAACTACCCAGGCAGTGTGCATGATTTCTTCATCTTCCGACAGTCCATCATCAGCCAGCGCTTTCAGGATGGCACCCATGGGAATACATTGCTCGTTGGTAAGTACCAAATGAACACACCACACACCTCAACTCCACAGTCATGCAACTCACGACTCTGGGAATGCATACGTTACAAACCCACATACAACATGCCAAACAACATGCCCATGTACCACACACGACAGCACAACTTACTGTGGTAACCTGGGCAAGCCATGTACACAAGCCATCAACGGCATGGCACCTCAGCCACACAATAGCAGAATGTGGGGAGAGGTGGGAACCAGGCATGTGCGAAGGAGGCAAGTGTACCATGAATGAGATCGTACACAATGCCAAGTGTGGCGTGGATGTGCTGGCCAGACTGCAGTCAGCAGACCACAGACATGTCCATGTTGACATATACTGCTGGTGTTTGGAGTGTAGTGGACAGTGGACGCAACCATGTCTCCCCAGGCAGTGGGGAAGATCGCAGAAATGTAGCTTGTCACGCCCCCCCTGTAAGCGTGAGCGGAGTGGGCTGGCCCGGCGTACCCCAGGCCAGAGTAGGGTTGTGAATAAAAAGCCCGTTGCTCTGGGCGTGGTTCTCCTACGGAATGGCCAACGTGTCTGCCAGGGCGGCACCTCTCAGCCCGCCACAAGGCCGACGCCGTGAGTGGCGGTGCCTGTGAACCTGTGCGCCGGCTGCACCCCAGGCCGCTGGTCCCCAGACCCGTCCTGGCCGCCCCTGCGCAACCAGGCCTCACTGCTCACCTCCTGACACCGGCGTGTGTCAAAGAGGGCCCACCACGTGCCGGTGCAAGCTCCAAGGCCCGCGACCTTGGCAGCCCCCTCAGACCATCACGGCCTCCGCGATACAGGCCCCCATCACTCCTTTCTCATTGATGTACTCCACCGCTGCCTCCGGCCTACACTGCAGTCCAGTAGGTCACACATTTGGAACTGAGTCTTGATTTTGAAATGGCCGAGTTCGTTGCACGCAAGGAGAGGAGTAAGAGGAAGACGCTGTTCACTCCGGAGGGAAAAAGGATCATCGTCATGGAGGTGATCGAACAGTACCAACAACTGCTCTGGTGCCACTAACTCTGTGCATCGCAAGCCAACGACACGTGGCTGTGGGCCCTTGCTGACCGCTGCCTCCGGCCTACACTGCGGTCCAGTAGGTCACACATTTGGAATTGAGTCTTGATTTATTTATGGCAGAGTTTATACCATTGTACATGCCCCATCGCAGACTGCATCCCCTTTCAGCTCTGGTGCCACTAACTCTGTGCCACGAAATTCATGGACACTCTGGTTGAACTTTGGTGGCGTCTCAGTCAATGGCCTGGGGGTTGTCTTCATTGTCATGTGGCTGGTACTGACTTGGTGTTAAACATGAGTCTGTAGCATTCATCTCCTCCATATTGCCTGTTTCTGCTTGGTTCTGCCCTCTGCATCATGCCCTGGAAGAACACCTTCCACTGTCCCCCGGAACACTCCGCGACATTCACCTTCGACATCGACGAGGACCCACTCAGCTCTCGTGGCCCTACCTCAGTGCACCGCAAGTCACCGTCCCGTGGCGGTGTGCCTGTGCCGGCCGCACTGCATCCGGGGCCACTAACTCTGTGCAGCTCAAGTCATGGACCCTGTCTGATTTAATATTGGATGGCCTCTGAGTCGATGGCATGGGGGTCATCAACGCCATGTGTCTGTGGCCCTGCGCTGACCGCTGCCTCCGGCCTCAACTGCGGTCCACCAGGGCTCACACATCAAATCGAGTCCTGACCTGCCCGGACGACACATCACTGCTGGCTGCACACGCCACCACCGCCAGGACCACCTTCAACCAACAACTGCCAGAGTCTGAAGAGTCTTACAGCTAGACTACCAGAGTTCCTCACACTTGTCTTGGATGCCATCATCAGCTTGATACCCTGCTCATCTCTTCAGGTGCCACAAACTCAGTGCACCACAACTCATGGACCCTGTCTGATTGAGTCTTGTGCTGTGCACAGCGGACGCAACCATGTCACCACATGCAGTGGGTAAGACCTTGGACATGTAGCTTTGTCGTCCCCCCATTAATACGTAAGAGGGGTGGACTGGGCCAGCGTACGCAAGTACAGCATAGGGGTGTGAATTATTATCCCTGGGCTCTGGGCGTGGTTCATTTCTGGGCTGGACAGGAAACCAACTGATGCGTGTGTCTCTGTCTCTGTTGCAGTGTCTGCGCCACACGGCCCGCAATCGACAATGTTGCAATGTTGCATGCACCCGGAGGGCGGCCGCGCACAAAGGGATTGTACAAGGAGCACAAGGCCGCTCGGGCTCTTGGCTCATGCATGCCAACTGTTGTGTGTGTATCGCCATTGGTGCATCATAAGCCTAAGGCCTTGCCTCAATTGCAGTGCGAAAGCCACATCACATTTCAAGAATGCAAGCAGTAGTCCGACTAACATTACCGATGAAAGCTCCTTTGTCTCAATACATAAGGCGGAAGGACATCTTCTCCTCCGACCTTGGTCTTGCATGCGGCAGGCACCCCCTGAGAGAGATACCATGGCAGATGATGACGTCTCCCACACTACGCACAGCGCTGATGTAAGACCAACGTATCCACACCCCACACGCAGAAGTTCTTGCTCGAGGTACTCTTGCATGGAATGCCCTTGACACTTACGTACACAACAACCCATGCGTCCAAACGTTGCACACACATACGACTCATTGCTCCGAGCTGTGGCATATCATCCACATAACTGCCACAGGTCAGAAGAGTGCCGGTTCTACGAGAGCCACCAACGCAATGGCAGAACATCCCGGGCGCATGCACAACGCCTGTCACGTGGAACTGTACCGTGACTGAATGCTGCCTATTAGTGTCTGATGCATTGTTCTGCATGTTGTGGCCCTTGTCTTGCCCGTACTGACACACACATGCTAATAAAGTCTATGCAACTCCACTAGTGTTCAACTGTGATGTGTGTTGATTAGAATGCAAAATCGTGTGCCTCAATGAGCATTGTCCGTACACAGGGAGGGACTGACTGACGCATTTCACTTAGGGGTGAGTCCCTATTGCCAGCTCCACCTCTGTGAGCCAGACATAGTGGTTGGGATAGTTGCTGATAGACCTGTGCTCTTACGTGTCTTCAGCAATGTGAGTATGGTGTCCATATTCTTGCCATGTGGATCAATGTGATCCATCACTACAGGCTGTGTCCACCCAGTTGAGTGTGAGTAGGTATGCGAAGAGATGTTCTGTTGTCAAATGTGATGGTGGACACTTTTTTAGGCCTGCCAACGACTATGACATCTCATACCCAGCCCTATTTTTGACATTGCGTGGGGCAAAGCTGAGAAATTGCGCAATTGTTGTTTCAGAGCAATGAGGCCACAGCTAGTGCACACATTCCCAGTCTCACTTCCTATGTGTGTCACGGTCACACATGCGCATTGCTTTCATTTCCCAGGGTGTACCTTTTTGGGCAATCAATGTCCTTACATTCATCCATACTTTCATACTTGATCGATTATGGACATGACACATCTGTGTGAATTTGAATGATTTTTTCACATTCGGTGGAGTGTTGGAGCTGGAGCGGTACATGGCCATGCAAACCCCACATTACATTGTAGCCCAGTGGAGGGCCAGCCAGAGTCATTTAGGGATTGACAAGTACATCGGAGGAGGAAGAGTACAGTCCGCAGTCTGATTGCTGTGTCATTGGTAAGCAAACAAGATATGGCAGTCCATGTCGAGGTCCAAGGTGAGTGTCGCTGAGAGTTTCGGGGGACAGTGGGAGGTGTTGTTACAGGGCATGATGCTGAGGGCAGAACCAAGCTGAAACAGGGCATATGGCGGAGAAGAATGCTACTGGCTCCTTCTTACTACAGAGGTGGAATCACCCGCATCTTCGTCCTCTATGTCATCTGTCTGACATGTGTATGCTGATGTTTGGTCTGCAGCACTGTGTGCCACTGACACATCAGGGGCCGGATATGTGTGTGTAGAAGTACCAGCAGCATTCATCAGCAACTGCCTTAGTGGCAGCAATGCGATGATGAGGATCTGCAGGGCATGGAAGTTCCCCAAAACTTTTCGCTGGTGTGCATCGGTGGCAGCCATTCTTTCCGCATGCATCCACTCCATGTTCTCCATTATCCTCAGCATCTGTGCCAACTCTCGGCTGACATCGCTGAGGCCACTCTGACTAGACAGTTGTTCTCCACTCAGAGTCATGACTCCAGCGATGTCGGGCATGGATTATTGGACATCATGGAGTGAACTGTGGGTGGCCGTTAGGGAGTGTAAGTGGTCCCTGATGGGACTTAGACACCCACGTATGTCATCTAGTTTGGCTGCCATGAGGTCGAACCCCACTCACACCTGTTCAGCCACCTCCTTCTGGCAGTCTAACACATGGCCTTGGAATGCGATGTGTTCTTCGGTGAGGTGCTGGGAGCCAGGCGTGGTGGTGGGTGCTTCCTGCTGGTGGTCTGTGCAGGGGGTGGGGTCTCCTGGATGCAGCTGGGCTGCCCTGCTCCTGGAGGTGGGTTGCCGTAGCTGTCCATGAGCTGTTGTAGGGCGTCGGTGTCGAAGGTGTGGAGGTCCTCTTCATCATCACTGATGAGTTGTCTGGTCTGCACTGCAGGAGGTGTGGACTGTCCCTCTGCAATGTGAAGTGGAGATGCATTTTGACATTGTGTTGACATGTATGTTGACGCATTGTTCAAGTTTACATACAGACTGCATGGCAATGTACATTGTGACTGTTTGGGAGGAGCTGACTTTTTAATGCGGGACAGTGGACATTTGAACTACATCACGGATGTGAGGTTGTACACGTACATCATCATCTCACAGTTTCCTTCTATGCCAGATGTGATTGTCCAGTTTCTACGCACAAGCGGAACCAGTTGTGTCCTCTGTTCTGTAGTGAGAGTGTTGCACTTTGTACCACATTGTCGTCAATGATGATGTGCTGTTATTGCTATGTGTGTGTGCTGCATTGTGGGAGAGTCGCCCCTACAACTGTGATTTTGCTGCCCCTTATCCCTTTGAAGCGGTGTGCCTTTGACTTCTGTGCTTCTCCAGTGCTGGGATGTTGCAGACTTGGCTAATTTTGGCTCTAGTTCGGATTTTGGACTCCTGGGCATGGTTTATCCGCAGATGTATTGTTGGCGTCAGGGGTTGTTTGTGCAGGTGGATGTGTCAGAGTGTGACCTGCTCCTTTTACGGATGTGTTCCACACTCAGCCACCTCAGTTTCGTGGCGTGCACCACGTCATGATAATTGGACTGCAGCCATGCTGTTCGTCATGCAGTGTCACTTGCATTGTCAGTGTGGCTCACACACACGCAGCTTTGCTGGTTTCAACACATGTGCATGGGTTGGTTGTGAGATTGGTGCTGTGTGGGGAGGGACCCCTTTGTGCCCATCGTGGGCCTACTTGCTGTTTGTGTGTGTGCTGAAGTGTGCCAAGGGGATCAGGGACATGATCCAGAGTCATTGTGGGTGTGCAGTGTGCTCTACTTAATTGTGCATGTGTGCCATTGTGCCCATCTCCCCCCGTCCCCCCATTACCTGTTCGGTACTCACCCTGGTGCTGTTGTGTCCGGTCATGTCGAGCAGTGTCCGGACCCCCAACTCCTGCCACCGTCTCCCCACTGATGACTGTGGCCACCATTTCCTCCATCTCGTCCAGCTCCGGGTGTTCTGCTGGACCTCCACCTCCAGACTGCATTGCTGCCTGATGGTTGTCAGCGAGTTTCTTCTTGGTTTTGCGCTTCGCATCATTCCAGTGCCTCTTGACCTCTCCAATTGTCCTCCTCCTCACTTCAACTGCATTCACCTTGTCCAGGATGGACTGCCATATTGCATTTTTGTTTGCCAATGACAAGTTGGAGGTGACGAACAGTTGTTGGTGGTGTTCTATCACCTCCGTGATGATGATCCTGTTTTCCTGCGGACTGAACCTCGTCTTCCTCGTCTTCTTCTCCTTGCCCTTCCGTGACCCCGAGGTCCCAGGCTGGTCCTCCTGGGGGCTTGTAGGGTTCTGGTCATCCTCTGTACTTGCTCCGGCTTCCTTCATGGTGCTAGGCAGTTTTAATGAATTTGTTTGTGTTTTTATGTGCTTTTATAGTGCATTTTCCCGCATGACGCGTGGGAATTGCAGGCCTGTCACTGATTATCGCTGGTTTTTTCATCACGGTTGGCCACATCGCAACTTTTTTCGCATTCGTATTTCGCGTTTTTTGGGCGTCGCGTTAATTTTAACGCGGTCATTTGGCGCATTGTCGTGAGACTATCGCATGGTGCAGCGGGGTTGGGAATACAACGTTAACACGGCGTTATTTTCCCGTGATAGACTGCGATGTGCAAAGTTGCGTTAAGGTAATTTTGCGATAGTTAACACACGTTCTTGAGAATATTCCCCACTGTCTCTTAGGAGTGGTGGGCGTGCTCCAGATTCTCCACCACTGTGCATAGCGACCACCTATATTCTGCCAAATTCATCCTTCAAAAGACGTTTTATCTTAAACTCCCCACAGTTTGTACCTCCACCAAAAACGCAATTCCTTTTTGGGTATGTCCTCCCACGTGGCCTGCTTTTTCACTTCAATCAGGGTGTTATGGAGGCAAACTATGTAGTTCACCTCAACAGTCAACTCAAAATTTCAAAAGAATGTCTGCGGCTCCTCAATGAAGTACCTCTTCCACTTGGCCAAAATGGTCTGCATCGTGTGTGTTGTTAAGGCAGTCTGGCTCCAAAGAAATAAAGCTCAAGAGGGTGACATCAGGGCCCTGGATATTGCTTGCACGTATGTGTGTTAGATCAATTTTATTGTGTGTGATTGTGGTCTGGTGTGACTGATTTCCTATTTACCTCATTCAGAATTATATCCAACATGTGTCCACTGCATATCATTCCACCTACATGATTTATACATTGGCACTCACAACCTACAATATATTATGTGCAGTAGCATTATGCCTGCAGTATCAAAAGCACATCGACATGACCCCTGGTTTGGATATTTGCAAGGGGCGTGACATAAGTCAAAGGGGGATATTCACAAGGACTTATCTCCGAGTTATTGCCACCTTAACGCAACAAAAGTGGAGATAGAGTTAACGCCCCATTCACAAGCGGTTGCAAACTGCAGACAACGCAAGTATTCCCGCGATAACTGCCTCAAAATTTACCTCCACGGGTGACACACGAAAACACCACTACACCACATTCACAACGAACTGCCAGATCTGCGATGCGAACCCAAAACAGGCGATAAGCCGCGGTAGCAGCAGGGAATTAACACCTGCCTTTTGCTGGTGTAAAACAGGACGACTACCCGCAGTATGAAAGGGAGCCCAGCCCAGAGCCACATCTGAAGACCCACAAATGCCATGGAGACAATGATCATGCAGCTCTGAGACCCGAGAGGGCCACAACACCCACCCCATCACACCCCGCCCTCCCCCCCCCCCAGATCACCCTCCCCGGGACAAACACATACCTTGCACGACACAACAGCCACAAAAGCGCATGATGTCGCACAATGACAACAAGAAACACGTGTGGGCAGAAGAACGAGAAACAGTCACTCATCATTGAAGTAACAACCAAAAACTTTATTGAATACAACACAAAACACCAATGCGGAAGACTCCTGTCGGGTCCGTCCGGGACAATCCTGATGTCACAGCCTGGAAAATAAAGCACAAAATCAGAACGTGTGTCATGCGCACATCAAAGGAGCGAGACACAGAGAAACAGAGAAGGATAGAAAGGCAGAGAGAGAAAGAGAGAGAAGGAAAGGAAGGGAGAGAGAGAGAGGGAGGGAGAAGGAAAGGAAGGGAGAGGGAGAGAGAGGGAGAGAGAAAGAGGGAAAGGAAGGGAGAGAGAGAGGGAGAGGGAAAGGAAGGGAGAGAGAGAGGGAGAGGGAAAGGAAGGGAGAGAGGGAGAAGGAGGGACACTGCCGCCCCCGCGCACCCAGGCACCACTGCTCACCTGCTGCCACCAGGTGTGTCTCCAACCACGTGCCGGTATACACTGCAAGCCACCAGGTCTGCAATCTGTAATCGAGGCCAGAGTCAATGATGGCAGAGTCCATCACACTGCACACGGCAACAACGCCTGCCCGTCCGGCGCACACATGCAGCCGCACCCTACCCCCTCCCGCCGGCCAGCGCTGGCTGTCCGCACTTGCGCACCCAGGCCCCACTGCTCACCTGCCTCCAACAGTGTGTCCACCAGGGGGCACACCACTTGCCCATGCAAGATCCAGGCCCAGGTCCCGCCACCATGGCATGCTCCACAACATGCGGACCCACGCCGCGGCCCAGCAGGTCCCACACATGATGCTGAGTCCTGAGGCATTAATGGCAGAGACCACATCAGTGCACATGTCATCATCGCAGGCTGCACACACGCTCAGCAATTTCGGTGCCACTAACCCTGTGCAACCCCAGTCAGCGCCACGTGGTGGTAGGCCCGTGACGGCCTCATGGCTCCGGTTGCCACTAACCCTGTGCAACCCCAGTCAGCGCCACGTGGTGGTAGGCCCGTGACGGCCGCATGACTCTGGGTGCCACTAACCCTGTGCAACCCCAGTCAGCGCCACGTGGTGGTAGGCCCGTGACGGCCGCATGGCTCCGGGTGCCACTAACCCTGTGCAACCCCAGTCAGCGCCACGTGGTGGTAGGCCCGTGACGTCTTCATGGCTCTGGGTGCCACTAACCTTGTGCGCAACAAGTCATGGGCCCTTTATGATTGAGTATCGTGGAACGTCCGTCATCCAGTCACCACCGGCAGTGGGGAATGTGACGTTGTCGGCCCCTTATATTGGCGGGGTCACATGGCCTGTGACGCCTGTGCCGGATGGGTGTTGTGTGCGTGCAAACCTGCCCTCAGGGAGTGGCCGTGACATGCTGACAACTAGACCAGCGACCTGCAAACCACTAGCGTGTACGCCTGCGACATGTAGCTATGTTGGCCCCCTTTCGGAGCGTAAGCGGAGTGGTCTGGCCTGGCATACGCCGGACCAGCGCAGGGCTTGCAACAATGACTCGGGGGCTCTGGGCATGGTTCAGTCCATGTCCGGACAAGGAAGTGACTAATGCGTGTGTCCCTGTTGTGGTGTCTGCGGCACCCGGAACGCAATCGGCAATGTAGCACACTGTGACTGGATTCCCACTAGATGAGCATCATTGACGTTGGGGGGAATTACTGAGCCTACATTCATCCACACATTCCTCCATGAATGATGAAAGACATGACACAGCAGGGCGTTTCTGAATGTTTAATGCACATCCAGTGGAGTTTTGCAGCTGGAGCAGTACAGGGCCATGCCAACCCCACTTCACAATATGGGCCCCTGGAGGGCCAGCCAGAGTCCATCAGGGAATGACAAGTACAGCGGAAGAGGAAGGGTACAGTCCGCAGTGTGTTCGCCGTGTCATTGGTCACAAAACCTGATATGGCAGTCCATGTCGCGGTCCAAGGTGAGTGCAGCAGAGTGTATCGGGGGTCAGTGGAAGGTCATGGGGCGATGTGTGGCACCAAGCAGAAACAGGCCAGGTGGCGGACATGAATGCTAGTGCCTCCTCCTGATCTCAAGCCCATCCACGTCCTCGTCCTCGGATGTGTGCTCTGCCCCAACTGTAGGTGGTGCAGTTCCGGCTGCGGCACTGTGTGCCACTGACACATCAGAGGCCGGAGGTGGATTGTCAGCCGCACTGTGTGGCAGTGACACACCATGGGGCGGAGATGTGGATGGTGTAGGGGCAGCAGCATTCATCTGCGCCATGCCTTGTGGCAGCAATGCCATGATGAGGACATGCAGGGCATAGTAGATCCCAGCTACATTTTGCCGATGTGCAGCGGTGGCTGCTATCCTTTCCGCCTCCATCCGCACCATGTCCTCCATGAGCCTCCGCATGTGTGCCATCTCATGGCTGAGATCGATGGAGCCACTCTGAGCGGACAGGTGTTCTTGTCTCCGAGTCATGACTCCAGCGATGTCAGCCAGGGCTCGTTGGAGACCATGGAGCGGCGTGTGGGTGTCCGTCAGGGACTGGAGGTGGTCCCTGATGGGACTCAGACACCCATGGATGGCGTCAAGTTTGGTAGCCATGAGGTCGAACCCCACCCGCACCTGCTCAGCCATCTCCCTCTGTACCTCCAACACACGGTAGGAGGCCATGTGGAAGGCCACATTGGAAGGCCATGTGTTGTTCGGGGGGGTCTTGGGAGACAGCCGGGGTTGTGGGTGCCTCCTGCTGGGTGGTTTGTGGAGTGGGTGGGGTCTCCTCGATGCAGCTGGGCTGCCCTGGTCCTGGAGGTGATTGGCGGATGAGCTCAATGATGTCTTGGAGGGCTTGGGTGTCGATGCTGGTGGTGTCCTCCTCATCATCAGTGAAGAGTGGCTGGGACTGCTCTGCAGGTGGCGTTGACGGTGCCCCTGCAATGTGAAGGGGAGATGCTGTGTTACAATGTGTCCACATGTATGTAGACGCATGGTACATGTTCACATTCAGACAGCATGGCAATGTACATTGTGACAGGCTGTTGATCAGGGCCATGATCCAGAGTCATTGTGGGTGTGCACTGTGATCTGCTTGATTGTGCATGTGTGCCATTGTGACCATCTCCCCCCGTCCCCCCAGTACCTGGTGGTTACTCACCCTGTTGCCATTGTGTTGTGTCTTGTCGAGCAGTGTCCTGTGCCCTGACTCCTGCCACGGTCTCCACACTGATGACTGTCGACACCAGCTCCTCCATGTCATCCAGCTCCAGCTGTGGCGCTGGGCTCCCACCTCCAGTCTGAATTGCTGACTTCTGGTTGCCTGCGAGTTTCTCCTTGGTCTTGCGCTTGATGTCAATCCATCGCCTCTTGACCTCGTCCATTGACCTCTTGTGCTCTCCGACGGCATTCACCTTGTCCATGGTGGACCGCCATAATCCATTTTTGGTGCCCAATGACACATTGGAGGCGACGAACAGTTGTTGATGGTGTTCTATCACCTCCATGACCAGGATCCTATTCTCCTGCAGACTGAACTTCGTCTTCCTCTTCTTCTTGTCCTTGCCCTTCCCTGTCACCGAGGTCCCAGGCTGGTCGTCCGGGGTGCTTGTGGGGTTCCGCTCGTCCTCTGCGCCTGCTCCGGCTGCCTCCATGGTGCTTGGGTGTTGGTCATTTTATGTTTGTGTGTTTTTTCTACTTTTGTAGTGATTTTCCCGCCTGCCGTGTGTGTATGGCAGGCCTGGCGCTGCTTATCGCTAATTTCCTCATCGCGAATGGGCTCATCGCACGTTTTTTGGTGTTGGGGTTTGTGTTTTTGACTCCGTCGCGGTGGTTGTATCGCGGACATTGGCCGCGTTTTTGGAGGACTATCGCATGGTACCGCCTTGTTGTGAATTCCAGGTTAACACCGGGTTATTTTCCCGCGATAGACCGCGATGTGTAAAGTTGCGTTAACATTTTCTGGAGATGTTTAGCACACGTTCTTGTGAATATGCCTAAAAGGGTATTCTTTGTGAACACTGCTTCTTCAGAAACATAAGACAGAGAAGGAAAGCTTACTTCTATGTACTTATCCGAATAAAGATTTATCTTTGAAAATTGGCACCGAAAGTTTTTAAAAGGAAGACTGGGACTTGCACAGTAAGAAAAATAACATTCGAATAGTTGCACATCATTTAACATACGTTCTTTAGAGTTATTGTTCATGTTCACACGAATTCCAGAGTGTAACCATTGACATGTGCATGCCCTTAGACCCTCTTTCCCCAGAGAATCAACTGTTGCAAGGAGGTGAATGCACGGGTGCAATCAACGGGTCCGAAGGTCAGGCGCAGTTCACCTCCATCCTGTGAGCTTGAAAGCAGCCTCCGATGTAAGAGGAGGGCACTGGGATGTCTGATATAATCTAGAGAGGTATGGGAGATTCCTTGCCACATTGTTCCTCCCTTCCAGGGACACCACTGCACTTCTTAAAAAACCTGATATTTTCTGCTTTAACATACAGTAGCTCTTCGTCTGTTTTATGCAGCCTCAAGGCTTTCTATATTTTTTCTGGAATACATGCTCATGTTTTAAAACAGATATTCATATTTACTTATGTTGACAAGGAGCAGGTCAAGCAGAATCTGTCAAATTCAAGCAGTGAGGGTTTGTGTGATGCTGCACACAGTGTGCTCAGTTTCAGAGTTTCGTTTGCTGTTTTGATGCAGAAATAATTGTGACGAATGAAAGTTGAAATACAGGGAATCATTTTCTCAATGCCCTTCCTCTTTTGACACAGGAGTTGTATACAGGCCTGATTAGGTTGGAGCCTCGATTGATATATTTTACAAAACTGTTTTCCATCTGTCAGCAATGAAAATATACCGTGCCTACAGCATAGATGCGTTCTGCAACTGCTGGACTGTGGTGGGATCTGAAACTCACAAGAAAGATAATGAATGAGGTGTACATGTCAGCTACTTGTGTGCTGCAAGTGTCTTCTAAATGATCACAAAAATAGTTAAGCTCTTAGATGTATTTGGCACGGAATGTGGACCTAAATACACCTTGCCACCCACGCACCCACTCACTTCTAAGAAAGAACCGGCAAACCTAGGGTCTCACAGTGATACTGTACTACAATATTGGTCTTTAAGGAGGAAATAGTTATCACAGACACGAGGAATTTGTATTAGACAATCGGCTTTCTATCAGTGTTGCCCAACTCAAGAGAACTAAAAAACTACAACCAACAACATGCTTTGGGACAAAATTGCTAAAGCTAATCAATCCGAGCTTTCTAATATTTGTATGGGATAATTCCACAGAAAAAAACAGTGATATTTAGGTCTTTCCTTTCAGGAGAGAGTGTCTTGTGCACCATACTTTAAAATTATAGTGGGCTTAGAGCTCGCCCGTTGCTGATCATTGGTTGGATTTACTTATAAACCCATTTGCTTGCTTCTTATTCAATGGCTTTCCTTCTTCTTCTTGTCTGTGTCCCTCCTCTGGAGCACAGCCTCCTTACTATCCTTCTGATTTAATGACTTGTATTCTTCTATTGAGCACATTCGGGGAACTCCTTTTTACCTTTCTGCACTCCATGAGTGGGAGTGTATGTATTTCCTAACACTCTCCCTCATGGGCTTCGCAACCCTCTCAAACAATAGCTCAACTGCTCGCTCCGTGTTGCTCCCTCACTTCTCCCCTCAAGCTTATTCGTTGCTTTTCTCATTTCTCCCTCATTTTCTTTTTTACCATTTGATTTAATTGGCATTCCCCAGTGCCGTGCTTTACATGCGTCTGTTGCTCCCCCTCCCACTCATGTTGCTTCCCCCACTGGCTCTAGACTTGCTTACAGTGCTTAATTTGTGCTGGTGTTTGTAGATACTCAGCGCCAGCACTTATTTTTCAACACAGCCACTTGTTTTTGACTTGCCATCACTTGTTGGCTCTGTCTGTATATTTTTGAGAAAAGCACATATTTTAAAACATATATACAGTTAATATACAGTCATTTTTACTGCTTTGGTGACATGGGATAATCCAAATTGCCGCATTTGATGGAGTGTAATGGCTAGTAGGTAATGGTGGCACTGTCATTTGGCAGAGCTGGTAGGTTGTGACAAGTCCAGTGGTCTCCTGTTGAATACCTTAGACCCTGCACTTTTTTCTTTTTTTTTACATATTCAGCACTTATTGCTCCCTGAAGCCCCTATAGATACTTAGGGCATTATTATGAGTATGGCGGTACTTGTGGTCGTATCCGACCACCACCACACTGCAGGCCCACCCGCAGTATTACGAGTGGGGCGACGGACCACCATGAGACCACCGGCTCCTCCGGGATCAAGGAACCCACTGGGCTGGCAGTCTGCAACTGGCACGAATATGCTGGTAGTGCCGCTGCTGGCACCGACAAGCATAATCTGCATTGCCTTTTCACCACCCTTTTCATGGCAGTGAGCTCGCCATGAAAAGGGTGGCAGAGAGGCAATGTTCCCCTACCAGATTTAGCCCTATGGGGGGTGCATGCATACCACACCATGCAGGAACGTGCTGCAGGCGCTGTCACGGAGGTGGGTTGCATGTTAGGCTCTATTATGAGACTAACAGCCCACAGCCATCAAACTGCGACAGCACCACCCACCAGACCCGGATTACACTACGGCTTTGGTGGTCCTCCAGCCGACAGCACGGTGGTGGTGCTGCTGGAGGACCGCCAAAGACATAATAAGGCTCTTAATCTTTTTTTTTGGGCGTGTTTGGCAGCTGCAATTTGCTGCAGGGCAGCTCCACTGTGCAAAAAACGCTTGTAAGCCACTAACATTTTCTTTTTAATTTACAATCCAAATAGCATCCACCATCTTCAGTAAATCGATTGGTAAATAACACACAAAAGAAAATGCTGCTGGTGTCATTCCCTAGGTAAGCGCATGCGTGATGACGTACGCACACACATATTTCATCACTCATACACTCGCCTAGGGAATGATTCGGATGCAGCAGCCAGGTCATCGTGCATTTTTTCCCTTTTTTGCTGATGTTAGAAAGCATTTCCAAAAGTATTTTGCTTTTTACCAATGCTGTACAGCAGCATTAAAAAGCTCTGGCAATGCCAATAGGTGAATAAGGTGAATCCACTGCACTGTGGGGAATGTAGTCCTGACCTCCAGCAAGTTTCAGGCAGCTACCATTTTCCCCCAGACCTAAAATATTAATTGTTTGAATGAGTCCTAACTTTGGTGGACTATTGCTAGATCATGAAGATTATTTATGTTTTCCTTCTTATGAGTCCCATATGAGTCTCTTAAGGTAGCCAGGGAGCTCTACCTTGTTAAACCACTCGCATTGTTCATTGTAAAGATAGTGTTTTTGACCACCTTCTTCTCAATTATCAAAGGCCTATTGGTTGACAAACAATACTTGTTTACATCTAATTTTATTTTTATCTTTTCACCATCCTTGCACTGATATACTGTTGTAGTCTACCAAGGGTTGTTGCTCTTTTACCTTAAGATCGTATAGGCCAACAAATTCCACCTTTTTAAAGTTTGTAGTACATAATGTATGCAGTGTTACACTGTGCCACTAATAGAAGGTATTTTAAAGTTTATTTTATGTTTATTATATATCTTCACTTTGTTTCAGCTTATTTAAGGGAACCCTTGTACACAGTTTCACTTCAACAGCTAAAGGGGTTTTATTTAAAACAAGAAATAGCAATTGGAAAAAGGAAGTGTGATGAAAAAGACTTAGGTGAACCAATCAACAAGAAAGCCCCCGGCCCACCCCCAAAAAAATGCACCTTGCGAGACATCGGTGACCTCATTGAGGAGTAGAGCAAGTCCAATACGCGATGTCCCAAAAATAGAAGGTGCAAAATTTAAAAAAACTCAAAGTAGCCCCTCAATTTAATAATGAGAGAAATAAAAACAGACCCACGAGCTCCAGTGAACCCCCATGTTTCCTCTACCCATGTACCCGTCCCCAAGGGCACTACTGGATTAGCTACCCAGGTCTGTTCCCAAACCAAACTCCAAATCCCACTAGAACCCATGGTACCCTGTTCAAATCATTTTTTTACCCAGGGCTCCATGTGAAGACCCCATTACTGATCCTAGTTTGAGACCTGCTAACAATGTACAGCCAGCAGTGGCAGATGAGACTAAAGAACAAATGAAAGACCTCTGACAAATTATTACCATTTTGAGGGCAGAAATTACAGACCTAAGGACTAAGGTATGTCTATTGACAGAGTCCTTTCAATCGGGGCCTTTGAAGGCAGGATGTCAGGCAGGGCGAGGTCCCTCACAACATGTAAGGGGGCCATTCCTCAACCTGACCCTTTGCCAAATATGTTACTTCCCAGTATTCGAAGAGAAGTATCCCCAGGTCTTTATATTTTATAATGAATATTGTCACTAAAGGATTTAAAAATAACATTGACACTTTAGTGGTTTTGACACTTTCGAGCCGCATCTCGGTTTACTTTCCGACCACAGCATTACAATGATGGTGATTGGAAACTAAACCAGCCGGTCATTCCGGCTGTCTTCTGACGGGCTCAAGGAGCCCGTCGTCCAGTCAGAGGCTGGCCCTTAATCCCAAAGGGCGGTCTTTCCGCCCATGGGATTACAATACTCGGTCTGAGGCAGGCTTTCCATGTCGGGCTTTACGACATGGAAAGCCTGTTAGAGAGCGAGTGTGGGGGCCCCTAGCAGAGCCCCCTTGTGTGCACGGCCGCCGGTTGGGTGCCGAGGGATTAAAACCACCTCCCATTTCCCTATGGGAGCATGTACTACAGCCGGTTTACGGCCGTAATACATGCTCCCATAGGGAAATATCAGAATGCGACAGAACACAGTTCGGTCGCATCCTAATCAGGAGGTCGGGACAGCCGACCTGAGGTCAATTGATCCCAATTCCTAGACGGCATCAGCCCGCCATCGTACTAGGCCCCTAAGTGTGCTGCAGATGTCTGAACAGAATTAAAAGCATGGTGTAGTTATTAGAACATATGCTATTAAGAGGCATAATTTATGTTGGTGTGATCTCTTTGCAGGACAATGCTCATCAGCCACAAATTTTGTGTTCTGGAGCCTAAAGGAATACTTGCATACCTTGCATGCTAAAATTCCATTTGTTGCAAAGTTATTTTAAGGCAATTATCTATTTTTCCTTTTCCTTAGTCCTGGTAGATAAAACTCTGCCATCTCATATGAGACCTGCTCAACGTGGTATGCTAACAATAACTATTTTATTTTGCTTTTGAATAGCACAGTTTCTAGGCAGAGTAATTAACAGGTGTTAGTATTGCCATTTGATTGGAACTCACTTATTCAATCTCAGAAGGAATGGAAGATGCATTAGGGATCAGACGTGAGATTAGCCAGTCCCACATCCCAAAATTAGGTGTGTGAACTCACTAAGCTCACTATTCTGACAACTGTACATGTTTGCAGCCTCAAATAACTTAAGCATATGTTGCAACTTCCCGATGAGCAGACTGAAAACTTACCTTTTGACAACAGTCAAAGAGGGGAGTTCGGATTAAAAATATTTCATGAGCTCATTTTCATTTCACAGAAGGGATTTTCTGAAAATTGGCAATAGGCCATCATCTTGTAATAACTTGGTGCAAACTAGTTATAAAGTGCTTTGTATGGAAATCTGTAGAAGCTGTTTTTCAGTTGTCAAATAACAGAATTCCCATTTTTAAGATCTTTGGAAGAATACTATAAATATTGTCAAATCCACTAATACATGTTTATTGTTATCCTATCAGGTTTGATTAATATGTTTAAGAGGCACAATTTATCACTCTTATGTCTTGAACTAGCAGTAAGGATATCGTCGCCCCCTTGGTTCATGTGTTAGACCCACCTACAATGGTTCACCGGTTAGCACCCTCCGAAGTACAGGTCTAGTTGCACTTCTGAGTACCATGGTATTAGAACAAAATAAAAATATATATATTGTGTAACATAAATATTGTGTTAAGAATATTGTGACACATAAATATTGTTGTATGTAATATTGTTGTAAAAAATATCAATTTTAGGTGTATTTAATATCGATGTAGTTAATATCGATGTAATAATATTGTTATATATAATATCGTTTTTTTGTGAAAAATAGTGTGCAATATAATGCAATTTTTTATACATGTGTTTTTATTCATAGTAAATGTTTGTAAAAGTTTTAGTTATTTATCTAAAAGTTTAGTTAGATTATATATTTTTAGGAGCGGGATGTTGAGTTTATTGGGGAAAAGGGTGGGGAGTATTTTAAAATATGAAATAATATTGTGTATTTTTTATGTTAATTGAAAAATATTAATATTTTTGAAAATGTGTACACATTTTAGGAGTGGGAATGTTGGGTATATAGGGCAAAAGGGAGGGGTGTATTTGAAAAATTTTTATTGTTACTTTTTTATGTTAAAAATTTAAGTTTAAGGATTGGGATGTAGAGTTTGTAGGGGAAAAGGGTGGGTGATATTTAAAAAACATATCTATTAGCGTTTATTTTTGGTTGTATTTATAATAAATTTGATATGTTTAATTAAAAATTAAAGTGCATTGTAAAATTTGTATTCAATTAGTGTGTTTTTTATATATATTTGTTTTTAGTAAATTAAAAAATATTTAAGATGTTTTTAAAGAAAACTTATATGATTTTTTAAAACATTACACAGTTGTAACAAAAAATCCCATTTTTTTAACTTTGATAAACATTTAAAAAATGTAAAAGAACAAAAAATATTGTAATATATGAAGAAAAATTGTTAATATTTTTGCAAAAATTATTTTACTATTGATAAGACTTTTAATTTCTTTTAATAAATTGTAATAATATGTAGGATAATTTTTATATGAAATTGTACAATATATTTCAAAATGTAAGTTTGATTTTATTGTGAATAGTAAATGTTACCCCTTTAGTGTCCAGACCATTTCCTGAGTTAAATTTCAGTGGAGTGGGAATAGTAAATGTTGAATATTTTACCGTCCAGCACCTTATCTGGGTTAAGTGATATTGTAGAGGGAATAGTAAATGTTGCCCCTTTTACTTTCCAAAACCTTCCCTAAGGTAGGTGTTTTGGAGTGGCTATGGCTAATGTTGCTTTTTTACTGTTCAGCACCTTCCCTGAGTTAAGTGATATTGTAGTGGGAATAGTAAACGTTGTCCCTTTAGTATCCAGAAAATTGCCTGAGTTAAGTTCTGTTGGAGTGGGACTAGTAGATGTTGCCCCTTTTACTGTATAAAGGCTTCCCAGAGATAACGTTTGCTCTGATGGGAATTGTAAATTTTGCCTCTTTACTGTCCAGCACCTTCCCTGAGGTAAGAGAAATTTTAGTGGACTTAGTAAATGTTGCTACTTTTACTATCCAAAACCTTCCCTGAGATAAGTTCTATTGTAGTGGGAATAGTTAATGTTGCATTTTTACAGTCCAGCACCTTCCCTGACTTAAATGTGATATTGGAGTGGGAATAGTAAATGTTACCCCTTTAGTGTCCAGCCCCATCCTTGAGTTGAGTGATATCAGAGTGGGAATAGTAAATGTTGCCCCTCTTACCATCCAACACCTTCACTGAGTTAAGTGATATTGGATTGGGAATAGTAAATGTTGCCTCTTCAGTGTTTACTACCTTTCCTGAGTCAAGTGATACTGAAGTGAGAATAATAATTTTTCCCCCTTACTATCTAACAGCTTTCCAGAATTTTTTGATTGTGGAGTGAGAATAGTATTTTAAACTTTTACGGCCAGATTAAGATTTCAATGGTCTAACCGCTGGACCGCTGTTGTGGCAGTTGGGAGAACACCACCAAGCCGGCGGCACCCTGACCATGTATTACAATTACATTGCCCGGCTGACGGTGTTGTGTCTGCGGTGCCACGGCGGCAGCATGCTTCAGCTCAGAGAGAGCCTCCGTGACAGCACCACTTGCATGTCGGATGCACTGTGTACCATGCACCATGTCGTGCATGGCACACAGTGCCTGCACAAGAGTGTAATAAGAGGGGAAACAACATGCGCCCCCATGCACTTTGCCCAATGGGCAAAATCTCCGGGGCCCTGTTTGAGGCCCCTTCCCTGCCTTTACACCATCCTTTTCATGGTGGGGTCCCTGCCATGAAAAGATCAACAGGAAGGCAGGTTGTGATTGGGACGGCGGTGCTGGCATCGGCACCATCTCCCGTCTCCACCAATTTCCCCAATGCCGCGGGATACAAGATCCTGGCAGTGGCGACGGTCTTGTGGCGGTCTGACTGCCATGGTCATAATCAGCCAGTTGGACCACTGAGGAGGCGGCAGTTGGACCACCACCGTGAGTACAGCGGTTTTCTGACCGCCGTACTAGTAATCAAGCCCTTGGGCCTGATTACGAGTTTGGTGGTGCGGCGAAGGGTCCGCCCCGCTGCCGGACCGCCAAATCTGTGGTAAGGCCAGATTACAAGTTTTCTTGTGTCTAGCGGACTTTTTATTGGTGCTCCCACGGCGGTGCCTTTAAAAACAGGCACCGCGTTAGGAACGTCAAAACAGTTCCTGGATGGCATGGACTCAAAACTCAATGCCATGCAGGAAGTAATGTGGATGCACACAGGGGGGCACATCCTGTGTGCATCCACACAGCGTGAGGCACAAGGCTGCAATGTTTGCTATGTTCTAATATTTTTACAATAAGCATTATTAGAAGAAAATAATACACATATAATTTTTTTGTATTTTTCTTTTGAAAAAAAAATAGTTATTGCAAGTTTTTATATTTTTGATATATATTTATTTAAAAAATTGTCATTTGTTTAAAGAATATATAAAATATTTGTAATAACTTTAAACAAATAAATGCACAATGTTTAAGAATACATTTTCAATAATATTCAATTGAAATTTTTTATTTATTTATAAAAAGCATATTTTACATACATTCATATATTGGTAGGAAGCATACATTTGTTAAATATATAAAAATAATAATATATATGTTATAATATTATTTAATGTGTAATAAATTGTTTAATACTTGTTAAAGTCACAGAAAAAATGACTGAGTAATCTTTCAGTAATACACATTTACATTTTTTGTAACTATTGTAAAAAATATTCACAATTTTTAGAAACATGTTGACATACATTTCTATACTGGTATTTAACAAAATATTTTAAATATATATTAAGGGCCTTATTATGACTTTGGCGGTCCTCCTGCCGCACCGCCACCGTTCTGTCTACAGGAAGACTGACAAGACTGTGGTGCACATGTTAGCCAGATTCAGAGTTAAATTCATGTCGGGCGGGCGGAGCTGCAGCGGTCTCACAGCAGTGGGCTGTTAGTCTCATAGGAGAGCCTAAAATGCAGCCAGCCGCAGTGACAGCACTGACTGCACATTCCTGTACAGTGTGGCATGCATGCCACACCGTGCAGGAAAGGAGGTGCAATTACAAGGGGCACAATATGTACCCCCCGCATGCACCCCCAGGCCCAAATCTGGCAGGGGCCCTGTTAGGGCCTCCTTAGTTGTCTCTCCACCACCCTTTTCATGGTGGGCTCACCACCATGAAAAGGGCAGTGGAGTGGAAACTCATAATATACCCAGCAGTGCTGCTGCGGCACCACCAGCATATTACTGCCCATTTCTAGACTGCTGGTGCAGTAGGATCCGTGATCCTGGCAGAGCTGGCGGTCTCGGTTCGACTGCCACACTCATAATACTGTGTGCAGGCCCGCAGTATGGCAATGTTTGGACCTCCACTCCAAGTACAGATGTCCAGTGGACCGCCACACTGATAATCAGTCCCTAAATAATTTTATATATGGTATAATATTATTTAATATATATTTTACCATTTTGAACATTGTTTTACATGTATTATATTTGTAGACATTTGTAAACATTTTAATAAACTTTTCTAATACATTTTTGATATTTCTCCCAATCATTCCTATGGGGGATAGTCTTTTTTTTTAGTTTTACTAGGCAGCCTTTTTTTTCACCGCTAACTAAATTGAGTACTCTATCGCTGTACTTTTTGGGTCGTTCATGGAGATAAGAAGTCGCGGGTGGGTGCTGCTGTTCATCGATTAAGGTAAGTTTAATTCTACCTATTTTTAAAGTATTTCTAAGGTGGGAGAGTTAGGTATATAATGCGTGTGGTGTTATTTGAGAGTTTATTTTATGCTGCATTGTTTTTTGGATGCTATTTGGTGTTGCTTTGGTATATGATGTGCTATAGGAATTAATGTGTAATCTGCCTATTAATGATTCATTTTGTGTACAGTTATATTGTGGGGCTTATTACATTGCCTCCGACCGACACCGTCTCGGACAAAGGACCAATCGACCCGAGGTTGGCAGTTCCGACCTCCTGATTACGATGCGACTGAACACTGTTTGGTCGGATTCCCACTGTTCTCTAAGGGAGCCTTTGTTACAGCCATAAACCGGCCATAATACAGGCTCCTATAGAGAAATGGGTGTGTGTATAAAACCCTGCACCCTGTGGCAGGCACCCCATGGTGCCTGCCACACAGTGCAAGGTTTTACAGGGGGGTACCCTAGGTAACCCCTCGACCACCAAACATAGACCGTGGAGGCAAGGGGGCTCCGCTTGGGGCCCACAAAGTCGCTGCCCGATAACCTTTCCGGGTCCGAAAGGCTGGGATGGAAAGGCTGTGAAAAACCAACATCGTAATCCCGACGGTGGAAACACCGTCCATAGGGGATTACCGTGGGGCTGGAAGACTCCGAGAGTCGGTCGGAACCAAATCGGAATGACCGGCCGGTTTACGCTCCGACTGCCGACATCGTAATCAGTCAGTTGGACCACAAACTGACCAAGTCTGTCGGAAAGCCTCCGACTGACATCGTAATCGGCCCCTAAGTATATGTATATTTGGGAAACTACTGTTTTGTGTCGGAGGATGTTTTCTCTATTTTCTGCAGGTTTATTTTTCCCTGGAGTGTTCTAAGGGAAGTCGTATATCCCATTTTTTTTTAAGGAAATCTAAGTTAGTTTATTATAAAAAATGTTAATCTAGATTTCCTTGTTTTTCAGGTTTCCTGGAGAGGTTCTTTTTTTAAAACAATTTGTCTGTTTTTTTATGGAACCTACAGACTGCGAATTGCTTCGAGGGATTTATTTTGTATAAAGTAAATGTTTGCATTTTTTGGGGGGCTTTTTGATGTCGTTACAACAATGTTTTGGTGGATTACGTTTTGGGATTATGCATACCTAGACAGAGATCTGCAGCAACAAAACAGTAAGTTAAATTAATTATTTCACTGTGGGTGGGAAATGTTACATGTTTACAATTATATTATGCTGATTTGTTTACTAAGGTGTTGTGTTTAAAATATGTGATGTATTTTTGCAATTCTTTGTTGGTTCTTTGATTTTATGCATTAAATAATTTAAAATATTTTTTAAATAACAGTATGAATATTTTTATTATGTCAGTGAAAAATTTAGCAATATTCTTTCACTGATATAATAACAATATTTTACTAGTTTAAAATTTTTTTTTTAAATTGCTTCAATGTATTATGTTGTGGTTTGTTAGATGGCTGGTAGATTTTATATGTCGTTTAGAGGATAGATTTGTCTATTACTTCTAGGTAGAGATGTGTGTAACAGATTATTCTAGTCTAAGAGGGTGATTACGAACCTAGTGGTCAGACCGCCAGGCCATACTATCGGCAGGGCAGGAGACCACCTTCAAGCCAGCAGCATCCCGACCACCGTATTATGACATGACCACAGCGACCGCAGCTGTCTGTCAGCAGCGGCTTGCTAAGGCTCACTATGTCAGCTTGAAGGCGAAGCCGCTGAGGTGCAGTGCCTGCACTGTCGTGCACGCACTGTTACCATGCACCATGTCTTGCATGACACACAGTGCATGTATGACAGTGCATGTGGGAGGGGCACAACATGTTCCCCATGCACTGCCCCAGGATGAAATTGCCCTGTTTGAGGCCCCCACTTTATGTTTCCGACATCATTTACATTGCAGGGTGGCTGCCATGTAAAGGATGTCGGAAAGGGATGTCATAATCCCAACGGCAGTGCCTGCCTCGGCACTGCCGCCATTCACTTGCCCTGCCACCACCAGCCACACTGCCGGGATCCAATATCCTGGTGGTGGTGGCGGTGTTGTTTCGGACAACTTTCAGTCCGACCACCAGTGTTCTTCAGCGGTGATTGGATCGCCACTGATGGAATGTTGGCTGTCCAACCGCCGGCATTGTAAGCAGGCCTTAAGTTCTTGGTAGCTTTGTTCTTTTTGTAAAGCTTCTAGTAGTTTGTGTAAGGTAGGTTGAGTTCTGCCTAGTGTGTATTGGAAGGCATTATGCCATCCTTCCACTGCATTGTTTGTTTTTGAATTTTGTGCTAAGGTGCTGTCATACACATTCCACCATGGAATGTCGAAGTTTGTCTGGCATCTGTGTCCTGACCTATGTAGTCTCCTTACCCAGGTGTCTGTGAAGTAGTCTATAAGGGGAGATAGTTTGTCTTCATTATTTTGGTAATAGGGACTTTCCAGTAAGATGTTGTAATGGTTGGGTACTTCAGTCACGGGGACGTAGCCAAGAGCTATTAATTTTTTTATTTCAATGGCAAATTGACTGTTGGTGGCTTACTCCACCCTTAGGGCCTAATTACGAGTATGGCAGTACCTGGACCGTCGTACCATGTTATGAGCCCCAATGTACCCCAATAGGTAGTTGCACGACCCTTTACCTACATTTGTCCTACCTTGCTATACATAATGGCTCTGGTGCTGACCTTTTACCTAGTTAGGTACGAATAAATGTTGTGTGGTTTTCTTCGAAAACTAGCCTCATTTATTATGCATGAGGATTCTTAGTATCACAGCCGGATTACGATCTTCTGCATAATAACTGTACAAGAATCACCACTATCGTCATCCTTGGCCGACAGGCCCACAGTACCATGACACATCTAGGTAGAACCCCTGAGGGTACCTTTCGTGTATATAAGTCCCACATCTTCGCTGGAGAAAAACTTCCATGCTGACACAAGACGCTGAAGTCCCTGCACGCAGTCACTCCAGCACGCAGTGGTCTGACTTCCCTTGCGGGGTGTCCAACTCGAGACCAAGACGGGGTCCTTCGTTCTCTCCCATCAGGTAATGGGGTTGGCTCTCTCCTAGGGGGATTCGTGGCCTTCACACCTACATACATGCTAGGTACACTTAGGTACATCTAGTTAGGGTTTGCATCTTAGTAGTACTCATAATTACTGCCATGTATCTTTATGCCTGCATATATTCATTGTTTTAGCATCATGGTAGAATTCTACCTTTTCTTTACTCTGTTGATGCTTATAACCATATACATCTGTTTCTGTCTAATGGTTGTAGCAGCACACGTATTTTATACTAGAATAACGCTGTTTCAATAAATGCTTATTGAAAAACGTCCCACCATTTATTCTGTATATCTCTCTGATACCGAGTGAGCACCAGTGACTGAGCGAAAAATACTGTACTGTTTCCACGATCCCTGAGGGGTCCGGGTTGTCATGTTCGATAGTTGCCAGAAACTATTCGCTTCTTGGTAAGGTTGTGGGGCTTATGGTGGCACTGTGAGCTAGCTGGTCTACAGACTAGCATATCCTTTGGGGGTGTCTGGAATCAGTCTGGACACCAATCCCTCAGTTTATGTTGTCTAAACGTGCAGATCCTATGTAGATTTGTAGGAACTACACGACACCACCATTGCGTTGGGCCTCCTGCCCGATTACGAGGGTGGCGGTGGGACCACCACAAGACCGCCGCCACTGCCAGGATCCTGGATCCTGAGGTAGGTAAAGTAGGCCAGAATCACAGCAGTGCTGGCATCGCACCACCGAGTAGATTAACACCTGCCTTTCCACCAAGCCTTTCATGGCGGGCACCCCACCATGAAAGGCTTGACAGAATGGCATGTAAAGGGTCCCCCAACAGGGTTGCTAATCTGCGCATGGGGCTGTGTGCGGGTGGGACATTATGTGCCCCCTCAAAGTTGCACTGTGTGGCATGCACAACATGGTGCATGCCACACTCTGCATGAACATGCTATAGGCACTGTCACGGTGGCAGTATGCAGTTTAGGCTCTCCTATGAGCCAAACATTTCAGCCGCCGTGACAGTGCTGCACCACCTGCCCTGGATTACTGTTGTTATCTGGCAGTTGTGCTAGTTTTAATACGTTTGTAGAGGTAGCAAATATAAGTATATGTTTGTCATGACTTTTATTGTCATATAGTAGGAATTGCCCCTCTTTGTGGGTTAATGCAAGTGCTGGTGGTAATTCTATATCTTTAAATATTTTAGGAGCAGATGGGGTTTCACTGGTGATCTTTTTAGTTCTGGTTATAAGGCATTTTAAGGTGAGTATGGAAGGTAACTGTCCTGTTATATGCTCTGGTACATGGGCTAGTACGTCTTTATGGATTTGCGCTGTAGGTTCTTAGGAGCTAGTGCTTGCTTCTCTTATATTTTCTAATACATCTCTTACTTCTACTCCTGTTACATTGGGTGGGAGGTTATGTTGCTTAACATTAATTACTACAGTTTCTCTGTTAGTTGCCCGCCCAAAACAAGCATTTAAGTAATATTTGGTACAGTTCCAATTAATATGCTGAGATGAAGCATTTTCTTGAGTGTACGTGTATCCCATGTAACACAGTAACTATGTATGAGGTTATAAATGTTGCACCTTCTGTCATTATGCCTTTATGTAGTAGAAATTGTACTTACTTGGATTAGTTAATTTATGGGGGTATATGTTACAGGCTTCTCTGCTGCAGGGAAATCCAGCAGAGTTTCCTCCTCTTTCAAAGTTTGGCATTTTGTAGCTACTTTTTAAGTGAAATTACTGTGGCTTTTATATTGTTTATTTAATTGGTAAAGGTATTTTATTGGTTATACTGTTATAAAATTTCACTGTATTGGTTGTTTTAGCATCCTTCTAATTATTTTGTCTGTTAAGTCCTTTTTTGGAAAACGACAATTAATGGGTTTTATGCTTCATTTGGACATGACTTATTTTATTTAATATTATATGCATTTATTTTATGTAAAAACATTAATATTTTATGTGAATATAAATATATGATATATGTTTTATGATATTTGTGAAATGCATTTTTTTATAAAGAAAATATTATATTGCGTTTAGAAAATATAGTTATTATTGTGGGACATGTTTTTTATGTTTGTTCAAAATGTGTGCTTTTGGTATTTTTTATTGCTAGGTGTTATTTAATTGAACAATACTTTTTGACAGTTATGTGACGATAATTTTGTTTACTACATTTTTGTTTTCGATATACGTTAAATTAGATATTTTTGACATCTAATTTTTTCCGATATTAGTGAAATTTTCTAATTACGTATAGGACCTTGATATTTTTGTTCACGATATTAATGTGTCGATAATTTTGTAGGTAGTTGTTTGTGATATCGATATTATGTTAGTCAACCGAGTACCATACATGTATATAAATGCACATCAAGACAATACCTATTGGCCCTCAGTATGATGTCAGGTGGACTGCCACTGACAGGCTGTCAGTGGTGGTCCGGCCAAACTCCAGGGCAATTGTCCGACTGGCGGATTAAGATACCGGTGGTCGGAGCGCAGCAGGCGGAGGAAAGACTGCCGTGTTCGACAGGCTCAAGGGGCTGTCAGGGCCGCGGTCGGACAGTAATCCCTCCAATGAAGGCGGTGCCTGCGCAGGCACCACCGTAGGGATTATGATGTCCATTTCCCACAGGCTTTTCATGGCGGTCCCACCGCCATGGAAAGGCTGTCAGAAAAGGACTTTGGGGTCCCTTGCAGGGCCCCGTCCCCATGGGCCACCGCTATGTGGTCAGGGGGGCACATGTGGTGCCCCCCAAACATCCATGCACTGTGTGCCAAGCACCACATGTTGACAGCCACACGGTGCATGGATGTTTGCAAACATGACTTTTTCTACTGCAGCTTGTGCTGCCTCCCTTTTTCGGGCGGCAGCACAAGCCATAATAGAAAATTGCATGTTTCTGACTGCCTAAACAGCGGTTGTATTATAATGTGTTAAGTGAAACTGACGAATACATGTCTGGCGGTCTCCATCCTGCAGCGATGGCAGTCGGACGCTCGTCCGACTGCCATCATAATGAGGCCCATTATGTTCCGCACACACACATCACACCTATCTGAGAAAATTACTATTCACACACACTCATCTCACCTCTAAATTTCAAATCCTATTCTTTGCTGATGCACAAAATCTCACACTCAATTACTTTCCCAGGAGCATACATGGTGCTCCTGGTACATGCTGGAATGAAATGAGTAGTGACTCTCATGTCTCAGAGACATTTTCAGTTTCCTGCAGGTCTCTAATGCATCAGATAATTATGCACAGTTTGTGTGAATATTCAGGGGTCTGGATCTGGTCATTGTGAAATTTGTTATATCATTAAAGTCCCCCTGAGCAAAATTAGACTACTTGGGGCCTCTGCTGGCAAATTCCATCATTATCAATTGCCCTATCTTGAAGTCATGGGTACTGTTCACCTATACAATGGTTGTTTCTAGGTGTCCCAATTGCTCAGAGACCAACACATATCATTCCTCTAGGTCCACCCTTTTGTAGGTGAGGATATTATCAGCGATTGATTATTACATAGATTCTCTCCTCATGAGTCCTATTAAATCCTGTCTGAACCAGCAAGAGGTAGCTCCTTTTTCGTATGAATTAGCACTCTTTACCTGTAAAGTGAGTGTCCTGAAGTATCAACAGGTTTGGTCTGCGAAACTGCAGAAGCTTGCTTAACTTTGCCACATACTACCCTATCCCCTGTTATGCCAGTATCCAAACAGCAATGAATGATGTGGATGTTTCTCCAACTATGAACAATCAGAACTGTGAATATCCATAAACTACTCTCAAATTCTCCTCAGGCCCACATTCCCAGTGTAAGGCAAGAAAAAGTATTGCTTTGTGTCCCAGCAGAGCTAGCCAAATAGCAGGGGGGATCTTGTGTCTCCTCCTGCCATTAATGCATCTGTAGAAAATAAATTTGTGGTTAGTGTTAGGTGGCAGTTCTATCTTCCACTGTCACATTTGTGGGTCTTCGGTTCTAGAGCAGAAAGGCATGGACACAAAGCTGTGTCTGTGATTAGAAGCTGAACAATGAGATTAACAGTCTAATGAGGACAGTAATTCCTGCTCACCATGTTGCCTTGGTGCCAGTTCCATGTGACTGTGTTGTCTCATTCAGTATGTCTAGTGCATATCATTTGTCCCTTCTCCATCTATTTTGGCTTGACTCAGCAAGTTTAGCATTTTTTACCAGGCTGGTTGGGGATTCTCTTCAGACCACCGATCCCGACCCTCTGCAATCATCCTAAGTGTCTCAGTTCTCCAAACGAGTCTCTCTGTTTTTTGCATGATAGGCTCTCTTTTTCCATCTCTCCAATAAGTTTCATATTTTTTCAGACTAACTCTAACGTGTTGTCATTTTGTAAACTGATGGATTAAACATCCTTAAGGTGGATTCTAGTTCAGTAGGGGGCAGGGACTGAGGTCCAAAGTTCTCCCATGGTAATGGTCGGGTTTTTACTATGCATCTATTGAGTGAATGGAAGTTTCTCTAGGTCATTGCATTGGTGTTTTGTGTTCCCCTGTCCCTCCCCATAGTGTTGAGTAGATTGATTCTCTTTTTCTCTCTACAGTATCTACTCCATCATCTGAGTTAGGGCATTTAAGGATCAGCATCTGTCTTGTATGAGCATGTTCAGAATCTGTATGTCTCTATACAATGTGCCAGATGGTCAGTGGGTCTATTCCCAGGTTCCACCAATGGTCGTAAAAGACATTCAAGTTTAGTTTTTTTGTGTTCCATACATTCCAATGAGTACGAGAAGGTCAATACTGTTAGTGAGTGATTCCATTTTGCAGGCGCAATATTGGGTACCCCTCAGCCAGCAGCGTCATGATTGTCATTTATATGTTTCGGTGCACTTTATCTATTAGATGGTCATCACTCTACCTAGCTAATGTCTGAGGTGGCATTGAAGACCAAAATGCTTTCTACACTACATGGTAAACCATTCAAGCACTGCTCTGTGCAAACACAGCCTGGGTTATGCTATATGTAGCTCCTGGAGGCCGTGCTCAGGAGGCAGTGATGTCCCTTGACAGTCAAGGCCAGCAGCCCTTCCTCCTATTCTGTGATGCTGATGCTCTCAGGCAGATCCACGTACCCTATCGGACAGCACCCCCTGTTTGCTTCCCTAGGGACACCACAATTACTCAGGCCAGGTGAGATGTAGGGGAACTCTTCTGCATCACCACAATGTGGTGCATGTCTGCAAGACATAGGGGTCAATTACGATGTAGTTCGGAAACTCTTCTGACCGAATCAGTTTCGGAATCGTTTCCATCCAAATCAGGTTCTGCGAGTCCTACTTACCGATTACGATGCTTCCGAACATCGTTCGGTCGGATTTGCATGGACCTCAATAAGAGCATGTGTTCCGACTGACTACACAGGCTCCCTTGAAAAAAGGGGTGGGTGGGGAAAATCGTGCACCCTGTGGCAGGCACCCCATGGTGCCTGCCACACTGTGCATTATTGGAAAGAGGGGTCTCATGGGTACCCCCAGGGGCCCCATTCAGGGGGCCCTGGGTAAAGGGGGGCCTACTACAGGCCCCCAAAGTTGGATTCACGCAGCCAATAAGTGTCAGAACAATCAATTCAGAAAGGCTGTCCGAATCTGACATCTTAATCGCTCGGTCGGAAGCGCGGTCCTCTACGATTCGGCCCCGGCGACTCAGTTACGCCGAATGCTGTTAGGAACAGATTCTGAGTCGGAAAGTCTGAACGGTTTCCAACCATCGTAATCGGTAGTTCGTAAAAGTGTCTGAGTTGGTCAGAAAGGCTGGTTCCGAATCGGATTCGGACTAACCGAATACCATTCAGAGCCGAACCGAACGCCATAGTAATCGACCCCATAGTCTGGTCTCGGTCCAAGGATAATTCCAATCCACCTCAGGATGTGCATCACTTTTACCAGTGTACCAAAAGTACAGGATTATTTCTGATTAGTTTCCAGGAGGGCTGGAGGTTGGAGGTTGGGATCAAGCAGCAATCTTGCAACGTTCTTGGGCAAGCCCCCCGGCCTCTCTTAATCTTAATCCTAATAATTTGAAGAAATACGAAAAAACAAAGGATGACTGAACGGCCTCCCAGTAAATCAGCAGGAGCCATTTTAAAGTCTCCTCCAATGTATTTTTGCATTGCATGCAGATTAAAGCTTTTTTTGAGATATTTTTTAAAGCTTCAGTGGGTTGATAACAAGACAACTAAACATTTACTAACTTCAGTTCTGATCCATTGACTATTACTTTAGCCGTTATCTAGATCCTTTTCCTCATCAGTAGCACTGCTCAGCAATGTGACACTTTTACATATGCAATGAATGCTCCCACTGCAGGATTTATTAAAAGCAATAATGTAGCTCAATGTAATTCCTTCAAAACTGTTTACCTCTTTCACCTTCATGGCTCACTCAATTCAACCTAATGTGTCTCTTGCAGAAATACAGGAACTCCAAACTTATAACTTCTAAATGCTGCAAAATGTTCTTCCATGTGATGAGATTTTAAACCATTGATGTTACAAAATTCAGTGTAGACACTCAACATTGTCTAAGGTCAATAAAACCAAATAGCCTGCAATGTTAGGATGTTTCTAGGACATACAATGTTTTGTCTTGATTGATAGTGATTCAGAATAGCTTAATATGTAACTTAACTCACAGTTAAAGATGATTACAATAACATTTGTTCCCTCAAACTTGTACGAATAACTGGTTCCAAATTGTGACACGTATTTTTATGAACAAAAAAGAATTTTATCATGTGGCCTATGTACTAATAGCTCAGTTTGTAGAATTCCAAATTGTACTGAGTTGCAATCTGACCTACCTAATGACTAATAATAAGATAGGTCACAAATTGTAACTCACTACAATTAAAGGTCTTCAAATTAATGGTGGCATGATTGGGTTAGCAGACCACCATCTCTTTGATCGCTTTTAAATCCAGCAATACAACAAACCTTCTTTGAATACAGCCCTTTTTCTGTACAGGAAACCAGTTTGCATTAAAAAAAACAATTTTATTTTTGTCTTTGGTCTCGTGGACAACTGCCTATTCCTCAAGAAAAAAAATTAAAATTCACAATGAGGTGTCCATCCAGATACCAAATTGGTATCCATTAACAATCCCATTTAAGAGGTTGTAAAAAACTTCTAACTCCTAAAATGGTATTAGTACATCAGAAAAAAGATTTTTATGGTCACAAACACTGAATTGAACAGTTTGTAATCATAAAGATGCTTAGTAATGTGGCACAAAATACTATTTTTACTAAATAATGTTGTGTAACTTACATGTAACTTCTAACTTGCACTGATAATGATCTATAACGCAATATAGTTTTATAACTATGTAATCTATATATTTCTAAGTTTTACTGAATTTATCTTTCTTCTAAGGTAACTATATGTCTCCATACAAAGATTTATTATTATAGATCGTAAAGAGAAAAATAATATCAATAATAATACTAATATATTACTGTCATAGTAAGCAATCATAGGAAGGTAAAATTGGACACTTTACTAACTACTTTGTAAACAGAGGAATATTAGCTGTACCTAAGAATATTTTAAGACTCTCACTTAAATTATGATTTTAACCCTGAAACAGCATCTAACTACTTCAAGATACCAGCACCAACAGCACAGTGATCTCCCGAATCATCAGGCTCCTACCTAAGTTATATTATAGAACAATAAAAAAATAAACATGTGAAGTTAAGATAGCACTCATAATATCTAAGAAAAAGGCAGTAAGCATCAATACTGGTTTAGAAAATGAATTAAGCATCCCTTTTAAAATTCAAGTTTCATTCAAGTTTCATTTTCCAGATAATACAAGCCTGTAAAAGCCTGGGTATTTCAGCAGGAATAGCCTACTATACTTCTCATTTGAGCATTGTGATCATTATTGACACATGTCGACAAAAAGACAGGAGGAAGATGGTTCTAGTAAGGTATTCAATGTAATGTTAAATGTGTATTAATATAAGCAATTACTTTTTTCAAATCAACTTCAAATTTTGATCTGTACATTTTTTTATTTAACTGTTAAAAATTGATTTTATTCCAGTTCTTTTAATGCTTATCCCAAACCTTCAAAACTGGTTTTAAAATTGATTAACACAATTACCTCATAATACAGCACAAAAGCTATAAATCAATGATCATATTCTTAAACATATCAATCATATGGATAACTGACACCATTGTGTCAAAAATAAAATTTACCACAATATCGTGATCCTATTCTTATAAGGCTAATTACAAAACTATTGGGGAAAAAATATCGCTGACACTTATATCGTCCAAACATAGTCAAAAATATCGATTTTTAAATATGAATAGAGTCTAAAGTAGCAAATGTTAAATATTTTAAGATATAATTTTAATATAAGGTAAATTAAACATTTTCCACTTTTATTTAATACTGCATATAAATAAATACTTATGTAAACCCACAAACACATATATATGTGTTTATATTTATATATATAATATATATACATAAATATATATATATTGTAACATAGGGGCTCATTATGATGGCAGTCGTACTTTCGTCCGACTGCCATCTTGTCGGGAACGGGACCGCCTGATTAGCTGTCGGCGGCCCCGTCATCTGTATTAAGATGCAACCGCCTTCAAGGCAGTCGCAATGTGTATAGTTTGTATTGTGGTGTGTGGTGTGTGCTGTGGACTGCAGCACACGCCGCAGTACAAAATAAACACATCTCACATATCCCTGCGCTATGTGGCAGGCACCATGCATTGGCTGCCACATGGTGCAGGGATATGTAGGGGGCACCATAGGTGTCCCCCAGGGCCCATAGCAGAGACCCAGGGGGAAAGAAGGCCCGGCTAGGGGCCCCCAAGTCACTTTCCGCCTGCTTTTTCTTGGCGGGTTAATCGCCATGAAACGGCCAGCGGAAAGAGACATTGTAATCCCTACAGCGGTACCTGAGCAGGCACTGCCAGAATTGTAGGGATTTCAGTCCCTCCGATGATCCTAGGGGCTCCTTGAGCCCATCCATAACGTGGCGGTCTGTCTCTCCAACCGCCCACCATCTGCCCGCCATTGTAATGCAGCGGGTGGACCTCCACGGTCCCATGGCGGTAAGACGGCTACCGACGGCCTGATGGAGGCGGTCCCACCGCCATCGTAATGAGGCCCATAGTTAATAAAAACATTTATTTTACATTATCTTGATTTCAATATTATTTTACATTTCTTTGTATATGAAATAATGTAAAAGAAATATTTTTAATAACTATGGGGCTCGTTACAATGTCGGTCGTATATATAGTTATAGTTAAGACCTAGTTTCCATTGGAAAAGCATTTTTTGACTTGTCTATACCTTTGGCATCATTTGACCAATCTGCAAGAAATTTTCCAAAAAAAGAAGTGTAGAAGTAGGTACTGTGTGCCATGGAAAGTTTGGGGGAGATCCGTGCAGTGGGGCCTGAGAAATAGGGGCATGAAACAAGGGTGCGTTTTTAATGTTAATTCCCATAGGAACACGTTGTCAAACCTACAGCCGAAACCGCTGCAAATAATTGCACCAAATTTAGCAGAAAGGTAGATGTTATTACGCAGATTGTGCTTTTTGATATTTGGTGCAAAACCATTCAGTAGTTTTTGTGAAATTAAAAGCGAACTATACAGAGATATTGCTGGCCGTGAATATTTTTTGGCGGTTTTGCAGTGATTGTGATCAAATCGTGGCATGTTTGAGGTAAATCTTAGAGGTGTGAGCCAGCGTGAAGGATCCGATTAGCTGGATGCAATCCGAACAGAAAGTTGCAGTGGTTTCATGTGATCGCGGTGAAATTGCGACGCGTTCGAGGTAAACCGCGAAAGTGCGCCAGCGGGAATGCTGTGACTGGCTGGACGCAACCTGAACAAAAAGTTGCAGCCACCCTTTTATCGACCAGGAATGGTTCCCAGAGCTGACATTTTCTGTGAAAGCTAAGATAAGGGGTCAGGGTGTAGGAACTCTGACCCCATGTTTGAGAAATGGGGGTGTTAGTGACACAAGTTATGTGTCCAAAGTAGATTTTTTTGATCGCACACGATATTCACGATGATGCTGCAATTGCCAGTGCAGCCCCTCGTGTACCATCTTGGGGACTTCGCAAATATCGCAATGTCTTCACAAATATTGGTAAAACTATTTTAAAAATATATATATTTGTGCACACTCGCCAATCACTGTCACAGACTCATATACACACTCTCAAACTCACTCAGACACTTATACACCCATTCACAGACCTACTCACACACTTATACATCCAGTCACAAACCTACTCAGATGCTCATGCACCCACTCACATACCCATTCAGATACTCATGCACCCACTTACAGACTCACTCGGAGAGTGACGCACACATGTACAGACCCACTCAGAGACTCATGCACCTACTTAGAGATCCACTCATAGACTCATGCGCACAGTCTCATACCCACTTAGAGACTCTCACACCCACTCACAGACCCACCTGGACAGTCATATACCCACTCACAGACCCACTCAGATACTCATGCACCCACTTACAGACTCACTCGGTGAGTCATGCACCCATGTACAGAACCCACTGAGACTCATGCACCCACTTACAGACCCACTAACACATGCCTGTATATACTCACAGACCCACTGAGACACTCACACACCCACTGAAAGACCCACTGAGACACTCATATACCCACTAATAGATCCACTCAGACACTCATACACCCACTCACACACCCATACAGTCACTCACACACTCACAGATCCTGTCAGAGAGTTATACGCTCAGTCACTCACTAATACACTCAGATACTCAACTGCCCACCTCTAGATTCACTCAGATGTACATGCACCCACTTACTCACCCACTCAAAGAATTATGCATCCACTCACAGACCCACCAAGACACTCACCCTCCCAGTCACAGACCCTCTCAGATACTCATGCATGTACCCGATCACTCACCCACTCAAAGACTTATGCTCTCACTCACAAACTCATTGCGACACCCATACACCCACTCACAGATTCACTCAGACACTCATACACCCACTCACAGACCCACTCAAACATTCACACACCCATACAGTCACTCGCACACCCACTCACAGACCCACTGGGAGACTTATGCACCCAGTCACTCATATAATCAGAGACTCACACACCCGCTCACAATTGCACTCAGAGACCCACGCACCCATTCATAGAACCACTCAGACACTCATGCTCCAAGTCATAGACCCACTGAGAGACTTATGCACCTAGTCACAGACCTACTCTGACACTCATGCACCCACTTACTCACCCACTGAGACATGCACTTAGACACTTTTGTATCCACTCACAGATCCAGTCGGACAGTCATATACTTACTTTCAAACGCACAAAGGCATTCATGAACCTACTCACAGATCGACTGAGAGACTCATGCAACCAAATCACAGATCCATTGAGACACTGATGCACCCAGTCAATGATGCCATGAGGCAGTGACGCAGTACGTTACAGAACCATTGATAGTCTGATGCACCATCTCACGGATCCACTGAAATACTTAAACAGTGAATGAGAGACTTACTGATACAGTGATGCATGCAGTCACAGATTCCACTGAAAGAGTTGTACACTGTGTTATAGAGATATTAAGGGAGTTATACATTCTATTATAGAGTCTTATAGACAGTAATGTGTTTAGTGTGTTGGCTATAATCTATTTTGCAGTTTTAGGTTTTGTATGTGATGGTGGCTATTGAATGTCTGCTTTTGTTTTGATATTTCGTGGAGTATTCTCGGTGATGGCAGCTACCGATATCATTGTGGTGCCCGGCATCATCGCGAAAATGGAAAATCAGTTTTAAAGAGGCTTTTTATACAAACTCCCTAGAAAAATATAATTTTAACCAGTGCACTAATAAACCCCTGTTGTCTAAAATACTGTGAAATGTGTGCATATATGTATTTTACACCTCTTACAAAAGGCTCGATCATCGAGGTTATCGATGTCATCGCAACTATCGGCGTGATTGCAAAGACAGGATGTAGGATTCAAATACAATTTTTTTGAAAACCTCCTTGAAAAATAAGTGCATAAACATGTTTTTTGAACAGTAATGTATTAGTAATGTGTGTAATGTAATAGTTAGATTGAATTTTTAAAGTTAACATTTTTTAAAGTGGGGGTGGTCATTGAATGTCTGCTTTTGTTTTGCGATATCACGTCGTGGTCGCGATCATCGCAACGTCAACAGGAACTTTAAAAAAAATCTAAAAAAAAAATATTTCACAAGAAAATGAACACAATTTTGGGCTCTTGGGTGGCTCTGGCAAGAGTTGTGTTGAGTGTGTGTATAAGGCAGCTACAGATTCAGGTTGCTTAGAAACATCCTGCTCCCTTCATCTATAAAGTCAACTCCATCACTTCTAAAGATTCCATGCATGTTAAAACGTATGTTGTTGTTGTAGATAGAGCCCATGTTATGGCCTCTGAGGAAAGCAGAAGCAGTTTTATTAACATGTTTCCTGGGTTGTGAGTCTGTGGATAGAACTGATTTGACTACTTTCATTTCTGTCTTTGGCATTATATTAGAGTACACAAAGACAGTGTGAGGGAAAAGCGACATCAGTTCTGCAAGGGTATCCTTCATTAGGATTTCCAGTCTTACTCCAGTCAATGTGCCTAGGTCATTGCCACCACTGTGCACAATCATGAGGTGAGGAACTCAGCAATACACAATGGTTTTAAACAAAGCTAGCAACTGATGAAACTTTAACCCTCTCTGGACAAACTAACTAATCACCACATTTGGCAAACCCAAGTCCCTGTCAATACCTCTCTTTTTTGCAGCATCTTTAGCCCAATAGACATAGCCGTGGGTCACAATCCACACTCTAAGCATTTTGAAGTCAAGGAGCAACAGCAAACTGCTGTATATGAAAATGCTAACGTGTGTTTGTCTTTTCAGAATACAGACAACATATGTGTCCTCTTACATGAAATAGGGCTATAAATAGTATTTAGTCCCTCTGTGACATGGTGGTTCGCTGGTACGAGAGGCTGTGGCTGCTACCTGGTAAATATACATTTGTGGGTATAATTATATACAGGATAAATGTAGGCAGATGAAGTCTGCATTGGCTGGAAGTGCTTTTAATGAACCTTCTCTTTGTTCAAACAGTCACTGTGTGTTCACAATAAGGGTCCAGAAAAGGTGGACAAAGTCCTCGTGCCCTGAAGAAATTGCCACTACAATTTACAGGCAATGAAACATGTCGGCCCAACATTACATGGTCTGCAAACATGCAGTATGTTTTTATTTTGAATAAGCCCTCGAGTTGAGAATAAAAGTGGTTCCCTGATGACTGAGTTGGCTTACTTCAATTTTATTCACACGGGGTTGATTTGTGTTATTGTATACACATATTCACTGGTTTTCACTGGGTTTCTGGACACTGATTATGTTTATCTTTATTTGCGAGGTAGCGACCAATGATGAGAAACGTGGGCATGACTGGTGATAATTAACCAGTAAGCTCCTTTGGTGGTGCGCACGTGAGGTGCTACCTCGTGTTTTCACAATTTTTTTCACATTTATGTGTTATATATACCTGTTAAAGTACAGGGTATGTTATGTGAACACAGTGACTGTTGACTCATGGGTCGGTTCTTTTATAATTAAGTACAGGGCGAGTATGAGTTGGGACAATACCTATAAAATATGAAGGGTTGTTGTCGAGGAAGAAAATAAACTCCCATTCCCACTCATGAAGTGAATAGGATTCGTTGGCCCAATCAGATTAGGTCTTTGTTGTTATTTATGATTTTGAGTGGAGGGCGACCTGATCTGAGTTCCCCCTCTGTAGCTCCTTTTTGTGTAGAAGATTGTGTACGGCGGCTCAGCCGTGAGAGCTTTTATGAAAATAGATCTTGCAAGTTCCAGTCAGTGCAGAACATTCCTGCTTAACAAACAACTGATTTTTGAAAGAGTTGTTTTTGGGGTTTCCCCCTACCCATACCACCCTAACACATTTTTCATTAGGCTCTCCTATAAAGGTTGAGAGTATATAGGATGGATAAACATTGTTTAGCTTTTTCAGATGATCAAATAGCTGCTATTTTGTCAGGTCCATCACTTTTTCCCGATACATCACTAGCAAGCTCTACATCAGCTAGGGAGGAATGGGAGAAATTGAGTAACACTAAGAAGAAACAAGTGAGGAGAGCCCTGCATGGGGCGTTGATGACAGAATATCTTAGAGCAGGTGCAGCCCCAGCGAGCTTATTGGTGCGGATTGAACCAAGAATCTTTTTGGAAGACAGCCAGTTCCGGGTCGATTGGAGTTATATTGCCAATAAATGTACCCGTGACTGGTTGATTCTGATTATTAATACTGCCAAGAGGCTCAGTGAGGAACTCCTTAAAGAGATTGTTGACTTGGAGGAGAGTATTAAAAGAGACACTACTCTTGCTGATACGAAGGAGCAGTTGGCAAGGATCCAAGAGGACCTTTCTGACTATAAAAATTATATGATTAATCAAAAAATAAAAGGTCTAAAACGTAATCTTGAACGTTTTACCCACGCATGGGCATTTCCCTATACTGAGGATAGTTATTACCAACAAGGGCCAGAACAAAGACAACAAGGTTCTGAACGAAGACAAAGGGTTGGTCAGGCAAGGGGAGGAAGACAACCATTTAGGCGTACACCAGACAACTGGACGTTTGATAATACTTCCAGTGAAGAAGACGAGGCAGGAGTACAATCTGACAAGACCAATAGGGTTAGATTTAACCAGCAAGAGCAATCGAACGAAGATCTGGGAGCATTGCTACGCTCTTTTTTAGGACAAAGTCAGAGGGGTTACAGAGGGGGAGGTCAAAGAACCAGAGGACATACATGACAGAATCAGGATCGAACATGGCAAACCTTTTCACCACGAATCACTCGCAGCAGGGGGAGGACTCAAGTATAAACAATATTGTGGTAAATTTGTCTGACCATGTGCTGACATCAAATGAACTACAGGTATTGAATAAAGGGTTGGGATTTGTTCCCACCCCTATACATGATTCGTTTAAATGTCGCATTGAATTCCAAGAAACCATGAGAAAAATTAAACTCAAAAAGTTCTTCGCTAATAAAGCACAGGATCCCCCGTCATTATTCTGTACCAACCTGCATCGGCCTTCACAGTTTTGCCCACCTTTTTCCACATTAGGTCCCGAGGTTCTTGTCTTCGAACATAAAGTACTAGAAGAGATTAATTCCTTAGAAAGTACCGCACAGCATCAAATTTATAAGAACATGAGCAGTGATGACTGGCGGGCAATCAGAAGTCTACAAGATAATCCTTTGATCACCATAAAATCAGCGGATAAAGGTGGTGCGGTGGTGATTATGAACACCACTGATTATGAGAATGAAGTCATGAGGCTGCTATCTATGCGTGAAAACTATCGTCCGCTACCCCGTGATCCTGTGAATGAATTACAGGAAATTATAAAACAGCTTGTTGGAGAAGCAAAAGAGAAAAAATGGATTACTGTTAAAGAAGCAGATTTTTTAATCAATATCAAACCAAGAACCCCGGCGTTTTATATATTACCTAAAATACATAAGGCCCAGCGGCCCCCGCCGGGCCGCCCGATAGTTTCGGGTATTCAATCGATTCTTGAGCCCCTGTCACAATTCGCTGATTTCTTTTTAAGGGAGTCAGTGATAAAACAACCTGCGTATGTCCAGGATACCATGGATGTTCTTAACATTTTGGAGGACATACAGTTTGACTCTACGTGTGAGTTTTTGGTGACGATTGATATCGAGTCACTGTATACTTGCATACCCCAGGATGCCACGTTGGTGGCAGCAGCGCGTGCTCTTGGGGAGCAAGAGTGGTTTTATGACACTCCACAATCTTTTGTGTTACAATGTATCGAGATTGCTTTAACCAGAAACTACTTTAGCTACAAGAATGATTTATTCTTGCAAGTCTCGGGGACTTCTATGTGCGTGACTTTCGCGCCCAGTCTGGCCTGCATTTATGTGGGCCAGTTTGAGGAACATTGCATATTCCATCCGTCTAATCCCTTCCAGAGGAATCTCCGCCTCTGGAAGCGGTATATAGATGATGTTTTATGTATTTAGTCTGGCACTGAGATAGTGCTGCTGGAGTTTTTGAATTGGCTGAATACACTAGATAGCAGTCTCAGGTTTACTTGGGCATTCAGTAATAAAAAGGCAGTATACTTGGACTTGGACATAGTAGTGAGCAATGATAAACTTTGTACCATGGTACATCAAAAGGCAACTGACAGAAATTCACTTCTGCATTACCAATCATTTCATCCTCGGGCACTTAGAGACAACCTGCCGGTAGGGCAGTTTTTGCGATATCGTAGAAACTGCTCTTCTACGAATGACTTTGTGCAGCAGTCAGAGGTGCTGTGCGACAAACTGGTGAAGAGACAGTACCCAAGGCAAATGGTGAAGCATGCTAGAAAAAGAGCTTTAAATACTCCACGGAGTGTGCTGTTGGAGACAAATGTAAGACCTAAAACCGATTGCCTCCCGGTGGTCATGACTTTTGATCCTCTGGCAAGTAAGATCCGCCAGGCCATTCGAAAACATTGGGCCTTACTGTCAACTACAGATTTTAAGATGCCTCAACCTAGATTCGCCTTCAGAAGGGCTTGTAACTTGAAAGATAAGTTGGTGCATTCCCGTCCAAAACCATGCCCTAAAGAATCCACACTCCCCGCCGGACATTACCCATGTGGGTCCTGTTCTGTATGCGATCTAATGGTGAGGACAAACAATGTGGAATTGCTTGATGGCAGGGTTTGGCATTTGACAAAATTTACCAATTGTAACACAGTAAATGTGATTTACCGACTAACGTGTGTGTGCGGTCTACATTACATAGGACTTACATCTAAAAAGATTAAGATTCGCATTCAGGAGCATCTTAGTACGATCAGAGCAGGGAAACTCACGACGAGGCTAGTACAACATTTTAAAACTGAAAATCACGACGCCAGGTCATTGACTTGGGTTGTGTTGGAGAAAGTGGTGGGGGACACATACAACATGGAGAAAATATTATCTAAAAGAGAGGCCCGTTGGATTTTTTTGGAGAGAGCAGACCAAGTGGGGCTGAATGATTATATAGAGTGGAACAGGGTGAGTCTGTGATCAACGATATCAGGGTACTGATCTTGATTAAGAACAACTGCTCCTTGCCTGTCAGTGATGGGTGTGTTTCTGAGATATTTCTCTAACAATTCTCAAAAAGGGTGTAGTTTGGGGATTTTCCCTGGTTGGGGTTGCCGGCTGCTTCCTTGCCCTATCTATAAATCTTAAAAAATCATTAAACAAATAACTAGAAAGAGAGGGCATTGTTGTGAAGTTAAGTTTATCCCTCTAGAAGCTGTTGATATGAAATGTTGTCATCTTAAGCTGATGGTGAATATGATGTCCTTCGTTCTGGTCAGTCGGGCTGGCGTGAATAATATTGATTCCGGTACCGATATACGAATGGGCTGTAGATGTTGACCCGTTTCTTGTGTGTATTTACTTTACACGTGATTTTTAATACACTATGTAAGGCATACTATTTAGTCTGGATGAAAAAACTTTGGTGCAAAGAGTATTTTTCACCATTCAAAGATGGCGCTTTGTTCGTAGTGCCTGAGCATGTGACCTGATAGGCAAGCAGGTATCCGTTGTTGACTTGCCGCTTTTAAATGTGGCTGCTGTTTCCGGGCGCTGAATCAGAACGAGACGAGGCTCGACGGTTGGCAGACGTGGTAAGATCACCGGGCAATACACAAAGGGAACTGGGATTCTCCGGTTCCTGCATTGAAATGCAGTACGTGAGGTGATGTGTGTATGTTGTGAACAAGACGGAGGTTAATCTGCTTGCCTGGCAGACGTTGTTTGCACTTAGCGAGGCACATAGTGTAGATCGGGCTGTGAGCCTCCGTTATCGTCCTCAGAGGATTACGTACAAGATTAATGTCACAAGTTGTTAATGAATTGGGGGGCCTGAATCCGCCTTTAGTAACATAACGGGATGTGGTATTTAGGCTATTGTGGCTGGTGTGTCTTGACATTTTTTCGGCAGATGACAGGAACATTTTTTCTAGCATGAGTAAATTAGTATTCTGGTGAGTCATCATTGAAACACCGTCAAAGCTTGATGTTTGCATGATTGATCACAAAGGGTGATAATGAGTACCATAAATAATGAGTACCATAAAAATTGTGGTTACAGGCAAACTGCTGTATATGAAAATGCTAACGTGTGTTTGTCTTTTCAGAATACGGACAACATATGTGTCCTCTTACATGAAATAGGGCTATAAATAGTATTTAGTCCCTCTGTGACACGGTGGTTAGCTGGTACGAGAGGCTGTGGCTGCTACCTGGTAAATATACATTCGTGGGTATAATTATATACAGGATAAATGTAGGCAGATGAAGTCTGCATTGGCTGGAAGTGCTTTTAATGAACCTTCTCTTTGTTCAAACAGTCACTGTGTGTTCACAATAAGGGTCCAGAAAAGGTGGACAAAGTCCTCGTGCCCTGAAGAAATTGCCACTACAATTTACAGGCAATGAAACATGTCGGCCCAACATTATATGGTCTGCAAACATGCAGTATGTTTTTATTTTGAATAAGCCCTCGAGTTGAGAATACAAAAAAGGTTCCCTGGTGACTGAGTTGGCTTACTTCAATTTTATTCACACGGAGTTGATTTGTGTTATTGTATACACATATTCACTGGTTTTCACTGGGTTTCTGGACACCGATTATGTTTATCTTTATTTGCGAGGTAGCGACCAATGATGAGAAACGTGGGCATGACTGGTGATAATTAACCAGTAAGCTCCTTTGGTGGTGCGCACGTGAGGTGCTACCTCGTGTTTTCACAATTGTTTTCAAATTTTTTCACATTTATGTGTTATATATACCTGTTAAAGTACAGGGTATGTTATGTGAACACAGTGACTGTTGACTCATGGGTCGGTTCTTTTATAATTAAGTACAGGGCGAGTATGAGTTGGGACAATACCTATAAAATATGAAGGGTTGTTGTCGAGGAAGAAAATAAACTCCCATTCCCACTCATGAAGTGAATAGGATTCGTTGGCCCAATCAGATTAGGTCTTTGTTGTTATTTAAGGAGCAATAGCAGTCAGGAGAAGGCTGGAGCTAAATGAGGTAGTTTTCCAAATGAAAAGCAGTTAAAGTGGAGGTGTATTTTTTTAAAAATAAATATATTTTTTATTGGATGCTGTCAGCATGTAAGTGAATAGAATTAGGTAGTGTGTTGGATGCAAAAGCTAGAAGTCCTAATATTGGCTGTTGTTTAAAAAAGAAATGTAATACAGACATGGATATGCTTTTGAATCTGTGGAGTAAACCACACTCGCTGTATCTCTTCTGTAGGTAGCATGTTTCTTCTAGAATGTGCTATGAACTTGTGACCTACTGGTTCCACTGGGTTCCTAGGTACACTGAGCTAAGAGTGTATTGGGGGGAGGGAAAAGATGTTAAAGAGACAAAAACATTTTTTAAAGTTGAGGAGTTATGACATGGTAAACTTTAATTTCCAACTCAGGACTATGTAATAAACTATTGTGCAGTAATTAAATTAAAAAAAACTGAAGCTAAATATCGGTTTGGACTCCCGTTTTTTTTTTGCGCTTACTCCGCGATGATCGTGAAAACATTGCGAACACGCATAGACAGGAATCTCTTTTTGATAGAGAGAGAAAGGGTTAACAGTTGCTAACCATTCACAAGTGGAGATAGTGTAGTTTAAAATGAAAGATATGATTTCATTTGCAGCCTTTCTCATGATCTTAGAGTGTAAAGTTGAAGAGGTTGCCATTTTATAGTTGCTTTCTATGAGAGTGATGCACCATTCTTGTGCTTAGTTTTTACAAATTTTAACAGTATCAAAGCTATTCAGAAAGAGCTAAAACAATAATATAATCTATTAACCCAATTCACTGGTATGTATGTAACTTTTTAATTATTTAAAAAATTAACATTAGAAATGAAGATGTATATGGGAGTTTGGTAACAAAGAGTATCACAGTGATGGGAAAAATACATCAGATGAACTGTATCTGGCAGAGGGTATGTGTTTAAAATGTTAGTACTGTTGAAAGTTACCATGAGCAATGCCATTAACCCCTTCCGTGCTCATGACGAGCTCAGCTCGTCATGCTGCGCGGTAGCGCTGTGCGCATGACGAGCTGAGCTCGTCACGACCCCACCCGCGATCGGAATGTCCAGCACACGAGCGGAATTCCGATCGCGGTCAAGGGGTTAAACTGACAATGTTTTAAATGTCTAAGCATCATGTGCAGAACAGACAGATCTATGTTATTTGCATTTTGGGAACTGTAGTACTTTTAGTCACATTATTAAACAGGAGTAGTATAGTCATGAATAAAACATAAGAAAATGTGCTGTGCCTGTATATGAATTATAAAGTAGTAATACTTGTTAGGTATGTATGCACACTTTGCCAACAACATGTGCTAATCGTGACAATCGATGTCATCGCGACTACCGGTGGAGCCGCGATGAAAGAAAATCCATTTCAGATGTATGTTTTTTGACAAATGTATACAAAGGGCAAAGTTAAATCAATATCTTACTAAGTACCTAGACACACACTTACAATAAAACATGTCTATATATGTGCTTAACACTTTGCCAAAAGCACGCGGTATTCGCGACTACCGATGTCATCATGACTTCTGGTGTCACCACAAAGATGGAAAATGCATTTCAGATGCACTTTTTTTGACAAATGAATACAAAGGGGAAAGTTAAATCAATTATCTAATTATAGAATCAATAACTAATTATAGAAAAATAATATGAGGATGTTATAGTTAAATTAGAATTTAAAAAGCATTAGAAATTCACTGAAAAAATAAACGGTTACAGGGACGTTATAGTTAGGAATTAGCATTTAAAAAAACCTTAGAAATTCACTGAAAAAAAACAAAGGATACAGGAACGTTATAGTTAGGAAATAGAATTTTTAAAAAACATAAAATTTCACTGAAAAAAACAAAGGTTCCAGGGATGTTATACGTAGGCTGACATTTCACTCGTGCAAAACCAGAGAAATTCAGCAGTTATAGTTAGCTGAGCTAACTGTAACTCATGCGCTCATAGTGCACTGCTTATGACCTCACATATTATATCATTCATGACATGGTCAGTGACATCACTCATGACATCACTCATGACATCACTCATGACATCATCCACAGCATCTCTGACGTACCCACTCACACCCCCACTATAACTATTAGTACAACCACTCCAACTTCCACACTACCATTGTCTAAACCATTGACACACCCATGCCAGTACTTACACACACACTCAATGATTCATAGGTCTACACACACACATCCATTCACTCACCCATACAGCCACTTACACACCCACTCACTCATGAATACAGCCACTGACATATCCACTCATGCACCCATACAGCCACTCACACACTGTCAGTCACTCATAGAGGTACTCACACACCTACTCACTCACCCATACAGTAAATTACACAGACACTTATTCACCCATACAGACACACACCCATTCATTTACTCATACAGATACTAACACGTACTCACTCACCCATACAGTCACTGACACAAACACACACTCACCCATACAGGGACTATCACACTCCCTCATTCACACATACAGTCACTCATATACTCCAAAACTCACTTGTACTGCCTTTAACATATGCATTTTCTTACCCACTGACACATCCATTCACTCACCGACACAGCCAAATACATACTCAATCACCTATACAGCCAGTGACTCACCCACTCACTCAGCCATGCAGGCAGTCACACCCCCTCTCACCCACCCACACAGATACTCAGACACCCATACAGGTACTCATACAACCAATCAGTCACCCATACAGCCACTCACGTACCCACTCACCAACCCATACAGCCACTTAGACACCAACTGACAGACTGATACAGACATTCTCGCAACCAAGTCACTCACCTATACATTCACTGAGACACCTAATCACTCACTTATACAGTCAGTCACGCACCCACTGAATCATCTATACAGGCACTCATACACCCACTGATTCATCAATACATCTTGGAATATATATTTAATACTCAAACGTTTTAAAAACACTGACAGTCACTGGATGATGTCATCAGTGATGAGATTTGAGATGTCACGAGTCATGTCATTATTGATGTCACTGACCATGTCATGAGTGATGTAATATGTGATGTCATCAGCATTATATTGTGAGGGCGCGAGTTATAGTTAGCTCAGCTAACTATAATGGCTGAATTTCTCTGGTTTTGTACGAGTGAAATGTCAGCCTAACTATAACGTCCATGAAACCTGTGGTTTTTTCAGTGAATATCTAAGGTTTTTTAAATGCTAATTCCTAACTATACCGTCTCTGAAACATGTGGTTTTTTCAATGAATTTCTAATGTTTTTTAAATGCTAATTACTAACTATAACATCCCTGAAACCTATGTTTTTGCAGTGAATTTCTAAGGTTTTTTAAATGCTAATTTCTAACTATGCCTACATAGGTAGGACATGTGCAGAAAGAGGAAGAAAGGTGCAGAAAGAAGCAAGAGAAGTGCAGAAAGAGGCAAGAGAGGTACAAAAAGAGGAAGAAAGGTACAGAAAGAAGCCAGAGAAGTGTAGAAAGAAGCAACATAGTTGCAGAAAGAGGCCTACTTTGACTGTACCTTTCCACAGACTCATACAATATAGCTTAATCACTAATCCTTCTCCCAAGATGTCTTAAACCTCACTTTTCTCTTGAAGGTTCACTATTCATCAACTGCTCAGAATGTTAGGCCTACCAAATGTAAAACAGAAATCCTAACCATATCACTGTTGTAAGTCTCACCAAGTTTGTGAAGGTATGCATGCATGTGTCTCTGCTTTTACCTAGTAACGTTACATAAAAATAAACATACAAATACTTGAATACCTGTGTTTCAAACAGCATCCTTTGTACATTTGTGTACAAAAAGGTATATGTATTTCTTTCTGCTCATAATACAGGGCACATGGGTATTCAATTGTATATTTGAGGGGCTCTATAGCACCTATATACATAGGACATGTCTGCCTGTGCAACTGAATGACAGAGCAGACCTGAGAAGATTTGACCACCTATAGGAGAAGCTACTCACTTTTTAAGCTACCATCTTCAGATGCATAACACATGTGAGAATACATGTACAAGTAGACAAATACCTCAGTCACGAGAGCACGCAGACCTTTAAACTTGACAGCTTGCACTTCCCATTTGAGTACAGAAAGAGGTGAGGGAAGTACAGAAAGAGGCAAGAAAAGTGCAGAAAAAAACAAGAGAGGTGCAGAAAGAGTAACAAATGTGCAGAAAGAGGCAGGAGAAGTGCAGACAGAGGCAAGAGAAGTGCATAAGGAGGCAAGAGAGGTGCATAAAGAGGGAAAAGGGATGCATAAAGAGGCAAGATGGGTACAGAACCATGCGAGAGGGGTGCATAAAGAGGCAAGAGAAGTGCAGAAAGAAGCAACAGAGGTGCAGAAGGAGGCAAGAGAACTGTAGAAAGAGGCAAGAGAGTTGCAGAAAGAGGCAAGGGAAGTGCAGAAAGAGGGAACAGGGATACAGAAAGAGACAAGAGAGGTGCAGAAAGAAGGAAGAGGGATGCAGAAAGAGGCAAGAGGCATACAGAAAGAAGCAAGAGAGGTACATAAAGAAGCAAGAGAAGTGCAGAAAGAACAAACAGAGGTGCAGAAAGAGGTAAGAGGTATGCAGAAACAGGCAAGAGAAGTGCATAAAGAAGCAACAGAGGTGCAGAAGGAGGCAAGAAAACTGCAGGAAGAGATAAGAGAGTTGCAGAAAAAGGCAAGAGAGGTGCAGAAAGAGGGAAAAGGGGTGCAGAAAGAGGCAAGAGAGGTGCAGAAAGAGGGAAGATGGATGCAGAAAGAGGGAGGAGGGGTGCAGAAAGAGGAAAGAAGGGTGCACAAAGAAGCAAGAGAGGTGCAGAAAGAAGCAAGAGAAGTACAGAAAGAACCAACAGACGTATAGAAAGAGGCAAGAGAGGTGCAGAAAGAGGCAAGAGAACTGCAGAAAGAGGCAAGAGAGGTACAGAAAGAGGCAAGAGGTGCAGAAAAAAGCAACAGAAATGTAGAAGAGGCAAGAGAAGTGCAGAAAGAAGCAACAGAAATTCAGAAAGAGGCAAGAGAAGTGCAGAAAGAAGCAAGAGAGGTGCAGAAAGAGGCAAGAGAGGTACAGAAAGAGGCAAGAGAGATGCAGAAAGAGGGAACAGGTGTGCAGAAAGAGGCAGGAGAGGTGCACAAAGAGGGAACAGGGGTGCAGAAAGAGGCAAGAAGGGTGTAGAACGAGGCAAGAGAGGTGCAGAAAGAGGCAACAGAGGTGCAGAAAGAGGCAAGAGAAGTGCTGAAAGAAACAGAGGTACAGAAAGAAGTGATGTAAGAGACACGAGAGTTGCAGAAAGAAACAAGAGATGTGCAGAAGAAAGCAAGAGAAGTGCAGAAAGAGGCAAGAGAGGTGCAGAGAGAGGCAGAGAGGTGCAAAAAGAGGCAAGTGAGGTGCAGAAAGAGGCAAGAGGGGTACAGTAAGAGGCAAGAGGAGTGCAGAAAGAAGCAACAGAGGTGCAGAAGGAGGCAAGAGAACTGCAGAAAAAAGCAAGAGTTGCAGAAACAGTCAAGAGAGGTGCAGAAAGAGGGAAGAGGGGTGCAGAAAAATGCAAGAGGGGTGCAGAAAAAAGCAAGAGAGGTTCCAAAAAAAGCAAGAGAAGTGTAGAAAGAACCAACACAGTTGCAGAAAGAGGCAGGAGGCAAGAGGGGTGCAGAAAGAGGCATGAGAAGTTCAGAAAGGAGCAACAGAGGAGCAGAAAGAGGCAAGAGAACTGCAGAAAGAGGCACGAGAGGTAAAGAAAGAGGAAGGAGAGGTACAGAAAGAGGCAAGGGGGGTGCAGAAAGGAGCAATAGAGGTGCAGAAAGAAGCAAGAGAAGTGGAGAAAGAAGCAACAGAGGTGCAGAAAGAGGCAAGGGGGTGCAGAAAGAGGCAGTAGAAGTGCAGAAAGAAGCAACAGAAATGGAGAAAGAGGCAAGAAAAGTGCAGAAAGAGGGAAGAGGTGTACAGAAAGAGGGAAGAGGGTTGCAGAAAGAAGCAAGAGAGGTGCAGAAAGAAGCAAGAGCAGTGCAGAAAGAAGCAACAGAGGTGCAGAAAGAGGCAAAAAGGGGTGCAGAAAAAAGAAGAGAGGTGAAGATTTTGGCCCCGGGGCCTGCCCTGACTTTTTTTAAAGAAAATTTTGGAGGGGGTGGCCCCCCTCCTGAGGCCAATTTTGGGCCCCAGTGACCCCATCCCCCGGGGCAAGGGCTTATGTTTAAAAAAAATGTAATAATAATTAAAAAGGGAGGGGGCCGAGTGGCCCCCCTCCTGGGCCACTTTCGGCCCTAGGGACCCCATCCCCCGGGGCTTGGCCTCTTTGCGGGGATCGCAGGGGAGCCCCAATGCCCCCACGGTCCTTGCCGGCTCCCTGCTTCCTGCGGGAGCTGGCATTGCTTTTAGGCAAAGGGTGCTGCTGACATGCAGCTCCCTTTGCCCAAAAGCAATTCTGCTTTTGCTTTATGGAAGCGAGAGCAGTTTTCCTGCTCTCGCTTCCATGAAGCGAAGCAGAAGTTTGCAATGGCGTGGCGGGAGCAGTGCTCCTGCCATGCAATAGCAAACTGCAATGTCCCGGGGGTGGGCACCTCGGGACATTGCTGGAGCTGGCCCTGGGGGTGGCGGTCCCCAGGGCCATTGAGGGCTCCTGGAGGGGGGCCGCGCGGCCCCTTTCCCATCAGATTTAAAGCCCCAGGGAGGTGGTGCTCCCTTGGGCTGCAACGGACCCCCTCATTCTAATTAATGTATGCCCCGGGGAGGTGGTGGTCCCCGGGGCTGTGTGGGGGGGCTCGAGCCACCCTGCACTTTAGTTTTTTTAAGGTAGCCCCGGGGAGGTGGCAGTCCCCGGGGCTGCAGGGGTAGGCAGGAGCCCCCCACACATATGTTATTAAAAAAATAAAGCCCCGGGGAGGTGACGGTCCCCGGGGCTTGGGGGGGCCGAGAGGCCCCACCACCCATAAATAATTAAGACTCGGAGTAGTTTCATGCCCTCGTGGCCCCCTAACCTTGACCTTGAGGGTGGTGCAGTCTTGGAACTACTTCCAGTCTTCCTTAGTGGAAAAGCAGAAAAGAAAAAATAAACTGAACATTTTCATCTCGGAGGCCCACTGGAGGGCTTTTAAATTAAATGAACATTTTTCTACAGCACAGAAACCTACTAAAGGTAAAGGAATTTTGAAAGTGCACTACCGATCCCAGCATGCAACACTTAGTTGAACTAACCTGTGAGACCCACTGAGGGCCAATCAAATAAACATGCAGAGGAGAGTGCCTTTTCACCATTTCTGTGCAGTATAATGAAGCCTGTGACCAAGGAGCAAAAAATAAAGTCAAGATATGCAGCTGAATGAAAATACATTTTTCCTTTTATTAAAGAATCATTGGAATTCATCTGCTCTTCGAGTGCCCCTTCAACTGGGGATGTTTTGTTGAATGAAATATATATATATATATATATATATATATATATATATATATATATATATATTCACTGAAAAAACCATAGGTTTTAGGGACAGTTATAGTTACTTGGACATTGCACTCGTACAAAACCCGTGAAATTCCCCCGTTATAGTTAGTTCAGCTAACTATAACTCGCGCCCCGCAATGCACTGCTGATGACATCACATATTACATCACTCATGACATGGTCAGTGACATCACTGATGACATCACTGATGACATCTCAAATGACATCACTGATGACATCATCCAGTGACTGTGTGTTTCTCTAAAGTTTAAATATTTTTAATATATATAGGAAAAGACGTATTGAAGAATGAGTGGGTGTGTAAGTGTCTGTATGGATGATTTAGTAGGTGCGTGACTGACTGTATAAGTGAGTGATTTAACGTATCGTACTGAATGCATGGGTTAGTGACTAAACTGGGTGAATGTCTGTATCCGTCTGTCTGTTGCTGTGTAAGTGGCTGCATGTGTTTGTGAATAGCTACATGAGTGTCTATTTGAGTTATTGAATGCTTGTGTGAGTATCTGTATGGGTGCCTGAGTGTTTGTGTGGGAGGGGTGTGTGCGACTCTGTGCATAGATGTGTGAGTGGGTGATTCACTGGGTGGATGGTTTCAAGAGTGCATCTGTGATAGACTTTATGGGTGGGTAAGTGTGTGTAAGAGTGTGTTAGTGAGTGAATGTATGTCCCAGTGGTACATGTGTGAGTAACTACATATGTGAAAGGCAGTATATATGTGTGTTGGAGTATATAAATAGCTATAAGCGAGAGTGACTGATTGTGATAGTGGCTGTATGGATGAGTATGTGCTTGTATCAGTGATTGTATAAGAGCGTAAGAATGTGCTAGTATTTGTATGAGTAAGTGGGGTGGTGTGTGTATAACTGTATAGGTGAGTAAATGGTAGTGTGTTTAATTATTTGCATGACTGACTAGGTGTGTGAGTACCTCTATGGATGAGTGGCGGTGTTTGAGTGTCTATATAGGAGTATGAGTGCATATGATAGTCCTGTACTGAGTGACCGTAAGTATGAGTGACTGTACGGGTGAGTGAGTGGATGTGTGTGTGTAGACCTAAGAATCAGTGAGTGGGTATGTAGTTATTGGTGTTGGAGTGTCTATGGTTTTGCGAATGGCAGTCTGTAATTTAGAGTGGGTGTATCAAAGGTTATATTAGGGTGTGAGGAGGTGCATCAGATTATCACGTGGATGATGTCATCAGTGATGTCATTTGAGATGTCATCAGTGATGTCATCAGTGATGTCACTGACCATGTCATGAGTGATGTAATATGTGACGTCATCAGCAGTGCATTGCGGGGCGCGAGTTATAGTTAGCTGAACTAACTATAACGGGGGAATTTCACGGGTTTTGTACGAGTGCAATGTCCAAGTAACTATAACTATCCCTAAAACCTATGGTTTTTTCAGTGAATTTCAAAGGTTTTTTAAATGCTAATTTGTAACTATAACGTGTCTGAAACCTATGGTTTTTTCAGTGAATTTCAAAGGTTTTTTAAATGCTAATTTGTAACTATAACGTGTCTGAAACCTATGGTTTTTTCAGTGAATTTCAAAGGTTTTTTAAATGCTAATTTCTAACTATAACGTGCCTGAAACCTACGTTTTTTTTAGTGAATTTCAAAGGTTTTGTAAATGACAATTTTTAAATGTATTAATTGTTATATTAATTTTTTTCATACTGATTTACTACATTTTTAGAAACAATTTTTTTTTACATATTTTATTTTTTAAATTACATTGTAATTACATTATACATTACATTACAAAAAATACTTTCTCTTAATGAATTACTTTAGTTTAAATACTTTGCAGATAGGCAATACACTTTTAAGTACAGTAGTTACAGTTGTTGCAATGGGCAACACATTTTCAAACACAATGCAACATTCAGCTCAATGTGAATTTCTAGTTAAATGCAATTAGTTACTTTATGGATTACTTTTCTAACCACAGGACTGGATCCTAGATTCAGTCCTGGTACATCTCCTGTAAACAGTTGAGTAAAAGCGTTTTGGTTACAGTCGTGATTTTTAAGGAATATTATTGTATTTTAAAAGTTGACACTTAGAAACTTTTTCTCATAGAATCACCAATGTTATCCTATGGAAGGAAATTCACTTAGCAGGTAAAAACTGTTATCGTTACTTTTTCTTACTCAGTGTTGGATCCTGGATCCAGCACTGGTGCATCTCCTGTAAACAGTTGAAAGAATGCGTTTAAGTCATACAGGCGATTTTTAAGGAATATTTGTAGTTTGTAAAAATCAACACTTTGAAACTTTTTTGCTGAAAACCAGTCAATGTTAGCCTATGAAGGAAATTCAAGTTACCGGTAAGTACGGTTAAAATTACTTTTGAGGATCAGTACTGGGCTGAAACATGCAGCACTGAGGTCTCTCCTGATAACAGGTGAGTAAATCGGAATTCGTATTTCGGCTGATTTTAGAGGAATATTTTAAAGTTCCAAAACTCCACACTTAGAAGAATTTCCAAGTGAAACCAGTCAATGTTAGCCTATGGAAGGAAATTCAAGTTACTGGTAAGTACGGTTAAAATTACTTTTCAGGACCAGTACTGGGCTGAAAGATGCAGCACTGAGGTCTCTCCTGATAACAGGTGAGTAAATCAGAATTCGGATTTCGGCTGATTTTAGAGGAATATTTGTATGTTTCAAAAATCAACACTTAGAAGAATTTCCAAGTGAAACCAGTCAATGTTAGCCTATGAAGGAAATTCAAGTTACCGGTAAGTACAGTTAAAATTACTTTTCAGGATCAGTACTGGGCTGAAAGATGCAGCACTGAGGTCTCTCCTGATAACAGGTGAGTAAATCGGAATTCGTATTTCGGCTGATTTTAGAGGAATATTTTAAAGTTCCAAAACTCCACACTTAGAAGAATTTCCAAGTGAAACCAGTCAATGTTAGCCTATGAAGGAAATTCAAGTTACCGGTAAGTACGGTTAAAATTACTTTTCAGGATCAGTACTGGGCTGAAAGATGCAGCACTGAGGTCTCTCCTGATAACAGGTGAGTAAATCGGAATTCGTATTTCGGCTGATTTTAGAGGAATATTTTAAAGTTCCAAAACTCCACACTTAGAAGAATTTCCAAGTGAAACCAGTCAATGTTAGCCTATGAAGGAAATTCAAGTTACCGGTAAGTACGGTTAAAATTACTTTTCAGGACCAGTACTGGGCTGAAAGATGCAGCACTGAGGTCTCTCCTGATAACAGGTGAGTAAATCGGAATTCGTATTTCGGCTGATTTTAGAGGAATATTTTAAAGTTCCAAAACTCCACACTTAGAAGAATTTCCAAGTGAAACCAGTCAATGTTAGCCTATGGAAGGAAATTCAAGTTACTGGTAAGTACGGTTAAAATTACTTTTCAGGACCAGTACTGGGCTGAAAGATACAGCACTGAGGTCTCTCCTTATAACAGGTGAGTAAATCGGAATTCCTATTTCGGCTGATTTTAGAGGAATATTTGCACAATGGTGAAGGGAGGGGCGGGGCCTGAGGTGACATCTTTGCAAACGCGCCCCGTGGCGCGTTTTAAGTTGGGGATTAAGTCCCCTTGAATCCTGAGTGTCCCTAGGGGCCAACTAGGCCACCAGGAACCTCCAATATGCGCTAGGGGCTGCGTTGCAGAGACGTGTAGAGAGGCCACACCCCTTTTACACCTCTCTGCAACGCAGCTCTGTGGCGCATTCTGGATGTACCTGTTGGGCTAGTTGGCCCCCAGGGACCCTCAGGATTGAAGGGGATTTAATTCCCCATCTTAAAACGCGCCACGGGGCCTGTTTGCACACATGTCACCTGAAGCCCCGCCCCTCCCTTCACCACTGTGCAAACGCGCCCGTGGCGCGTTTTAAGTTGGGGGATTAAGTCCCCTTGAATCCTGAGGGTCCCCGGAGTCCAACTAGCCCACCATATACCTCCAAAAAGCGCCACAGAGCTGCGTTGCAGAGAGGTGTAAAAAGGGGTGTGGCCTCTCTACACGTCTCTGCAAGGCAGCCCCCTGGCGCATACTGGAGGTTCCTGGTGGGCTAGTTGGCCCCCAGGGACCCCCAGTATTCAAGGTGAATTTGTTCCCCCTCTGCAAACGCGCCAGGGGGCGCGTTTGCAGAGTGGTGAAGTAAGGGGGCGGGGCCTGCGGGCCCGATCGTTTTTTTTTTTTTGTCCCCTGAAGGGGGGCTGTGTGGCCCCCCTTCCTTTTTTCTCTTTTTGGGCCCTGGGGACCCCATCCCCCAGGGCCTTACCCCTTTTTTAAATTACCCAAAAAAAAAAATGGGAAGGGGGCCGTGTGGCCCCCCTTCCCTGGGCCTGTATTTTCCCCGGGGACCCCATCCCCCGGGGCATGGCCTCTATATTTATTTTTTTGAGGGGGGCAGCGTGGCCCCCCTCCTCTGGCCATTTTAAGGCCCCGGGGACCCCATCTCCCGGGGCCGGCCTTTCCATTTAAAAAAAAAAAAAAATTTCTCTTTTTTGGGGAGGGGGGCCGCGTGGCCCCCCTCCCGGGCCACTACTTGCCCCGGGGACCCCATCCCCCGGGGCTGGCCCTCTCCGTTGGGGACTGTGGGGGGGTCCCCAATCCCCCCACAGTCCCGCCGGCTCCCCACGTCCCTTGGGAGCCGGCATTGCTGTTCCACATGGGGAGCAGCTGACATGCTGCTCCCCATGTGGAAAAGCAATCGCTTTGGATATTGGAAGAGAGAGCAGGTTTCCCTGCTCTCTCTTCCAATATCCAAAGCAGTTTGCTATGGCAGGACGGGAGCCGCGAGGCTCCCGTCCTGCCATAGCAAACTACAGTGTCCCGGGGGTAGGCACCCCGGGACACTGCAGGAGCCGGCCCTGGGGGGTGGTGGTCCCCAGGGCCATCAAGGGCTCCAGGAGGGGGACGCGCGGCCCCCTCCCATTCAGTACACAGCCCCGGGGAGGTGGTGGTCCCCGGGCTCTGGGGTCCGTAACGGACCCCCATATTAAAATGTTTAGTGCCCCGGGAGGTGGCTGTCCCGGGGCGTGTGGGGGCTGGAGCCCCCCCCACACAGGTTTTATAATATATTAAAAAAAAGCCCCGGGGAGGTGGTGGTCCTCGGGGCTGCGGGAGGGCTCAGAGCCCTCCCGCACCATTTTTTTAAAAAGCCCCGGGGGTGGCGGTCCCCGGAGCTTGGGGGCCCTTTGAGGCCCCCACACATTCAATTATTCCCCCCACCATGCCCCGGGACTTGGGCCACCCGGGGCCAATTAACATCGAAGCGCGGGAGACCGCGCTTCGATTTTTTTTTTTTCGGCAGGATTCGCGCACCCTGAGCGCATCCTGCCGATTTTTAAAAAAAAATTATTTTTTTTTTTTGCCCAGGGGGTCCTTGTGGGACCCCCTGAGCAAACCTAGGGGGTCAGGGTGTTTCTACCCTGCCCCCTTTGTGCGCTTTGCGCACTTGTTTCTGTCCCTCGGTTCTACCGAGGGACAAAATGGCTGCCAACATTTCCTGAATCGGAATGTTGACAGCCAGCTGACAGCCAATTAACATGCAGCTCGTGATCGGGACGGTGCGCGCAGGGTGCGCTGAGGGTACGCGGACCCTACTCGGCCATAGATATCACTAACTTTTTACTTTTCATTTTCTCAGCAACTACTGAACGGATTTACACCATTTAACAAAAGGGTTCTTTCTGAACCAAGAACTACCTCTTTGCCAAATTTGGTGTAATTCCGTTCAGCAGTTCGGGCTGTAGCCGTGTCTAAAGTTTCCTATGGAAAAGTGCATGGGGAAAACGCGTTTTGGGACCCCCTTTTTTCTCGGCCCCCGCTTGACGAATCCCCTCGAGACTTTCAGGATAGGAGCGGACCGGAGCGGGCCACAAAGTTTGAAAATTTCGCGAAGATACGTCAACCGGCAAGAGAGTTATTTCAAATAGAATGTCGCGGATTTCCTATGGATAATAGGTTGTAACTATAACTATCTACTGGCGACCGCCAGTAGATATATATATATATATATATATATATATATATATATCTATAGCTCATTCAACAAAACATCCCCAGGCCATGCAGGGCAGCCTCCAAATCCGGGAACAGAGCGCCTGTAATTCAATTCAACCAAAAGAGAGCTTGGAAGCCATCTCGGAGTTCCCAAAGTTTATTTCATCACATAAACTAAGAAGCGTGGAAAATGCAATACCTTTCCATTGTCCTGATGCATTTCTGCTCTGTCAGGAGCCTTGCTCACAGGTGAAAACAGGGGACGCGCAACAAGGAGAAATGCTTTTATTCCTCCTCAGTTTTTCTCTTTCTATGCTTGCTGCATTCTGCAGCATGCATAGAAAGAGGAAAATGCCATCAATGATTGTTTTTGTGCAGGATGGTATCCCGTCCTGCACAAAAATATTCAGCCCCGCAACGCATGAACCCTTGCAACATGACGCAAGGGTGTCTGTGTTGGCGCACGGCTGCAGTTTGTGCGCCGGCGCAGGAGAGAAGGACAGGAATGCGCTATATCTTGTAGATATGGCGCATTCCTGCCCTTTTCTTTTGACACAAGGCAGCACAGCAGGAAGGTCTGCTGCGCTGCCGTGCATCAAAAGTTTGTAAATGAGGCTCTCTGTGTGATTTCTGAAAAATAAAGAAAAGAACAACAAAAGAATGGTAGCTGCCTATAAAACATACAAAGGGTGTTCTACTGATCATTTGTAATATTCAGACTGAAAAGGTTTAATATTCTTTGCAGTCAAGCAGGGTTTATAGAGCAATCTAACAGGGTCAGAAGGCCTGAACTAACACTTCAGTGTGTGGGCCATCTTTTGGCTATTTCTTGTCCTGTTTTGCGGCCTGGTGAGCCTGTTTTTACTGTTAATTTCCCTACTATTACCACTTACATTGCCTGCAGCAAGCACAAATACATGCAGTCTCCCGTATCATGCTAAACACCTATATTACGTGTCTTTACAAGGTCAAAACAATCTTGGCTTGAAAATGTTGGCCACTTTTTTAGCAATCTGATTCGCTAATGGGGGGCACTTTTATTTTATAGTAAAAACAAACATGTAAACATTCTCGGGCTTTAGCACAACTGATGAGATTACATGAAAGTGTGATCCATTCTTAGAAGAGCTTGTTCAGCCCCAGATATGCTGCAAATGCCTCATTTCAAGGAGCCCTTAGGGCTCTGCTTCCCTCTGAGAGTTTGCGTGTGGTCCATGGAGAGCTCTGACCAGACCACCAGTTATATTTCTTATCTCTCCTGAATGCCAGACACAGCCATGCATGATGTGACCACTGAACAAGGCAGTTATTCAAATCATTTATTCTTCGTTCCTCAATTAGGAATCAAAAGTTGAATCTTTTTACTTACTTGCTCATTCTTGAATTTTTTTTAGCAATGTTTAATTGGAAATGCTCCGAGACCATGTGGAAAAATTTAGCATGTTTGGTGGTCCGCAGTTAATTTTCTAACTGCCAACTATTGCACACAGCAGGCCTTTTATTGTGTCAAGCGATGCTGCCCGCAGGGCTTCTGCTAATTTCGCATTTTACGCAGTGTAAAGAAGCTATTTATTCACATTCGGGCTCACGCGCCGACACTTGAAAATAAATTGGAAAGAAAACTGAAATTAGCATTGGATTAAAAGGAAAACAAATGTAAAAGGTGGCATCTTCCTATCGGTGTTGGTTCTGTTCATTTTTTCTTTTTTAAATATGCAAACAAATAATTGAGTCAAATGACCTGCTATCTCCAGGAGCATAACAGCATGACCCAAACAGTCACCGCAACACCAGAATTAAAGGATAAATGACAATACAGGAATATGCTTCTTATCTCAAAAAGTTCGTTGTTTCTGTTTCTTCATTTTTTTCTTAAATAAACAATAGCTATTCTTTCCACTGTTACATTATTGAGTGCTTCTAAGAATAAACTACTGTTTTTTTTGTTGGCGAATCAAAGTAAGTACCGAGAAAGGGAATATTTGAATGGCTACAAATTAAGTTACGATGCACAAGAGTGGCTAAGTATTCCTCTCAGCAAAACTACCCTAATTATTATTCTGGGTGCTTCATACATTTTTTTTTAAGAAAAAAGACAAATTCTTTAAACGTAAAATTACATAGTTTGACTGAGTCGGTCTCAGTAAGCATTGGTCACTACCAATGTCACTTCAGAATTGGAGCCCTGCAAGTATAGTAAATCGTTTCCTGTGGGGAATGTATTGCTAGCAGCCAGCACACTTACTGTAGCTAGCTATCTAGCGCTGTTTTGTGGTGAAACATCAGCGCCTTCTGCTACAACATCAAACATGTGTAGGCCAGATGCCCACGAGCAGCGCAGTATTACAAGACCCGACTCAATTTAACAATAATCTGAGGACAGTGGGTGTGAACCTGAGCTGGGCCAACACCTCATCAGACTCTACGGCTAATTGATTTCAAAATTAGACTTGGTATTTTCTCAACCATAATCTTAAAAGGCAGCAATAAAACCCTGCGGATTCCTTTGAGCTTGCCAAGCTTTTATCCAAATGGCTTATTACAAAGAGCTGGCACATCTGAACTTTGGCATTGGCGAATAAATCCCAAGACAGTAAATCTAAACCACATTTGGCACTGGGGGTTTGTTGGAGAAGTTTGTAGTCACAGGAAAACACCATTTGAGCTTTTTTTTTCTACTGCCAGGAAATAATTCATTGAATGTGTTTTACTGTGAGTGTTGTGAATTTATGTAATAAAAATATCCGTAATGGCTCTTAGAGAGCTTTTTGTGTATCATCATATCCTAGGATTAATGGTATCGGGGAGCAAGTTGGTTCCCTTTCCGTTTAGAAATAGTGCTAGGGTTATCCTGACTTTGTCAGCGATATCCTAGTCACTTTGTAGGTCAACCCTTTGAACTCTGAAATGGTGCTTTGTGGCATCATAGCGCAAAAGGCTTTAGATCTGATGTTCGTGAGGATGCAGAAAATCAAATCCAGCCTGTTAGGTACTTGGAGTCGTATCCAACAAAAATCGAACAGTGGCATATGTGCATATTACACTTTGGAGCCTTCAACAACTCTGGAGGGATTTCAAGAGTAACTGTCACTGGGATATTCACTTTTTCATCTGAAGATCAAGTACCTGCCCACAAAATGACGCTATTAGTCAGCTTTGAAGGAAAATAAGTGCCATAGAATACAATCACTGGCAATGAAAATAGGTTTGGTTTGTAGCTGATATCCTCTCGTCAGTCGCTGATGAGTTTAGGCACTCAATAAGTCATCTTGCATGCATTCTGTCACTCTTTCTTTCACTCATACATCCATTCATGCACTCACTGACTCATCCTTGCATTTAGCCATCCACAGTAAAAGAGAGGCAAGAACTCCCACTAGGATATGGAAGATAAATTACAAGAATAAAAGTAGAAAAATATGAAACCTCCTAAACTTTTCAAGCATATGCTTCCAATGTAAAAATAAAATTAAACATAGTAAGCGGTGGCCATTTTGCAAGCTTGCACAGATTTGAGAAACACATATACTACCATAGAAGAGGGGCATTATCCTGATCCACTCTCTGTACAAAAACTTATACATATGTAAATGCTTGGGTTAAGTTAAATCAATAGTTAAAAAAATCTGACTATATGTGTGTTATGTTCTTTTTAGTCTACGTATCGCAACAACAAAAGAGTGCATAGAGACTACATAAGCCAGCCAGAAGAGTGGAAATAAACAGACTGAAGGGAGGAGACCAGAGAGGACCAGGCATTCTCTTCTTATCCCCAACCCCTTTCCCCACTTGATACTCTCCAGCCAACTCACGTAATCAATTTGGCGGAATGTATTGAGTGGGACATTGGAAACTGTCGTCATTCTGCTTCTGTGAAGGATTTTCGGGCTTCTGACACCCTCATCCACAGGATGACCTGCAGATTAGCATTCCAAGGGAGGGAAGCTTCAAAGAGCCCACCACTTTTAGCATGCAAATCTGCCTTCTCTCACAGGAGAAGAAGCCAACCCCCTTTGTCCAGGGCCCTTTGGCACCTGGACGGGCAGGAAAATTAGCTAGTCAGATAGGCGTGTCCGCCCTTAGGCCAGTACCACCACTAAGGTGGGCTACCTGAAGTGAAGGTGACTTTTCAGATTTAGCCATCTTGGTGATGCTAAATTTAGGATCCCTGGGACAGGGTTATGCCCACTTCCCTCAGGGAGTGGTCATATAGGGGGCAAAGTGACCCCAGGGGTAAGTAACCCATTGGCTACTACCCCATACTCCCCTAACCCGCCTAAATTCGGTATTTAGGGGAGCCACTGGCACCAGAAAATCAGATCCTGATGACCTAAGACGAAGAAGGACACTGAAGAGCCACAAAAGCTGAAGACTGAAAAAGAGCAACTGACTTGGCGCCATCCCTGCCGGCCTGTCTGCTGTTCCCTGTCAAAACTGTGCCAAAGACATCTCGTCCTGCAGCTGTCGTGCCTCCAAAGCCTGGCAGGATGGCCTCCCTTCAATAAAGACTCAAGAGCTCCTGTGAAGTAGCAGAGCTTCTCCCCTGCAACCTGAAGGTACCGCAAGAAGAACCACAAGGACTCCGGAACTGCAAAAACCAGACACCGCCAAGCACCACTGCACCTTTGCCCCACAGTCCCTGTCGAAGTGGGCCAACAGGATCAGCGTGGTCCCCAAACCCTCAAGAGACCAAGTCCACTTTGGGTTCACCCCTCGTGCACTCCCCAACTTCACCTGCAGCCTCTGTGTGCAGGCCCCCTCAACCGTAAGTTCTCCCAGACAAAGAAACGCAACACCACAAAGACGGTGAAAAAAACGCATGCACCAGCCGAGGAGTTGAGGACCGCTGGTGTCCCCACAACTCCTAGCATTTCAAGAAATTAGCCCTTTTTCTGGTTCAACCGGACTGGTCGCCCAGTCAAAACCTTCAGCTTCTTTTAATGAGGACCAATCCCCAATGACTAACATTGTCCACTGATGCTGTATTGCACCACTGCACCCATCTGCCCTATTGCCGCTGGAGGTGACCTGCTGATGCTGCCTGGACCTTGCCTGATACTCACCTTATGGTTCTGTACTGTACCTGAATGTCGTACTTGTTTTTACGCCCCTAGGATAACATTGCAGCTTCTGTAAAACGCACCATGTCAATTTTTTATAACACAAAGGGGCCGATTCCGATTCGGGTCGGAAATCTCTCCGACCGAGCTGGACTCGGAGAGATTTCCGACCGAATCTGACCCTAGCAGCCCGACCGAACGAGTACGATGCGCACGTATGCCATCGGACTCGATTCGGTCGGACTCCCATTGAAGTCAATGGGAGCCTGTCGTACAACGTGTACGCGGGCTCCCATTGACTCAATGGGTGTGAGGCGAACAGGGGCGCCCCCTACGGCGTGTACGCGGCGAAGCGACTCGCACCGTACACGCACAGGTAGGGGGGACCCATGGGTCCCCCCTGTGTGCGACTCGCGCGGCTACGCGTACAGGGGGGGTCCGACATGGACCCCCAAAGTACGGCTCCGACTGCTCCTTCGAGCCGGACGGCGCGAGTCGGTCGGACTGCTCGCGGCGCGCATCGTACTTGCCCGGCCGGGGAACGTCTCCATTGCGCGGTGTGAGGCGTGTCCGAGCGAGTCGGTCGGAGCGGTCGGCTTTCGCGTACGAGTCGGTCGGTGCGGTTGGGTCTCGCGAATGAGTCGGTCGGAGTTTTCGCATCGTACTCGCTCGCCCGGACGCACGTACGAATCGGTCGGGAAACAGGGCTCCGAATCGAATCCGGTAAAGCTGAATCCGATTCGGAGCCCTACCGGCCGAGATCGGAATCGGCCCCAAAGTATTTCTCTTGCAAAACGTACTTACCTGATTGTATTGATTCTGATGCCTAAACATATATAAAGATATGTGTTATTTTTAGAAATTGGTGTGGACCTTCTTATTGAGGCGTGTGCATCATTTATTGACTTGTGTGCATTTGCAGATGTCTAACACTCCTCTCTGATAAGACTAAGGCTGCTCAACCACACTACTCCCTAGAAGAGCACAGTCGGATTGCTAGAACAAGCCCCTGTCCACTCATAAGGGAACCTCTGGACTCTGCACGATATACCTCATGTTGGTAAATCACATAAAGATCCAACTTCCTACAAGTCCCATTCCCAATCTGGCTACCAGAAAAAGAGATTCCCTGATAAAAATCAGAACAAAACTCCCAAGTGGTATGAGTGTTATCAGTATGGGCACTACAAAGGTGATCCCAATTACCCTAAGAGGGCATAGCCTCCCATTGGATGAAATACCCCAGGGTTGCCTAGTGTACTGCTTGGGGAGGAGTTTGTCCCAGTCAGTGGGGGAAAGTCAGTGAGGTTACCATAGTGTCCTTGGATGACATGGAGATGGTGCCCAAAGCCTATATGCTTCCAATACTTCAAAGTATAGGCAGAGGATCACCATAAATGGGCAATGAGTGGAGGCTCTGAGGGACAAAGGAGCCAGTATGACTACAGTAAGGAGTCAGCTGGTGGACCCAGAGCAGATTATACCCAATACTTTCTGCCAGGTTGTAGTAGCAGACAACAGGGAGGGACACTACCCTCTAGCTCTTGTTCCATTTGGGTGGGGGGGGGTCTCAGGTCTTCTGAAAGTTGCCTTGAGACATGCCAGTGGATTGTTTGTTAGGGAATGATCATGAGCACACTACCTGGAAGGAAGCAGAGCTTGAGTCACACCTGGAAATGTTGGGGTTGCCTGCATGTATTTGAGCAAATACCAGCACTATGACTGCCCAGGAAGGGAGTCTTGGAAGTCTGGAAGAATGGCCCAGACAGCTGCCAACAGAGGCAAAAGGCAAGAGGCATGTGGAACCACCCCTGAATGTGTCCCAGCTGAGGTGGATGAGGCGCCAAAGGACTGTGCCCCAGAGCCCACTGGAGAGATCGTTGCCTCCCTTGGTGACCTATCTGAACTTGCTGGATGGCAAGCAGAAGGAGGAGCCACCAGGGAGGAGATCTGCAAGGCACAGTAGAAGTGCCCAACTCTGGAGGGCAGGGGCAGCAGGCCAAAGCACAGGAAGCTGTTGATGTCTCTGGTAATCACTACATCTATTGGGAGGGAGACCTCCTGTATAGTGAGCCTAAGGCACCAGTGCATGGGGCAACAAGGGCACTGGTAGTTCCCCAATGCTACAGGCCTTTACTACTGGAGCTGCCTCGTGAAATACCCCTAAATCAAAAACAAGGAGATGATGGACGGAGCACTGAAACTTTTCAGACACTCACCCCAAGTCACAGATCTGGGTTGAATCCATCATCATTCTTTAGCTCATTTCGGACCCAGTTCAGACCCAGCAATATGCAAATCAGTCGTGACCCTGTTCCTCATGGGAACAGTCCAATCTGAACTGCCAAGCCAGGTCTTCCCTGGACCGGAAACAAGCATTATGGGACCGATTTCAGGGTAACACCCCTCATCAGCCAGGCTAGCTTGAATCCAGTGGCAAAGTGAGCAAGGGACCCACGTTTGGGCATACCCTGCCAACTTAGGGCAAACAAAGCAAAAACAAAGCTATGATGGACAGAGCGCTGAAACTTTTCAGACACTCACCCCCAGTCACAGATCTGGGTTGAATCCATCATCGTTCTTTATCTCACTTCGCAACCCCCGTTCAGACCCAGTGATATGCAAATCAGTCTTGACCCTGTTCCTCATGGGAACAGTCCAGTCTGAACTGCCAAACCAGGTCTTCCCTGGACTGGAGACAATCATCCTGGGACCGGTTTCAGTGTAACACCCCTCATCAGCCTGGCTAGCTTGAATCCAGTAGCAAAGTGAGCAAGGGACCCACGTCTGGGCATACTGCCAACTTAGGGCAAACAAAGCAAAAACAAGGAGATGATGGACGGAGAGCTGAAACTTTTCAGACACTCACCCCCAGTCACAGATCTGGGTTGAATCCATCATCGTTCTTTATCTCACTTTGCAACCCCAGTTCAGACCCAGTCATATGCAAATCAGTCTTGACCCTGTTCCTCATGGGAACAGTCCAGTCTGAACTGCCAAACCAGGTCTTCCCTGAACTGGAGACAATAATCCTGGGACCGGTTTCAGTGTAACACCCCTCATCAGCCCAGCTAGCTTGAATCCAGTAGGAAAGTGAGCAAGGGACCCACGTCTGGGCATACCCTGCCAACTTAGGGCAAACAAAGCAAAAACAAGGAGATGATGGACGGAGAGCTGAAACATTTCAGACACTCACCCCCAGTCACAGATCTGGGTAGAAATACCCCTGGCAAGACATCTGGGGCAGGACAACACCTTTGCCAGGCTAATTCTCCACTTTTATTGACCCTGGATGAAGATTTCCTCAGATACTTTCTGTAGGACTTGCTTGACCTGCCAGGCCAGTGGGGGGACAGGGCAGAAGCTGAAAACTCCCCTAAATCCTTTCCCTGTCATTGACACCCCCTTTCAGAGAGTGGACATTGACATTGTAGGGCCCATGGATCACCAGACAGCCTCAGGCAACAGGTTTCTCCTGGTACTGAGGGACCATGCCACAAGATACCCAGAGGGCATACCTTTGAGGACTGCAACTGAGCCTGCAGTGATTAGGGTCCTAATGGGGATTTTCTCCAGAGTGGGTTTCCCCAAGAAAGTGGTGTCTGACAGGGGCAACAACTTCATGTCTGCTTATATGCAGTCAATGTGGAGTGTGGAGTTACTCATATGTTTTACACACCCTACCATCCACAAACCAATGGGCTTGTTCAGAGGTTCAACAAAACCCTGAAGGGCATGATCAAGAGCATGCCTAAGCCCATGAGGCATATGTGGGATATACTCCTACCATGCCTGCTCTTTGCTTAAAGAGAGGTACCACAGAAGGGAGTTGGTTTTAGCCCCTTCTTCTGTATGGTCATGCTGTAAGGGGACCTCTCAGTCTGGTTAGGGAGGGGTGTGAGCAAGCTCCCAAATAACCACCCCAGGATGAGGTTAGCTACATGCTTGCCCGCTGGAGCCAGATGGTCAAGTTTTCAAAGAAAGCTTCTGAAAACTTGGAAGCCAGCAAGGAAGTAATGAGGCAGTGGTATGGCCAGACGCCCCCTGTGGAATTCCAGCCTGGACAAAAAGTGTGGGTGGTGGAGCCCATGGAACCCAGGGCCCTCCAAGAGCATTGGACTGGGCCTTATGAGATTGGTGAGAGGAAGTGGGAAGCCACTTACTTGGTGATCCAAAAGACCCCCAGACACTCCCAAAGAGTTCTCCATATCAACTGCATCAAACCACACTTTGAGAGGTCTGAGGTCCCATGTTGTTGGTGACAGACGGTGGGGAGGAAGAGGAGAGTAAACCTCTCCCTGATCTCCTAGGATGGGTCAGTGGAAGGTGTGAACCTCTCCCCTACCCTGACTCCAGAACAGCAGAGAGACTGTCACCACTTGCTAGGACAGTTCGTCTCTCTGTTTTACCTCACACCTGGAATTACCTATCTGTGTAACAATGATGTGGATACATGAGACAGCCTCCTTGTCAAAAACAAAATATACAGGCTGTCTGACAAAGTCAGACCCAGCATTAAGGAGGAAGTCTCCAAGATGTTGGAGATGGGGGTGATTGAGCCATCCAGTAGACCCTGGTCCAGCCCTGTGGTGCTGGTACCAAAAACTGCCCCACTGGGCACTACTCCAGAACTCCGGTTTTGTTTGGATTACAGGGGGTTCAACTTAGTCTCTAAACTGATGCTCACCCCATTCCCCAGGCTGATGAGCTGATTGATAGGTTATGGGCTGCCCAGTCCCTGAGTGCCTTTGCCCTTACTTCATCATACTGGAAGATTGCCATAACTGAAGGAGACAAGGAGAGGTCAGCCTTCTCCCCTCCAGAGAGCCACAACCCATACGAATTGATATCCTTTGGATTAATGTAAGCCCCTGCCACCTTCCAGAGGCTGATCAACCAGGTTTTGGCTGGTATGGATGCCTTCAGTGTTGCTTACTTGGATGACATAGCTGTCTTCAGTACCAGCTGGAAGGACCACCTTTTTCACCTGCAGGAAGTGCTTCAGGGCCTGTGAAATGCAGGACTGACTATCAAGGCCAGTAAGTGCCAGATAGGGCAGGGGTCGGCAGTGTATTTAGGACACCTGGTGGGCGGGGGTAAGGTACAGCCACTTTAGGCCAAGATAGAGACCATCATGGCCTGGGAGCCCCCAAAAACTCAAACTGAGTTGATAGCCTTCCTGGGCCTCACATGTTATTTCAGAAAGTTTGTCAAGGGATAATGCCCCATTTGTGCCCCCTTGACTGAGCTGACTTCTAAGAAGCAGCCCAGAATTGTGATCTGGACAGAGGCATGCCAAAAAGTCTTTGACTCTCTAAAGAAGGACATGTGTACAGCCCCTATGCTCAAGGCCCCTGACTTTTCCAGGGAATTCAAGCTACAAAATGATGCCTCAGAACATGGCAAGGGGCAGTTCTTTCACAGCTAAAGGATGAGGGCCTATACCAACCTGTAGCTTACATCTCTAGGTGGTTACTTCCCAGGGAATAGAGATGGAGTGGTATTAAAAGGACAGTTTTGCTGTGGTTTGGCAACTGAAGAAGCTGAGACCATACCTGTTTGGGACTCACTTCCAGATTTAGACCAACCACAGGCCCCTCAGTTAGCTAGTGCAAATGAGGGGTGAGAATGTTTTTTTTTAGGTGGTCCATCTCCCTCCAGAAAATGCACTTTACGTTGGCACATAGCCCTGGAGCAGACCACAACAATGTTGATGGTCTCTGCAGCTTCTTCCACCTTAGTGATGAGAACTTCCAGGAGGATGGGTAGTTCTCCCCACTTTCAGCTGGGGGGGGACACATGATAGACCTGTCAGCCTTGGGGTGGTGTTCCCCCAAACATTTTGCCTGCTTGCCTCCAATTTTGCTGAATTTGTTGATCTTAGGTGTTGCAAAGTCATCCTGGGCAGCCCCCAACTTTTTGCTGACTGGTACTGGTGGTAACTGACTCTGACTGACCCTAGGCTTTGCCTAACCAGGCCAAGGGCCAGTGCTATGCTGAAAACACTTAGATACAGTGAAAACACCGACATACACTAGGGTACACTATAGGTTGGGGTACCCCTGTGATTGGTATGACCTACCCTAGAAGCCCCTAGTATATAATAGGGCAGGGGAATTGAAACTACCTATCAGTCCCTAGTATGTAGTAGGGCATGGCAGTTTAGAGGCCAGCAGCTTTCTGCACTTGCATGTGTGCACTGCTGAGGCTTGAGGTCAGTTTTAAAAGCAGCCCTGGGTGCCAGGACTGCTTTTAAAAAGTAAATTGTGCCCAAACTCGACTTTGGTGTTTGGGGCACTTAAAAATGGATAACCGACAATGTTATGGCATATTAGGGACCCCCAGGGACTCCCCTAGGTGTCCCAGGGGTGGGGGGGGGCAGGGGCAGGTATCTATAAGGTAGACCCTTATAAAATGAGTTTTAAATGTCCTGGGTTAAGTGAAATTTTACATTTCACTCCCCATATTGTGGTAAAGTGCTGCCCAAATTCGACTTTGATGCTAGGAGCACTGTGAAATGAGGATCTGCAATATTTTTACAGATTCAGAACCCCTAAAGTCTCCCCTAGTTGTCCCATGGGGTGGGGGTCCTGTAGATATAAGCAAAGTACTTATAAAATATGTTTTTGTAAGTCCTGGTGCTGGAAAAATGGCCCAAGTCATTTTTCCCATTGCAAATCCCCTGCTACATAGGTTAACATGGTAGAAAGTTATTAACTAATAACTCTTGATAGGAGAGGGCTAGAAGTGCCATTCAAAGACTTCCCTGAATGGTATTAATAAATTCAACAATATGATATTGTTGAATTTCTCCTAAAGTGTACATACAAGAAGTTATAAGACTTTCTTGTTTGTAAGTCCAGATTCAGCCTTCCAGTGGTCTGCCCTGATTGGTCAGAGTTAAGTGGATTAGCCAGGCTGCCTTGAAGAGGTGATAAAGAGCCCCTGGGGTCAACCAGCTCTGCTGGCAGGGCAGTGTGCTGTTCCATAGAAATGCCAGGCCAGGGGGAGGAGTTGTAAACTATGTTCTTCAAAGAGGAGAGCAGAGAACAGTGTCATTTACAACTCTGAACTTTCCACCTTAGGCAGATGGTAGGATTAAGGAAGGTTTGAGCAGATGGAGGGGGGAGAGTCTAAGTAAATTAGCCATCCTAGGAGTCCATGGGCCAGTCCATTGGTGCTGGTGCCTAAACCTAATCCTCAGGGGGGACCCAAGGAGTTACGGTTCTGTGTGGACTACAGAGGATTGAATGCAGTCATAAAGACTGACGCTCACCCTATACCTAGAGCTGATGAGCTCATTGATAGGTTAGGGGCTGCTAAGTACCTGAGTACTTTTGATTTGACTTCAGGTTACTGGCAGATTGCCCTCACTGATGGAGCAAAGGAGAGGTCAGCATTCTCCACACCAGAGGGACATTATCAGTTCAAGGTAATACCCTTTGGGTTAAAGAATGCACCTGCCACCTTCCAAAGGTTGGTGAACAGGGTCTTGTCTGGGTTGGAACAGTTCAGTGCAGCTTACCTGGATGATATAGCTGTATACAGTTCTACCTGGGGGATCACTTAAGCCACCTAAGGGAAGTGCTTCAGGCCATGCAGCAGGCAGGCCTGACTATTAAGGCCAGCAAGTGCCAAATAGGGCAGAGTTCTGTGGTGTACCTGGGCCACCTGGTAGGTGGGGGCCATGTACAGCCTCTCCAAGCTAAAATCCAAACTATTTTCAATTGGACAGCTCCTGTTACCCAGACTCAGGTCAGGCCATTCCTTGGACTGACAGGGTACTATAGAAGGTTTGTTCAAAATTATGGGACCATTGTGGGCCCCTAACAGAACCCACTTCTAAAAAGAGGCCCAAGAAGGTGGCTTGGACCCCAGAGTGTCAGCAGGCCTTTGACACTCTGAAAGCTGCTATGTGTTCAGCACCAGTGCTACTGGCCCCTGACTACACAAAATAATTTGTGGTTCAGACAGATGCTTCAGAGCAAGGGATGGGGGCAGTGTTGTCACACCTAAATGAAGAGGGCCTTGATCAGCCAGTTGCCTTTATTAGCAGGAGGCTTCTTCCCAGAGAGCAGAGGTGGAGTTCCATTGAGCGAGAGGCTTTTGCTGTGGTTTGGTCCCTGAAAAAGTTGAGACCATATTTGTTTGGGACTCACTTTCGTGTTCAAACTGACCACAGGCCTCTCAGATGGCACATGCAGATGAGAGGGGAGAATCCCAAGCTGTTAAGGTGGTCCATTTCCCTACAGGCAATGGACTTTACAGTGGAACACAGACCTGGGATTGCCCATGCAAATTCGGATGGACTTTCCAGGTTTTTCCACTTAGCTGATGAGGACTACCAGGGTGTAGGTTAGTAACCAATCACCTTTCGTTGGGGGGGCTATGTTGCAAAGTCATCCTGTGCCCTGGGCACCCCCCAACTTTTGCTGACTGGTACTGGTGGTAACTGCCTCTGACTGACCCTGGGCTTTGCCTAACCAGGCCCAGGGCCAGTGCTATGCTGAAAACACTTAGATACAGTGAAAACACCTACATACACTAGGGTACACTATGGGTTGGGGTACCCCTGTGATTGGCATGACCTACCCTATAAGCCCCTAGTATATAATAGGGCAGGGGAATTGAAACTCCCTATCAGTCCCTAGTATGTAGTAGGGCATGGCAGTTTAGAGGCCAGCAGCTTTCTGCACTTGCATGTGTGCACTGCTGAGGCCTGAGGTCAGTTTTAAAAGCAGCCCTGGGTGCCAGGACTGCTTTTAAAAAGTAAATTGTGCCCAAACTCGACTTTGGTGTTTGGGGCACTTACAAATGGATAACCTAAAATGTTATGGCATATTAGGGACCCCCAGGGTCTCCCTAGGTGTCCCAGGGGTGGGGGTCAGGTATCTATAAGGTAGACCCTTATAAAATGAGTTTTATATGCCCTGGGTTAAGTGAAATTTTACATTTCACTCCCCACATTGTGGTAAAGTGCTGCCCAAATTCGACTTTGATGCTAGGAGCACTGTGAAGTGAGGATCTGTAATATTTTTACAGATTCAGAACCCCTAAAGTCTCCCCTAGTTGTCCAATGGGGTGGGGGTCCTGTAGATATAAGCAAAGTACTTATAAAATATGTTTTTGTAAGTCCTGGTGCTGAAAAAATGGCCCAAGTCATTTTTCCCATTGTAGATCCCCTGCTACATAGGTTAACATGGTAGAACGTTATTAACTAATAACTCTTGATAGGAGAGGGCTAGAAGTGCCATTCAAAGACTTCCCTGAATGGTATTAATAAATTCAACAATATGATATTGTTGAATTTCTCCTAAAGTGTACATACAAGAAGTTATAAGACTTTCTTGTTTGTAAGTCCAGATTCAGCCTTCCAGTGGTCTGCCCTGATTGGTCAGAGTTAAGTGGATTAGCCAGGCTGCCTTGAAGAGATGATAAAGAGCCCCTGGGGTCAACCAGCTCTGCTGGCAGGGCAGTGTGCTGTTCCATAGGAATGCCAGGCCAGGGGGAGGAGTAAACTATGTTCTTCAAAGAGGAGAGCAGAGAACAGTGTCATTTACAACTCTGAACTTTCCACCTTAGGCAGATGGTAGGATTAAGGAAGGTATGAGCAGATGCAGGGGGGAGAGTCTAAAGAAATTAGCCATCCTAGAGGTGTGTTTAGCCAGCTCTTACCTCCTTGCTGGAAAATCTGCCATTATGGATTTGGAAGATTTGATGCACTCTGGGACAAAATAATGCCACACTCTACAGGATGTGGTCATATGTTTGAGGAGTTACCCTGCTCCCATTGGTCAGGAAGTGACCTCCTGCTTGACCCAGAGAACTTGGAATAAGTATCTGAGAGGGGCAGAGCCCTCCAGATCTGCCGCTTGAAACTGAAGAAAGCAAGACATTGTGCCAAGCTGAGAAGTTTTGCTGTGCAAATTCTAAGGCCTGACCTCTGAAGCTTGCACCATCAGAAACTACAGCCCTGTGGACTACCTTGCTGAAAAAGAAGTAAAGAGTGGACTCCCTGCAAGCTACAGGTTAACAGAGCTCACCTGGACCCTCACCACCAAGGATCATCAACCTAGGGAACTACCAGTGGATTTGTAAGGGTGACGTCCAAGTGGATTGTGGGAACTGAAGTCCTCAACTTTCAAGGACCATCTTGGAGCTTCCAGACCCTTGGAGTGAGTTTGAGACACTTTGGGACCCTTTGAGGAACTTCAGGAAGAAGTTCAAGAAGTTTGGCGAACTTTGGAGGAACTTTGAAAAAAAGCTCCATTGAGGGACCGACTCAACCTGGTCAGCCAAGCCGCCTGCCTTCAACCCAGAGACGGCCAAGCCATCTAGGTTCGTCCCGCTAAAAGCTCCGTCGGTCCAACTTCCAGAGTTTGACCGGGAGTAGAAGAAATCCGAGTCCGGCGAACCCTCACCGAATCCGGCCTGGTGAAGAGCATCGAGGGACCCCACGAGAAAAAGCTCCAGAAAAGTTTCTAAGTCCGCTCGTAGAAAAGGTGACCGGGAGCAACCGCGAAAGCATAGCCGCCTGCCTTCAACCGCGTGTCGGCCTGGATCCTGTGTTTGCCCCGCTGGAACGCTCCAGAGGTCGAATCGCAAAAGTTTCTAAGTCCGAACGTAGGAAGGTGACCGGGAGCTCATCACAAGGCAAGCCGGCGAACCCTCACCGAATCCGGACTGGCTGAGAGCTTCGAAGGACCTCGGGGAGAAAAGCTCCAGAAAAGTTTCTAAGTCCGAAGGTAAAAACTGTGACCGGGACCTTCCGCGTGGGGTATCCGCTCAGTGCTCCATCGCGGTCGGCCTGAAACTTTGACTTTGGATCGGTCCATTGTGAGCCTGTATCCCAATATGGTGCTATAAGCTTCTAAGTGCTATATTTTGCTAAATCTTTGAAAATTCATATCTCCGGTTCCCTACATTGGATTTTTGTCGTTTTGGTGTCATTTTAAAGATACAAATATTTCCTTTTTTATAAATTAGAGTTGGATTTTTATTATGTGTTGAGTCTCAATTATTTACTGAATTGGTGTTTTTAAATGCTTTACATACCTGTCTTTGAAGTTAAGCCTGTCTGCTCGCAGCCACGTTACCAAGGGTTGAGCATAGGAATAATTTTCTAAGACCTATGCTGAGTCCTACCAATGATTAGTGGCCTTATTGCCAGTGGCAGACTTACATTTGCCCCTACCAATAATCCACTTTCCAACATTTGGTGGCAGCGGTGGGATGAGGACTTGTGTTTAAAAATACACCTTTCAGTAAAGTGAATTAAGATTATAAAAATCCTCTGAATTGCCTTAGAACAAAACTTTTGAGTTTGATTTTTGGAATTTGGATTAAACTGTTTTTAATGCATTGTTTTGATTTTTCCAAATTGTTCTAAGTCTGTTGTGCCTAGTTTTTGTGACCCAAAACTAGGGAACCATGGAGCTGGACCTGGCTAAACTGTCCCAGTTTAAGATGGCTGATCTTAGGGAACAGTGTAGGCTTAGGGGGCTGCCTGCTTTCAGGAAGCTTAAGAAGGCAGGGTTGCTTGAGTCCCTAAAGGCCTGGGCTGGGGCAGCTGAGGAGAGTCAAGGGGGGATAGAGGGTGTCTCCCCAACCTCATCCAAGAGGAGGGTGAGGATGAAGCTGCTTCCATTTTCTTTAGTGTGAGCCATATGAATGCAGATGGTGGGAGTGGGGAAGGGTCCCTTACTCAGGGACCACCACTGTCCCTTGCAGAGAGACAGCTTAAGGCTCAATTAGCTTTGATAGCTTTGGAGCAGAGGAAACTGGAATTGGCTGAGAAGAGATGGGAGAGGGAGGAGGCATTGAAAAGAAATGGTGGCAGTGAAAATGATGAAGATTTTGAAATGTCCAGGGGTGGTGCATTTGATCACAAACTTCCCAAGGGTATAGTACCCAAGTACACTGAGGGGGATGACATTGGCAAGTGGCTAGCAGCTTTTGAGAGGGCCCTTAGAATGAGTAGGGTCCACTCTAGGTATTGGGGTGCACTCCTGTGGGAGTTGATTCCAGTAGCTGGGAGGGATAGGCTCCTGACCCTGAAGGGAGAGGATGCAGAATCATACCAGCAGATGAAGGCATGCTTAGTCAAGAGGTTTGGTCTGACTCCAGAGCAGTACAGGGTGAAGTTTAGAGGCACCCAGAAATTGAGTTCAAAGTCTTGGGTAGACTTTGTGGACGTTTCAGCGAAGGCACTGGAAGGCTGGATTGTTGGTAACAAAGTTGACACATATGAGGGATTGTATAATTTGTTTTTGAAAGAACATATTTTGACTCATTGTGCAGAAGAGAAGTTACGCCAGTATCTAGTGGACTCTAAGCTGACAGACCCCAGAGAGCTGGGTGAAGCAGCTGATGAGTGGGTGAGAAACAGGGTTTCCATTCAGCACCAGGGGGGTGACCAGAAGAAAGAAGGACAGGTCCCTCCCCAGGGGAAAGCCCAAGGGAAAGAAGGTCAAAACCAGAAGGAGTCCTCCAAAGACCCACAAAAACCTGCACAAGGAGGGTGGGCCCGAGCCAACCCAAATCCAAAGGGAGGTGGAATCAGGGAAAGAATGGTAGGTTCTTTGATCCCTCAAAAGTGGGTAAGTGCTTTGACTGTAACCAGCCAGGGCACAAACAAGGAGATGCTGTCTGCGCCAAGAAGCTCCCCCCTAAGGGGCCATCCACAGGGATTGCCAGTGTCAGTGTAGGGGTGGCAGTGGTGCCCCAGTGAGAAGTAGTCAGGTGGTGGAAGCAACCTTAGTGCCCCTGGGTGGGGTCAATATTGCAACCCTTGCTGCCTTACCTCCAAACATGGACAAGTACAGGCAGAGGCCTAAAGTGAATGGGACTGAGGCTGAGGCTATCAGAGACACTGGGGTTGATGTAACTATGGTCCTGGATGAGCTGGTACCTCCAGAGAGGTTGTTACCTGGTGAGTTTCACCAGGTGACTTATGCAGACAGCACTACCAAACTCCATCCTATGGCTGTGGTGGATTTGGAATAGGGAGGTGTGACAGGCCCTATGAAGGTAGCTGTGTCTGAGGTGCTCCCAGTCCAGTGTTTACTGGGCAATGATCTTGAAGCCTCTGTGCAGTCAGAGGTGGAGAGAGGACTCCATATGAAAATATTGGAGCTCCCTGAGTGGGTATGTGCTGTGACTAGGTCACAGACTAGCCAGAAGGGAGGGGCTGGACAATTGGACCCTGGAACAAAGGGCCAAGCATCCAAGGACAAGGGTACTGGGCCTGGTGAGTCAGCCCAGGGAACTCCAGAGGTTCAGGCAGAATCTAACCCTGATGGGGAGGATCTGGCCTCTGATGGAGGGACTCCATCCCTGCCAGAGCTGTCAGATTTGGCAGAACTGACAGGAGCAGGTGGACCCTCCAGAGAGGAGTTCAGTAAGGGACAGCGTGACTGTCCCACCCTTGAGAGCTTGAGGCGGATTGCTTCTAAGCAAGAGGAAGGGGATGACAGTAGGTTTCACAAACTCTACTGGGAGGATGGACTGCTTTATACTGAGGCCAGAAACCTCAAGGAAGGGGCCACCAAGAGGTTGGTGGTGCCCCAGAGGTACAGAGAGTTCATCCTGACTTTGGGTCATGATATCCCCTTGGCAGGACATTTGGGACAGACAAAGACATTGAACCGGTTGGTGAACCATTTCTACTGGCCCCATATGTCTGAAAAGGTAAAGGAGTTTTGCAGCTCCTGTGTCACCTGTCAGGCCAGTGGCAAGGCAGGGGGCAAGACAAAGGCTCCCCTAATACCACTGCCAGTGGTTGAGGTTCCTTTTGAAAGGGTGGGGATGGACATTGTTGGTCCCCTGGACCCACCTACTGCATCAGGGAATAGGTATATCTTAGTGGTAGTGGACCATGCCACTAGGTACCCTGAATCAATCCCTCTTAGAACCATTGATGCTCCTGCAGTAGCTAGAGCACTGCTTGGTGTGTTCACCAGAGTGGGTTTTCCAAAAGAGGTGGTGTCAGATAGGGGCATGAACTTCCTGTCCAGCTATCTGACTGCTATGTGGGATGAGTGTGGTGTCAACTACAAGTTCACCATCCCCTATCAGCCACAAGCAAATGGTCTTGTTGAGAGATTCAACAAAACCCTGAAGGGCATGATAAATGGGTTGTCAGAGAAACTCAGGAGGAGATAGGATGTTCTCCTCCCATGCTTACTGTTTGCCTACAGGGAGGTGCCACAGAAAGGGGTTGGTTTCAGTCCCTTTGAGTTGTTGTTTGGACACCCTGTGAGGGGGCCATTGAGCCTGCTGAGAGAGTCTTTAGAGAAGCCTCTTAAAGAAGCAAAGGACAATGTGCTTGACTATGTGCTAGGCCTGAGATCTAGAATGGCAGAGTACATGTACAAGGCAAACAGGAAACTGGAGGCCAGCCAGGAGCTCGTGAAGCACTGGTATGATCAAAAGGCTACTATGCCTGAGTATACTCCAGGACAAGTGGTGTGGGTGTTGGAGCCTGGGGCTCCCAGGGCCCTCAATGACAAGGGGAGTGGGCCCTATCCAATCTTAGAAAAGAAGGGTGAGGTTACCTATTTGGCTGACCTTGGCACCCCCGGGAACCCTCATAGGGTCCTGCATGTGAATAGATTGAAACCCCACCATGACAGGGCAGACATGATCATGTTACTGGTCACTGATGAGGGTGTGGAGGAGGAAACTGAGCCTGTGCCCGACCTCCTCTCCACTAATGTGCAAGATGGGTCAGTGGAGGGGGTGATACTTTCTCCCAAGTTGACAGACCAGCAGCACAGAGACTGTAAGCAAGTGCTGGAGCAGTTTTCTGGCCTGTTCTCTTTGACCCCAGGCATCACTGAGTGGTGTGTGCACCACATTGACACTGGTGACAGCCTACCTGTCAACAATAAACTGTACAGGTTGTCTGACCATGTCAGAGCCAGCATTAAAGCTGAGGTTACTAAGATGCTGGAATTGGGGGTAATTGAACCGTCTGAGAGTCCATGGGCCAGTCCATTGGTGCTGGTGCCTAAACCTAATCCTCAGGGGGGACCCAAGGAGTTACGGTTCTGTGTGGACTACAGAGGATTGAATGCAGTCATAAAGACTGACGCTCACCCTATACCTAGAGCTGATGAGCTCATTGATAGGTTAGGGGCTGCTAAGTACCTGAGTACTTTTGATTTGACTTCAGGTTACTGGCAGATTGCCCTCACTGATGGAGCAAAGGAGAGGTCAGCATTCTCCACACCAGAGGGACATTATCAGTTCAAGGTAATACCCTTTGGGTTAAAGAATGCACCTGCCACCTTCCAAAGGTTGGTGAACAGGGTCTTGTCTGGGTTGGAACAGTTCAGTGCAGCTTACCTGGATGATATAGCTGTATACAGTTCTACCTGGGGGATCACTTAAGCCACCTAAGGGAAGTGCTTCAGGCCATGCAGCAGGCAGGCCTGACTATTAAGGCCAGCAAGTGCCAAATAGGGCAGAGTTCTGTGGTGTACCTGGGCCACCTGGTAGGTGGGGGCCATGTACAGCCTCTCCAAGCTAAAATCCAAACTATTTTCAATTGGACAGCTCCTGTTACCCAGACTCAGGTCAGGCCATTCCTTGGACTGACAGGGTACTATAGAAGGTTTGTTCAAAATTATGGGACCATTGTGGGCCCCTAACAGAACCCACTTCTAAAAAGAGGCCCAAGAAGGTGGCTTGGACCCCAGAGTGTCAGCAGGCCTTTGACACTCTGAAAGCTGCTATGTGTTCAGCACCAGTGCTACTGGCCCCTGACTACACAAAATAATTTGTGGTTCAGACAGATGCTTCAGAGCAAGGGATGGGGGCAGTGTTGTCACACCTAAATGAAGAGGGCCTTGATCAGCCAGTTGCCTTTATTAGCAGGAGGCTTCTTCCCAGAGAGCAGAGGTGGAGTTCCATTGAGCGAGAGGCTTTTGCTGTGGTTTGGTCCCTGAAAAAGTTGAGACCATATTTGTTTGGGACTCACTTTCGTGTTCAAACTGACCACAGGCCTCTCAGATGGCACATGCAGATGAGAGGGGAGAATCCCAAGCTGTTAAGGTGGTCCATTTCCCTACAGGCAATGGACTTTACAGTGGAACACAGACCTGGGATTGCCCATGCAAATTCGGATGGACTTTCCAGGTTTTTCCACTTAGCTGATGAGGACTACCAGGGTGTAGGTTAGTAACCAATCACCTTTCGTTGGGGGGGCTATGTTGCAAAGTCATCCTGTGCCCTGGGCACCCCCAACTTTTTGCTGACTGGTACTGGTGGTAACTGCCTCTGACTGACCCTGGGCTTTGCCTAACCAGGCCCAGGGCCAGTGCTATGCTGAAAACACTTAGATACAGTGAAAACACCTACATACACTAGGGTACACTATGGGTTGGGGTACCCCTGTGATTGGCATGACCTACCCTATAAGCCCCTAGTATATAATAGGGCAGGGGAATTGAAACTCCCTATCAGTCCCTAGTATGTAGTAGGGCATGGCAGTTTAGAGGCCAGCAGCTTTCTGCACTTGCATGTGTGCACTGCTGAGGCCTGAGGTCAGTTTTAAAAGCAGCCCTGGGTGCCAGGACTGCTTTTAAAAAGTAAATTGTGCCCAAACTCGACTTTGGTGTTTGGGGCACTTACAAATGGATAACCTAAAATGTTATGGCATATTAGGGACCCCCAGGGTCTCCCCTAGGTGTCCCAGGGGTGGGGGTCAGGTATCTATAAGGTAGACCCTTATAAAATGAGTTTTATATGCCCTGGGTTAAGTGAAATTTTACATTTCACTCCCCACATTGTGGTAAAGTGCTGCCCAAATTCGACTTTGATGCTAGGAGCACTGTGAAGTGAGGATCTGTAATATTTTTACAGATTCAGAACCCCTAAAGTCTCCCTAGTTGTCCAATGGGGTGGGGGTCCTGTAGATATAAGCAAAGTACTTATAAAATATGTTTTTGTAAGTCCTGGTGCTGAAAAATGGCCCAAGTCATTTTTCCCATTGTAGATCCCCTGCTACATAGGTTAACATGGTAGAACGTTATTAACTAATAACTCTTGATAGGAGAGGGCTAGAAGTGCCATTCAAAGACTTCCCTGAATGGTATTAATAAATTCAACAATATGATATTGTTGAATTTCTCCTAAAGTGTACATACAAGAAGTTATAAGACTTTCTTGTTTGTAAGTCCAGATTCAGCCTTCCAGTGGTCTGCCCTGATTGGTCAGAGTTAAGTGGATTAGCCAGGCTGCCTTGAAGAGATGATAAAGAGCCCCTGGGGTCAACCAGCTCTGCTGGCAGGGCAGTGTGCTGTTCCATAGGAATGCCAGGCCAGGGGGAGGAGTAAACTATGTTCTTCAAAGAGGAGAGCAGAGAACAGTGTCATTTACAACTCTGAACTTTCCACCTTAGGCAGATGGTAGGATTAAGGAAGGTATGAGCAGATGCAGGGGGAGAGTCTAAAGAAATTAGCCATCCTAGAGGTGTGTTTAGCCAGCTCTTACCTCCTTGCTGGAAAATCTGCCATTATGGATTTGGAAGATTTGATGCACTCTGGGACAAAATAATGCCACACTCTACAGGATGTGGTCATATGTTTGAGGAGTTACCCTGCTCCCATTGGTCAGGAAGTGACCTCCTGCTTGACCCAGAGAACTTGGAATAAGTATCTGAGAGGGGCAGAGCCCAATAAGTATCTGAGAGGGGCAGAGCCCTCCAGATCTGCTGCTTGAAACTGAAGAAAGCAAGACATTGTGCCAAGGTGAGAAGTTTTGCTGTGCAAATTCTAAGGCCTGACCTCTGAAGCCTGCACCATCAGAAACTACAGCCCTGTGGACTACCTTGCTGAAAAAGAAGTAAAGAGTGGACTCCCTGCAAGCTACAGTTTAACAGAGCTCACCTGGACCCTCACCACCAAGGATCATCAACCTGGGGAACTACCAGTGGATTTGTAAGGGTGACGTCCAAGTGGATTGTGGGAACTGAAGTCCTCAAATTTCAAGAACCATCTTGGAGATTCCAGACCCTTGGAGTGAGTTTCAGACACTTTGGGACCTCTTTGAGGAACTTCAGGAAGAAGTTCAAGAAGTTTGGCGAACTTTGGAGGAACTTTGAAAAAAGCTCCATAGAGGGACCGACTCAACCTGGTCAGCCAAGCCGCCTGCCTTCAACCGCAAGCCGGCCAAGCCATCCAGGTTCGTCCCACTAAAAGCTCCGTCGGTCCAACTTCCAGAGTTTGACCGGGAGTAGAAGAAATCCGAGGCCAGCGAACCCTCACCGAATCTGGCCTGGTGAAGGCCATCGAGGGACCCCGCGAGAAAAAGCTCCAGAAAAGTTTCTAAGTCCGCTCGTAGAAAAGGTGACCGGGAGCAACCGCGAAAGCCAAGCCGCTTGCCTTCAACCGCGTGTCGGCCTGGATCCTGGGTTTGCCCAGCTGGAACGCTCCAGAGGTCGAATCCCAAACGTTTCTAAGTCCGAACGTAGGAAGGTAACCGGGAGCTCATCGCAAGGCAAGCCGGCGAACCCTCAACGAATCCGGACTGGCTGAGAACTTCGAGGGACCTCGGGGAGAAAAGCTCCAGAAAAGTTTCTAAGTCCGAAGGTAAAAACTGTGACCGGGGCCTTCCGCGTGGGGTATCCGCTCAGGGCTCCATCGCGGTTGGCCTGAAACTTTGACTTTGGGTCGGTCTATCGCAAGCCTGTATCCCAATATGGTGGTATAAGCTTCTAAGTGCTATATTTTGCTAAATCTTTGAAAATTCATATCTCCGGTTCCCTACATTGGATGTTTGTCATTTTGGTGTCATTGTAAAGATAAAAATATGTCCTATTTGTATAAATTGGTGTTGGATTTTTATTATGTGTTGTGTCTTAATTATTTACTGAATTGGTGTTTTTAAATGCTTTACATACCTGTCTTTGAAGTTAAGCCTGTCTCCTCGCAGCCCCGTTACCAAGGGTTGAGCATAGGAATAATTTTCTAAGACCTATGCTGAGTCCTACCAATGATTAGTGGCCTTATTGCCAGTGGCAGACCTACATTTGCCCCTACCAATAATCCACTTTCCAACATTAGGACTCTGTGCACTTTACCACTGCTAACCAGTGGTAAAGTGCTTGTCCTCACTCCCCTAATTATGGTTTCATTGGCATATACCTAATTGGCATATTTAATTTATGTATAAGTCCCTTGTAGAGTGGTATGCAATTTACTGTGGCACTGGCTGTGCCACCCACCTAAGTAGCTGTCTGAAACATGTCCCAAGCTTGCCATTGCAGCCTGAATGCAGTGTTCTACTGCCATGTCGACTTGGCATTTCAAACCCCTTGCCAAACCTTAAATTCCCCGTTTATTTCATATAAGTCACCCATAAGACAGACCCTAGGCAGACAATAGGGTAGGGTGCTAAGTAATTAAAAGGTAGGACATGTACTTATAAGTTTTACATGTGCTGGTAGTGAAAAACTCCCAAACTAGTTTTTCACAACTGTGAGGTCTAACTCTCACATAGGATAACATTGGGAATCCCTTTTTACATTTAATAAGCTGTAATTCCTAATTAGAAGGAGATGGATCCATCATGTTTAATACCTATGAAATTGTAATGATAAATCTTCTTTAATGGCAAAGTCGGATTTATCATTACAATTTTATAAATGGGACATTTAGAAAGTTGCCATTTTTCAGATTCTTAGCCCTGTGTGCCTCAAGCATGTCTCTGATCAACGTGTGGGGAGGGTGACAGCTGGGCTTTGTGTTCCCCCTAGACAGTCACACACAATAGGAGCTTAGGTGAGACTTGATGGGCCATCATGGGAGGGAGGAGCTGGGCACAGCCTCACACTTACACATGAATAGGATTTGTCCTGTCCCCAAACAAAGGGCTGCATACCCCCTAAAGGGAGTATGAAGCCAGGACAGGAAGGGAGGACCTCTGTGCACTTCAAAGACACTTCTTTGAAGTCTCCCCCACTTCAAAGGCACCATCGGGTATAAGAGCTGGACTTCAGACCCTACCACATCAGTATACTTCTGGACCTGTGGATACTCTGCCAGGAAGAAAGACTGCTGTGCTGCTAAACGACTGCCAGTCTGCTGGACTGCTGCTCTTGAAGAACTGCTTCCTTGCTGTGCTGACCTGCTCCCTGCTGCCCTCCTGGTCTGGGTGAGAAGGACTGGACCTGCATTACCTGGCCCACAGTCTGCAGAGTGACTCCAAGGGCTAGTCGGCTGGCCCCCTGATCTGAAGCCTCAGGGACATTAAAGCCTTCCAACTATCTTGCTTCTGGACATAGACTCTGCCATCTGTAATCTACCCTGCCTAGTGGTGCCACCCCAGTCCAGGACCCTTGAAAGTGGGCCTAACGTGCTTGCTTCAGTCAACCCACGCATCCTGTCTCGAAGTGGCGCATCAGTACCATTGTGTGAATAGGAAGCAACACATAGCCCTTGTTGCATGATCAGAACTGGTCCATCGCTTTCCTTGCATGGATCGACCCAATGCATTTCCTTCAGAACTACCACTGTACGACACTCTACCCTGCTCGAGGTCTTCACATCTCCGTCGATGGCAGCATCGACAACAATGTCAGGAAGTCCGCATTGCAGCCCCTGCTCTCATCAGAGCAGACGCATGCTGCTGCTGTGTGGATCAGGACCAGCACATCGCAGCCACGGTGAGGACCAACACAGACGCAGCTCTTCAAAATCTATGCTTTCGCTTCGGCTGCATCCCGCAACCTCCTTGTCCCCAGGATCTTCGACGTCGACGCAACCCAGACTAAGGTATTATTTCTCAGTGGGCCAAGCCTGGTCCCTGTCCCCGGCCCGTGCTTCATCGCGGTCAGCCTGAACTTTTGACTTTGTCCCAGTCCTGCGCGAACCAATATACCTTGTTGCCGCTTTGTGCTTTTTGGCACTATTTTCAGTGAATTCTTGAAAAATCTATAACTCCAGTTTTAGTCATTGAATTTTTGTTGTTTTGGTGTCACATAATTTATTAAAATGTAATCTATTTTTCTAACTTGGCTTGGGATTTTTATTGTGTTGTTAAGTTAAGCCTGACTGCTTGTGTGCCAAGCTACCCAGGGCTAAGCAAAGCTTAATTTAGTGACTTTTTGTGGTTCACCTTGCAAAAGATTGTGGCGCGTGCTTGACCAGGGCTCACACCCCAGTTAACCCACAACCCTATTTCTCACAATGGAGTTTATAAGAGTCTACTATTTTTGCCCATTGGCTTGGTAAGAGTTGTGAGTAGAGTTAAGGTGCTTCCCACACCCTTCTATGCACACCCATTGTCAAAGAGAGGGCTGTTAGTGGGAGGACAGTCCCTGGATGCATCACACTATGCACACCCATCATCCAAGAAAGAGGTCTCAGCGGAGAGGCCAGTCTCTCTCCACACACCCTACTACGCATGCCTGTCATCTGAGAGAGATGTCTCAAATGACATGCCAGTCCATCCACATATTCTACTATGCACACCCATCATCTCGCTGAGAAGTTTGACAGGACAGGTCTGTGGCTTCCCATACACCCTACTAAGCACATCTTTCATCTGAGAGAGAGATCTGAAAGGAGAGGTCAGTCCATCTACACACCCTACTAATGGGGACTTTAAGGCATAATGTAATAAAGGAAAGTGCAAATTCTTCCTCTAAAAAAAAGTTTACGGTCTTGCGAGACTCTCACGGCATCATAAAAATATATCGATTTAACTTTTTCTAATAATAATTAATAGACTTAAAGTAAATAAATGAGTATCAATGTGTGCTATGTACCAATGTTGGTCTGATGCACATAAAACATGTGGGGTGTTTTCATAAATCTAAGTAATTTATTTTTCCTCACAGTTATATAATGGATTGCATTTAATTAAACTAAACACACTGTTACTATCCTGGTGTATTTAAATTATACATACTACAGTAGGATCTATTCAATGGAAATGCAAAGTCCATTATAAAAAGTACAATCTCACGAGAGGCTCATGAGAGCAAACAGGAAGCACTGCCCATCTGACAGAAAGTGAGGAATTGCCTTCCTGGCTCTCGCAAGATCTTGCGAACACTCACAAGAGGCTCACGGGAGCTGCCGATCATCATGGGCTTCTCTGGCTCTCGTGAGAGTTCCATGACAGATTGTAAGAAGGGTGAAAAAAGGGAAACATAGCACAAAGGAAAGTAGAAGGTAGTTCGGAAAAGAGTTGTTTTTGTTAACAGTTTCCAACAACTATAAAAAAAGTTTTGTGTTTTCAATAATGTTAAATATTTTTTTGTATTTTACTTTATTTTTAGTGGGGTAGGAAAAAAATATACAACTTGAGGTCTTATACAAACACCAACATCTCTTCAAAACGAAACAGGAGAAATAATTGGAAAAAACAACTTAAAAAAAGAAAAACTACTGCCTAGGGGGCCACTTGTGATCTTGGACAAGCTTGTCCTGTGCAGAGCTGCTTGACTCAGATGAAAATATTATCTGCTTAGACAAGCAGCAAACAGTGCTTTATTCAAGAAAGCAGGTTTGTTGTCTACTTGTGCCCTTAGAACCTGGACATTCACAGTATCTCCGCAAGCAAAGGATGTGGAAGCCCCTGTAGAGTTGTCTAGCTCCGCAGCACGAGCCAACTTTGCCGGTGCAAGCCTTTGCGGATGCATAGATCTGGGGTGTCTCCATTTGCCTGTGGTACTCATGCTATAGTGTATATTTCTGCTTCCCGGACTGAACTCCTTCTTGCAAAGTTTACAGATGACATAATTTGCAGAAATCTTCTTGCCATCTGGCCTCCTAGCAAACAATTGCCACACCAAGGATTCCTTAGGAGGCTGAGATGGCTGAGCTGGTGGAGGTACTCCCGGCTGTTCAACACATCTTTGTGATGAAGGCAAATGAGAAACGAGAGGTAGTGAGCAATGTCTACCCTCACCAAAATCCAATAGTAAAATAAATCAAAAAAGGATGGAATATTCTTCTAAATAAAGACATCCATTTGAACCAATCACAATCCTTACTTAGGGTGTGCTTCCTCTCCTTGATCTTTCGGGAGAGGCTCGCGGGTGTCTCATTAGATTGCAAAAACAGTAATTGCTTTATTTCTTCAATAGAACAATACGTAATTCATTTTTCTAACTGAATCAACATGTCTAATGTTTTACTTTTTTCAAAATTACACGAAAACACTGTAATTAGCTTAATTCTAAATGTACACTCTTGCGAGTGTTTCATAAAAGCCGACAGGAAGAATAGCTCCCGCAAGCTTCTCACAAGAAAATGTCTTGATATGAGAGTTACAATAACTGAGCAAAAACACAATCTCTAATGATATATTGAATGTTTCTCTGTTTAATGCTCACACATATCTTAGAAACATTTTTCAAACTGTGTACCATATCCTGCTGTTACAACATATGTTATAAAGTCATCCTACCATACATACACTCACAAAATAAATTAATTTACAATAAAAAAATCTAGAAATTCTCTGGAAAAAACAAAGATTAAAGTAACGTTGTAGTTATGGTTCACCGTTGATCTTAACTTAGCCAAAAAAGCATGCAAACGTTTGGAGCGTATTTGGAGGAAAGAGTACTGCCCCATTAGCTGAGATAACTATAAAGCAGAACTTAAAAAGTATTATGTGCTAATTAGGAAAACAGATGTAACTTTTATACAGAACAAATTGAAACTGCCAAGAACTCATCTAAAGAACTTTTTTCAAACCTGAAATAACTATCCTCACTGGACCGAACGACAGCGCCCGCATCTTCATTGGTTGAGAACTGCAATAAGATAGCACACTATTTTTTGTCCAAAGTACCAACCATCTATGACACTTTTCCCCTAGAAGCACGCAGACCCTTCAATCTTGACCTCCTCCTGGAAGAACCTGTTAGTGAGAATGGTCTTAAGGAATTTATGGCTCCTAACTTGAAGAACATAGCGTCAGGCATTAAGTCAGGCTCCCCTTCGGACCCTGCTCCACCTAAGATTTTGATGCAGGGGATGGATATTATCCTCCAATATATTTAACAGCTCATTACACTCTCTTTTCACGCAGGTGAGGTTCCTCCGTAGTGGAAGCAGGCAATAGTTCTTCCACTTAAAAGAAGAAACCGTCTGCTGACAATACGGCACTAGAAAACTTACATCCTATTTCCTTGCCACCTCAATTTGACAAAATCACAGAGAAGGTGGTGAATAAACAACTAACCATGTACATTACCGCGAATGACCTATACCATCCAACCCAGTCAGGTTTCAGAGCCTCTTATTCTAATGAATCTGCTCTCCTTCTGCCCAATGAAACTTTGAGAAAGTGTGTGGATGCGGGACAAACAGCTGCACTAGTTCTACTGGACTTAAGTGCAGCCTTTGATACCGTATTGTATAACTTACCCCTTCAAAGGCTGAACCAATGCGGTGTGGGAGGTCCAGCTCTGCGCTGGCTACGATTCTTTCTTTCGGAGTGAAGTTTTCAGGTTGCTCAGAATCCTTTTATGTCAGAAAGCATGCCCCTTATGCAAGCAGTTCCACAGGGCCCTATCTTGAGCCCTACCTTGTTTAATCTCTCTATTGGCCCCATTGCGGACATTGTGGAACGACACAATGTGACAATTGTGTCTTATGCAGATGACAAGCAGCTAATTGTCACTCTCTCTCAGGACACCGAGGCTACAGCCACCCACTTCTCCTTATGTCTAGAGGAACTAGCATCTTGGATGTCCAATCATTGCCTAAACCTTAAAGGCAATAAAACTGAAGTAATGATAGTTGGGAAAGTTCCCTCGATCTGGACCTCAGCTTGGTGGCTTTAATCTTCGGGACAAACCCCCAAAACAGAAACGAAAAATCTGGGGGTATGGTTCGACTTGAAACTCTCTTTCGATATCCAAATTAGGATAGTTGCTGGCAAGTGCTTTGGAATTCTTAGACTTCTGAGGAAACTTATTGATCTTTTACCCATAGCAGCCAGGAAACCAAATGTCCATGATTTGGTCACATCTCAATTAGACTATGGCAATATCCTATATTTAGGAGTATACAAAGGCAGCCTCACAGAACCTTGCCGCATTCAGAATGCAGCTGCGCACTTAGTTCTCAATCTCCCCAGAAGATCCTCAGCCTCTAAGGCTCTGAACTCCCTTCATTGGCTGCCTGTAGAGAAGAGAAATATCTACAAGACTATGTGTTATTGCCATAGAATTTGGTGGAATAAGAGCCCTAGTTATCTCTGATTCTTGTTCACTCCCTATACTCCCACTCGCATTCTCAGATCAAGAGGAATCCACATGGCCAAAGTTCCTAAAATTCAAAATGCCAGAATGGGAGCTCGCTCATTCAGCTATCTTGCTGCAAAAAATGGAACACCCTGCCTATAATCCGTGGATCATACATTTCGTAAACAACTGAAAACCTGGCTATTTGCGTCGTAATCTCGGTAGCAGCTCTCTCTCGGATTCTGCACCAGTTTGTAACAACTGTGCTTCCTTTTCTCCTCTGAGACTATGATCCTAGCGCGGAGACACCGTTGGTGTAACCAGGCGCTTAACAAATGGTATTTGATTTGATTTATATGTAATAAAAATATATGTTTTCGTTTTAAAAAAACCTTAGCAATTCACTGAAAAAAACAAAGGTTAAAGAAATTATAGGTAGGTGAATTTGTCAGTGACAACAATAACGCTTCGACCTAAAAGAAAAAACAGAAATTCACCAGTTTCAGTTAGCAGTTCTAACCATAACTTGTGCCCCGCCATGCACTGCTTATGACCTCACATATGACATCACTGATGACATGTTCTATGACATTATTCATGACATCACCGATGACATCTCAAATGACATCATTGATGAAATCACTTATGAATTCAATGATGACATCATCTAAGCTTCTTTTACTTTTTTACACATTGCTTTATAAAGGATATAACATTAGAACTGTGAAAGTAAGTGCAGAAGAATATGAAGCATCTTTACTGCTATCACACATACAACCACCATCAGTAAAGTAAGTTTGTGTTATGTGCAACATTAAACCTATATCATACACTTCATGGGTAGCCAAGTTCATGTTGACTACTAAGCACAGATGAAAGGGTAACCAATCCTGTGCACAGTGTTCAATCTATATGCAACTGTTAAGGGAAAACCAAGCTCTTCCAGATATTCAAGCCCTGTTACATAACTAACGCCCTTCTACTTCATACACCCAGGCACTCACCAATACAGCCACTGACATATCCACTCATACAGCTATACAGACACTCAGACACTGCCATTCACACATAGAGCTACTCACACACCTAGTCACTCACCCGAAGAGTCAATCATACTGCCACTTACTCATGTATACAGTTATACACACACCCCTCACGTATTATGCAGATACTAATGCATACTTACTCTCTTATACAATCACTGACACAAGCACACACTCATCCATACAGCCACTCTCACAATCACTCACTCACACATAGTCACTTATATACTCCAACACTCACATATAACCAATGCAGTTACTCACCCATATACTACTGTGACATCCATTCACTCACCGACCCAGCCATACACACACTCACTCACCTACACAGCCCCTCACAGATGCACTCATGAAACCATACACCCAGTGAATCACCCACTCACACATCCATGCAGGGGGTCACACACCCCCTCAGCCACCCACACAGACAGTCAGGCACCCATACAGGTACTCAGATAACCCATATAGACACTCATGTAGGTACTCACCAACCCATGCAGCCACATACACACCAAATGACAGACTGATACAGACATTCATACAGATTAGTCACTCACCCATACATTCACTGAGGCACGTATAATCACTCACTTATATGCACGCACCCACTGAATCATCCATACAGAAACTCATACACCCACTCATTCTTCAATATACCTTGGCGTGTATATATATATAACATTCTTAAACTTTTTAGAAACACTCAGTCAATGGATGATCTCATCAGTGATTTAATTTGAGATGTCATCAGTGATGTCACTGACCATGTCATGAGTGATGTAATATGTGAGGTCATAAGCAGTTAATTGCGGGGCACAAGTTATAGTTAGCTCAGCTAACTATAACTGCTGAATTTCTATGGTTTTGTATGAGTGAAATGTCAGCCTAACTCTAATGTCCCTGTAACCTTTCCTTTTTTCAATGAATATCTAAGGTTTTTTAATCCTATTTCTTAACTATAACAGCCCTGTAACCTTTGGTTTTTTCAGTGAATTTCAATGGTTTTTTAAGTAGCAATGGGCTTTGCAGAATGGTCTGGAAAGTGGGCGTGGCCTCTGACCAGCTCTCAGAAATCCTGCTGAGTAGGAATTATAGAAAGTACCAGGAAGGCTTCTTGGTCGCCAACGTCCTTTAGCATCCAAGACAACTTTATTCCCCAACCAGTAGTATACCAGGAGACATGTTTGCAGAGTGGAGCAGAAAGGGGCTGTGGCCTCTGAAGACCTCTTAGCAAATTGACTCAGTGGAACTTGCTAGAGGTAACAAAAGGAATACTTAGCCCCCAAGTAACCTCAATAGCCAAGGAGACTTCATCCCCCAACTAGTAGTATGCCAGGAGGCGCATTTGCAGAGTGATGGAGAAAGGATGTCCTTGAGGATTGCACAGGTAGTACCTGTATGATTCTATGAGTGCCATTGCCAAGGACAGACTGCGAATACCGGGTGTTTTTGACAAAGTGTAAAACACTTATATAGACATATCTTACATAAACTTTCACTGTAGCTATTTAGTAAGGTACTAATTTAACTGTCCCCTTTGTATACATTTGTCGGAAAAAAATAAAAATGTATTTTCCTTCTCCACAGCAATACCAAAGGTCGCAATGACATCAATAGTCACAAATACAAATGACAAAATATAAAACAGATATTTAAACATATTTTACACAAAGTTTGAGTCTAGCTGTTTAGTAACATAATTGTTTAACTTTGTTTTAACAACACATTTAACAAAATGAACAATTTCACCTAACTTTCAATATCTGAACTCACTAACAGAACATAACTACAAAAACACCCATAAAACTACCCATTCTTACCCAGACTCAACAGAAATCTAAAACTGCTCCAAAACTAGAACAATGCACACTCTGTGAAAAGATCCACTGTAGAGAGATGAATAAAAAATATACATGTGGGATAACATCCATGGTGTATCATCTTAAAACCTAACATAGAAAACATCTCTAACTGGCAATCTAGCAGAGGGAAGCTGGCAGATCATCTACTTCAGTGGCAGCAGCAACAATTTCCAGCGACAAAGTCCCTTTAGAGGTACAGACTACTACAACAGATATGGCTCCAGAGTTTTCAAGAATAGCCACGTATTGCATGAACTGTAGTGTTGTTATAACAGCTGGTAAGCAGTGTGTTACAGCTATTTGCAATGCTGCCAAAAACTCATATATGGTAATTTTTTACCCCTTTTATATTTTTTGCACATTTCATAAGACGAGTCCATAGTGAGCAGCAACAAGACAACACAAAGCTGAAGTACTCTCGACTTCAATAGAAGCACAACAATACCGAAGCAGAGAGTCCATTCAAAAGTCCAATCTCAACTTCAAGATTTGGCTCTACAGTTTTCCACGATGGCATCATACTGCATAGATTTGGAGTTATAGTGGGTGCTGGAGAGCAGTCCATAACGGCCCTTTGCAATGCTGCAAAGAATAATAAATGTTGATTTTTTTTTATTTTTGGACCTTCATAGTTTTTCTACATTAGCAGGCATTTTATTACCTTTCAAAATGGGTATTGAATATCTATGTGTTGTTCATTTTATTATCTTCTAATTTATTGTAACACTACTTACATATAACATGCCTTATAGAGAAGTTAAACCGTCCCTCTACGAATAAATACACAGGTAACTTTTGCCAGTTATCACTATTAACTTTTTCACTTTATAAATATAAGTCAACAATCTGTGTCTAAATCTTCTAATAAGTGCATCGGCAACATTTACAAATATACTCTGTTTTTTTTAAACAACACTCTGTTACATTTTGTAATCTCTTCTTTAAAACTATCAACTGAAATTTGTGTCCTGTTCTGCAACTCCTCCTCTTAACAACTCTTCATTTTCCCTAGAATCCTGCTCAGGACCAAAGAAATGAAACTGCACATCACCACAAACCTTTTCTACGTCTTCCACACTACCATGCAAAAGTGCTCTATTAATTTCTCGTAAACATAAAGCATGAGTTTTCACACAATACAGCCTTGTACACAAAGTTCATACTGTTGAGTGGTATAACTTATTTTGAGTTTTAAACTTCGCCTTGGAAAGATACGTAGGAAATGTCTTAATATATCAATGGATTTTTGTCTAATACTAGAAACACTACTACAATTCCATTTGTATACAGTACAGTGACTCTACCTTCCTTGTACCTCTTCTGCAATAACTTTTTCTACATTGCTAGGTACCATCACCTCTTTTGCTTTAGGACTACCATTCTTCATTTCATAACATCGTCCTCTTTAATCAATACTATCACACATATCGACAACACATAGTAACAGCTAGTAAAAAATTGAAACAAATACATGTATATATGGGTTTGTCGGTTTAAAAAAGGTGCAAAACAAATCAGCAACAGCTAAATTAAAAGCAAAAACGACATTTAGGTTTAGTGACACATTCAAAAGTATAACTTACCAGTCTCCACTCCACCAGGGATTCCTGCTAAGCCTTATACCAGGAGACATGTTTGCAGAGTGGAGCAGAAAGGGGCTGTGGCCTCTGAAGACCTCTTAGCAAATTGACTCAGTGGAACTTGCTAGAGGTAACAAAAGGAATACTTAGCCCCCAAGTAACCTCAATAGCCAAGGAGACTTCATCCCCCAACTAGTAGTATGCCAGGAGGCGCATTTGCAGAGTGATGGAGAAAGGATGTCCTTGAGGATTGCACAGGTAGTACCTGTATGATTCTATGAGTGCCATTGCCAAGGACAGACTGCGAATACTGGGTGTTTTTGACAAAGTGTAAAACACTTATATAGACATATCTTACATAAACTTTCACTGTAGCTATTTAGTAAGGTACTAATTTAACTGTCCCCTTTGTATACATTTGTCGGAAAAAAATAAAAATGTATTTTCCTTCTCCACAGCAATACCAAAGGTCGCAATGACATCAATAGTCACAAATACAAATGACAAAATATAAAACAGATATTTAAACATATTTTACACAAAGTTTGAGTCTAGCTGTTTAGTAACATAATTGTTTAACTTTGTTTTAACAACACATTTAACAAAATGAACAATTTCACCTAACTTTCAATATCTGAACTCACTAACAGAACATAACTACAAAAACACCCATAAAACTACCCATTCTTACCCAGACTCAACAGAAATCTAAAACTGCTCCAAAACTAGAACAATGCACACTCTGTGAAAAGATCCACTGTAGAGAGATGAATAAAAAATATACATGTGGGATAACATCCATGGTGTATCATCTTAAAACCTAACATAGAAAACATCTCTAACTGGCAATCTAGCAGAGGGAAGCTGGCGGATCATCTACTTCAGTGGCAGCAGCAACAATTTCCAGCGACAAAGTCCCTTTAGAGGTACAGACTACTACAACAGATATGGCTCCAGAGTTTTCAAGAATAGCCACGTATTGCATGAACTGTAGTGTTGTTATAACAGCTGGTAAGCAGTGTGTTACAGCTATTTGCAATGCTGCCAAAAACTCATATATGGTAATTTTTTACCCCCTTTTATATTTTTTGCACATTTCATAAGACGAGTCCATAGTGAGCAGCAACAAGACAACACAAAGCTGAAGGACTCTCGACTTCAATAGAAGCACAACAATACCGAAGCAGAGAGTCCATTCAAAAGTCCAATCTCAACTTCAAGATTTGACTCTACAGTTTTCCACGATGGCATCATACTGCATAGATTTGGAGTTATAGTGGGTGCTGGAGAGCAGTCCATAACGGCCCTTTGCAATGCTGCAAAGAATAATAAATGTTGATTTTTTTTTATTTTTGGACCTTCATAGTTTTTCTACATTAGCAGGCATTTTATTACCTTTCAAAATGGGTATTGAATATCTATGTGTTGTTCATTTTATTATCTTCTAATTTATTGTAACACTACTTACATATAACATGCCTTATAGAGAAGTTAAACCGTCCCTCTACGAATAAATACACAGGTAACTTTTGCCAGTTATCACTATTAACTTTTTCACTTTATAAATATAAGTCAACAATCTGTGTCTAAATCTTCTAATAAGTGCATCGGCAACATTTACAAATATACTCTGTTTTTTTTAAACAACACTCTGTTACATTTTGTAATCTCTTCTTTAAAACTATCAACTGAAATTTGTGTCCTGTTCTGCAACTCCTCCTCTTAACAACTCTTCATTTTCCCTAGAATCCTGCTCAGGACCAAAGGAACGAAACTGCACATCACCACAAACCTTTTCTACGTCTTCCACACTACCATGCAAAAGTGCTCTATTAATGTCTCGTAAACATAAAGCATGAGTTTTCACACAATACAGCCTTGTACACAAAGTTCATACTGTTGAGTGGTATAACTTATTTTGAGTTTTAAACTTCGCCTTGGAAAGATACGTAGGAAATGTCTTAATATATCAATGGATTTTTGTCTAATACTAGAAACACTACTACAATTCCATTTGTATACAGTACAGTGACTCTACCTTCCTTGTACCTCTTCTGCAATAACTTTTTCTACATTGCTAGGTACCATCACCTCTTTTGCTTTAGGACTACCATTCTTCATTTCATAACATCGTCCTCTTTAATCAATACTATCACACATATCGACAACACATAGTAACAGCTAGTAAAAATTGAAACAAATACATGTATATATGGGTTTATCGGTTTAAAAAAGGTGCAAAACAAATCAGCAACAGCTAAATTAAAAGCAAAAACGACATTTAGGTTTAGTGACACATTCAAAAGTATAACTTACCAGTCTCCACTCCACCAGGGATTCCTGCTAAGCCTTCAGGATGTAGGATCTGCAAGACCTTCTACTCCCAGACTACTGCATCTCCACTTGTGAATGGTTAGTATCTGTTAACCATTTCCCTCTCTTTCAAAAAGAGATTCCTAACTATGTGTGTTTGCGATGTATTTGCACTGATCGCAGAGAAATCGCGGAAAAACAGGAGTCCAAAGCAATATCTAGCTTCATTTTTTTTAAATTTAAATACTACACAACAGTTTATTATATAGTCCTGAGTTGAAAATTAAATCTTGCCATTACTTTTTTATATTACTTTTTTATAATTATTTCTTTATTGGCATTTCAATGATCACAACATATACCTTATACATTTGTCAGAGTATGGTACATAGTGTGTATTATCGAACTCAATATTTATCAAAACAATGGGAGGAGGACAGGGCACACATCATCAGCTTTATATATTTGTCCACTAGTTTATTCATCCATCAGAGAATGAGACTGTACAGTTCACAACCTATCTTTCAATGTAGATTTCCGGTTATACAGCGACATTATGAGTGTGATGTTCCAAGTGACTATCATCAAGTTTGACCAGGTTCTATATGTGGAGGTCTACCAGGATTCCGTGTTTGTATATGTGAATTACTTAATGGCATGATGGCGTTGGAGAGTTGAGGTCCCGAAGCAGTCCCCAGAAGTCTTTGGGTCGAGGCACGATAGGCATTAGTTCCCAAAAGGTGGCCAATAGGTAATGTCATGTATACAGGTGTTTACTGAAGGAGCAATAGGTAATGTCATGTATACAGGTGTTTACTGAAGGAGCATTACGTTTCCCCCAGTGTATGGCTACTCTGCGTTTGGCTAGTTGGAGCAGCATTGCAAGGAGACAACGTGCTGCATTCGGGGATTCATTAGCGTAGCCCAATAGACCTATTAGGGGTGTATAGTCTAGTGTTATCCCCTGATTTCACGGATAGTTTTAAACATTTCCCCCCAACATTGCGCCATGGGATGGAAATGTGGCCTGTGCGGAGCATCTCCAACAGTTGGCATCAGGTTTGAGGACCATTCGGCAGAGTTACAAGGGAGACCGGTAGAATCGATGGAGGAATTTAAAATGAATCAAACTTAGTTTGCAATTAGGGGATAGGAGTTCTAATTGGCCGCAACAAAATGCTATTGTTTGTCTGTAATGGGCGAGTGTAGTTCTGAGCGCCATTCCTCGAGTGCCTTTGGTGACCGGGGTGGTGTGTTGTGTAGTGTTGTAAAGGCGTGTGATGAGTATACGTGAAGATGAGGTGCTCAGTATGTGTTCAAGAGCTGGGAGCCTCAGAGGGGGGCTCAGGAATGTACTATGTATCTGGAGCCATGCTGCTTGGATCTGATAGTATAGTAGTAGATCAGAGAAAGTAGACGAGGTATCTTCAGTTGATGTTGGCGGGACATGAATGTGACCCCGGGGTATAAGTCCACAAACGTGTTTATGCCAAGTTGTCGGGCTATTGTCATGTTACCCTTGTCTGTTAGCGGTGGTATTTGCGGATTGCCAGCTAGTGGGATTGATGGGGCATATATTATCACAAAATTGAACAAGAACGTGGCAGGGCCACTTGCGCAAACTCTCCACTATTCCCCCACCGTCAAATACCAATAGTCTCTATCTTGGTGCTCCAAGGAAGAGGGCTGCCACTATCGCCCGCACATAAGAGCTGGAAACATCCAGTCTTGTACAGTCAACAGATTGTCCCGAGCACCAGCAAATGTACGAAAAAAGTGTGTCCAATTCTTTTTGTTTTCAGATAAGTTTATTTCCCACAGACTTCTTCAGAAGCCACAGCCTCTCGTCTTCAGAAGCCACAATCTTTCATCAATATTCTTCATATAGCCACAGCCAACACGTGTTTCGTCAGATTTGATGAGTGTTCATCTCTGACTTCATCAGGGCTCTCAAACAATTCCAAAATAATCCAGGCGTCAATTTGTCATCTTCTCACAATTACTTTCAATCTTCTTATCCATATCCATAAATTCCCGTATCGATGCTAGTTCACCTGTAGAATGGAGAGTACTCCTCGAGCGATCCAGTACGGCAGAAGTTTGCATATAGTATCACGTTGCCGGCTGTTCCCCAAACCCTCCCATGCCCAACGCAATGTCTCCACTGTGTTAACTTTGTTTCTGGGGCATTTAAATGCTTGATATGCTGCCACCTGCAGGGGAATTTATTTTTTTATTTTATTTATAAAGTTTTATAAAGCGCGAACATGACCAAAATGTTGGTGTCAGAGCGCTGTACAACCTAATAAATAGCATTAAATATACAAGGAGCAAAATATAGACAATACAGCATGAAAAGATAATACAAAGAGACATAGTGAAAACACCAGCAAAGAAATCAAATTGGCATGGATAGTCGCCTCAGATAGGAAGGACATTATTCAGCAGTCTCATTTTTACTTTGTTTTTGAAAAGAACGAATGAAGGGATGGTCCTGATCTCTGGGGAAGAGAGTTCCAAATTCTTGGGGCAATTCCAGAGAAAGATCTCTTATAGGTTTTCTTTTTGTGAAATTTTGGGGGTTTCAGCAGTAGGGAGCATGTACTACGAGAAGCTCTATTCCTTCCGGATAGCACCAGTTTCTGAGCCAGGTAGCGAGGAGTGTTGTGGTGGATGGCTTTGTATGTCATGCATGCTATTTTTAGGTAGATTCTAGATTCATAAGGTAGCCAGTTCAGAGAGTGGAGGGCTGGGGTGATGTGATCATTTTTCTTTACGCCTGTGATGAGCCATGCAGCAGCTTGGAGGGTAGCCCTCAACGGTGCTAGTTTTATTTTCGGTAGGCCAACAAGGGTAGCATTCCCATAGTCAAGTTTGGAGATCACAAGAGCCTGAACCGCCATCTTGAGATCTGCATTGGGCAGGAAAGGCTTTAGTTTTCTTAAGATGTGGAGATGGAAATTGGCCGCTCTGGTTGTGGAGCTGATGTGATTCATCATGGAGAGGTTGTTGTCTAGCGTTATTCCTAGGGATTTTGCTGAATCAACAATATGTGTGGTACAGTTCAAGGCGGTGAGTAGTGGGAGCCAGTCTTTGATGTTAGAGGTGGTGTTGTGAGGCGAGATTAATAGGAATTCAGTTTTGAGGGCATTAAGTTTGAGGTGGTTAAGTGTTAACCAGTGTTGAGTTTTGTTCAAAATGTTATTGAGAGTGCTGATGTCGTTAGGAGAGGTAATCTTCATGTACAATTGCGTATCATCAGCGTACATATGGTAGGAGATGTTGGAGTGTTTGAGGATTTCAGTTAGGGGTTCCATGTAAAGATTAAACAGGGTGGGCGAAAGTGAAGAACCTTGGGGAGCGCCGATAGTGACCGGTGTCTGATCGGATAAGTCATGATTGATTAGGACTTGTTGAGATCTGTTTTGTAGGAATGAGCAGAACCATTTTAAGACAGTGCCAGAGAGACCCATCCTAAGTTCTAAGAGGTTCAGGAGGGTTTCATGTTTGACTGTGTCAAACGCTGATGATAGGTCAAGAAGGATTAAAAGACAGGATTCATTATGATCGAGAAAGCGTAAAGCATCGTCGACAATGTGGACCATGGCGGTTTCAGTACTGTGACCTGGTCTGAAACCAGATTGGCAGTGGTCGAGGAGTTGGTGCTGGTCAATGTGATTGCAGAGTTGTTGATGAAGACATTTTTCTAGGAGCTTGGCTAAGGTTGGGATGCTCGAAATAGGGCGAAAATTGTTGGGATCAGAGAGGTTCGCGTCTGCCTTTTTTAGTATAGGTGTGACTTGTCCACTTTTTAGACATTCCGGCATGGTGCCTTGCGTAAGAGAGGCATTGATAATTCTGGTCCATAGGGGTATCAGGAGGTGTGAAGTTTCCTTGAGGAATTTGGAGGGGAGAGGGTCATTAAAGTGGTTGGAAAGTTTAGTGGAAGACAGTAGTTTTGAGATGTCAGTGTCCTCAAATGTCTGAAAGATGGACTACGAGGCATTGTTTTTAGGTTTAAAGAGAAGGTGGCTAGGACAAATTTCCTGCGAGGTGGAGGTGCATTGTGACTGGGTTTCAGCTCTATCTGTTTCTTCAGCAGTGTTGGGTTGGAATGGGGTCGGGTGTATCCAGTGATGGAGAAATTGAGCCTGAGCACAGTAAGCATATAGCGGAATGTCCAGCGCGCCCATTCCGCCCTGTTGGAGAGGAAGCGTAAGATGTTCCCAGGAGACTCGGACTTGTTTGCCAGCCCAAACTAGCGATATCATTAGAGATCGCAGTTTTAAGAACAGTGCCTGAATGAGTGGCAGAGGGAGATTGACGAATAGATATAATAATTTAGGAAGGATAATCATTTTAGTCGCTGCTATTCTGCCTGCTAGGGATTATGGCAGTTTGGACCAGGTGTTTACTTTTTCTTCTAGCCAGGTAACAGTGCGGCCGTAGTTCATATTCCAGAGTTCTTGTATGTCGCGACTTAGCCAGATCCCCAGATATTTGACTGGGACTTATGCCCAGGTTACTGGATATTCCAATGTGAAGGGATGTGTATGGTCAGAAAGGGGAAATAATGTGTATTTGGACCAATTAATCTGTATCCCTGAAGCCCCCCAAATTTAGTTATTTCTCGTAGTACGGGATTTAACTTACTTGTGATGTCATCTGCATATAGGGAAATGATCAACCCTCTGGATGTGAACCCAAGCCCTCCAGCAGCATGATGCTGTTGAAGTTGTGCTGCCAGTGGTTCCATCGCTATGGCGAAGAGGAGGGCCCCTCGTGATGGATAATGGGGTCGAAATCATATCATTAACCCGTAATCTGGCAGTGCGTTCGAGTACAGGAGGCGAATCTGTTGTATATGTAATGAGCTAAACCCCAGTCTGGTCAGGATAGTGAAAAGATACGTCCACCTTAGAGAATGAAACACCTTTGTGTCATCTATGACGGTTCCGAGTGTGGGGACTTGGGGGTCTAGGTGGTGTAAGATGGTGAACAATGTGCGCAGGTTGTGTGCAGTCGATCGTCCGGGTATAAAGCTGGATTGGTCGGGTCTGGCAATGAGAGGCATGAAGGGCTGTAACCTGTTTGCAAGTAATTTAGCATAAATCTTGTTATCTAAGTTTATGAGCGATACTGGGAGGTATGAGTCCTGGAGATTGGGGGAGCTTCCCGGGTTTTAGCAATGTCAATATTACTGCTTCACGCATGGTAAGGGAGTGGATTCCCAGCTGCTTTCATTTGTGATACACCTTAAGGAGTTGCAGCTTTAAGGGTGATGCATAACATTTATAGAAGGAGGCTGTTAGTCCATCCGACCCAGGGGCCTTATCGCTAGGGAGGCTATTTATGATCTGAATGATGTCGTCCGTGGTGAAGGGTTCTTCAAGGTAAGCTCGATGTGTACTACTCAGCCAGAGTAATTTGAGTGAATCTAGAAATGGAGTCAGTTCCTCAGGGATGGAAGAGGAGTATAGTGTGGAATAGAAATTAGTGAAGTATTCTAGTATCTTTTGCGGATCTCTGACGAGATTGGAGTCCTCGTCCAGTATTTCTGTAATGTATGATGCTTTACGAGATGGTCAGAGGATAGTGGCTAGGGTTTTACTCAGGCGATCTCCCTCTCCGTGTCTTCTGGCTGTGGCATATTTCCCTAAAAAATGTGATTCCCACCAAGCTTTGCTCTCAAACTCCTATATTTTCTCCCTAAGTGTAGCGAGGTGTGTCTGTTCATTGGTGTTTTAATATTGTAATTCTGTGTCCCTGATAAGTGATTCCAGATTCCTGAGAGTTTGTCTAATGGCTTGCAGTACCCCGGCTTGTCTAGCGATGCATGACCCCCGGATTACCACCTTGAAGGCTTCCCATAGCGTGGAGTGAGAAGATACTGAACCTTCATTAAGGATGAAGTAGTTCATTATGTCTTTATGTATTTCCTCCCTAAAGGCAGCATCTAATAGGCCATGAGGTGGAAGTCGCCAGCTGAATTTGCGTCGTGGTGTCAATGGAATCATCAGGCGGAGTAATTTGGGGGAATAGTTGGACAGTGTCCTTGGTAGGTGTCTTATGTCTGTTGTCCATGTCGCTACATCCTTAGATACTAGCCAAAAATCTAATCTGGACCAGACATTGTGTTGTGTAGAGAGGCAGGTTCCCTCTCTATCACCAGGGTGCCATTGTCTCCACACATCTATCAGTGCATTTCCGCACATTATTGAGTTTAAGGTCGCCCCTGCTTTAGGGTGAAGCCTGAGTGAACAGCCTATTCTATCTAGAGCCTCGTCCAGTATGGCACTGAAGTCTCCACCCCATATTATGGTGTCACAATTTAATAACATTATATTGGCCCGAATATTGCTAAAAAACTCCGGGTCATCTAAATTGGGACCATAGATCACTGCCATAGTAAACTGGTTAGTCCCCAGTGTTACCCTCAGCATCACATACCTGCAATCGAGGTCTACCAGCGAGTGGTGTATAGTCCAGCCGAGTCCTCTGCATATTAGTCCTCTGGCGTAGTTAGAGTAAACCGATTGGTAAACATCCCCCTGTTTGTGACGTAATTTAGTAGATGAATTACAGTTAAGGTGCGTCTCTTGGAGAAAGCATATATCGACATTTTGTCGAGTCAGATATGTCTGAATGAGGTGTGTTTTTTTATGATCATTTGGGCCCCGGATGTTCCAGGTTAGGAAATTGTAGGGCGTCATTTAGAACTGCAATATGTAATATGTATGTGTATGTTCGGGCCTGGCCGGTTTGGTTGCCAATTATCTCTTAGTGTAGCTGTGCTAGTAGAATTAAGTTGTGAATAGTATGAGGGGCCTGTCTTGTGGAGCTTCCCAGAATTTCTGCATCTGATTAGGTGTTGAATCACGTCGTTCCCTCTCCTCCCCCAACCAAAACTAAACTATCTACCTCAACCCAACCTCCCCCACACCAACCACCCAATTAGGTTGTGTATAATGACACTCCCCCCTCTTGTAACCATAACAGTGCCCCAGAACAGAAGTAGGAAAAGGGGAGCTCTCCCAGGGGGCATTAAGTCACCAGCAAACTTCCCTGCCTGGTGGCAGGGTGGCCGAGTTGTCGGGGAAAAGCCAAGGAGCAAAATCGAGCTTGGTTCCAGCAGGTATAACCAGTGTTAACAACTTGCTGATCACGCAGGTGGTGCACATCTCTTCTGTGTTGTCGGGTATCTGTGCCTCTGCCACGTTGAGTCCATTAGATTGGCACACATTATGCAGTATTCTATCCAGGAATGTCATTCAAAGTCACTGAGCCCAGTGCCCGTGGGGGTATGCTGTGAGGATTCAGGGGAGCGTCTCTTGCCACCGATGTGCTTTGCATATTTAAGAGCTGATTAAACATCAGTGAAGTAGTGAATGTGGCCATTGTATGTGATCTTGAGCTTGGCCAGATATTGTAGGGCATATGGAACCCCTGCCTGCTGTAAAATACTCTTCACTGGAGCAAAGTCGCGACGGGCTGCCAGTACGCAGGGTGTGAAATCTGGGTAGAATGAAATGTTGTTTCCCTGATTGTTTATACTTCCTCTCTCCCTGGTCAGACGGAGGATTGTGTTGTGACCCCGATAGTTGAGCAGGCAGGCCATAATTGGCCTAGGCATGGCTCCCACAGAAGGTCTGAGGCCTAATGAATGGTGCGCACATTCAACAATGGAAACTGTTGTGAGGTCAGGATCAAACAGCTCGCGCAGCAGAGACTCAACATATGTTTCCATTTTGGAGATAGATGTGGTTTCTGGTATTCCCTTGATGCACAGAGTGTTTCTCCAAGAATGGGCTTCCAAATCTTCATTTTTGGCTTTTATTACATTCCGCACTTTTTCCATTTGCAACAGATGCCCTTTGAATTCTAACTGATAGTCATGAGCGTCGGAGGCGCGGTTTTCAAGTTGGTCTAGGCATGCCTCATGGGTGTCCACTTGTTGTTTTACCTAATCCAGCCGGGAAGTGAGTATATCTAATTTAGAGTCAATTGTTTTGAGGCTGGATTTGACCTCTAGTAGGATGGCTCGGAGGTCATCGTATTGTCTTTCAGGGAGCCCCCCAGCACCAACCTCCCTATCGGATTCGGCCCCCGCATCTGTCAGCCGCATCAGTCTCTTATTTTCAAAGGTGAGCTTAGCCTGCTTTGCATCATTTTCCCCCATATTTCTGCCGTGTTGTGTTGCAGTGGCTTTCTTCCCGAGTTTTGCTATGTTTGTGTTGAGGGTTGTGGGTAAGCAGTACAGTTATATCCATATATCAGCCTGCCCAGCGGCTTCCACAGATCAGATCAGCGGCCGTATGATGGGTGAGTATTGGTTGGTTATTCGCAGTAGTTTATATTGCCTTGTTGTCTGCAGTTTGTGCTACACAGTCTCTCCGCCCCCCCAGCATTGCAGGGTCTAAGGAGCGGCTTGTGTTCTCTATTGGGGGGATCCAAGGGATGCACCGCTCACCTCAGGTATCTCGGTCTCCTTTTCTCGCTGTGGGATCTGCATCAGCCGTCCACGTTGTGGCCACAACTGTTGCTTGCCTTTTAGCTCAGGCAGCATGCTCTGGCCTTCTTTTTGGCTTAAACGCAGGGCCGTTTAGGGCAGCTGCAGTATCTTGGGCCTGCTCAGTGATGACCAACAGCAAGCGGGTTACGCCAGCACACGGCAGGGTGCAGATGCCTATGGTATGGTGCCGCCAGGGGGATCTCTCACCTTGTGTTTGCTGATGCATATTTGGCCCAACCGCGGCCCTCACTCTGACATCCACCGGGCCCACCAGATTCCTATCAGGTCCAAACCATGGCTCAGGTACCAGCTCTGCGTTTCCTCCGAATCTCCTGTCCCTGGCTCCCCCCTATTCGGGAGACCCGCACCTCACGGCAGGCCCAATCAGGCAGTACACCAGGGGCAGCCGTGGCCCAGACGGCAGGCGGGGCCACAGGACGATCCCAACGCCCCCTTCCCCGGGGGCGCGATCCACACATCAGGAAAAGCCAGCGATTTGGCTTTTGTTGCCTCCAGCAGGGATCTCCTAATACGCTCCGCTAGGCAGAATTAATGAAGGATACATTCTCGGCCCGCAGAGCCCTCTTAGTGAGAGGCCATCTTGCTGCTCGGTGAGACCACGACCTCCAGAAATCTTGCCATTACTTAAATTGTGTCATCACTCCTCAACGGTTTAAAACAAATTCTGCCTCTTTAACACCTTTCCCCCAAATACACTCTTAGCTCAGTGTACCTAGCAACCCAGTGCAACCAGTAGGTCACAAGTTCATAACACATTCTAGAAAGAACATACTACTTCCAAACAAGATACAGCAGGTGTGCTTTACTTCACAGATTCAAAAGCATATCAATGTCTGTATTGCATTTCATTTCTTAAACAACAGCCAATAATGAGACTTCTTGCTAAGGAATCCAACACAATATCTAATTTTATTCACTTTCATGCTGACAGCATCCAATGAAATATATCTTTTTTTTTTAAAAACACCTCCATTTTAACTGCTTTTCATTTGGAAAACTACCTTATTCAGCTCCAGCCTTCTCCTGACTGCTATTGCTCCTTCACTTCAAAATGCTTAGAGCATGGATTGTGGGCCACAGCTAATTCCATTGGGCTAAAGAGGCTGCAAAAAAGAGAGGTATTGACCGAGACTTGAGTTTGCCAAATGTGCAGATTACTTGGTTTGCCCAGAGATGGTTAACGTTTCATCAGTTGCTGGCTTTGGCTAAATCCATTGTGGGTTCCCAAACTCCTCATGATTGTGCACTGTGGTGGCAATGACCTAGGTACATTGACTGGAGAAGGGCTGGAAATCCCAATGAAAGAAACCTTTGCAGAACTGATGTCACATTTCCCTCACACTTTCATGGTGTACTATAATACATGCCAAAGACAGAAATGGAAGTGATCAAATCAATTCTGTCAACTGATTGATAAAGCCAGGAAACATGTTAATAAAACTGTTTCTACATTCCTCAGAGACCATTGCATAGGTTGTATCTATAACAACAATCTGCGTTTTGACATGCATGGAATTTATAGAAATGATGGAGTGCACTTTGCAGATGAAGGCAACAGGGTGTTTCTGAATAACCTGAAATTCTGCATCTGGTCTTATGTGTAGCAGCCATATACACACAACCAATACAACGGCTCTTGTCAGAGCCACCCTATTACCCGAAATATTGTGAAGTGTTTTTCTAAAGGTTTTTTTTTGCTTTACTTTTTGGGAATCTTCGCAACAACGTCGCGATCCCCATGGACACGTCGCGAAAACAGAAAACAAAAGCAGACATTCAATGGCCACCAACAAAAATAATATGTGAAAAAATACATTCTGAACATTGCCCTATACACATTACTATATACATACTTCTTTCAAAGCATGTTTAAACTCATATTTTTGTATTAAGTTTCTTTAAAAACAATTTTTCAGACCTTTTTTTATTTTCGTGGTTACTCGGAACATCGTGACGATGTCGTTAACCGTGACAATTGCGCCTTCTCCATAAAGTGAAAACACATACATGCACACACATTACAGTATTTTACACACTAGAGGTTTATTACTGTACACTTCTAACTCATGTTTTTCTAGTGTATTTCTAGAACAACCATCTCTAAAACCTATTTTATATTTTCACAGTGACTCCGGATATCACTATGACCAAGTGGAAAGCAAAAGTAGGATTTGAATAGCCACCACCACATTCAAAAATTAAAACTATAATTAATTCTAACCATCACAGTAGATAACTCACTATATAAATAACTCTATAAAAACATTTATCAGAATCTCAATATCTCTATCACATTGCGTATTAATGATTCACTGATTTTTGTTTTTTAATTATTTCCACCAATATTCGCAACACCGTCGGTAGACGCGATGTCCCCGTGACATCCCCACAACCGTACACGGGGGGATGCACTACCAGTCATGGCTTCATCGCGAATATCGCGCTCGATTGAAAAAAATAAATTTTGGACACATAGGGGCCGATTCCGATTCGGGCTGGAAAATATACCGACCGACTCGGTACGGGAATGTAGTCCGACCGACACGTACCGGCGCTGCCCAATCCGTGTAGCACGATGCAATGCATGTGAATTACGACCGACTCATACGGAACACAAGCCGAACGACCGAACCGCACGGAAACCAGCTATCCGGCCGGGAAACTACGCGAATAGAACCGACCGACACGCACCAGGAATGAACCCGACAGAAACGTACCCGCGAACTCTGACCCGCGCAGTACGATGCAATACGTGTAAAACCAGACCGAGTCACACAGAGCCCAAGCCGTACGACCGACACGCATACAAAACCGAGCCGAAGCAACCCAATACTCCGTGACCGACGCGTACGCCGCACATGAAACCCATCAGGAACACAGCTTGAAAGACTCGGAGAAGCCCGCACGAGCCAACTGCAGCGTCCTACTCGGTCAGAAGAACGTCTCCTACATGCCTAAAACCCACAAAGGAAAAATACAAAAAAAAGGGCCAAGCAAGCAATGACAAAGTCAATAAATACAGGGGGAAAAAACATGGAACAAAGACACACCCACAACTCCACCCATATAAAGGCCCCAAATCACCACCATGATCCTTTGCAAATTCAACTGACCTGCCAGCACAGAACACCATCAGACAGCAACCACAGACACACTCACAACTCATCCATCACACAAGCCACACACCATTAGCACCTCCCAAATAGCACCCTCACATACACCCAGCAAAACCTACACTCACCCACCCTCACTTGAACACTCACACACACACATCAATACCCACCACCATGCCCCCAAAGAAGAATCCAAAGTTTCTAGACAGTGAATTGGAAGTCCTGGTAGATGAAATCCTCAAGGTAGAGCCACAATTGTTTGGTACATTGGTCCAACAGACCTCCATGTCGCAGAAAACCAAGATGTGGGAGAGGATCGTCGACAGGGTGAACGCACAATCACCATGTTTGCGCACAAAGGAAGACATCCAGAACAGGTGGTATGATGTGCGCAGGAGGGTCAAGGACCTACTCAAGAAGGATTACGCCTTGAGTCAGCGCACCGGCAGTGGCCCTCCTGCCAAACCAGTATACCTCGGGCCGTGGGAGGAGAAGGTGCGGGCCATCCTACCACCAGAGAGCGTACATGGACTATCAAACATCCCAGAGCCTGGTGAGTACACAACCAATATACCCAATATTGTGTGACAATACACACACATCACTGTCAAGGGGATAGTCAAACCATGCACCCTTAGCAAATCCACAGCAACCAAAAGATAATCATCCCAAGATGTGTATGTTAGTTAGATAAACACAATACATGCCATCTCATAGTGATATGTAACTGTGTCATGACATGTACAAACCTAACAACAAATAGAGCAAGGCAGTGGCACAAATTTAACCAACAAACACAGTCAGATATTTTGCCACCACTAGAACACCACCTCACAGGGAAGCTGTCTGAAAGGAAGGAATTGTGTGTATGCTGGTGAAGTGAGTGTAGGCAATAGCATGATGGGAGTTGTAGTCACAGATATTGGTCACCCTCACAATTGGCCCATCAACACCACTCTGAACCATGCTCACATCACAGGGAGTGGAAAAGAACTGACAAGATGGCTGACACTGGGTACTGCTGTGGGGAGCACAAGGCCCTGCTGGGAACTGTGCACCAACCAACAGCAGGACACCACTGACTGACATCCTGAAAGCCAACTTGCACTCCCTGCAATGGAAGCACGTTCCATGTTGGGATATCTGGCTGGGTGGGAAGGAGGACTGACAGCTCTGACCATAGTTACAAGCAGCTTTTCTCACACACACCCTTAACACAAACTCCACACAACTCACCTGGGAGAATGCAATGCCTCACACTCTAATTAAATATCCCACAAAGAACAACCACACTGGGTTATGCTGTGTGAAGCACAGGGACACTTTTGGGACTTGTAGCCAAACAAACGCCAGGACAACACTGTCAGCCGTCCTGTCAGCACAGGCACACTACCCCACAGGGAAGCAGAGTCAAAAGGAAGGAAGTATGGGCATGCTGGGAAGGGGGGTGTAGGCAATAGCATGATGGGAGTGGTAGTCACAGCTCAACATCCCCCATCCACATGGCCCAGCAAGCTCACACTGAAGCATGCACACCTCACAGGCAGTGAAAAGCCACTTCAAAGATGTCTGACACTGGCCTCAGCTGTGGGGAGCACAAGGCCCTACTGGGAACTGTGCACCAACCAACAGCAGGACACCACTGTCAGCCATCTTGCCATTGCTGTCACACTCACACACAGTGAAGTCGACTCAAAAGGAAGGAAGTATGGGCATGCTGGGAAGGGGGGTGTAGGCAATAGCATGATGGGAGTTGTCACAGATATTGGTCACCCTCACAATTGGCCCATCAACACCACTCTGAACCATGCTCACATCACAGGGAGTGGAAAAGAACTGACAAGATGGCTGACACTGGGTACTGCTGTGGGGAGCACAAGGCCCTGCTGGGAACTGTGCACCAACCAACAGCAGGACACCACTGTCAGCCATCTTGCCATTGCTGTCACACTCACACACAGTGAAGTGGACTCAAAAGGAAGGAAGTATGGGCATGCTGGGAAGGGTGGTGTAGGCAATAGCATGATGGGAGTTGTAGTCGCAGATATTGGTCACCCTCACAATTGGCCCATCAACACCACTCTGAACCATGCTCACATCACAGGCAGTGAAAAGCCACTTCAAAGATGTCTGGCACTGGCCTCAGCTGTGAGGAGCACAAGGCCCTGCTGTGAACTGTGCACCAACAAACAACAGGACCACACTGTCAGCCATCTTGCCATTGCTGTCACACTCACACACAGTGAAGTCGACTCAAAAGGAAGGAAGTTTGTTTTGTTTGTTTACGGAGTTTTATATAGCGCGAACTTAACCCGGTATCGGGTATCAGAGCGCTTTACATAGCACCAGTTGCGTTACATGAAGACACATTCATTTTTGTTAGGCACGGGGAGATTAAGTGATTTGCCCAGAATCACAGGATGTTCAGCGTCAGTATGGGCATGCTGGGAAGGGGGTGTAGGCAATAGCATGATGGGAGTTGTAGTCACAGATATTGGTCACCCTCACAATTGGCCCATCAACACCACTCTGAACCATGCTCACATCACAGGGAGTGGAAAAGAACTGACAAGATGGCTGACACTGGGTACTGCTGTGGGGAGCACAAGGCCCTGCTGGGAACTGTGCACCAACCAACAGCAGGACACCACTGACTGACATCCTGAAAGCCAACTTGCACTCCCTGCAATGGAAGAACGTTCCATGGTGGGATATCTGGCTGGGTGGGAAGGAGGACTGACAGCTCTGACCATAGTTACAAGCAGCTTTTCTCACACACCCCTTAACACAAACTCCACACAACTCACCTGGGAGAATGCAATGCCTCACACTCTAATTAAATATCCCACAAAGAACAACCACACTGGGTTATGCTGTGTGAAGCATAGGGACACTTTTGGGACTTGTAGCCAAACAAACGCCAGGACAACACTGTCAGCCATCCTGTCAGCACAGGCACACTACCCCACAGGGAAGCAGAGTCAAAAGGAAGGAAGTATGGGCATGCTGGGAAGGGGGGTGTAGGCAATAGCATGTTGGGAGTGGTAGTCACAGCTCAACATCCCCCACCCACATGGCCCAGCAAGCTCACACTGAAGCATGCACACCTCACAGGCAGTGAAAAGCCACTTCTAAGATGTCTGACAATGGTGCTCTGTTGTGGGGAGTACCAGGCCCTGCTGGGAACTGGGCACCAACCAACAGCAGGACACCACTGACTGACATCCTGAGAGTTAACCTGCACCCACTGCAAGGGTGGCATGCTTCATGGTGGGATAACTGGGCTAGGGGGAGAAAGAGGTCCGGATGTCAACCAAATACCACCAATGCTGGTCATGCACACAACTCAACATCCACATTGAAATGCATCAGGTTGGCAGGACAATGAGCCACACCAATATCAACCTCTGACTGTGACAACTTAGGACAATGCAATGTACAGGGCCGCATCCAGAGGTACAGTCACAACTGTCATGTGTTTGAACCATTGATGTCTGCAGAAACATAACATACATTGTGTGTCTCTTCCAAAAACAGGTGATGATGGGGACACAGCAGCAGATGAGGAGGAGTCCCTGTCCCAGGCTCCGGTGGCCCCTGAGCTCTCTGGTGTGGAACAGCCTCTGCCCTCATCGGATGGCGAAGACCAACCTGGCACCTCCGGTGTGAGTCATCATGCAGCACCAGCAGGACCACCATCTGCACCCCCTGCACCCATTCCTCCAACATCTGCCAACACACAGACCACCCCCGCCGACACAGACAGACCAAGGACACTGAATGACAACAGTACAGGGACCCCATCCGACCGTGAAGCAACGGACAACAACCCCAGTACCAACCCCCAAGGGGGCCTAGGGTCACCTGTGCGTGCCACCGCAGGTCCCGCACGTGTGGCCAGGAGTGGTGGGAGGAGTGGTAGGCAGAGGTCGCTGTTTGCAGAGGGGTCTGGACTGCATGATGACCCACAACTGGTACGCATTGCTGATGCGTACCAGAATAGCACCGGAGAGGTCAGCCAGGTAGTGGGGATCCTCAAGGACATTCAACAGCAGCAGGCTGCCCATCATGCCCGCTTGGACTCCCACATGTCCCGTGTGGAGACACACATATCTGGCATGGAGTCCAAGTGGGACACATTGGAAGAACTGACAGCGGTGCAGAGGGACATATTGACATGCCTCCGCCAGATTAGCACCAACATGTCCACACCTCCCTGTGTGCCCACAACATCTGGTGCCGCAACAACTGCAACTGCCACAGGGAGGGAGGATGACTCTGGTGGAGAGTCCTCTGCACCGCAGCGGCCTGCACATGAGGGTCCCCCCAGAAAGAAGAGGGGTCGTCCGAGGAAGGACAACTGAGAGGCCGATGGCCATGTACATCCCCCAGGAACCCAACACCTGTTCTGGAAATTCTCCTTTGTGTGCAAACTGTTCACCCTGTCGAATGCAACACAACTCTCCCACATGACATGGGGAGTTTAAGTTGGACTAATGTATCAGATGACTGTGGACTTTACTCAGGACATTTCTGCTACCAACACTTCCAACTCATCTGGGAACTTTGGATTCCAATCCCAATGTACAGCACCCACCATCCTGTGCACTATCCTCACACATCTATGTAAATAAACTCACTAATACACCATACTTGCCTCTGTTGTGATTCCAACGTTGTTTTTGTCATCGAGATGATGATCTGCTAAATGACACTGTGCATGCTAACTGCTACAGCAAGTTCAACACCGTCATGTGAGTCATAACGACGTGACACCTATGAGGGAGACACACCACTAGGGCTACACAACACATACACACCAGGGCCATCTGACTCATCGCCTACACTGATGTTGCCAGGAAATACAGTGGAATGCACAGACACCACACCTATTCAGAGTCTGTGTTAACTAGCCCACAGGTGCAGTAAGCAAATGTCAGTCAGATGTGTGACCACAGACAACGCACATCCCAAAGTGAAGCACAGGTTTATTACACATTTGCAACATGTTGTTTCCACTACAGATGCAAGGTAATCCCACGTGGCAGTGGCCACACAGTCAACAAGTGTAGAAGAAATAAAGTCCAGGGGTGTGTGGCACATCACCTGTAGGGAAACAACTGCTTCCACCCTGGAAGCTGAATCATGGTGTCGGGGGATCCGAGTTGACCAAACAACTCTGAAAGTACCCTGTGAAGGACAGACATAACACACAGTCAAAAGCACTGAAGAACAGGACAGAACTGCAATACTCATGCCCAATACATGTCACAAGATACCGACACAAAACCAAGTTAGCATGTCAACACTGTTGGGGAGTACAGACTACCTGTAAGGACACATCGCTGCACGCATCCAGTCAAGTAGCACATGGCCACACTCAAACAGCAACAGAGCACCACCAACACATATCATGCAAACTCAAATCATTGACATGACATCTCTGTATACTCACATTCAGCTGAAGAAGTTGGTGATGAGCTGTGTGCGGACATCACCCTCATCATCATCATCATCACTGGCATCGTGGCCCAGGCCAGGATCCTCCACAGGTGGCGGATGTTGGTCATCGTCATCCAGGATGAGAGGCAACTCCTTCCGCACTGCCAGGTTGTGTAGCATGTAGCAGACGATGAAAATCTTGCACACCTTTGCAGGGGCATATGGGAGGGCCCCTCCTGTCTTGTCCAGGCAGCGAAAGCGGCTCTTCAGGAGACCAAATGTCCGCTCGATCACTCTCCTGGTCCGACCATGTGCCTCATTGTAGCGCATCTGGGCTGGTGTCACAGGGTTCCTGAGGGGTGTCAGAAACCACGGCATGTTGGGGTATCCGGAGTCACCTACATACAGACAATTGCACATTAGCTGAGTTGGAAAAGAGGGTGAAATACAACATTGCAGAACACACACAATGGTACAAAGTCAGTACACACCGACAAGCCAGGCACGCTGGTTCTGCATCTGTGACATCATCCTCGGGATGCGACTACTCCTCATCACGTAGGCATCGTGTGCGGAACCGGGGAAACGGGCACACACATGTGAGATGCTCATATCTGCAAGACATACCACCAGAGCATTGATAGAATGGTAATGTTTCCTGTTCCTGTATGCCTGCTCATGTGCCTGTGGTGGTACCAAAGCCACATGTGTCCCATCAATGGAGCCAATGACATGTGGCATCCTCCCCAGGGCATAGAAGTCACTCTTGACGACAGTGAGTTGTTGACGTTTAGGGAAATAGATGTACTGGTTCAGGTATCTCAACATCGCCTCCAAAACATCGCGTAGCACACGGCTGAACATGGTCTGTGACATCCCACCAGCAGACGCCACAGTGTGTTGAAAGGGACCGGTGGCAAAGAAGTGTAGGGCTGCCATCACCTTCACCTTGGGGGTCAGCGCTGTAGGGTATGGCCGGCCAGGTTGCAAATGTGGGGCCAACCACACCGCCAATTCCTCAATCAGCGGCCTGTTGAAGCGGTACCGTCGGATGCAGTCACGTTCAACCATGGTTGCAAGGTCAGGGAATGGTCTATGGACAGCTGGTGCCCTGCAGTGCATAGGTGAACAAAGAAAGATTGTCAGTCACCCCACATATGTGGCATTGACCATACTCAATATCACATGATACATCATTACGAGACACAAGTACTTGATGTGTGTGCCGTTCTGTATGGACATATATGGCACCTACATGGCCAACATCTAACATCACAGTTCAACATGTGTTGACAACAAGTTACAGGTTGTGCTATGGGAAATCATTAGGCTGTGTCACAGTACCCATGTACTGCTGTCACGTTCCAAACACACACCACAGTGACAAGTGAGGACAGATGTGCCACAGGCATCACACCTCTTTGACAGGTAGATTCCCAGGGACCCTGTATTGCCACATGGACACTGGCATGACATGGCGTATCATGTACACGTCAGCAAAACAACCATGACTCCCACAGGTAGTGGCCCCTGTTGCCTCTGCAGGACAGACATGGACGTCTGTGACACACACACGCACAACATCAAAGTCGATGCACAAACAACATGGATGTGGAGACTGTCTCCCATTGTGCACATGGAATCAGAGACATCTGAAACACAACATGCACACAGACTGTGGAGGGCCATCACAATCGTGGCAATGGGTCATCCTGTGACGTACATACCTTCCCACATGGGACTCAGGGTGTATGTGACATGACATACACATACACAACCTGGAAATGTGACCATGCCACATGCTCTGAACTGAACAGTTGCACATCACAGTGGTCATGTGCACAACACACAAAGGATTCTGTCCCCATGAACACGTGCACAGCCTGGGAGTGGCTGCCCCCAAGTGCCACCAAAAAACCACATGTTGACCCCCATACACACACAGGTAATGCAGCCTTACATGCCGTAGGATACAGTGTGGACAGGCTGTGGTGTTGTAGGTGTGCCCCTGAGTCCCTGGCAAGTAATTGTGGCTGGCATACGTTCACCAGTGACAACCATGGTGACATATGCGAGTGACTTGTACAGGGACGCGTCGTACAGCAATGGACCGATTGGTGCGCACGCATTGGCCATTGCATATGATGTGGACGGATGCGTGTTGTGTTTAGAAATACGCGTTGTACAACAATGGACCGATCGGTGCGCACGCATTGGCCATTGCATATGATGTGGACGGATGCGTGTTGTGTTTAGAAATACGCGTTGTACAGCAATGGACCGATCGGTGCGCACGCATTGGCCATTGCATATGATGTGGACGGATGCGTGTTGTGCTCCGAAATCCGCGTCGTACAGCAATGGACCGATCGGTGCGCACGCATTGGCCATTGCATATGATGTGGACGGATGCGTGTTGTGCTCCGAAATCCGCGTCGTACAGCAATGGACCGATCGGTGCGCACGCATTGGCCATTGCATATGATGTGGACAGATGCGTGTTGTGTTTAGAAATACGCGTTGTACAGCAATGGACCGATCGGTGCGCACGCATTGGCCATTGCATATGATGTGGACGGATGCGTGTTGTGTTTAGAAATACGCGTTGTACAGCAATGGACCGATCGGTGCGCACGCATTGGCCATTGCATATGATGTGGACGGATGCGTGTTGTTTTTCGAAATACGCGTCGTACAGCAATGGTCCGATCGGTGCGCACGCATTGGCTATGGCCTGACATGGTAACGGACGCGTTTTCGAACTTTAACGAGTCGGATGCAGTGAATTCAGTTGGCCACCCACAACAATGTTGCAAATTCATGGGTGTCATGAAGTTGAACTTTTGAAGGATGCTGTGGGCGTGTATAAGTGGTGCAATTCCATGGATTGGCCAGATTCAGAAGATGCAAACGACTTGGACCTATCACTTTGGACACATGGGACAGTATCTGCCTCTGCAGCACACATATAATGCTGGCTGTTCCCCTGAGAGCTCACTTGCCTGCACTACATGCTCCAGGACGACATCTGCCACCACCACTGCTGCTATCTCTGCATCCTCTGGCTACTGCAATGGCACATACTGTGGATAGAGCCCCAGCCTTCAGCACTGAGGAGAACCAGGCCCTGCTGGACAGCCTCCTTCCACAGTACAGCAAGCTGTATGGGAAACCAGGGGAGCAGGTGAGTGTGCTGTCCACTGCCTTACTAATTGTGCATGTTGTCTGACTAGCAAGACTTACAGTGTGTACACCAGTGGCTAGCATGCTCACTGAGTAGTTGTCACCCCCAAAGTGTGTAGTCACATGCACTGAACAGATATAGTGCAGTAACAGTGCATTCCAACAAGGTTTGACTTCCCAGGCAATGATACCATTTAGTAACTGCTGGCAAACTGTTCATAGCCATAGTTGCACTACCTGTGTACATCATTTGCCCCTGTGATTGAGACATGTATATCCAACTGTGTGATGCACGGAAATGTTGCATGTGTAGTAATGGCCTTTTCACTTTGTCATCCTCACAGGTTGATGCCCACCAGAAGCAGGAGATCTGGCTGACCATCGTCCAGGCAGTACGATCTGGGTGGGTCTACAGGCGCAGGATCCGCAACTGCCAGAAGAGGTGGCAGGACCTTCGGGGCTGGACCCGGAGGATCGCAAGGGTCCAGCTGAAGCTGTTGCCTCCTCGCAGGAGGGGCGGACACCGGACCCTGACCCCCACCTGCTCCGGATCCTGGCGGTGGTCTTCCCTGACCTGGATGGGCAGCTGAAGGCCAGACAGCAGCAAGGAGGGGTAAGTGCTAGCCTTAACTGTGTACTATGACTAACATGCTCTATGCACTCCTTTAGCCTGGTTCCACTTCCACAGTACAACTGTCATGTCGTCCTGGACTCATGTCCCTCACTTGTGTCATGCCCCCTCCCCATCTGATACACAGGTGTGGCCCTTACAGTCTGTGACTTAGGTCACTTGGGTACTGTGTACTTGCAGTTACCTGTGGTTCAAGTTGGGGACAGCATCAGTTACAGGAACTTTGTGGTGGGCTGCATGGGTGGTACAATTGCTCACAATGCCTGTCATCTGACATGTACTCTGGGTATGGCTTTAATATGTGTTCCAATTGCTGCTCTGTCTCACCACATGTCTGGGGTATGTGCCACACACCCATGCTGCAGCAGAGACCAAGGTAGGAGCCTCAGAAGTATGTCCATCATGTGTGTGACACATGCATAGCCACCTGCCTAGTGTTCAGGGTAATACCATGTTGCACATGGAACAGGACTGTAATGCCTACTCCGTACATCGAAGGCACTCTCTTCTCCCACTCCCGTGTGTCAGCATACATATTGGGCATTGTGAAGAGTGCACTCAGGTGTATGCCTCTGTGTCACCGTGGTGTGGCCTTGCTTTTTGGACTCCTGGAGTGTTTAACAATTCGGGGTGGCCAGCCATCTGCGTTGTGACTATGGGATCTGCACATAGGTTAATGCATAGGTCTCTGATCCCTTGAATGTGCACAATGTTGTATGAAACATTGAGGTGCAGGCAGCTTTGGTTCATTCTCATCAGACGGTGAAGTGCTCATGTGTATGGATTTGTGTTTGCAGTCACTCAAATGTCTCATTTGATTGACGTGGGATCATCTTAGTCCTCATGATGTGGGTGGCCAGGGGTGCACATGTGCACCTGTCAGCTACAGGGCTTGCATTCCAAAAACTTCCATGATTGTGACATAGTGCAGACTGGTGTTGTGTGTATGCACTGCCCCTGTGACAGGAGACAGTTATGACTGACTTGCCAGACAGGCCTGGGCCATGACATTCAAATCGCAAAGGGTGATCCAGCAGTAGTGTGATATGTCCTGCATGCACACCATTGTTGCATTGTCTATCAGGACATGAGGACATCATTGTGTCTGGTGATGGAAGCAAAACCCGCATATCAACAGAGACTCTGCCCATCACTTTTCCTGACACATGTACTGAGTCAGTGGCAGGAGATGGCATGTGTTTGGAGTGACACATTTCCATATGTTCTCTTGGATGTCCAACAACTGTGTATGTGGTGCATGTGTGCACATATGATTAGTCGCATACAACAGGCAGCAGACAGATGGGTGCATGGACAGGTAGGATATGTGTGGCATGACTGACTGTCAGGCAGACAATTGGCTTCTTCAAATCAGTGTCAGAACTTATTGCAATGTCTAGCAAATGATGGCAGGGCTTGCTCTGTGATGTGCTGTACTTACTGTGGTGTGTGTGGTCAGTACAGGTGACTAATGTTGCTCTGTTTATCCTGATTGTTTGCAGATACATCCACGGCCACAGGAGGAGACAGCTCCACGGACCAAGAGGAGCGGCAGAGCCAGACTGGGTCCACTGCAGGGGAGAGCGAGGGACCCAGTGGCACGGAGGGTGAGGGGAGCCACACTGAGGAGACCTCAGCTACGACCACCTCGGCTGGGGAAAACAGCACTTCCAGTGAGGACTCCCTTGTGGAGGCGGGTGTCAGCAGACCAGAGGCAACATCAAGCAAGTCTGTCCCCGCCACCACCACCATCTCCACCCTCCCATCTGCTCCCATCCCACATGTCCGTGGAGGCTCCCGTGTAGGGGAGCTTGTCTCCTTCATGCCAGGCACCACACCCCCTGCCTCTATCCCCCCTGCTGCCCTGAGTGTGGAGTCTGTGGACTTGCTGAAACAGATCCATGTAGGGCAGACATCAATGCTGAGTGTCCTCCATGCACACATGGGTCTGTTGACACAACTGGTGTCATTCATGGAGGGCATGTCATCTGGCATGTCTGCCCTACATCGGACCAATCAGTCCATGGCCTCCTCACTGATGGCAGCAGTGTCCCTCCTGCAACAGTCCCTTACCCCTCCTACCTCTGCCCCAGCCACAATCCCCAGCACCCTACCTGTCCCAAGCACACACACAGGCACCGGGACGCACCAGCACAGACACAAGCAGCACACAGACACACAAGCCAAAATACAGACGCACACGCACGCACAGTCAGGGGACTGATACCTCACTCTCAGGGGATGGGGCACAGACACACACACACGCATCCACGAGCACTCCGCAGTCCTCAGATACCTCTCCCTCCAAAACCCCTTCCCTTGCCTCACCTGCAACCCCCCCCTCCCAGAAGCTCTTCCTCTGTGAGCTTGGCCTCTTCCCCACAGACCCATCTGACACAAAGTCCAGGCGGAAGAGGCGACCACCACACAGAGGGGAGTGTCCCTCACACCCGGACACCCTCCCCCAGGCACAGGCAGACTGAGGACCCCATTCAAAAGTCCCCCCGGACCAGGAAGGGCAAGACCCCACCACCACCACCACGCAGCTCCACCACACAGTCTCTCTCCTCCATCCCCCAGGCCACCACTCCACAGGTTCCACCGCCACACCCTGCCCCAGGTTCCCCCACACACCGATACCGAATCCCCAAACTGCTTAGGCCCTCCCCCTACCACTTGCTCTTCCACCCCCAAACCAGACGCTCTGCCTGTTTGTGCCACTGGTGTGGAGACCGGGTCCCCCCTCTGTCCTGCCCACCTCATCTGCCCCCCTTCCACTCCCTTGGAGTTATGCACTGCAGTGAGTCCACAACCACCCCGTCTGACTCGGGCACTGCAGTGGGGACCCAGTCCACTCCATCTGACCGGCCCACTGCAGTGGTTGCAGCACCCACACCATCTGACTTGTGCCCTACAGTGGTGCCGGCCCCCACTGAGTCAGACACCTCCACTGCAGTTGCCGGTGACACTCCTGCACCCACCACCCCTTCACTGCCTCCTGCGGTGCCTGGCCTGCCCCTTGTATGCCCCTCCGAGGGGGATGTCCCCTGTCCGTACCAGTGCAGGCAAGCAATGGGTGACAAGTTATCACATATCACCCTGTTGGGACTGTGTATTTGGACTGGCCATTGGCCTTAGTTTCTTTTGGACTTAAAATTTTAGTTTCACATTTGCTGAATAAAGCCTCTTTTTGTTTACTTGTGGTTTTTCTTTGGATGTACATGATGTAGATGAGTATCATCATGCATTTGCAGTTGTAATAGTGTTCAGATCAGGAAAATGAAGTGTTGCTGTGATGGACTCCATGTGGTCCATGGGATATGTGTCCCAATGTAGTCTGGATCTATAGCATCCTTTGCTGCAGTCTGAGGGTGTAATGTTCAGCATTTGACACAGGGATGTACGTTTTGCATTTGTAAATTAACATCTTTGGCTTACACTGATGCACATCTGGTGGGCTTACCACTGTTCAATGTTTCTATTTCCCTGACTGTGTGCCCATCTCCACTGGACATGCAGTTTACCACATCAATGTTGAAGGACTCATCTGTGTATACAGTGCAACTTGCTTGACAAGTGTTTTGGGTGTATGCAGATGACTGACGTGACACTCCCGTACCCAGGCTGATGTGAGCAGAGCCTTCAGTGTGTTGTAGTTGTTGACTCACTGACCGAGTGTTCTGCTGACATGTTTGAGTCGTGCACAGACAAGGTTTGGCATAGCAGAACTTCCACAGGAGTGGAGTGCCCTCATGGCAGTGTGTAATCCCGTGACATTGCCTGGGCCCGTGTTGTGTGTTGTGTGAGCATGTCTGTGTGTGTTCCCTTCCCTTTTCCTACACAGGCTGTGTCCCTACAGATGTTCCTCTTTGTGATGCTTGCTGAGTTGTCCTGTGTTCATCCAGTATCTTGGACCTGGTTTCTTCGGGATGTGGGTGCATGGCAAACTAATGTTCATCAGGTTGTCATCCCTAGTTGTCTTTGTTGTCAGGGTTGGGGATGTGGGCAAACGCAGATGGGACACAGTCAGGATTCCCCTTGGCACTTGTTGGTTACACGAGTCATGTAATTTACAGTTTGTGGTAGCTTTCAGTGATTGTGACACGTTGTGTGCAGTGACTGCTGCCACTCCTCAGGGTCAGAGCTGCAATGTTGGAAGTTGTCTATGTGTGTTCTTTGTGGGTCACCTTGGCTTCTTCATTGGTGTGTGACTGTGGCCGGGATCCCATTGATTGGGGTGGATTTCACGTCATGCCCATATACGGTGTACTGTGCAGTGTGTCAGACATTCAAGAGTCTTGTTGACTGGCCATGTGTGATGGGTTTCTGCACCTTAGTTCCCACCACCACCCCTGGGATTGTCATGGGTGCATGTGCAATGTCACCAGTCCATGTGAGCTTCACTGCTGCACATTGGTGGAGAACAAGGTGTGTGGTGTTGAGTGTGTGCAAATGTGAGTTGTTGCACGGCTAGACCCCTACCTCCATATTGGCCTTGGCTGACAGGCCGTGCTGATTGATTTGTGCTTGTTTAGGTGTGATGGTAGTTTGTGAACCTTTGTCATCACAGTGGGATTATCATGCAGGCTAGTGTCACCACAATGTGGGGTCCCTGGGGGTAGTGCTGTGGTGGGTCTGTCTCTTGCTGTGTTAGTTGCTGTTCCTACAAGCTTGTGTGACATGTGTAATTTGGGCTCCCTCTCATCTAACAATGCCTGATTGCCCACATAGGGGAATCCGATCCATGAGTTACTTTTGTGTGGCACTGTATACACATCTGTGTAATTGGGATTCAGGCCTCCTCATGTGTTGTGTGGTTGCCTGGGGACACTGGCACACACCCCCATCACCTGTTGTGTTTGATATGCAGTGTGAGGCTGCCTGTTTGTGTTTGTGCATCTGCACCACTGCATTGGCATATCTTTAGTGTGCCATTGGCTGTATGTTGTTTGGAGGATTTCCCTGCTGTCCCTGGGACTCCTAGGTCATCAGTCAGCACAATAATCATGGTTTGTATGTCCCATTGCTACCATGGTATGGTATTTGTTCACCTCACATCTACAGTCTCCACAGGATATCTACATTTGTGTGTCCATTGGTGCAGATATGTGGGTCTGCATTATGATGGTCACTTCTGTCATTGTGTAATTGATAAATGTTGACAATGTCAGCCCCCATGGGTGATGCTTGTCTACACATGGCCAAAGGTATGTTTTATTTGCACTGCACTGTTTGCCTCACCCAATCTATGTTGCTATGGGACACAACCACTACTTTGCCACTGATGTGTTTGTTGTTGTGTGACCAGGAATCATCCATGCTGTTTGGCAGTTGCAGCTTTTTCCATGACAACACTTACCTTTTGGTCACTGTGATGATGGGGGTTTAGACCCCATTGCCACAATGTTCAAAATGTGCTTCAGCTATGGACCCCACACTTACATTTTGGTCACTGTGATGATGGGGGTTTAGACCCCATTGCCACAATGTTCAAAATGTGCTTCAGCTATGGACCCCACACTTACCTTTTGGTCACTGTGATGATGGGGGTTTAGACCCCATTGCCACAATGTTCAAAATGTGCTTCAGCTATGGACCCCACACTTACCTTTTGGTCACTGTGATGATGGGGGTGTAGACCCCATTGCCACAATGTTCAAAATGTGCTTCACTTATGGACCCCACACTTACCTTTTGGTCACTGTGATGATGGGGGTTTAGACCCCATTGCCACAATGTCAAAATGTGCTTCAGTTATGGACCCCACACTTACCTTTTGGTCACTGTGATAATGGGGGTTTAGACCCCATTGCCACAATGTTCAAAATGTGCTTCAGTTATGGACCCCACACTTACCTTTTGGTCACTGTGATGATGGGGGTTTAGACCCCATTGCCACAATGTTCAAAATGTGCTTCAGCTATGGACCCCACACTTACATTTTGGTCACTGTGATGATGGGGGTTTAGACCCCATTCCCACAGTGGTCATAGTCTGCTTGCATTGTGGAGGCCACACACATTTATGTGTGACACATGTGATAGGGGGTCACATTGTATGTTCAATGTCATGTTCAGTGTTGTAGGCATTTGACACAGACTACACACTCTTGTCATGATGTTGGGGGGATGTCTTTTTCTGACATTCCTTATGTTGGAGTATGCTGGTTGTGTCATGCATTACCCGTCCTATGAGTGGGGATGGTAGTAGTGGTAGGCATCCAGGCCCCCATGAGTTGGGTGGTGGTAGTGGTAGGCATCCATCCCCCTATGATTGGGGATGGTAGTAGTGACAGGCATACAGGCCCACATGAGTAGGGGTGGTGGTAGTGGTAGGCATCCAGGCCCCCATGAGTAGGGGTGGTGGTAGTGGTAGGCATCCAGCCCCCTATGAGTGGGGATGGTAGTAGTGACAGGCATCCAGGCCCACACGAGTAGGGGTGGTGGTAGTGGTAGGCATCCAGGCCCCCATGAGTAGGGGTGGTGTTAATGGTAGGCATCCATCCCCCTATGAGTGGGGATGGTAGTAGTGACAGGCATCCAGGCCCCCATGAGTAGGGGTGGTGGTAGTGGTAGGCATCCAGGGCCCCATGAGTAGGGGTGGTGGTAGTGGTAGGCATCCAGGCCCCCATGAGTAGGGTGGTGGTAGTGGTAGGCATCCATCCCCCTATGAGTGGGGATGGTAGTAGTGACAGGCATCCAGGCCCACATGAGTAGGGGTGGTGGTAGTGGTAGGCATCCAGGCCCCCGTGAGTAGGGGTGGTGTTAGTGGTAGGCATCCATCCCCCTATGAGTGGGGATGGTAGTAGTGACAGGCATCCAGGCCCCCATGAGTAGGGGTGGTGGTAGTGGTAGGCATCCAGGCCCCCATGATTAGGGGTGGTGGTAGTGGTAGGCATCCATCCCCCTATGAGTGGGGATGGTAGTAGTGACAGGCATCCAGGCCCACATGAGTAGGGGTGGTGGTAGTGGTAGGCATCCAGGCCCCCATGAGTAGGGGTGGTGGTAGTGGTAGGCATCCAGGCCCCCATGAGTAGGAGTGGTGTTAGTGGTAGGCATCCATCCCCCTATGAGTGGGGATGGTAGTAGTGATAGGCATCCAGGCCCACATGAGTAGGGGTGGTGGTAGTGGTAGGCATCCAGGCCCCCATGAGTAGGGGTGGTGGTAGTGGTAGGCATCCATCCCCCTATGAGTGGGGATGGTAGTAGTGACAGGCATCCAGGCCCACATGAGTAGGGGTGGTGGTAGTGGTAGGCATCCAAGCCCCCATGAGTAGGGGTGGTGGTAGTGGTAGGCATCCAGGCCCCCATGAGTTGGGTGGTGGTAGTGGTAGGCATCCATCTCCCTATGAGTGGGGATGGTAGTAGTGACAGGCATCCAGGCCCACTGTTGTATTCCTCTTAGGGTGTCCTTATATAGGCACAATTCGCCCTGCCCTTATATAGGCATAAAATCCAAGTCCTTATTTAGGCATTAAACCGTGCACTCCAAATACAGGCATGGTCTCCGACATCCGTCCACCCTAACGTCACAACGAGTTCTTGAAAAACAGACCCTTAGGCTTCGGGAGTTCCCCTAGCACAGGACTATTGATTTCTTCAAGGACTCATCTATTATGCATGAACTGTTATACCTTAGGGGTTCATTCATGACGTCTTCCGCTGTCCGATTCACGTCAATGCTAACATTCTAAGGTACCTCTCAGGTATAAATATACCTTCCCTAGCCCTTGTAAACTAGAGGAGACCTCGACTTCAGAGGAGCCCGTTTCCCGGCCTGACGCACTGAGAAGACGCTGTCATCCCTGCACGCAGAGAGTCCAGCTTCCAGTGATCTGACTTCCCTCGCGGGGTGTTGGAGTTCGAGTCTGGCAAGAGATTCCCACCTCTCTCATTCTTAAGGTATGGGGCTGACTAGAACCTAGAGGGACTCTTGGCATACTAGGCATACTAGGCATACTAGACTTAACTTACTCTTAGTATACCATAGTAAGGAATACTTCACCTACTTCATACCTCTCCCTACACCTAGGTTAGGTTAGGAACATTGGGGTAGAACTAGCTTAGAAACGCATCGTATGAGTACTCGCATTTTTAGTCTGTGTTATTTATGTAAATGAATATCTACTAAAGATCATGCTAGCGCAGTATTATTTATTTCTACTGCTTACGCTGTACATTATTTATCTTGCATACTGTCTTGTGATCGTAACAGCACATTTTACTTACACAAGAAACAAGACTGTTCAATAAACCTTTTATTGAAACGCCCGTCTATTCTTTCTGTGTAACTTTGAGGAAAACTAAGCATGCACGATTGAGCTGAGTGAAATAGTTATCTATTGTTTCCACGACTCTGGGACACGTTCTGATTCTAAAGGGAAACAAAGTTGTCATGTTTTGCGGCTGCCAGAAACTACTCCCTTCTTGTTTGTCAAGGAGTTTCTAGTGGCCTCTGAGCTAGCTGGCACAAGTAATTAAGTTTAATATACTCGATAGGAACATACTGACCGTAGTCCTATGTCAAACCTATAGGGGATATTATTCCAATGCGCAGAGCCTATTAGGGAAATAGGAGCTACACTACATGGCGCCCAACGTTTGGTAAGGCGGTAATTTAACGTTAGATACTGAGGGGCATATTTACGTTTCCTGGCGCATCCCTGCAAATCAGCAGGGATGCGCCAGGAAACATGCGACACGCATCTCAATCCTTGCGCCTCCACGGATGCGCCGCATTTACAATGCGGCGCATCATGGTGCAGGAAATGCAGATGCGTGTCGCATCTGCTGCCGTAACGTTAGCGCAGTGCTGGAGTTGTGTCGCGGGCGCGACGCAACTCCAGCACTGTGCCAACCATGCCCATGTCTAACATGGTGCGTCAAGCCTCACGCCTGCTTCAAGCAGGCGCAAGGTTTTGACGCAGCGGGGTCGGGAAAGTGACTGAGTGAAATCTTGTAGATTTCACTCAGCCACTTTCCTAGGCGTTCCTGCGCCGGAACGCCCCCTGCGCCAGTACGCCCACATGAAACCTGACGCAGGTTTCATGTGGCGCAGGGCTTACAACGTGACGCATCTCCCTAGATGCGTCACGTTGTAGATACCCCGCAGCATGGCGCTGGCTTTACGCCGCCGCTGCGTCACAGAAGTGACGCAACGGCAGCACAAAAGTGGCGCAAGGGGCTTGTAAATATGCCCCTGAGTAACTCAGCCGTGCCTTTTCTCTCAGAGACCCCTACCCATATACTCCAAAAGTCGTCTGGAGTGGGCAGGGTTAAGTATCCGCCACGGCTACATAGGGAAGTACCCTATATATTAGCTGCTTGGTTTGCTCAACGTTGAAGGATACAGTGTTCCAAAATATTGTGCACCTTATCTTTGTTTCCTTGAAACTTGTTCTACATTTTTCAAACAACAAAATGCCTGACTCCGACACTGAGACCGGAAACGGTGGAGCTGCGGATCAGCCAGCTGCAACAGCTTATAATATCACAGGTTTTATTGAAACCGAGGAGGGTGTTATAGACATCCCTCAAAACTTAAGAAGAGCCATCACTTTAAAACTTATAAAACACGGCCTACCACCAAGAGGAGGTAGAGCAGTTTTCGTGATAGAGGCACACGAATCCTTTCAGACAGAGGTATTCTATTCATGGGTAATATTTCCTGAATCCAATCCAGTAACACATGTGTTTCACTTCTACAAAGAAGATGATCCACCAGAGGAATACATTCCTTTCGAGGATATTGAAATTCCATTAACATACCAGGAGCATCAGCTCTGGTTTAAAGGCGCCCTAAAACATCACAGAAACATTACCAGGCTTGGTCCACTAGGTAGGCCAGGAGCAACATGGCCGATTCTAGCCGGCTATACACCTCATCCCGACATTGAAGAAATGTCGGACGAGGAACTACTTGTTCAACTACAAGAGCTAATACAAATCTACAGACAATTGGTCCAATATGTCATGAGGACTTTCACAGTCCAACCACCATTGACACTTCCAAATCAAACTCCCCAACAGGGGAATACACTAAAAATTACACCACAGACTCTATACGCAGTCATGGGTAAAATGCCCACAAAACGTGAGCAAATTCCATTCTGGATAGCTAAAAAAATTACTCAAATCGAAGCAGTATTTCCAAATACTAGCCCGTATGAGAAACAGAATCCTAACAATCAGTTTACCGATGGGGATCACACCACAACTGGAAGACTGCACCACTTGGGGCTCAGTCTTTGCTGCCATCTATACTAAAACACATGGCATTCTGTCAATTGCGGTAATACCTGATGTCCTGAAACAAATTCAAAATGAATACGGGGCAGAGCCTGCTCTAAATTTAGGTATGAAATTACTGAAAAATTTCGACCAGGTTTCAACAATAATATTATCTAATATTAAAGGAGAGGCAGCAACAGTGGCGATCCGCCAAAAATTAAGGGAATTCGATGTTACAGAACATCAAACTGAGCTACCCAGAATAATTGAACAACCTTATGCAGAGATAGTTTGGGTGGAAGACCAGTAAAGCCGAAACTATCTGAAAGTCCTGAGAAGGACTCTATTAAACAAACTCCTACATCTTCTAAAAAGAAGTGGGAGACTAATAAACAAAATTCAAACGAAAAACGTTCTCAATCCCGAGGTAGGTCTCCTCAAAAGGAGCCCTCTGAAAGGAGGTATAACCTCAGGAATAGGGATAATTTGAGAAAACCTGACAGGTATCAAGATACTTATACACGTTCCTCTCGTCCCTTTCAGATCTCATCACAGACTTCGGAAAGAAGAGGACGATCAGAACATAGAGAAGAACGCGTGAAATCCAAAGAAGAAAAACACGCTACAAAAAACAAAACAAAACCTCAATTCTCCAAAAGAAAGTAGCAGGTCTAAAAATCAGACATGCCGAGAATACTGAGAACACAACTCAAGAACGGAGAATGGGCTCAGACAATGCTGGACAGTGCAGCAGAAGTCACAATAGCTCGCCAGAACCTGAAGGAACTTCTGGAGATAGTGGACTTGAATGAGTACATTACAGTTGAGACTGTGGACACCAGGGTTAGTACTCCACAAAAGTTATATGAAATAACACTCCGGATGGAGGGAGACAAACCTAGACAGGTGAAAGCACTTTTTTGGGAAAGACTATCAAGGGGCTATGACATACTTCTAGCAGAAAAAGACTGGCCACCACAATTTGTCAGGGAGTGCCCACACGGCGAGGACATTATTATGCCTGCCTTCTCCAACCATATTCCAATACACCTAAAATATACATATGCCAGAAAATGGGCAGTAGCCCAGGCCCCAGCATTATACAAAAATCATGTAGGATGGGATGAGGACTCGCCTCACCATAAAATACATCTGAAACATGAACCAACTGCACAAAGGCAGTACCCAATAAAGCAAGAAGCTAAAAACAGGTCAGGGAGATCTTAGATCAACTTGAATACCAAGGGGTGATTGAAACATGCACCTCCTCAATGAACAATCCTTTGTTTCCTGTCTCCAAACCAGACAATACATATCGTCTAGTTTTGGATTACAGACACCTAAACACTTGCTCAAAAACCTTTGCAGTACAAAATGCACATAGCACAGCATTAATGAATAACATTGTGCGTAAAAAATATAAAACCACATTAGACATCTCAAATGGTTTCTTTTGTCAAAACATAGCACCTGAAAGCAGGTACTTAACAGCATTCTCCATAATGGGGACCCAGCGTCACTTTTGTCGACTCCCACAAGGGTTCAAGAACAGCCCAGGTTTATTCTCAGCGAGGGTAACGGAGTTACTACAAATTTATGACAATGAGGCATTGTCCTATGTCGATGACATATATCTGGCGGACGATGACCTGGACAAACACTTGAACAGGGTAAGCACCATTATACTGGGCTTCGCCTCTGAGGGCTACAAGTTCAACTTTAAAAAATCCCGAATTGCCCATCTCAATGTCCTATTTCTAGGATATGAGCTTTCAAGTGAAGGCAAGAGCTTGGCAGCTAACTTTTTAGAAAAGTGTGCGCTGCTTCAACCTCCAAAAACGCTAAAAAACTTACAATCCATCCTGGGTTTCCTAAATTTCGGAGGAACATACATTCTAAACTACGCAGAAAGGGTTAAACCTCTCTACGCATTAATCAAACCTGATTTTTCAATCAAAATTGGACAAACGAACACACAGAAATCTTGCGTTCACTCCAGGCTAACATGTTAGCAACAAATCACTTACAAACACGCGTAAGTCAACGCAATTTGGTGATCCGAATAATTTCGGGTCAATGCGGATTCACCTACTTAACCTTCAATGAGGGTGAGAAAATACCAATCGCATACAAGTCTCATTTGTATACACAAGCGGAAATGCGCTTCAGTTCAACTGAAAAATTCTGACAGCAGTTCAAACCGCTGTAGCAAAAGAAAGAGCCTTAGCCCAAGGGAAACGCATTATTGTCGTAACCCCAGTACCGGCTTTAGAAGCGGTCACAAAGGCAAGCATTCCAAATGCTAAAGCATTACATCCAAGATGGATACAATGGGTTAATTCTCTTGCTGCAACAGATGTTGAATATGTTTTTGATCCTGATTTAAAAAGACAAGCATTCCTGCAATATGAACAAGAATGTCCTCTGCCCACTGAGATTCTGCCTCTCGATCAGTACAAATTCATAATTTACACTGACGGATCCGCACAACCCGCAACAGGGAGTAAGCAAGCTTACAGTGCAGCGTGTGCGATCGTTAAAGGTCGCATGCGAGATGGCATCTTCAGACCTATGGTCACAAAAACTCAATCTCTAGGAGATTGTACAGCTCAGCGAGCTGAACTACAAGCATTCAAACTGGCACTTGAAAGTACAGATCGAGAATTCCCCACACTGATAGTGTGTGATTCCTTTTACTGTGTTCAGTCGTATAATGAATATATACAAAACTGGCATGAAAATGGTTTCAAAGATGCGAAAGGTGGCACAATAAAGCACAAAATGCTTTGGGAACAAGTAGTTCAGTTGAAAAACGAACTACCAAAGGCTCACGTGATCCACACACTGAGTCATCAACGTGATGGCGTTCACGTTGCAGGGAATTCATTTTTGGCGGAACTGTTTCTGAATTCACGTTTGCCCTGAGGAAGTCATTGGGCGATATACCCAAGACGAAACACGTGTTGGCTACATCTTGGCTATACCAACATCGCCAATCTGCTGTCATGAGCCATGTGTAAAACAACTACGGTCATGAACAGGATGAAAAAATAAAGAATAAAGAAGAATATTTATTTTGGACTGATTTTTCTTGGATTTATTTCCTGATGACGTAATTTTGTTTCTTGCTCGGGAACGGGAACTTGTTTCATATGAACAACTGTATTGTTATAACCACTATGGTCATCATCATTTGCATAAATCTGCATACCCAAGAAATGTGTTTATGTTTAACCAATGGGAGCATTGTCCTACACCACTACAAGGTAGTTCAAAAACATTTGCTAACAAGTTTCGATATTTTTCAGGTTACAATACATCTGATCCAGAAACGTTTTACTATAAAAATGTAAACAAAACAGGACTGAAAATTATGTTAACTAATACGAAACAGATTTACTCTGCAACATTTCTTGTCCAACTGTCTAGACATGGTTTCGACTTATGGAAAGACACAATAGACACAAAAACTGTGTGGGGTACTAAGGATTGGCAAGTGCAGGGGATAGAAGCTTTATTTAGAGCCTGTATCATCCCTGAACAAATAATGTTTTTGAATGAAACTGTCCAACAAACATCTTGTCTTGGACCAGCCAAGATCAAAGAGATGAAGACACCTTCTGTACCAACACCTGCCAGTGATAATAATACACAGGCAGTGGTGACAGTTGACAATATACTACAACTCAACAGATCTAATCCTGATTGGAAAAAATGGTTGATCTGGCCCACAGACACGAACAACTGTCAGGAAAGATTCCTGAATAAAACTCAGGGCTTTACTATTCATAGGCCAGACCCAAGATACGTCCAAAGACAGCATCCGGGGTAGTAACAACATACAGTATAGGAAAATTATGCCTCGATTGGCTGCAGAAATCTACACTACAGGATGTGAAACAACACTTATCCTTACTTAAAGAAGACGCAGACCTTAGGGAATTCTTGCTTGGACCAAGAAAACCGCGTCAAAAACGTTTCATATATGCCGGCATTTATGCTGCCTATAATGAAGCATGGAAAGTGTCACAGATGAAGGCCGCAGAATGAAAACGTGAACTTGATCTTATTAATTTAGAGAAAACCCTCTCTGTGGTCGACAATGGGTTAACAACTTTGTCCTCCAGAATATATTCATTGGATGCCATTGTATCCTCTGCTATCGACATACTAGAACAAGATTTGGCGATGTTACAACAAGGCCAATCTCAATTACGTTCTTTTGTGTTATTAAGCTGGACACTGCAATCTTTGCGTGCGGGCTATGTGCCTTGGCGTTTCATCAACACGTCAGCTCTGTTTGCAGAATACAATCTAACTGATAAACAGATCAAACTGGCACAAAGAGGAGCAAAGTATACAGTGCTGAGCATTGAAAAACTGGAAAAGTTACCATTCACAGTGGCAGAAAAACCAGCTACAGAATGGCTCATTCATGGCAAAATCACACTACCTATGACTACTTTTCAGTTTCAGTATTGCCTCAGACAAATGCAAGCAGGCAAATATGAAAGGTTGGGTAAGGAATACATTAAGACATCTTGGGATTTCACCGTATACATATAGATGTTGGAGTGGGGATCGTGAAGTGTTTTTGAGCGGTTCACTTATATGTCAGGACATTTCTTTACACGGGACTTGCAATGGTTCTGTGGCAAATTTGTCTTGCCATCAGCAGGGTACACCAGCTGCTGTGATTAATCCAACGTTTGGACAACTTTCTAATGGGAGTTACCTCATGTTGAATGATCAGAGTTGCTGCAGCATGTTGCCAGGCATCCCATATCTAGTAACGGTCAACTCCAGGGTCACTTGCTGTATGCAAGTATTATTTGCCCCAATAGACACAGTCAGGGAGTCGCCTTGTGGCCTTCGCTGAACGTCTCTTTTTATAAGATTTGATACTTTGAGCAGAATGAAAGCCATGCTTTTACAGCAAACAGTGCCTTTGACCTCGGCCAAAGAAACCTATGATCTACAAGTAGCAAGGACTTCGGCTGAGATACAGACTTTAATACGTACAAACTGCCCTATACATTTCGTGGAAATGATAGGACGTATCTTTAACATGTCTGATACAACCGGAATTGTACATGTATTTAAGAGCATCTGCTCCGGTCTGTTAGCACCTTTCCAGGCAATACTGGAATCATCCCGAACTTTGCACATTCGGTGTTTGGTGGCATACCATTAATTCTAGCACTTGTTGCCGGAATTCTATTTCTCTTCCTGCTATTACGCTATGGCCAGCCTATTCGTAGACATCACTCCGAGCGAAATGGAGAAAGCTCTCCTTGAACGAAAGTGCCGTGAACGAATAGTACAGCTTTTGGGCATGACTCGTCTACGGGACCTTAATACCACGTGGTTCCTGTCATTCAGGCCAATCTGGCAAGATTGCATCTTACCTGTTCTACGATGCCTGCTATGCGGTGAAGAATGCGTGTTGGACACCTGTCTAACATTTCCATCAGCAACGCCAACGGATGTCGATACTCTGTTGGTCCCGATAACGGCCCATGCTCTGTGTTGTCCCCAGAGGCTACCAATCCTGATGACAGCATTCATTGAGATCTCACAGACGCTTCCGGCTGCTGCTGAGGTACGAGAAAGATCTACGGGCACACAGATAACAACGGACGCGGCCATTGCTGCAGCATCCTATGCTGAAAGCGATGCTTCACATCTCTGTGCAATTAATCTACTACACGAGGTGTTCCAACTGACACCAACTTCAGTGGACGATATTTTGTCTACAGAAATAGATGATCTCATGTTTACACCAGACCCGTAAACTGACTCTGATTCAGCCCACAGTAACAATTTGGCCTTCATACTTCAAAAACTTGGAACTCTTCCCAAAATTGACCTTTTTCCCATTTTTCGAACTAAAATGGCACTTCAATCTGCTTAAAGTAGAACTAGCCTTATAGTACGGACTTCGCGGTACTTCCCCAGACACTTTGTCATCTTATTTGTCTAAAACGTTCATTAATTTCCATGACATGAAATGACTTTGATTTTGAAAAACTTATCGATCATTTTTTTGTCACATGTAAATATTACTGCTTATTTCATTCAAATTGCATTTTATTTTAAAATATATGCCTGAAATTAAATGCAATACTTCAAATGTACAGTACCTTTTGCATTCTAATAGGTTTTTAAATGCCTTTTAAATGGTTTTAAGAAATATTTTAGCAATATGCGGTACTCCATTTAAGGTTTAGCATTTTTAAATGTTTAGCATTTTAGTATTATCGTACACACGAAAGTGGAGTGGGTGTTGTATTCCTCTTAGGGTGTCCGTATATAGGTTTTCCTGTATCATGTCCTTATATAGGCACAATTCGCCCTGCCCTTATATAGGCATAAAATCCAAGTCCTTATTTAGGCATTAAACCGTGCACTCCAAATACAGGCATGGTCTCCGACATCCGTCCACCCTAACGTCACAAGGAGTTCTTGAAGAACAGACCCTTAGGCTTTGGGAGTTTCCCTAGCACAGGACTATTGATTTCTTCAAGGACTCATCTATTATGCATGAACCGTTATACCTTAGGGGTTCATTCATGACGTCTTCCGCTGTCCGATTCACGTCAATGCTAACATTCTGAGGTACCTCTCAGATATAAATATACCTTCCCTAGCCCTTGTAAACTAGAGGAGAACTCGACTTCAGAGGAGCCCGTTTCCCGGCCTGACGCACTGAGAAGACGCTGTCATCCCTGCACGCAGAGAGTCCAGCTTCCAGTGATCTGACTTCCTCGCGGGGTGTTGGAGTTCGAGTCTGGCAAGAGATTCCCACCTCTCTCATTCTTAAGGTATGGGGCTGACTAGAACCTAGAGGGACTCTTGGCATACTAGGCATACTAGGCATACTAGACTTAACATACTCTTAGTATACCATAGTAAGGAATACTTCACCTACTTCATACCTCTCCCTACACCTAGGTTAGGTTAGGAACATTGGGGTAGAACTAGCTTAGAAACGCATCGTATGAGTACTCGCATTTTTAGTCTGTGTTATTTATGTAAATGAATATCTACTAAAGATCATGCTAGCACAGTATTATTTATTTCTACTGCTTACGCTGTACATTATTTATCTTGCATACTGTCTTGTGATCGTAACAGCACATTTTACTTACACAAGAAACAAGACTGTTCAATAAACCTTTTATTGAAACGCCTGTCTATTCTTTCTGTGTAACTTTGAGGAAAACTAAGCATGCACGATTGAGCTGAGTGAAATAGTTATCTATTGTTTCCACGACTCTGGGACACGTTCTGATTCTAAAGGGAAACAAAGTTGTCATGTTTTGCGTCTGCCAGAAACTACTCCCTTTTGTTTGTCAAGGAGTTTCTAGTGGCCTCTGAGCTAGCTGGCACAAGTAATTAAGTTTAATATACTCGATAGGGACATACTGACCTTAGTCCTATGTCAAACCTATAGGGGATATTATTCCAATGCGCAGAGCCTATTAGGGGAATAGGAGCTACACTACACCACATGAGATGGGGTGGTGGTAGTGGTAGGCATCCAGGCCCCCATGAGTAGGGGTGGTGTTAGTGGTAGGCATCCATCTCCCTATGAGTGGGGATGGTAGTAGTGACAGGCATACAGGTCCCCATGAGTAGGGGTGGTGGTAGTGGTAGGCATTCAGGCCCCCATGAGTAGGGGTGGTGGTAGTGGTAGGCATCCAGGCCCCCATGAGTAGGGTGGTGGTAGTGGTAGGCATCCATCCCCCTATGAGTGGGGATGGTAGTAGTGACAGGCATCCAGGCCCCCATGAGTAGGGGGGTGGTAGGCATCCAGGCCCCCATGAGTAGGGGTGGTGTTAGTGGTAGGCATCCATCCCCCTATGAGTGGGGATGGTAGTAGTGACAGGCATCCAGGCCCCCATGAGTAGGGGTGGTGGTAGTGGTAGGCATCCAGGCCCCCATGAGTAGGGGTGGTGTTAGTGGTAGGCATCCATCCCCTATGAGTGGGGATGGTAGTAGTGACAGGCATCCAGGCCCACATGAGTAGGGGTGGTGGTAGTGGTAGCCGTCAGGCCCCTATGGGTGTGTATGGCATTGGTGATAGCCATCCCGCCCCTATGGTTCGGCTGTTGCTAGTGTACGTCATTTCTGCATCCCTATGTGTGTGTGACATATGTCGGTTACGTGTCGTTTGTTTGTGTAGTGGGTGTTTGACTTACCGTCTGTGCCGTACGCGTCCGTACCAGTTCCGGTAATAGATGTAGAGTATTGGTAGGACCTGCGCGATGGGATTCATGGTTGGGTCATCTCGTTCGGGTTTTTCGTGGCTTCGACTCGTACTCGCCGCTGGCTTGTTCGCCTCGTAGCCGTGGATCGCCTTGTGGCGCGAATCGGAGCTTATGTGCAGCTCTCCCGGATGCTCTGACGTGCCGGACGTAGCAACGGGTTCGGCGCGTACGGAAGGCGTATCGTACTAGTCTGGCCGGAAGGTGCTGTATATTTACTTCCGTGCGAGTCGAATCGGCGTTTACGGATCCGGCTCGGGCGGGGAACAGGAGCTGGAATGGGTACGTACGGCTGGGTCGGAATCTGAGCAGTTATGCGCATCGTACTTGCTCATTCGGACGACTGTTCGAATCGGTCGGGAAACACACGTTCAGCTTGTTTTTTTTCCGGACGAATAGTGTTAGGTGCGCTTCCGGCCGAGATCGGAATCGGCCTCATAGCTTGTGCCACTAACACCTCTATTTCTCAACCATGAGTAAGAGAATTTCCACCCTGACCCCTTATGTTGGCTTTCACGCAGATTTTCAGCCCCAGGAACTATTCCTGATACATAAAATAGCAGCCAAAACTTTCTATTCAGGGTGCGTCTAACCAATCAGAGCATTCCTGTTGACGCACGCATTCGCGATTATCGTGGAATCGTCGTCAAATATCCACGGCCAGAGAGATAAATATAATTTTTGGCACAAATAAGCAAAAGGCACTTCCTTGAACCGACATCTACTTCCCTGCCAACTTTGGTGTAAGTCCGTTCAGCGGCTCGGGCTGTAGAGGTGGCTCAAGGTTCCTATGGGAATTAACATTACAAATGCAACCTTATTTCATGCCCCAAATTCTCGGTCCCCACTGCACGGATCACCCCCAAACTTTCCCAATGAATAGTACCCGCTGTGACACTTTTTTGGCAAAATTTCAGGCAGATTGGTCAAACGACGCCAAAGTTATAGCCTACGGAAACTAGGTCCTAACTATAACTACCTACTGGTGACCGCCAGTATGTAATATATATATATATTCACTGAAAAAAAACAAAGGCTACAGGAAGTTATAGTTAGGTTCACATTTTACACACACAAAACCATAGAAATTCAGCTTTTACAGTTAGGGTTATTTCAAGTAACTATAAGTCGTGCTCTAAGGTAACTATAACTCACACCCCTTTGCCATGATCTGCTAATTACCCCAGATATTATATCACTCATGACATATTCTATGACATCATTGATAATGTAATGTAACATTAGCAATAACATTATTGATGAGAAAACTGTGCATGGAGAGGGCACGAGTTATAATTACATAGGCCACAAGTTATAGTTATTTGAAATAATATAAAAGCTGAATTTCTATGGTTTTGTGCGTGTAAAATCTGGCCTAACTATAACGTCCTTGTAACCTTCAGTTTTTTAGTGAATTTCTATGGGTTTAAAAAAAATTCTATTTCCTAACTATAACGTCCCTGTAACCTTTGTTTTTTTCAGTGAATTCCTAGGGTTTTGTTAACGTCAAGTAAGATGCCTATTGCAGTGCATGGTGGGAGGGGTTGGACGCAAGGCCTGGCCTGGCATTGTGCTGCTCCCACCCAATCTGGCTGCTCCTGCACCTACTCCTCCTTGCGAACCATTGTCCAAGCCCATGTCCCTGCTCCCTCATTGCAGCCCTGTGTGGCCATTGTTCTGCCACTGCCCTTCCCGCCTGCCCTAAACAGTTAGCTTGGGGCCTCATCCACCTCCTCCCTACCCTCTGTTCTCTGAGTCCATGCACCAGCCTCCACTCTCCTGCCTCACATGGTGCGTTGAGCTGCCACTGCCTTTCATTTAGCTTGATGTCCCTGCCCACTCTTTTGGCCCTCAGTTTCCCAATTCTATGCCCAATCTTTGCCCTCCTGCTTAGCCTCTGTGCTTAGCTTGCTGCCCGTACCCTCCTTTCCCCTGCCCTCCGATGTCTGTGTGCATTACGCTACTCCCTCCCTTTTGTCCACCATGTTCTATGGACCTGCCACTGCACATCCTATTTACTCTGGGAGTTCTGTTGAACTGGGACTACCACTCCGGCCTTCCTAGCATGGCCGGATAGTTGCCACCTGTTCCTGCCACCTCCACCATGCCTGTCTGAGTTTCATGCCCCTATCCCATCCCTCCTGTCCTCCATTGTCCATATTGCTGCCACTCCCTTCTGTCATCCATGCTCTGTGGTGCTGCAGCTGCTCCTCCTGCCTGCCCTGTGTGCACACCCTTACCCCCTCCCTCTTCCCCACCATGGCTGTTGTGCTGCCACTAACACTCCCGCTTTCCATGCATGGTCTTCTGTGCTGCCACAGCCCCTCCCACCTGCCCTTTGTGGTCAGATTTCTACCCCTGACCCCTCCCCACCTTCTCTCCATTATCTGTTGCCCTCCATGGTGTGTTGTGCTTCCAGTGCCCATCCCACCTACCTCCCATGCTCAGCTTGCTTCTCCTGCCCTGTTCCCTTGCCCCCTGCCCTCTGTTTTCTATGTGCAGGCCCCTGTCCCCTTCATCCTGCCTTGTCTGGTCTGTTATCGTGCCTCTGCCCCCTCCCTCCTCTCCTTCATTATCTGTTATGCTGCAACTCTCCCTCCTGTCTGTCCGGTGTGGTCAGCTTGCTGCCCTTGCCTCTTTCCCCTCTCCTCTCCGTTGTCCATGTGCATGGCCCTGTCCTCTCCCTATTGCTTTCCATGGCCCATTGTGCTGCACTGCCATTCTGCTTACTGTGTGTGGTGTATTGTGCTGCTGCAACCCCTGATGCCTGCCTCGTAAAGTCAGTTTGGTGCCCTTGCCCATCTCCCTCCTGCCCTCTGATATCCGAGTCCATGTACCTACTCCCTTCCTCTGCCATCCATGATCCAATATACCATACTTGCCAACATTTTGAACTTGATTAGAGGAAGAGTTTGAAAAATAGCCTGGGGAATTGATTTTCCCACTTGATTTACATTGAAAGAGAGGAGATTTTAGGTATGAGACGGATAGAATAAAGCCCTTTTGGGCTTGAAAACATTGGGTGTCTCCTGCCGGAATCGGGTCTGTTGGCATGTATGGTTGTACTGCCACTGCCTCTTCCTTCTGCTCTCAACTGTCTGTTATATTGCCATAGTCTCTCTTGCCTGTCCCGGATGGTTGATTTGTTCCCCCTGCCCCCCTTTCCCCTGCCTTCAATGGTACGTTGTGCTGCCACTGCCCCTCCGGCCTGCCCAGCATGGTCAACTTCTTGTCTATGAACCCTCCTCCCTGCCCTTAATTATCAGAGTCCGTGACCCTGACCTCTGCCTCCCCACAGTATTCTAATAAACAACTAGATTGCTAACATTGTATATTTATTACAAAAGTGTGGCACGCCTGAACTCATCTTGATCTAATCAAAACTATAATAACTAAAGCATTTCCTTTAGAAATTACAAATATGAGAGGGTCTTATTGTCATAGAAATTATGGTTAGTGCTCTAATACACCAAAATGAGGACATATTTTCTGAGTTCTCAAATAGCAACAAAGCATTTTGAAATCATTTGCTATCTTGATAGATTTTTTTCTCAATTGATCACATGATCATATGTTACACTTAGTGGAGAGAATGTGGCATTACGGTCAGTGCTGCAGACTTTGCAACTGGGGAACCAGGTTCAAGTTTTTGGCGTAAGCTCGACATTCTGTGATTCTGGGAAAATCACTAAATCTCCCCATGCCTAAAACCAAAATGAATGTAATGTAACTGATGCTCGTGTAAAGCACTCCAATACCTTTAGGCAAGTCTGCGCTATATAAAACCACCGAAAAACTAAAGAATTAAGTGTTTTGCACACTTCTGTCATTGGACTATACTTGGGCTACATTTGGTTGATATTTGTGCTACATTTGGACTCATGTTTTCCTGGTTGGACATCTTGGAAGATTTATTTGATATAAGCTCCATAATCTCATCATTTACTGTAGTATTCACAGTAGAAAATGCTTTCAGTTTTCCACTTCGATTCCATCATGATGGCGCTCAGATGTGCAGCACTTTTGGCATTTATTGAGAATTTCAGCACTCTAGTTGCTCATTAGAGCACTATGGTAAAGCTGATGATTACCAGAGAGTTAACTGGCAGTCTACTGTTGGTGTTGAATGTGCATGCTTTGCATAGGAATAATTGTAAAAGAATGACAAATCATACAGTATGAAATTGCACTGAAATTGAAAATTGAACTTCTGCCTCATTCGAACTCCAATGAAATACAATTTAAATCCTCTTTTGTATGTTGTACTAAGCATGTTTTGCGCAATCATTTTATAGCACTTTATAGTAAAATTTGCACAAATGCACTTAGTCACTTTAAGCATTATTTAAATTCCAAAAGATTAATTGACTACACGTATCATCATGCTTTGCAGTAAACAGCAATGAGGTCATTGAAAGGGTGAATAAATGCAACACAGGGATGATGGGAAGTAACCTTTGAAAAAAGTCTGAGATAAGACTGAAACGTGTTGGGTGATCTGTACTCGTACATAAATCAGCAAAGTGAAACCTTGCCGAGAGTGCGTCCCTTCTGTCTGGTGCTGCGGCACCAGATTTTGAAACAATTGTGGGGAACTACCATGGGTTTTTCTTTGTCACTGAACTATGCAAACCTTGTGATGGGCTAGTGGGAACAGACATTTGCTTGGTAACCAGAACATGACAAGTATACTGAAAAAATAATAATGTGGCTATGTTTTATAGATGATCTCTTTTTAATTTGGGACGGAACAGGAGGAGACTTTGAGGAATATTTTAAAATTCTTAATAATAATTCAGAAAATCCTAAATTCACATATGAAATAATTCCCAACAGAGGAAACCTTTTAGCCACAGATGTTTTGTACATGACAACACCTTACAAACAACAGCGTTCCCTGTTAGGGTCCGTCCCCTTCAGCTCAGCAGATGCACCTACAAGCAGGGGTTATTCAAATGATTCAACTTCCAATTCAATTCAAGTATAGTATTTTTATTATGCCAAGGTAGTAATCATTCTTTATCCACCTTGTCCCAAATCATAGTCATTCGACAAATGATAATCTTCTCAAAGTGAATTTCCTCCACAAAAACACTGATATTGTTATCCTATCCCAATGCATTTCAGGCTGTGGCCCTTCGTCAGGGGATATCAATTGTTTCTATCCATGCAACATACACCTCGTCCGGATGAGGGCCATCTGCTGAGCTGAAGGGAACGGACCCTAACAGGGAACGCTGTTGTTTAATGTTGCTACACACACTCTAGGATCAGAGAGTGAGACCCTTTACAGCATGCTACAAATTGAATACGGAGGATATTTTTTTCAATGACTGGTGCGTGTTCCTATTTATACATATACAACACCTTACAAACAACATTATACAGGAAGGAGACAGCAACCAATGCTATTTTGCATGCAGAGAGCTTTCATCAGAAAAATCTCAAGTGGAGCATCCCTTACGGGGAGTTTTTAAGAATCCGCATGAATTGTTCATTAGATGAGGAATTCGGGGAACATAGCAAGGAAGCATCAAAGAGATTCAGCAGTAGAAAACACCCCAAAAACATGATCACGGAAGGCCTTCAAAGAGTGAAATTGAGGAAAAGAACACAAAATTTACATGAATCAAAAATGATAGAAAGTGATCAAAAGAGTATCATAAGACTTATCACAACATTTCCTGCGGAAACAAACAAATTATCAAAAATTCTGAAACAACATTGGGGCATCTTAGAACTTGACTCCACGGTTAATCAAATTGTGAGAAACAATCCCCAAATCACATACAGAAGAGCACCAAACTTGAGGGATACGCTCATACACAGCCATTTTAAAATGAACAACAAAAACATGGTTGAAACCTGAAGGTTTCTTGTCCTGCAAAAATTGCAAATCTTTCAAAATTGTACAGAACAAAAAGCAAATTAAATTGGATAATGGCACAATGTGGAAAATAAGACAACACATAGATTGCAAAAGTAAGTTTGTAATATACATGATTGGATGTCCGTGCAAGAAAACAATTGTGGGGAGTACCACATGTGAATTGAAGAAAAGAATTCTGGAACATATCAGTGCTATAACTAATAGGGATTGGAGCAATGCAGTTGCAAAACACATGGAGGAAAATCATAACAGCAATTGGGAAGAACTGCAATTTTACACGATAGAACAAATTGCGATGCTAGAAAGTGGAGGTAACCGTGAAAAAATTCTAACACAAAAGGAATCCAGATACATTTTATTATTCAGGACTTTGAATCCAAAAGGTCTTAATCAAAATGAAGAACTTAATGTACATTTGTGAATAATTTAGAATAAAAGGGAACTGATAACATCATTGGAATCAGTCATCTGGCATGCTGGCATGCTGGATAATTTTTTGCAAAAAAACAAAAGAAATCCAAAAAAGAGAAAACAACATTGGAACTAGAGGAAACTAATTAGTGATGCTGAGCACACATAAGAATTCAAAGAGTACCCATCAGTGGGTCAACAATCCAAAATGAAATGAGTAATAGAAAAGAAATTCGAGGGGTATAAATGGTGGCTGAGCATCCAAAAGAACAAAGACCACTGGCGGGCAAAAATTAGTTTTAGTTTTTGAGATAGATAAACAACAACCTTATACTGAAGGAACACTCTAGTTCCAAACAAGTGGAATATTAAAAAGAAAATATAAAGGCAGAAAAATGAAAAGTTTTAACCGCATGATGAACTTTCAATAGGAAAAATTGTAAAGGAATGACAAATCATACCGGTGTGAAATTGCACTGAAAATGAAAATTGAACTTATGTCTCATTCGAACGCCAATTCAATACAATTCAAGTCCTCTTTGTATGTTGCACTAAGCATGTTTTGCACAATCATTGTATTGCACTTTATAGCAAAAATTGCACAAATGCACTTAGTCACTTTAAGCATTATTTAAATCCCAAAAGATTCATTGACTACAGTACATGTACCATTATGCTTTGCAGTAAACAGCACTGAGGACATTGAAAGGGTGAATAAATGCAACACAGGGATGATGCGAAGTAACTCGTGATCAAGGTCTGTGGTAAGCCCAAAACACGTTGGGTGATTTGTACTCATAAATAAATCATCAAAGTGAAATCTTGCAGAGAGTGCGTCCCGCCTTTCTGGTGCTGCGGCACCAGGTTTGGTAAATAAATATATATATATATATATATATATATATATATACACATACATATATATAGATATAGATATATATATGTATACACACACACATACATAAATATATATATATATATACATATGAATATACATATATCCATACATAACCATACTTAAACATATGTATATCCATATATATATAAATATATCTATGCATCTAATATACATATATGTATATATACAAATATATATATATATATGTATATATGTATTCACTGAAAAAAACACAGGTTTCAGGGACGTTATAGTTAGTTGGACATTTCACTCGTACAAAACCAGAGAAATTCAGCCGTTATAGTTAGTTGAGCTTAATATAACTTGCCCCCCGCAATGCACTGCTGATGACATCACATATTACATCACTCATGACATGGTCAGTGACATCACTGATGACATCTCAAATGACATCACTGATGACATCATCCAGTGACTGTGTGTCTGTAAAATTTAAATATGCTTTATATATATATATATAGGCCAGGGTGTATTGAAGAATGAGTGGGTGTATGACTGTCTGAATGGATGATTTAGTAGGTGTGTGACTGACTTTATAAGTGAGTGATTAAACGTGTCTTACTGAATGTGTGGGTTAGTGGCTAAACTGTGTGAATGTCTGTATCAGTCTGTCTGTTGGTGTGTAAGCGGCTGCAGTGGTTGGTGAGTAGCTACATGAGTGTCTATATGGGTTATTGATTGCTTGTCTCAGTATCTGTATGGGTGCCTGAGTGTCTGTGTGGGTGGGTGGGGTGTGTGTGACTCACTGCATGAATGTGTGAGTGGGTGATTCACTGGGTGTATGGGTTCAAGAGTGCATCTGTGAGGGGCTGTATGGGTGGATGAGTGTGTGTATAGCACTGTTGGTGAGTGAATGGATGTCTCAGTGGTACATGTGTGAGTAACTACATATGTGAAAGGCAGTATATGTGAGTGTTGGAGTATATAAATAACTATATGTGAAAGTGAGTGATTGTGAGAGTGGCTGTGTGGATGAGTGTGTGCTTGTGTCAGTGATTGTATAAGGAGTAAGTATGTGTTAGTATCTGTGTGATTAAGTGAGGTGGTGTGTGTATAACTGTATAGGTGAGTAAATGGGAGTGTGATTGATTCTTTGCATGACTAACTAGCTGTGTAAGTAACTCTATGGGTGAGTGGCGGTGTGTGAGTGTCTGTATAGGTGTATGAATGCATATGATAGTGGCTGTATTGATGAGTGACTGCATGTATGAGTGACTGTATGGGTAAGTGAGGAATCAGTGAGTGGGTATGTAGTAACTGGTATTGGTGTGTCTATGGTTTCGAGAATGGCAGTCTGTATATTAGAGTGGATGTATCAACGGTTATATTAGGCTGTGAGGAGGTGCATCAGAGGATCACGTGGATGATGTCATCAGTGATGTCATCAGTGATGTCATTTGAGATGTCATCAGTGATGTCACTGACCATGTCATGAGTGATGTAATATGTGATGTCATCAGCAGTGCATTGCGGGGGCCCCGAGTTACACTTAGCTCAACTAACTATAACGGCCGAATTTCTCTGGTTTGGTATGAGTGAAATGTTCAACTAACTGTAACGTCTCTGAAACCTGTGGTTTTTTCAGTGAATTTCTAAGGTTTTTTAAATGCTAATTTCTAACTATAACGTCCCTGAAACCTACGGTTTTTTCAGTGAATTTCAAAGTTTTTTTAAATGATAATTTCTAACTATAACGTCCCTGAATCCTATGGTTTTTTTCAGTGAATTTCTAAGGTTTTTTTAAATGCTAATTTCTAACTATAACAATCCCTGAAACCTATGCTTTTTTCAGTGAATTTCAAAGGTTTTTTAAATGCTAATTTCTAACTATAACGTTCCTGAAACCTATGGTTTTTTCAGTGAATTTCAAAGGTTTTTTAAATGCTAATTTCTAACTATGCCTACAGAGGTAGGACATGTGCAGAAAGAGGAAGAAAGGCGCAGAAAGAAGCAAGAGAGATGCAGAAAGAGGCAACAGAAGTCCAGAAAGAGACAAGAGAGGTGCAGAAAGAGGCAAGAGAGGTACAGAAAGAGGCAGGTGGGGTGCAGAAAGAAGGAAGAGAAGTGCAGAAAAAGGCAAGAGAATTGCTGAAAGAAGCAACAGAGGTGTAGAAAGAAGCAAGAGAAGTGCAGAAAGAGGCAAGTGAGGTGCAGAAAGAGGCAAGTGAGGTGCAGAAAGAAGCAAGAGCAGAGCAGAATGAACCAACAGAGGTGCAGAAAGAGGCAAGAGGAGTGCAGAAAAAGGCAAGAGAAGTGCAGAAAGAAGCAACAGAGTTGCAGAAAGAGGCTATAGAGGTGCAGAAAGAGGCAAGAGAGATGCAGAAATAAGCAAGTGAGGAGCAGAAAGAGGCAAGAGAGGTGCCGAAAGAAGAGAGTGAGGTTCAGAAAGAGGCAAGAGAAGAGCAGAAAGTGGCAAATGAGGTATAGAAAGAGGCAAGATAAGTGTAGAAAGAGGCACTTGAGGTGCAGAAAGAGGCACTTGAGGTGCAGAAAGAGGCAAGAGAGGTACAGAAAGAGGCTCGAGAAGTGCAGAAAGAGGCAAGAGAAGTGCAGAAAGAGGCAAGAGACGTGCAGAAGAAAGACAGTGAGGTGCAGAAAGAGGCAAGTGAGGTGCAGAAATTTGCAAGAGAGGTGCAGAAGGAAGCAAGAGCAATGCAGTAAGAAACAACAGAGGTACAGAAGGAGGCAAGAGGGGTGCAGAAAGAGGCAAGAGCAGTGCAGAAAGAGGCAGGAGGGGTGCAAAAAGAAGGAAGAGAAGTGCAGAAAGAAGCAACAGAGGTGCTGAAAGCGGCACGAACGGTGCAGAAAGAGCAAGAGAAGTGCAGAAAAAGCAACAGAGGTACAGAGAGAGGCAAGAGAGGTGCGGAAACAAGCAGGAAAGGTCCAGAAAGAGGGAACAGGGGTGCAGAAAGAGGCAAGAGAGGTGCAGAAAGAGAAAAGAGGGGTGCAGAAAGAGGTAAGAGGGGTGCAGAAAGAAGCAAGAGCAGTGCAAAATGAACCAACAGAGGTGCAAAAAGAGGCAAGAGAGGTACAGAAAGAGGCAGGAGGGCTGCAGAAAGAAGGAAGAGAAGAGCAGAAAGATGCAGGAGATTTTTTTTTTTTACAGAGTTTTATATAGCGCAAACTTGACCCAAGGGTATCGGTATCAGAGCGCTTTACATGAGCACCAGTTGTGTTACATGAGGACACATTCATTTTTGTTAGGCACGGGGAGATTAAGTGATTTGACCAGAATCACAGGATGTTCAGCGTCGTTGCCAAGACTCGAACCCGGTTCCCCAGCTTCGAGGTCGACTGCCCTAGCCTTTAGGCCAACTCCTCTCAAGAAGCAACAGAGGTATAGAAAGAAGCAAGAGCAGTGCAGAAAGAGGGTGCAGAAAAAGGTAGGAGAGGTGCACAAAGAGGCAAGAGAGGTACAGAAAGAGGCAGGAAGGGTGAAGAAAGAAGGAAGAGAAGTGCAGAAAGAAGCAACAGAGGTGCTGAAAGAGGCACAAAGGGTGCAGAAAGAGCAAGAGAAGTGCAGAAAGAACCAACAGAGGTACAGAAACAGGCAAGAGAGGTGCAGAAACAGGCAGGAAATGTGCAGAAAGGGAGAAAAGGGGTGCAGAAAGAGACAAGAGAAGTGCAGAAAGAGAAAAGAGGGGTGCAGAAAGAAGCAAGTGAGGTGTAGAAAGAGGCAACAGAGGTGCAGAAAGACGCAAGAGAGGTGCAGAAACAAGCAAAAGAAGTGCAGAAAAAGGCAAGAGAATTGCTGAAAGAAGCAACAGAGGTGTGGAAAGAAGCAAGAGAAGTGCAGAAAGAGGCAAGTGAGGTAGAGAAAGAGGCAAGAGAGGTGCAGAAAATGGCAAGAGAACAGCAGAAAGAGGCAAAAGAGATGCAGAAAAAGGCCAGAGGGGTGCAGAAAGAGGCACGAGGGGTGCAGAAAGAAGCAAGAGCAATGCAGTAAGAAGCAACAGAGGTACAGAAGGAGGCAAGAGGGGTGCAGAAAGAGGCAAGAGCACTGCAGAAAGAACCAAGAGATGTGCAGGAAAAGGGAAGAAGGGTGCATAAAGAGGCACGAGGGGTGCAGAAAGAATGAAGAGAAGTGCAGAAAGAAGCAACAGAGGTACAGAAAGAGGCAAGAGTGGTGCAGAAAGAGGGAAGAGAGGTGTAGAAAGAGGCAAGGGAGTTCTACAACGAGGGAAGATGGGAGCAGAAAGAGGCAAGAGGGGTGAAGAAATTTGCAAGAGAGGTGCAGAAAGAAGCAAGAGCAGTGCAAAAGAACCAACAGAGGTGCAAAAAGAGGCAAGTGAGGTACGGAAGAAGGCAAGAGAACTGCAGAAAGAGGCAAGAGAGTTGCAGAAACAGGCAAAAGGGGTGCAGAAAGAGGGAACAGGTGGGAAGACTGAGGCAAGAGAGGTGCAGAAAGAGGGAAGAGGGGTGCAGAAAAAGGCAAGAGGGATGCAGAAATTTGGAACAGAGGTGCAGAAAGATGCAAGAGCAGTGCAGAAAGAACCAACAGGGGTGCAGAAAGAGGCAAGGGGATACAGAAAGAGGCAAGTGAAGTGCAGAGCGAACCAAAAGAGGTGCAGAAAGAACCAACAGAGGTGCAAAAAGAGGCAAGAGGGGTGCAGAAAGCGGTAGGAGAGGTACACAAAGAGGCAAGAGGGATACAGAAAGAGGCAGGAGGGGTGCAGAAAGAAGAACGAGAACTGCAGAAAGAAGCAACAGAGGTGCTGAAAGAGGCACAAAGGGTTCCTGAAAGAGACAAGAGAGGTGCAGAAAGAAGCCACAGAGGTACAGAAAGAGGCAAGAGTGGTGCAGAAAGAGGGAAGAGAGGTGTAGAAAGAGGCAAGTGAGTTGCACAAAGAGGGAAGAGGGGTGCAAAAACAGGCAAGGGGGTGCAGAAAGAAGCAAGTGAGGTGCAGAAAGAGGCAAGAGAGGTGCAGAAACAGGCAAGAGAGGTGCAGAAACAGGCAAGAGAAGTGTTGAAAGAGGCAACAGAGGTGCAGATGGAGGCAATAGAACTGAAGAAAGAGGCAGGAGAGTTGCAGTAAGAGGCAAGTGAGGTGCAGAAGGAGGCAAGAGAACTGCAGAACGAGGCAAGAGAGGTGCAGAAAGAGGCAAGTGAGGTGCAGAAAGAAGCAAGATAAGTGCAGAAAGAAGCAACAGAAGTGCAGAAAGAGGGAAGAGGGGTAGAGAAAGAGGCAAGAGAAGTGCAGAAAGAAGCAAGAGAGGTGCAGAAAGAAACAAAAGAAGTGCAGAAAGAAGGAACAGAGGTGCAGAAAGAGGCAAAAGGGGTGCAGAAAGAGGTAAGAAGGGTGCAGAAAGAGGCAACAGAGGTGCAGAAAGAGGAAAGAGAGGTGCAGAAAGTGGAAAGATTTGCAGAAAGAGGCAAGAGAATTGCAGAAAAAGAAAGAACTGTGCAGAAAGAAGCAACAAAAATGCAGAAAGAGGCAAGAGAGGCGCAGAAAGAAGCAAGAGTGGCTTGCACACCATTATTACCAATTTAACACCCACATTTAGCAATAAGTAACAGGTGACCATTCTAGTTTTGCAAAGGGCCTTCCACCATGCTGTAACACTTGTCGCTGCAATTTTGGTAACGTTTGAGCCAGAAACAAGGCTTTTTTTGTTCAGACCTGCATATTAGGGAGCAGATGATGGATTATGTGGCTAATGCGGAAAATGTATAATTGTGCGAAAGTCGGTGCAGGCAAACAGTCACATAGTTCCAGTGGCCCTGCTCATACCTCTGACTAGGTCCACAAGTGCTCCTCAGTGATTCCTTCTTTTTTTGTCTCACTGAGTTCATAGTTTAGCTTCAATGGAAACGAGGAAGACTAAACCTGAGGTTACCACTCCACAACACAGACTACCATACCTCATAATTTCTCTCCATAACACATAATCCCACTCTACATAATTCCTATACACTAAATACCACATACTTTCTATCCACATAATTTCACTGCACAACTTACCACATAATTCCACTACACACAACGTACATCCACTCCACTCCAAAAAACATTAGTAAAAGATGTTTACATTTACAACGCCAATAGCTCTCGCAAATGCGAAACCTATTACATTGCAAATGCTTCTTTAACTAGTAGTCGCGTTTGCAGAGTGGTGGAGAAAGGGTGCTGGGCCTCTGACCAGCACTCAGGAATTCCACTGCATAGGACTTACAGGAAGTACCAGGGGGGCTTATTGGCCCCCAAAGTCCCTCAGTAGTAAAGTGGACTTCATCCCCCATCCTGTAGTCTGCCAGGAGGTGCGTTTGCAGAGTGGTGGAGAAAGGGGGCGTGGCCTCCAAAGACGCTTTAGCAATCCCACTGTGTGGACTTACTGGAGGTAACAAGAGGGTAGTTGGCCCCAAGGACATCCTTGGGGTCCAACTACCCCCCTATTACCTCCAGTAAGTCCCACACAGCAGGATTGCTAAGTTCTCATAGCAAGCCATGCCCTCTTTGCCCACCACTCTGCAAATGCGCTCCCTAGCGCGCTCTTGGATGGGGATTGAAGTCCCCTTCGCTGTTGGGGGTCCTTAGGGGACAACTAGCCTACATCTTCCTCCAGTAAGCCCCACACAGCTGGATTGCTGAGAGGTGGTCCAAGGCCACGCCCCCTTTTTACACCACTCTGCAAACGCGCCTCCTGGCGCACTGCTGTTCGGGGGATGAAGTCCACTTTAGTCCTGAGGTCCTCAGGACACAAGAGGACCTCATCGCCCCACCAGCAGTGCGCCAAGGGGTGCGTTTGCAGAGTGCTGTAAAAAGAGGCATGGCCTTGGACCACCTCTCAGCAATCCAGCTGTGTGGGGATTACTGGAGGTACCTGGTGGGCTAGTTGGCCCCTAAGGACCCTTAAGGATCTAGGGGACTTCATCCCCCAACTTAAAACGCGCAAGGAGGTGCGTTTGCAGAGTGGTGCAGGGAGGGGGCAGGGCCTCCGACGAAATGCCGGCTTTTCTTTTTTTAAATATATTTAGAAGGGGGGCTGTGTGGCCCCCCTTCATTTAGCATTTTTTGGGCCCTGGGGACCCCATCCCCTAGGGCTTGAGCCATTTTTTTAACTTAAAAAAAAATGGGAAAGGGGCCGCGCTGCCCCCCTATTGAGGCTGATTTCTGCCCCGGGGACCCCATCCCCTGGGGCATGGCCTCTTTTTTAATCTTTTATTTTATTTATGTTACGGGAGGGGGGCCGCGTGGCCCCTCTTCCCTGGGCAACTTCTGGACCCGGGGACCCCATCCCCCGGGGCCTGGCCTCATTATTATTTTTTTCTAAATTGTAAGTACGGGAGGGGGCTGCGTGGCCCACCTTCCTTTGGCCACTAATGGTCCCGGGGACCCCATCTCCCGGGGCCTGGCCAGCTTTGTTTTTGTTTTTTTATTTTTTGGGAGGGAGGCCGCTTGGCCCCCCTCCTGAGGCCAATTATGGCCCTGGGGACCCCATTCCCCGGGGTCGGCCTTCCGTTTTTTTTTCAAATAAATTAAAGGGGAGGGGGGTGAGTGGCCCCCCTCACAGGCCACTTCTGGCCCTGGGGACCCCATCCTCCGGAGCCTGGCCTCAGCGTTGGGGACCGTGGGGGGAGCCCCAATGCCCCCACGGTCCCTGCTGGCTCCCCGCCTCCTGCGGGAGCCGTCATTGCTTTGGGCTAACATGCAGCTCCCCTTGTGCAAAAGCAATTCTGCTTTGCTTCTTGGAAGCGAGAGCAGGTTTCCTGCTCTCGCTTCCAAGAAGCAAAGCAGTGTTTGCTATGGCTGTGCTCCCGCCCTGCCATAGCAAATGGCAATGTCCCGGGGGTGGGCACCCCGGGACATTGCAGGAGCCAGCCCTGGGGTGTGGCGGTTCCCAGGGCCATCTAGGGTCCAGGAGGGGGGCCGCGCGGCCCCCCTCCCATCGAGTAGAAAGCCCCGGGGAGGTGGTGGTCCCCAGGGCTTGGGGGGGCCTGCGCCTATAATTAATGTAAGCCCCGGGGAGGTGGCTGTCCCCGGGGGTTGGGGGGCCCACGAGGCCCCCTGCCTCAAATATATTAAAGCCCCGGGGAGGTGGTGGTCCGCAGGGCAGCTTGGGGGGGTTGGAGCCCCTCTATGCATTTTTTTTTCAAGCCCCGGGGAGGTGGCGGTCCCTGGGGCTGCGGATGCACCCACGGGCCCCCGCATATAATTTCCCCATTGTCCCCGGGACCTGGCCCACCCGCGCCTCGTTTTTTAAAAATTTTCGGCAGGATTCGCGCACCCAGCGCGAATTCTGCCGATGTTTTTTTTTTTAAATGTTTTTTTTGGGCCTGGGCATCCCTGCAACTACCTGTGAATCCTGAATGCCTATGAGGAAGGAGCGCGAGGCTCCAAAACGCATCAGGCGAAAGGAGACATTGAATTGGAATAAAACCCAAGTTCTTGTTGAAATAAATGATTTTGCCAATCACCTGCTGTGGAGTGCGTCTTCAATTACAGGGCAAACTTGGAAAATATAACTCACGGCGGCCTCAGCTGTGGATGACTGCACCGCCCGGAGAACTGAGGTGGGGCTGCTGGAATGTGAACTGTTCGAATTCCATTAGCGGCACAGCAGGCAAACTATTGAGGAACTTGTTTTTTACTCTAAGGCTCAATGGAGGGCTTGTACATTACTTTTCCTTTTAATTTTTCAGAACTCACATGGACCCACTGGAGGGTGAAATTGGGCGTGAAATGGACTACAGATCCCAACGTGCATTGCAACATAAACCCATTGGGGAGGCACACCGGAGGCCTAATAAATGATTAGCAACGCGAAGGATGGTGGTCAGCCAGCAACTACCTGTGAATCCTGAATGCCTATGAGGAAGGAGCGCGAGGCTCCGAAACGCGTCAGGCAAAAGGAGACATCGAATTGGAATAAAACACAAGTTCTTGTTGAAATAAATGATTTTGCCAATCACCTGCTGTGGAGGGCGTCTTCAATTACAGGGCAAACTTGGAAAACATACATATATATATATATACATATGTAAACATATATACATATATATGTCCAAGTATCCTCGCTCCGCAAAAAAGAGCCGCACTCCGGGATTATACGGAGCACAGATTGTTTACTATATATACATAGAAACAAGGTCCTAACTATAACTACCTACTGGTGACCGCCAGTAGGTAATATACATATATTACCTACTGGCGATCGCCAGTAGGTAGTTATAGTTAGGACCTTGTTTCTATTCAAAAAGCGTTTTTTCTTTTGCCAATATCTTTGGCGCCGTTTGACGAATCTTCGTGAAATTTTCAAAACTAATGATTCACTCAGGTCAGCTCCTGTCTTAAAAATTTCGGGGTGATTCATCAAGCGGGGGCCGAGAAAAAAGGGGGGTCCCAAAATGCATTTTCTCCATGGTAATTTCCATAGGAACTTCAGACACGGCTAAAGCCCGAACTGCTGAACGGAATTACACCAAATGTGGCAAAAAGGTAGCTCTTGGTTCAGAAACTGACCTTTTTTTAAATGGTGTAAATCTGTTCAGTAGTTCCTGAGAAATGCAAAAAATAAAAATATCGATATTCGCGAACCCTCCCGAGCACGAGCTTCATTCTGATTGGCTGCCAACACTCCAAACCAAAATGTGTTGCCAGCCATCTTGTGACTCTGTAGAACTGAGTCACAAGAAATGAGTTAAAAAAGCATAAAAAACAAGAAAAGGGGGCAGGGTAGAAACACCCTGACCCCCTAGGCCTGCTCAGGGGGTCCCACAAGGACACCCAGGCCCAAAAAAGCTTTTTTTTAAAAAGAAATCAGCCGAATTCGCACTGGGTGCGTGAATCTGGACGAATCTTTTTTTTAAAAAATGAAGCGTGGGCTCCTGCGCTTCGTTTTCTATAAGCCCTCGGGTGGGCGAGGTCCTGGGGGCAATACCTAATTATGTAGCGGGGCCTGCGAGGGCCTTCGCAGCCCCGGGGACTGCCACCTCTCCAGGGCTTAGTTTATCATATGTGGGGGGCACACAGCCCCCCGCAGCACTGGGGACCTCAACCTCTTTGGGGCATTTTTAAAAAATGCATGGGGGGCTCCTGCCCCCCCAACCCCAGGGACCACCACCTCCCCAGGGCTACATGATTTAAATGCAGGGGCCACGGGGTCCCCCACAGCCCCGGGGACCGTCACATCCCCGGGGCTTTTTTTCTAAAATGCATGGGGGGGCTACTGCCCCCCAAGCCCCAGGGACCACCACCTCCCCGGGGCTACATGATTTAAATGTGGCGGGCCACGTGGCCCCCCGCAGCCCCGGGGACCACCACCTCCCCGGGGCTACTTCCAAAAACAAAGTGTGGGAGGGCTCGAACCCCCCACACTGCCCCGGGGACCACCACCTCCCCAGGGCATGTTCTGAATTGGGGATTAAGTCCCCTTCAATCCTAAGGGTCCTTAGGGACCAACCAGACCACCAGGTACCTCCAGTAATCCCCACACAGTGAGATTGCTGAGAGGTGGTCCGAGGCCATGCTCCTTTTTACACCACTCTGCAAACGTGCCTCTTGACGCACTGCTGGTGGGGTGATGAGGTCCTCTTGTGTCCTGAGGACCTCAGGACTGTAGTGGACTTCATCCCCCAAGCAGCAGTGCGCCAGGGCGCGTGTTTTCAGATTGGTGTAAAAAGGGGGCATGGCCTTGGACCACTCTCAGCAATTGAGCTGTGTGGGGCTTACTGGAGGTACTTGGTGGCTAGTTGGCCCCCAGGGACCCTCAGGAGGCAAGGGGACTTCATCCCCCAACCAAGAGTGCACCAGGAGGCGTGTTTGCAGAGTGGTGGGCAAAGGGGGCGTGGCCTGTGTCCACCTATCAGCAATCCCACTATCTGGGGCATACTGGAGGTATCAGGTAGGCTAGTTGGCCCCTAAGGACTCCCAGCAGTGAAGTGGACTTTAATCCCCATCCAAGAGCGCACCAGGGAGCGCGTTTGCAGAGTGGTGGGGAAAGGGGGCATGGCCTGCTATGAGAACATAGCAATGCTGCTGTGTGGGACTTACTGGAATTAATAGAAGGGGTAGTTGGCCCCCAAGGTTATCCTTGGGGGCCAACTACCCCTCCTGTTACCTCCACTAAGTCCCACACAGTGGGATTGTTAAGAGGTCTTTGGAGGCCACACCACCCCTTTCTCCACCACTCTGCAAACGCACCTCCTGGCACAGTACTGGTTGGGGGATGAAGTCCACTTTACTCCTGAGGGACTTTGGGGGCCAAGAAGCCCTCCTGGTACCTCCTGTAAGTCCTACGCAGCGGAATTCCTGAGCACTGGTTGGAGGCCCAGCCCCCTTGCTCCACCACTCTGCAAACATGACTACCAGTTAAAGAAGCATTTGTAATTTAATAGGTCTCACATTTGCAAGAGTTAGAGCTATTGGTGTTCTAAATGTAAAAATGTTTTACTAATGTTTTTTAGAGTGGAGTGGATGTACGTTGTGTGTAGTGGAATTATGTGGTATGTTGTGCAGTGTAATTATGTGGATAGAAAGTATGTGGTATTTAGTGTATAGGAATTATGTAGAGTGGGATTATGTGTTATGGAGAGAAATTATGTGGTATGGTAGTCTGTGTTGTGGAGTGGTAACCTCAGGTTTAGTCTTCCTCGTTTCCATAGAAGCTAAACTATGAACTCAATGAGACAAAAAAAAGAAGGAATCACTAGGTATGAGCAGGGCCACTGGAATTATGCAACTGTTTGGCTGCACCGACTTTCGCACAATTATACATTTTCCGCATTGTGTAAGCCACTTTTGCTTCTTTCTGCGCCTCTCTTGCCTCTTTCTGCATTTCTGTTGCTTCTTTCTGAAACTTTCTTTCTTTTTCTGCACTCCTCTTGCCTCTTTCTGCATATCTCTTCTACTTTCTGCACCTCTTTTGCCTCTTTCTGCACCTCTGTTGCCTCTTTCTGCACCCCTCTTCCCTCTTTCTGCACCCCTCCTGCCTCTTTCTGCACCTCTGTTCCTTCTTTCTGCACTTCTTTTGTTTCTTTCTGCACCTCTCTTGCTTCTTTCTGCATCCCTCTTGCCTCTTTCTCCACCCCTCTTCCCCTTTTCTGCATGTCTGTTGCTTCTTTCTGCACTTCTCTTGCCTCTTTCTCCACCCCTCTTTCTGCATCTCTGTTACTTCTTTCTGCACTTATCTTGCCTTTCTGTACCTCTCTTGCTTCTTTCTGCACCCCTTGTGCCTCTTTCTGCACCCCTATTCTCTTTCTGCACTCCTCTTGCCTCTTTCTGTACCTCTGTTACTTCTTTCTACACTTCTTCTGTTACTTTCTGCACCTCTCTTGCTTCTTTCTGCACCCCTATTGCCTCTTTCTCCAACCTTCTTCCCTCTTTCTGCACCTCTGTTGCTTCTTTCTGCACCTCTCTTGCTTCTTTCCGCACCCCTCATGCCTCTTTCTGCACCCCTCTTCCCTCTTTTTGCACCCCGCTAGCCTCTTGCTGCACCTCTGTTGCATCTTTTTGATCTACTCTTGCTTCCTTCTGCACCTCTCTTGCTTCTTTCTGCACCCCTCTTGCCTCTTTCTGCACCCCTGTTCCTTCTTTCTGCTCTTCTTTTGTTTCTTTCTGCACCTCTCTTGCTTCTTTCTATACCCCTCTCACCACTTTCTCCACCGCTGTTCCCCCTTTTTGCATTTCTGTTGCTTCTTTCTGCACTTCTCTTGCCTCTTTTTCCACCCCTCATCCCTCTTTCTGCACCTCTGTTGTTCTTTCTGCACTTCTCTTGCTTCTGTACCTCTGTCCCTTTTTTCTGCAACCCTTGTGCCTCTTTCTGCACCCCTCTTCCCTCTTTCTGCTCCCCTCTTGCCTCTTTCTGCACCTCTGTTCCTTCTTTCTGCACTTCTTTTGTTTTGTTCTGAAACTCTCTTGCTTCTTTCTGTATCCCTCTTGCCTCTTTCTCCACCCCTCTTCCCTCTTTCTGCATCTCTGTTACTTCTTTCTGCACTTCTCTTGCCCCTTTCTGCACCCCTCGTCCCTCTTTCTGCACCTCTGTTGCTTCTTTCTGCACTTCTCTTGCTTCTTTCTGCACCCCTTTTCCCTCTTTCTGTAACTTTCTTGCCTCTCTCTGCACCTCTATTCCTTCTTTCTGCACTTCTTTTGTTTCTTTCTACACCCCCTTGCCTCTTTCTCCACCCCTCTTCCTGCACCCCTGTTGCCTCTTTTTGCACCCCTGTTGCCTCTTCTGCACCTCTGTTGCTTCTTTCTGCACTTCTTTTGTTTCTTTCTGCACCCCGTGCCTCTTTCTGCACCCCTCTTCCCTGTTTTTACACCTCTGTTCCTTCTTTCTGCACTTCTTTTGTTTCTTTCTACACCCTTCTTCCCTTTTTTGCATCTCTCTTGCCTATTTCTGCAGTTCTCTTGTCATTATCTGCACCTCTCTTGCCTCTTTCTGCACCTCACTTGCCTCTTTCTGCACTTTTCTTGCTTCTTTCTACACCTCTGTTACTTCTTTCAGTAATTCTCTTGCCTCTTTCTGCACTTCTCTTGCTTGTTTCTGCACCTCTCTTGCATCTTTCTGCAACTCTGTTGCCTCTTTCTGTACCTCACTTGCTTCTTTCTGCACCCCTCTTGGCTCTTTCTGCACCCCTTTCCTCTTTCTTCACCACTCTTGCTTCTTTCTGCAAGCTTCTTCCCTTTTTTGCATCTCTCCTGACTCTTTCTGCAGTTCTCTTGTCATTTTCTGCACCTCTCTTGCCTCTTTCTGCACCTCACTTGCCTCTTTCTGCACTTTTCTTGCTTTTTTTCTGCACCTCTGTTGCTTCTTTCAGCAATTCTCTTGCCTCTTTCTGCACTTCTCTTGCTTGTTTCTTCACCTCTCTTGCGTCTTTCTGCACCTGTTGCCTCTTTCTGCACCTCACTTGCTTCTTTCTGCACCCCTCTTGCCTCTTTCTGCACCCCTCTTTCCTCTTTCTTCACCTCTCTTGCTTCTTTCTGCACCCCTTATGCCTCTTTATGCAGTTCTCTTGTCATTTTCTGCACCTCTCTTACCTCTTTCTGCACCTCACTTGCCTCTTTCTGCACTTTTCTTGCCTCTTTCTGCACCACTGTTCCTTCTTTCAGCACTTCTTTTGTTTCTTTCTGCACATCTCTTGCTTCTTTCTGCACCCCTTGTGCCTCTTTCTGCGCCCCTCTTCCCTCTTTTTGCACCTCTGTTCCTTCTTTCTGCACTTCTTTTGTTTCATTCTGCACCCTTCTTCCCTATTTTGCATCCCTCTTGCCTCTTTCTGCAGTTCTCTGGTCATTTTCTGTACCTCTCTTGCCTCTTTCTGCACCTCACTTGCCTTTTTCTGCACTTTTCTTGCTTCTTTCTACACCTCTGTTGCTTCTTTCAGCAATTCTCTTGCCTCTTTCTGCATTTCTCTTGCTTGTTTCTGCACCTCTCTTGCGTCTTTCTGCACCTCCGTTGCCTCTTTCTGCACCTCACTTGCTTCTTTCTGCACCCCTCTTGCCTCTTTCTGCACCCCTCTTTCCTCTTTCTGCACCTCTCTTGCCTCTTTCTGCACACACAGGGCTACTTTTAAACTGACCTCAGGCTCAGCAGTGCACACATGCAAGTGCAGAAAAGGGCTGCTGGCCTCTAAACTGCCTTAGAGGTAGTTTTAATACCCCTGCCCTATTATGGACTAGGGCCTTGCAGGGGAGGCCATGCCAATCACTGGGATACCCCAACCCATAGTGTACCCTAGTGTATGTAGGTGTTGTCACTGTATTCTAAGTGTCTTTCAGCATAGCACTGGCTCCGGGCATGGTTACGCAGAGCCCAGGGTCAGTCAGAGTCAGTTTCCACCAGTACCAGTCAGCAAAAAGTTGGGGGTGCCCAGGGCACATGATGACTTTGCAACAAGGCCTCTTTCTGCACCTCTGTTGGTTCTTTCTGCATATCTCTTGCTTCTTTCTGCACCTTTCTTCCTCGTTCTGGACTTCTGTTGCCTCTTTCTGCATTTCTCTTGCTTCTTTCTGCACCTTTCTTCCTCTTTTTGCACATGTACTACCTCTGTAGGCATAGTTAGAAATTAGCATTTAAAAAACCTTAGAAATTCACTGAAAAAATCATAGCTTTCAGGGACGTTATAGTTAGAAATTAGCATTTAAAAAACCTTAGAAATTCACTGAAAAAACCACAGGTTTCAGGGACGTTATAATTAGTTGGACATTTCACTCGTAAAGAACCAGAGAAATGTGTCCGTTATAGTTAGTTGAGCTAACTATAACTCGCGCACCCGCAATGCACTGCTGATGACGTCACATATTACATCATTCATGACATGGTCAGTGACATCAATGATGACATCACTGATGACATCTCAAATGACATCACTGATTACATCATCCACGTGATAATCTGATGCACCTCCTCACACCCTAATATAACCTTTGATACACCCACTCTAAAATGCAGACTATCATTTTTTAAACCATAGACACACCAATACCAGTTACTACATACCCACTCACTGATTCCTAGGTCTACACACACATCCACTCATTCACCCATACAGTCACTCATACATGCAGTCACTCATCAATACAGCACTATCATTTGCACTCATACACCTATACAGACACTCACACACTGCCAGTCATCCATAGAGTTACTCACACACCTAGTCAGTCATGCAAAGAATCAATCACACTCCCATTTACTCACCTATACAGTTATACACACACCACCTCACTTATTCATACAGATACTAACACATACTTACTCTCTTATACAATCACTGATACAAGCACACACTCATCCATACAGCCACTCTCACAATCACTCACTCTCACATATAGTCATTTATATACTCGAACACTCACATATACTGCCTTTCACATATGTAGTCACTCACACATGTACCACTGAGACATCCATTCACTCACCAACACACCCATACACACACTCACCCACCCATACAGCTCTTCACAGATGCACTCTTGAACCCAAACACCCAGTGAATCACCCACTCACACATCTATGCACAGAGTCACACACCCACCCACACATACACTCAGGCACCCATACAGATACTCAGACAATCAATCAATAACCCATATAGACACTCATGTAGCTACTCACCAACCCATGCAGCCGCTTACACACCAACAGACAGACTGATACAGACATTCACACAGTTTAGTCACTAACCCATGCATTCAGCAAGACACATTTAATCACTCACTTATACAGTCAGTCACGCACCTCCTAATCATCCATTCAGACACTTATACGCCCACTCATTCTTCAATACACCTTGGCATATATATAAAACATATTTAAGCTTTACAGAAACACATAGTCACGTGGATGATGTCATCAGTGATGTCATTTGAGATGTCATCAGTGATGTCATCAGTGATGTCACTGACCATCTCATGAATAATGTAATATGTGACATCATCAGCAGTGCATTGCAGGGGCGTGAGTTATAGTTAGCTCAACTAACTAGAACGGCAGAATTTCTCTGGTTTTGTATGAGTGAAATGTCCAACTAACTATAACGCCCCTGAAACCTGTGGTTTTTTCAGTGAATTTCTAAGGTTTTTTAAATGCTAATTTCTAACTATAATGTTCCTGAAACCTATGGTTTTTTCAGTGAATATATATATATACCTGTACACACACACACACATATATATGTATATATACACATACATACATCCAAACATACATACATCGATACATACATGCATCTATATGGAGAACGCCAGTAGGTGATATATATTACCTAATGGCAGTCAGAACAGAATTACACCAAATTTGGCAGAAAGGTAGATGTTGGTTCAGGGAAGTGCCTTTTTGTGATTTGGTGTAAATCCGTTCAGTAGTTGTGGAGTAATTTAAAGAAATCTCCAATTGTATATATAGGGACACTCCCACCAAGCCATAGCAAACTGAGCTCCACTTCCAGCAAGTGAAAGTATTAAACATGTACTTATATTATGATTCAGCATAAATACAATAAACATGATACATCAATTTAGAAACCTTGCTCTCTGCTCCGTGAGCATCCATCAATTGTATAAAAGGATACATATCCAGATTGCTGACATCATACATTCTCCCAGGAAGTCTTTTAGATTTTCACAGTGTCAGACATTTCACTCCTTGTATCACAAGTGTCTCTTCTCTCCATTCTGGGGCCACCCTCTTTGGCTAGGCATTTCCACAACGCCCTAGCACTTGTCGGAGAATTGGGCCTGTGCATTAGGTAGTCTAAAATATCTTACAATCACTGGTATCGCATGGACCATGTCTGCGTGTATTTCACCCAGAGGAGGAAATCACTTTGCGTCTCATTTGCAAAATCACATCACTTCTGATCACAAAAAGGCTTTTAACAATGTGCTAAACCCCCTTTGTGATTCAAACTGACTTTCTGAATCACACTGGGATTTAGCTGTTCATTCAGGATTTTATTATTAGAGTATATGAAAGGGGCGTCCCCCCCTAATTTTGATTGCAGTACCATGTAAAAATGGTTTATGATAATGGTTTGTGACCATAATTGCTGTTGCAAATCATAAATAGTTACCATGCTTCAAAGTACTGATTTAAAAAGGGTAAGCTGTCACCATTCAGCAGCTTCACCTTTAGGAATCCAGCTGAGAGGCCCCATGGGAGCAGGCAGTGGTCCAGAAGGTCACTGCCTACTCACCCTAATGTCTTCCCAAATGGGCAACATTTTTTATAGCACCCCTTGTTTCTTTAAGGAAGAGGGGTTGCTTAAAAAAAATAATAGTTTCCCCATTTTAGAAAGCATGCGCAGGGATGGTGGACTTCTCTCCATTTCAGGCCATGAGACCTGTGTTCATAGCCAATCGCAGGGGTCACAAATAGTGACTACCTATCTAATATTCATTAGGCAACTCAATCTGCGACCCCCTTCGAATGGGAATTTTGTGATGTGACCTTACCTAAGCCTCATCGCAAAGTTACAGTAGGGTCACAAAAAGATGGTGCTCAGTTTGCATCCACTATTGGTGACTTCCCTCTACCTGAATGTGCCCCTTAAGCACTTGTGAGCCACAACATTTTAGTGTTATTATGTTATTAGACAAGATGGGTGATACTGGAATGAGTTTTGCCAGAGGGCTCCCTAGCATTAATGAATGGGCGAGAGACATCAGGCCAGACATCAGGCCATCTTCATCTCCCTGCCTACCAGATTCAGGAAGAACTCCTTCCTGTTCCTCTCTTCTTCTTTCACCAAATCTGTTTTTCATTAGACTCATGTGTTGCCTTATCTTTGCTACTGGCATAGCCCTGAGAAGTAACCTGCAAAGGGATTCTTCCAGACATTATTCCATTCTTCTGCTAAAATCCTTAATTTGTCACACCCTTTAAAGTAAATTGATGTCCAGAGTTGAGAGTGGTTATGGACAAGCTAGAAGGTTGTTTTAAGTAAAAGGTTACCTGCACGGTGCCGAGAGTGACGACTGGTCCAGTAACAACTCACCTTGACGAAAGTGTGACTACAGGGAGTTGTTCTCACTCTGACGCCTGTTCGAGCTGGGTTCCACAGTAAACTCCTGACCCGGTCTCCACACTTTGGGTGTTCGGGTTAGTATAATAGGGATCAGTTGAGGATTGTCCTGATGAAAGCCGGTGTATTAATTTACTAAATCCTCATACGGCTGAAACATGTCGACATACATAGCAGAGTGGAGGGGTAAGTGACCCATCATTGGCCACATTACCACCATCCACAGATCTGACGGATAGACCCACATTTTAATTCAGGGAGAGTGTCCAGCAATAAAGTTATGAGTAGGATTGCTCTTACCTGTTTTTAATCACATTTTCTCTGCACTATTTCTTTTCCCTCACTTTCTGATCCCCTCCTTGAGGTGTTCATTCTATGTTGTTTTGTCCACCCCTCCCTATTGCTCCACCCAAGCTGCTGGCTAGCGCGGGGTGTGTTAGCAGCCCTATGATGAAGCATGACACAGCTTGCTGTGTGTGAGGGCAGTTTTTATATACCCGGGTATCCCCCATTCAGCTAGAATTATTTTGATTAGTATAGGTCCTGTATCTTTGTGTGTGTGTTAAGTAAAAGGACAACAGTAAATCAGTGGGCCAAACTTGATTGCTCTAATCACTTTCATCCCAAAACTGAAAATTGTGACTTCCTACATCAAGCGCCACCGACTAGCCACAGATTTCTGCTGACCTCATCTTCACTCATGCGCAGCAACTGGTTCATTACAAACTGCAGTAGCATTTTTTGTGCCGTCCTGATTGCAAAAACATCAACTCTCTGCCAAATATTTGTTCTAAATCCTCTGGAATTTACAAAATGTATTCCAAAATATTTTGATGTCAGGGGCATAAAGACAACACAATTATTATTCTAGATGCCAAAATACTGCCAGAAGTCACACAATGCGTTTTTGCTTTGTGCCACTCGAAGTGATTGCTCACTAAATCACAGGCCTGCAGTCAATTAGCAGCCATGCACATAGCCCCACACCTAAAAATTAGTTATAAATAAACCAGGCAAGCCACCCACAGAGGGAGAGGGCAATCCCATAAACACACAAAACATTAATTAACTCCATAAATACTACCAAGTAGCAACAATTATAAGTTGTAAAGACAAAAACAGCCAATCCTTTCTTTTTCTACTTTTTCACTTAGGCTGACTTTATTGCTTCCTCGATTTATTTATTTATTTTGATTGCAGTTGACCGTTGCGTTGAGATATTTTGTGTGCTTTGAAAAATGAGTGCTCTAAGAAACAGTTATAAGAAAACAAAAAACATTGGGGCATATTAGCAAGACCCACGTTAAAATTATCGCCGTTTAGCGGCAGGAAACTGCCGCTAAACGGCGATAATGGGCTTGCTAATATGCGTTATAGAATTCCAATAGAAGCCCAGGTTAGATATCCTGCAAATCTAACATGGGCTTCTATTGAATTCCATAACGCATATTAGCAAGCCCATTATCGCCGCTTTAGCGGCAGTTTCCTGCCGCTAAAACGGCGATAATTTTAACGTGGGTCTTGCTAATATGCCCCTGAATTTCAAAAAATCGTGAAATGGTCAACGGATATAAACAAAAACTGGGGGGCATATTAGCAAGAACCTGCGTAAATTATCGCAAAGCTTGCTTAGCGCGCGTTTTTCTATCGCCGGCTATCGCTGGATATTACCGCGGAGATAACATGCTATTAGCAAGGTTTATCTCCAATGCGATAAAATATCCAGCGATAGCGGCGAAACCCAGCAATAACGCGAGAAATCCAGCGATAGAATCCCGCGCTAATGCTGGGGACTTAACCTTACAATCCACCTCCCATTGACTTTTATTGTTAAGTCATGTTTTTACCAGTTCTAAAAAACCAGCGCTAATCGCGGTTAGCGCGCGTTTTTATCGCTCGCGGTTATTGCTAATAGGCGATAGCGATGTTAGCGACTGCTTTCAGTCGCTGTTAGGTTGGGAACGCCTCCTTTGCATGTCATTAGCGATAAATATCGCTGACATGCAAAGCGGCACCCAAACCAGTCGCTATAGCCTAAAAGCTGTCGCTAACACTTGTTAGCGACAGCTTGCTAATAGGGCGATAAAAAAATTGCCGCTTTAGCGGCAAAAAGTGCCGCTAAAACGGCGATAGAGCCCTTGATAATATGCCCCCGGATTTTAGTAGCTGTGGTGGAACGATTGAAGAAGCACAATATCATTAGAAACTTAAATGTAAAACTACCAAAGTGAAAAATAAATCTATGTAATACACCATCAAGTGTTTTTCTAACATATGTATTATCTCAATTAATTCACACAAAGAAGTATACTTCCAAATTAAATGTTATACGGATTAATGCTTCTACTTCATTTAACTGTAGTTACATTCAGTGCGCATAAAAGTAAAAGGCCAAAGTTAAACAAGTGTTGGCAAAACCAATAAGTCCAGTTTGCATCTTGTTCCTTGACTCAAATAATTTAAACAACCCGTTGCAATGGGAAAAAAGAAAAAGGACTAATTTCTGCATATAAAGCATCTATGAGTTAGAGAATTTAATACATGATAATTCAGTGCACTTTTAAAAAGTAAAGTAGTCTCTCATGCATTGTAATACAGGCACTCCTGGATCGAATGATACACTAAAAGCTAATAGAAATGAATGACAGGGAAATACTCCTCTGGGTGGAGCCAAACCCAATGCTATGAGTATTTTAAACAATTGGTAACAATAGGTCTGCGGAGAGGAGCACTGACATGACATATACCTCCAATGCTGCAGTTGAATTCTCCATTGGGTGAAAAGAACTGTGTTATACAGACAAATTGAAGGAAAGCTATGGGAACCTTGGGTTACTATAGAAAAAACAGTATTGAATATCCATTGCTAAAGAATTTGGTAGTCTTTGCAAGAAAATATTTTACTAAGAGTCAGCATATTTAACAAATTATTAGGAGGAACTGACGCTGTTTCAGCATGGGCAGGATTGTAAAACACTGTTTTGTACTTAACCTATATTTTCATATAATAGAGAAAGAAAAATTGAGGGTTTTTTTTCTTATTAAAGCTGTCATGCTTACATTTACAAACACATTTAGGGGGAGATTTACCATTTTTTCACGTAGTGCACTGCAGCAGCTGCAAATGCTGCGCTGCGTGAAAAGGAGAGAGGATGAGAGTGTCCAATTTACTAGAATAAGGCACTCTTCTCCCCTCTCCCTTGCCCCTTCGCTGACATCAGATGCCGTGCGCCATGCAGACACTTTTGTGCCAGGGTGCAAGGGTGTCTCTGAGAGACTAGCATAGGTTTTGTACTGGAAGGGAACCCTTCTAGTACAAAATACTATGCTTGGACTAACTTGAACCCTTTTCCCACTTTGTGCATGTGCTGTACAGTGCAGCACACATGCAAAGTTGGAAAAGGAAAGAGAAATGAAAGCATTTCTCCTTCCTTGCACCTACTTTAAAACGGCGCAGTTTTTCTCACACTAAACCCCGTTTACTTTGTTTAGTAAATTGGATTTAGTGTGAGAAAACGTGGGTGGTTGCATGGGAACGTCAATGCTCCACCAATGGTACGTCCCCTTGGCGCTAAGTAATGCAAAGCAGCGCTCTCCCGTTATTTCCAGCGCTAAACAAGTTTAGCATTGGGAAGTAAATCGGGTAAAAAGATTTTGTGCCTATTTGTGTCACTTTTGTGACACAAAAACGGCATAGAATCTTAGTAAATCTCCCCCTTAGTCTGACTCAAAAAGTAAGTTGCGCACCTATGTTCAACTTACATATGTAAATGGCTTTTCATTTATAAATTGATATATTGTCTGATCCCAGGTGTGTGAAGTGGTAATGGAGATTTGGTGAACATCCACTAACTGAGTTTGTCAATTTATGCATACTTTCCCAAATCACATTCTCAACATGAATTCAGGAAGAGTTTTACTCCTATGAAGGGCAGAAGTACATTTGTATTAAGAGACTCAATCAGAAACAAACGCTGCCCAAAAGATGTGAAAGTCAATCACATTTAGGCAATTTTCAAAACTGTCCTGCTATAAATAAAATATGACAAAATGCCAAAAAAGGGTAATTTTAACAGAGCGTGCAAAAGCGCTGATTGTAAGAGACTGAATCTGGTGAATGAAGATAAGGACACGGAGCCAGGACCTTGCCATGATCATAAGGTAGTCCTGAGTATGGATGGCAGAAGTTGTGTAATCCACAAAGTAGAAGTCTTTTATCATGTACAGTGGAAGTTAATGACAAGACTATCTCTGTGTTTGCTTGGTTTAGTATTTTGGGTAAAAAGATAGTGGAAAAAAATGGGGCAAGCAAAACAAATTACATACTTCTGATGTATCTCTGGGTGGTTATATTGGTTACAAAATAAATTTCATTGGTTATTTCTGGGCAGATTTTGGGTTCTCTTGCAGATGTGCCAGAGGAAAAGGGCATGTATCTGAAAGGAGACAGTCAGTATTAGGTTGACCTTATCACAAGGAAACGGGGATCAAGTCAGATCCTTGTGCTAACCTTTGTGTTTTTACTTTGAACAACACAGAAATGGATTGTGTGAGTCAGGAAAAAAATAACGACCTGGAATAAGAAAAATCTGTTAACAATTTACAGGATACATTTGGCCCTGTGTTGAATGACAAATTGAGTTAATAAAAGGGTTTCAAACAAAAGATAATTCTTGAAGACAATGCAAGTTAGACATTGAGGAAGAAATGTTCCTCTGACATAGAGAGATAGGTTAAAAGAGGTATTGGCTGATTTAGTTGAAAATACATAATGTAACCTGTAGAATTCTCATCATAGGTAATCCCAATAGTAATATCGGTCAAAGGGTCAGAAGAATTAAGATTATGTATATACAATTGTAGTCTTAATAAGGAAATCTGGGTGGAAGAAGAGTATAAGTACTTCATGACATTTTGTACCCCAGTAGGGATGTTTCACTATAATGCTGTTTGATTTGGCCACTGATGCTTCCGCATTTCAAAGACTATTGAAAGAAACATCAGAGTCCATCCTAGGATAAGTGGTGTCCCAACATTATATCTTAGTATTTGGTAAGGATATCATTGAGCATGAATATAATTGGTACATGTAGTTAATAGCCCTCCAAGAAAAGGGTCTCTCTCTTCAACTATCTAAATGAAAATTCTGTAGCTGAGAGGTTGAATATCTAGGACACACTATTACCAACTTGGGAATGAAACCAAAAATTGCCATGCTAAAGCCATAATGGAAGCACCTATCCCTACCATGAAGGAACAATTGGTGTATTTCCTTGGTTTAACAGAATTTTATTTCAAATTTATACAAGACTATGCTACAAAGGTGGTACTATTGAGATCACATCTTTAAAAATGTAAAGTTTGTTTGGGAAGATTGCCAAATAAAGCATTTTATCTGTTAAGAAAAGAAATTATGAATGCACCATGTTTAAAGCCATTTACTGTAGGAAAGGAATGCATTATTCCTTCTGATGCCAGCAACCGGGGATTGGGTTCAGTTTTAATGCAATATGATGGCAAAAATGAATGGATTGTATCGTATGGTTCCAGGACATTAACGTGAATCAGAAAGACATTACTCTGTAAATGAAAAAGAACTTCTAGCCTGTGTTTGGGGAACAGAATACTGCTGAATATTTTTGTTGGGTCCAAAATGCATTGTAAGAGCCGACCACAAGCCCTTGGTCAACATGTTGTCACCTCGAGGAGGTAGAACTATGACATCAGGGTTGGCACGGCTTTTTTTTTTAAATGCAAGGTTTTCAATACTGTATTGGGTGTGTTCCAGGGAAAAACAATGCACATACTGACTGTATGTCTAGCATGAGGTATATCACAAGAGAGGATAGGAAGATTACCAGTCCAGTATACACTCTCCTCAAAAAACTGAAGTCAAATACCAGTAAACTGTTCTGAGGTGATTCAGTCCCAGACAAATTATCCCTATCTGATTGCAGGTACCTTGAGAAGCTTGTACTTTTTAGAATAGTTTCCCTCACTCACCCGAAGGTGACATGCTTCATCATTGGGTGGTGCTCCTCACCAGGCCGGCGCTGCAGTGCCTGGCGGGCCCAGCGAGTGGGCTCTTTGTTGGTGATCTTTAAGATACATAGCTCGAGCACCATATGACTAAGAATGTTTGGTCCTACAATATGAGAAGATTGGTAAATGGTGTGGAAATAAAATCAACTGTCAACCAGATGCCACCAAAATATTTAATGTGAAATCCCCAGTTGATGCTAAGCTTAATGGCTGAGAAACTTAGAACTCAACATCATCTCTTACGTCCACAACACCCAGCTTATCCTCTCCCTCACCAACGAACCCACAGTCGCCAAGAACAACTTCCATGAAGGGAGGAAAGCTGTCACACCCTGGATGAGAGACAGGTGCCCCAAGCTCAACTCAGAAAAGACAGAGGTCCTCATCCTGGGATCCACCCCCTCCACTTGGAATGAATCCTGCTGGCCTGCTGCACTGGGAACACCCCCCAAGCCCACAGACCACGCACCCAACCTCAGCATCATTCTGGACACCTCGCTCACTATCAACCGCCATATCAACGATGTCTCCCCGTCATGTTTCAACATGCTCCCCCTGCTCCGAAAGACCTTTGGATGGATCCCCACCAAATCAAGGAAGAAGGTCACCCACACCCTCATCAGTAGCAGACTCGACTACGGCAACGCACTCTACGACAAAGTCACCAAGAAACTCCCCTGTAAGCTCCAGAACGTACAAACCACACCACCACATATCTTACATGGACTGTCATTGAAACTGTGCATGGTCATGATGTTCCCAAGAGACTGTATGAGAAGAAAAAACACTGGGTTCTCTGCCTCCAGACAGACTGCAATGGATTGAATGACAAGATACCCTGGGCTGATTTCAAATAGTCATCTCTACCCTTTTGACATTCTGCAGGGCCCCTACAATACACAAACTGCGGATTCACATATTTTACTGGATTTCCAGCTTCATTCTAGGTCCTCACAGTCAGCCCTTTAGAGGCCATATCCACCTCCTGCGTAGGGGGACATTTTATTGATGGGTCTTCATTTTTATTGTATTTTTTATTCACATACTACAGAGTCGACACCTGACTCTACTCCTTTTGACACTGCTATTTTGGTGGAGTTAGCACTTTTGGTATATATCCACACACCTGATAATATGGTTATATTCTTTACCTTGAGACTCTCCATTTCTGTCTTTATTTTCTTGATATTTGATTTCTCTTGACCCCCTTGCATGGCCTCTTATTTTGAAAATTCCATTGGCTTCCCATAAGAAACATACCCTGCATCTTGGCTATGAGCGGCAGCTTTCTAGTGCGTCTGGCCCTTGACTTAAGGGACACACGCACGAGGTCTCTCCTTTCACTGTGGGGCTCGAGCTTCAGTCTTTCAGCATGCTCTACTCATGTCATTGTAGGCATGCCCACTGCCAGCTGAGATGGCCCCACTCTGACGTACCAGTAAGACGCGGAGCTACCATCTTGCATTAGATGCGATACACCTTCCCGGATGTTCGTAAACTTGCAGTTGACACTGTCCGCCACCTGCAGGGGCGAGGTCGGGGGTAGGTGTTAGTAGGCACTGGCCATCAAAGACAAGTAAGTGAGGCCGTTTTAAGGCCTTTTTACAGTGAACCTGTCCTCTGCATGGGGATTCTGCCCTTACACAGCGGCTACCGGCCTTATACATTTGCTGCACTTTTGCCAAAACTGTGAATTTTGCCCAATTTGCTTCCCTGATGCAGGTCGCCATTTGTGTTGGCATCCTGACAGGTTCATCTGCCCTAAAATTCAGAAGGTTGAGGAACCTATTTCTTGCATGTTATATCCACCTATCTTTAACTACGGGATCCACAACCCATTGATTTTATCTATGCACATGTTTGCATAGACCACTTTGTTAGTATGAATTGTGTTGTGCCGAAACACTAATTTTTTATAGTGGTATGCTGTGGGCGGTGTGTATGCTCATGCTTGATTTTAATGACACTTTCACCAGGAGTTTTTAACCTCGTGCATTCATATATACACCTTTTCATTTTATTTTAATGCAGGTTATTCTAAACCAAACGCTTTATTTGTACAGCGCTCAACACCGGCAGTAAGATGTCAACTGGCACCTTATCATCTACGCAAGGAGTGGGGCTTTTAGTTAGAGAGCTCCTAACTCTATTGAGAAGATTAGGTCACATAATATATTATTGGTCCTGATGAAATGCCACTAGACTGCTTCACGGCTACCAAAGGCATGAAATTATGTTTACCCGTTACGTAGACCATAGCTCAAAAGTTGATCTGTGAGTGACCGATTTATACTCTCACTTGCAGAGACAGGGACCATTATATCCTAAGTTTCTCTGCCTTCTTTTTAAGCTTAACATTAACTGGGGATTTCACATTAAATATTTTGGCGGCCTCTGGTTGACAGTTGATTTTATTTCCACACCATTCACCAATCTTCTCATATTGTAGGACACACCATTCTTTGTCCTATGGAGCTCGATTGGCGTATTTATTAAAAGATCTCTGACAAAGAGCCCTCTTGCAGGGCCCGCCAGGCACTGCAGCACCAGCTTGGCAAGGAGCACCTCCCAATGTTGAAGCATGTCACCTACGGGTGAGTGAGGGCAACTGTTTTAAAAAGCACATGCTTCTCAAGGTGCCTGCACTCAGCTAGGGATAATTTGTCTAGTCTGATGACCAAGAATGAGACTGTGGATACTTGCAAGGAATTAGAGTGTGAGGTGGCATTCACATTTTCCAACTTTAGCAAATTCGAACGAATCAATGATGGATCAGAAGTGATAACAGAAAAGGATTGGTTTGAAGCAATGGAGAAAATAACACCGCTAAGGAAAGTAAAGCAATATGTTTGTGAAGGATAGCAGGTTGACCATTCTTTTTGTGAGTTAACTCATGAGTTTTTATAAAATATGTGATGTGTTGAGAGTTGAAAATGGAGTAATGCTTAGAGGGCATTGAGTGATTACTCCTTTTAATTTAAGACATAGACTTGTGGGATGGGCTTCTGAGGACCACATTGTTATATCTGTTACAAGGAGGCAAATATGTGAACAGTATTGGTGGCATGCTTTAGACACCATGGTGGGTCAGATTGTGTAAAATATGTTCCACATGTTGCGAGTCAGCTAAAGCTTTAATAACTCAGGGACTGGTTTATATATTGACGTATGGGTCTGGACCATTGAAAATCAGCGTTCCATCCATCCGCCATGTGACCATCCGACTGTCTAATTAATATTTTGGTGGTATGATGGACAAAACCCCATCAAACCTCCGATGTCTCTAAAGCAAGCAGACTCTTCTGTTGATGCAGTAATTGCTGAAAAGCAGCTGCTGATGGTGCAATTTCAGCCAGTACTCCGCCTGATGAATTGTGACTTTGCTTTCCATCGGTTAAACCTCCACATCTGTCCTGGCAATTTCAGACCTATAAAAGTGGATAACAGGCCTTACTTACATTTCCACCTTGATCTTTCACCACGAATCTGATGTTGCAAGGCTTTGCTTACCTGCTCTTTGATATGGATGGCAACACACCACATTGCTGACCTAGTAGGGAGTATGTTTTATTTTTTTTCATTATCTTTAAGTTACTCATTCCTAAATGTCAACTACTTACTTACAAATCATTATATAGCTAAACATATACTTTGTCCACACATATGTAATGCTTGTTTTTATCCATATGAAATGTTGTCCTGCACCTTTTATACTTTAAAATGTTTTTGTTAACAATTTATACATTTTTGTGACATATACATGTTAATATCAATTTTAAATGTGGAGTAAGCCTCTGTCAATTTGACAGAAGAGAAGATCAAAAGTACAATGCATATTACATCTTTAAATGGGTAGCAATATAGAAATGTAAGTATACCTACATAAAACATTTGTATGTTATGTTATATTGTTAGGTTATGTTATGCTATGTCATGTTATGTTATGCTATGCAGATTTACAGAGACACTATCAACCAGGAGGGTATTCGGGCGCTCAGCAGGTATGAGTCTAGGCACACCTAGGGCCTGGTGGAACTACTTGAAAAGCCAGGTCTTCAGCTTCTTGCATAAATCAAGAAGTGAGGAGGAGGCTCTTCTGTTTAGCAGCAGGTTGTTCCACACTTTAGGAATGATGCAGCAGAAGGATTGGCCCCCAATCTGGTTTTCTGTATGTGTGGGATTTGTGCAAATAAGAGTCCGGACGAGCCGAGGTGTCTGGCAGGTTTGTGAAAGCAGATGTGATTGTTGAGGTGTGCTGGGCCAGTTTTATGTGGTCTGGGTGAGGAGTTTGAATTGTGCTCATTTGTGAATGGGGAGCCATTTGAGCTCCTTCAGTTGTGGTGTGATGTGAGTGTGTGCTCTCCATAAGACATGGTAAAAGTGGCCTACACCTGATCGGTACATTTAATGTACTTGTAATTCACAAGTATATGGTACAACAGGAACCCAGGGCCTGTAAATTAAATGCTAATAGTGAGCAGCAGCACTCATTGAACCACCCACTAAAGTAGGACTGTAATAAATTTCTCAGCCCTGCCATTGCAGTATGTAGTGCAGTTTTAATTGCCATTTCGGCCTGGCAAAATAAAGCTTTTTGCCAAGCCTGAACCTTCCTTTATATTACATATACGTCAACCCTAATGTAGGACCTAAAGGCACATAGGGCAGGGTGCCTTGAATTTAATAAGTAGAACATGTGTTTTAAAGATTTACATGTCCTGATAGTGCAATACTCCTCAATTGTTTTTATACTACGGGAAGGCCTTCCTCTCCTTCATGACATTTAATAAGTGCTAACTGTTGGTTGAGACCATGTTATGCTTGGAGTCCATTGAATTGTAGGTTCAAGGTATGGATCCGCTATCGGACAATGACATACACTCCCTTCTCCTCACATATAATCCTGCACACCAAGAAACCCCAGACAACCTGGCTCCCATCCTAACAATTGCCTCAAACCCACACAGAGAACCTAGGCCTAACTCCAGAGAAGTAAATAAGTCCAAACTTAAGCAGGTCCCCATTGTACAGACAACCTCAGTAGACACCAAACCACACCTGAAATGCATGCTTCTAAATTGCAGATCGGCCATGAAACACGCAGTGGACATCACTGACCTCATCCTTGCGCACAAGCTTGACCTCTTACTACTAACAGAAACATGGCTAAATGACTCCACTGCACCAATCCTAGACATATTAGTCCCACCTAGCTATGACATTATAAGATCAGACAGCCCGAACGGACTGGGTGGAGGCATTGCCTGCATACACCACAGTAGCCTTGCGGTGAATCAGTTGCAAACCGTCGAGCTATCCTCTTGTGAATACCTATCAATAAACAGTGCAAGTAACAACAAACCACTATGTACACTGCACGTGATCTACCACCCTCCACGCGACAACCTCTCATTCATCGAACAAATCATGGAAATCATCACGTAAGACAACACTGCTCCCGGATCTTCCTCAGAAACTTCAACCTTCATTGGAACGACCCGAACGGCTCCTCAGTTAACAGCCTAAAATTCTTTCTAGCGTACCCTAACCTGAACCAAATCTGCGACAGCCCTTCGCACAACCTGGGTGCTACCCTGGACCTAATTATTGCTAAAGCAAACTCCATTCAACTCAAATCTATTGTCCCATGCGACTGGACAGACCACCACTGCATCACCTTTCTCATCACCGAATCAGTGAGAACACATAAACCACAACTTAAGAAACCCATACAATGGACAAGGATCACTCGTGATATAGAGCTTAATGACTTGACATCCCTCAGCAATAACGTCTTGCCTCCTCCAGTGGACATGTCAGATGTCCATGAACTTACAAACCACTACAACTGAATGACGACCATTCTTGATACAGTTCCGCCCTTACCGCTAAAAAGACTGTCCACTAGAGACTCCAAACCGGTACAATGGGAGCCTAAATGAAGAAAGACGCAATTTGAGACTAGCCGAACAAGTGTGGAGATCCTCACCATCCCTAGAACACCTCCAGCACCAGTGAGGAAGACCTACAATAATCACATCAGAAACTCAAAAGCCAATTTCTTCAGAGTTCAACTAGACAAAGCTAGAAATCATCCAAGGAAACTGTTTGAAATCATCAAACATCAATCTACTCAAAAGCTCAACCCCTACACAATGGGATCCCTTCCGCTGCCATACTGCAACATATTTGCCTCCTTCTTTTTTGAAAAGTCTAAAAAATTGAAAGTGATCTCCAAACAGCAATTGAGCTCATCCCAATGATACCTCCGAATAGCTCATGCCCGCATATGATCGTTCAGCCACCAGACCTACAAGGACTCACCCTCAAAAACAATGCGTTGTGGGAAACTTTCAAAACCTTTGATGAAAATGCTATTCTTAATATCTTAACAACACTTAAACCGTCAAACCACTTCTGTGACCCTCTACCAGCTAACGTCTTCAATGAGATTAAAACTTCTTTACTCCCTCTCTGGAATAAGATAGTGAATGCTTCACTACTCCAAGGGGCTTTACCACACTGCCTAAAAACAGGGCAGGTAACCCCCATTCTAAAAAAACCCACAGCAGATAATACAAACCCAGATAACTTCCGTCCCATCTCCACCATTCCCTCTCTGGCAAAGCTCCTTCAGAAATGTGTACATACCCAACTATGCAATCACATTGATCAGTTCCACCTTATCGGCCAATTCGAATGCGGTTTCCGTCAGAGTCACAGCACGGAAACAGTCCTTACACACATAGTTGATGACATGCGTAAAATGCTAGATCATAACAAATCTTGCCTCCTAATCCTCTTAGACCTATCCTCAGCCTTTGACATGGTCAAACATGACAGCCTCCTTGAATTACTTGAACACAGAATGGGATCATCAGGGGTTGTTCTGAATTGGTATGCCTCATGTCTACACAACAGAACTCAAAGAATTAAGGTTAACCAATCCTTGTCCACTACTACTCCAGTCACTTTAGGTGTCCCTCAAGGGTCCACCTTATCACCTACTCTCTTTAACCTGTTAATGGAGCCTCTAACCAAAATTTTAAAATTTTCCAATGTAAAATACCACATGTATGCAGATGAAACCCAACTATACCTTAAAATCTCCTCCCCTAAGGATATCCGTCTACTCAACACAACTCTGCTAAAACCCAAAACTGGCTAACCAGAAACCACCTTAAACTCAACTCGCTCAAAGCGGAATTCCTCTTAATTACCCCACCAAAACGATCCTTTGACATTGAAGTTTGGATGAAACATTTAACAGCCTTCAACTGCCTTCCACACATTATAGATTCCACAAGATCACTTGACACTTGACAAGAATCTCAAAATGCAGGAACACATCAGTGTTCAAATGAGCATTCTAAGAAAAATAAAACCCTTCTTCCCCTTTGATGACCTTAAATCAGCGGTGCAAGTTCTAGTAATCCCCAGATTAGACTATGGGAGTGCTATCCTATGTGGTCTGCCGAGATCCAAGTTGGCTCCACAAAGGGCATCCCTTAACTCTGGTGCAAGGCTCATCACTGCATTGATAAGGTACAACCATATCATTCCAGATCTGAAGGCACTAAACTGGCTCCCTTATGAGGCAAAGATTCAGATGAAAATTGCTTGACCCACAAAGCCCTACACTTCAACACACCGAAGTACCTAGCTGACAAACTGGAACTGTACGGCTGTGGCAGATAATCTGGAAGCAAAAGCACCTTACTGTTGAAACCTCAAAAAGTTTGGAAAAAGAAAACTTAAAACCTAACCTTCTCCCAATTGGCCCCAGAATCTGGAAGTCCCTGCCCCCTAAAATCAGACTGATCCCTTCAATCACGTCATTCAAAAAAGAAGTCAAACTGCTTTTAATGAACAGATCTCTACCCTGAACCCGAAGACTGATTCTCTGGATACTGATATGATCTATTTTCTACTTATTGAACTATTTGTAAAGTGCCCTGATACCCTTCTAGGGTCAGGTTTGCGGTATATAAAACTTGATAAATAAAAATTAAATAAATAAATAAGTTAAATTCCTCTTTAATGGTAAAGTTTAATTACCCATTACATTTTTGAGAATCAACTTTGGGCAAATAGCCATGTTGCTGGCCAAAAACCTCTAAGCCTTCTAGAAGTTCCCAGCTGCCTGGCCCTGTTAATGGCTCCACCATTATGCATTCGTTTTGTGCCAATACAGTGAACAATAGGGGCCTCGGTGTGGGCAGGATGGCCCATCCTGAATGGATGGTTGGTGACAGAGCTGTTACCGTTTCAAAGGCAGCAATATATCATAGGTGTTAATAGCAAATCCATCACACTATACTTGCATATGACACTTTCACAACCTAAAGGCTGTTTTGCAGTAAGTTCTCCTGATCTGTTCTACTGGTCTACACAATTTCCTATTCTCTAGCATATGTATAATAGAAATATTTTGCATACACACAATCAGACAATATTCTGATCAGTTATTGATGGTTTTATGTCCTTTAATAAAAATAATATAAATGTAGCAAAGCACTTAGATGTTTGTTCTTAATATAACATGTCAAGCATACTAGAAAAGATCTGCACTATCCATATTTGAAAGAAGAATTTTAGAAGAAATTTCAAAGCATTCGATATAATGTATCAAAATACAGTTGGTTTAAAATAAAAATCTATACAGATATTTGAATAAAGTCTTTGCATGCATAGGATAAGTCTGGTGGAGCTCTCTTCTTCTGAACTGATAAGTGTGCCAAATAACAATTTTATGTTGTCTGCTGCAAAACATTGCCCTACGGTGAACATCCCTTTCATCCTAGAGGATGGCTAGCACAAGGATGCCCAGGTTGATGTTGAAGATTTGCAAAATGAAGATGACAGTGCGTGGAAGAAGGAAATGACTTGAGATGAGATATAATAAACAACTTATTTACATAAGGGTAAGTATTGCTCAAGGTACATGCATAATTATTAGTTTAATGTTTCCATAAATCTTACAGTCAATTGTAGTTAATCCTTAAGGAGTTTGTCTTTTAATATGGAAAATGAAGGTGTCAGTACATGATGGTGTGTTTATGTATGTGTAACTTTGTTACATAGAGCCATGGAATACATTGCATATGCAAGATGCAACTCTATTAGTGTTAGATGAGAAGGAAAAAACTTGTAATTACGTAAAAGGATGCCCTGTGATCAGAGGATGCCAATTGTGAGTGTGTAAAATAAAATAATGAAATGGATAATATACATTTATGTTATTGGTCACATCATAGTGGCATCTTCTGTAGAACTAGAGAATCATCTGTGAATCTTGGATTGGGTAAGTGATATAACTTGTGATGTACAGATGTAGAATTTACACTACTTATTTAATATTGTGGTACTTTGTACTTTATTTCCAGAAAACATTTACAGAGTGGTGGAAGCATTACAATGTGCGTTTTCATTAATTAGCTACTACTAATGTATGTGTATGCCAATGTGTTATATAATGAGCACTAAATTATTTTTAACACACGTTCTGACACATAAAGAACACACAGTCATTTGCTTTTTATTTTAAGTAAACAGAGATTTCAACTCAATAAGATTAATGATTTTATGTTATTTAATGTGGGCTTAAACTTCAATATAGAAAGCATTTAAATTTATTGTTTCAAAGAATTATCTGATTGTGTCATTATTATGTTGACAAATAGAGATTTTACATATTATGTATGTAGCATGTAATACACATTAACGTTTTGAAATGTTATCTTTGGCATACGAATATAAGGGAGTGTAGCATCCATTTTGGGTTACCAAACATACAGGCTTAAATAACCACTTATATGTGTTGTCTTACAGTGTTAGTAATGTTTACATGACAATAAACATTTTCACAATTCATTCTTTATTTCAACCTTTTATTATCATCCCAGGAAAAAGCACTAAAGGAACTATGGAATGTATCGAACTATAGATTTTTTTGTTAAAAAAATACGACTAAAATGTTATTATTAATTTTACAGGAAATATTAAATAAAGTAACAAATATATTTTCAGACACAGAATTGAAAAGCATGATGGACATAATTTATCAGGCTAAAGACACAGTAGTTTGGAGTCCATGTCCACAATAGTTCTATTCATCCCAAGTCAACTGTATGGAATAAATTGTCCCAAGAGTGAATGCTACTGCCTTACAGAAGGAAATTAGGTCTTGCGCCTTTTGGGGGTGGTCTTGGTGGAATCCTCTCCCACTGGTCCAGCTGAACCATCCCTCCTGAGGGGGACTGATGTATCCTTAGTTGTAGAGTCCGAGGTGATGGCAGGTGTCTCCAGGGGTTGCAGGGCATATCTTCATGAGGAGGAGCCTGGAGGAGTGTAGGCTGATATTGAAGGTCCACACCAAGGGGTAGGTGCATCAAAGGTTAACCTCCTATTCTTAGTGATAATCAGGCCCACTGGAATTACTCGAATGTGTGGCCGCAGCGTTTTGCGCATAACAATAGATTTGCCGCAATGCCACATAATCCATCATATGCTGAATAATCAGCAGATTTTAACCCAAAAATTGTTTATAGCTTAAATGGACAATAGTTACTAAAAATGCAGCTATACGTGTTGCCGCGCGGCGGAAGGTCATTTGCAAAGGTTGACTGGTCACCATTCTGTTGCTTACAACTATATTTGGGAAATAAACTGGTGCTAATGAGGTGCAACTAATGCTCACTAAGTATTAGTAAGTGTCAAAATTACAAAATAATGAAGTAATACTATGTTATGTTATGTGAATTTGTGAAGTGTGGCTAATCATCCGTGAGGGTATCCAGGCATTGGACACTATCACAAAATGTGCCACATTATGCTACATAATTGTCCTTTTCCTGCTGCATAATTTATTCAACCCTGCTGCATAATGTGTTCCTTCCCTGCTGCATAATTGCAGTGGCCCTGGTGTTAATACAAAACTCCTTTATGAGTTCCTAAGGAGATAATAAAAACATACTTTTGCATTCAAATGAACACTTTTTTAGTGTGACTGAGATGAGATCTCCCAAAACAAACATTACATGCATACCATCAAGTAAGATACAAAGGACTGATATGACGTCACACTTGTAAGTAATTAAACCAAATGTGCAGAATTAGTTAATAGGATTACTTTGTCTTCATATTTTCAAATATGTGCCTTCAGTAATGTCCAACTCAAAGTCAAATGGATAGTTTGAGTAACACATTACACCTTTATTTAAATCAATATGTTGGACATACATATGGGCCAAATACTCTAGTTTCTAAACAGACCCATACAAACGAGTATACAACATACGGACTCAACATCGTGTCATACGCAGACGACACCCAACTCATCCTCTCCCTATCCAACGAACCCAACACCGCCAGACACAACTTTAGAAAAGGCATGGAAGCTGTCGCCAAATGGATGAAAAACAGCTGCCTACAACTAAACACCAACAAGACAGAAGTACTCATCATGGGCCCAAACCCCGACGCCTGGAATGACACCTGGTGGCCCCCAGCCCTCGGAAACCCGCCCACCCCCACGGACCACGCATGCAACCTGGGAATCATCCTGGACTCCGAGCTCAAAATGGACCGCCAGATCAACTCCGTCTCGTCCTCCTGCTTCCACACCCTCCGCCTCCTACGTAAGACCTTCAAATGGATCCCCCTCGAACACAGAAAGACCGTCACTCACGCCCTGGTCACCAGCAGACTCGACTACGGCAACGCACTCTACGCCGGAATAAACAAAAACCTCACCGCAAGCTACAGAACATCCAGAACGCCGCCGCAAGACTGGTCCTCAACCTGCCAAGACACTGCCACATCTCCCAGCACCTGCGCACACTCCACTGGCTCCCCATCGAGGCCAGAGTCACCTTCAAAATGCTCACCCACGCACGCAAGGCCCTCCACGACACCGGACCAGCATACCTGAACAGCTGACTCAATTTCCACGCACCCCAAAGGACCCTATGATCAGCCCAGCTCTCCTATGCCGTGGACCCCCACACCAGAAAGACCAAATCGGGAGGCCGCTCCTTCTCCTTCCTCGCGGCCAGAGCCTGGAACGCCCTTCCGCTCCACCTCCGACAGACAACATCACTTCCCATCTTCGCAAGAAACCTCAAAACCTGGTTCTTCGATAGACCCCCTCCTTGATGGACTGGAACCTGCACCCCCCCCCTACCCCCAGCACCTTGAGAGCCTTACGGGTGAGTAGTCGCGCTTAACAAACGCCTGATTGATTGATTGAACATGAGTTAGGTTAACAATAATGAAGATGCTAGAAAGATATAAAAAAGCCTTCTGGTACTTGTCAGCAGAGTAGAACACATAAAAATGAGTAAAGATGCCAGAAGTGGACACTTACCTTGCGAAGTGGTGGGGCGAAGGGAGTGGGACCACAGACAAAAATAAAAGAATATAAAGAAAGAAAGAAAAATTCACTTGCTCCTACGGCTGTTGCCTTCCTCCCGATCCTCGCCGCCCAGATGTCTAGGAACTGCTGCACACTGAGCAGGCTCCCAGCTCCCAATCCCAGCTCTGCTCACATGCTGGGAATACTAGCATGTGATGCTATTATTGGGATGTGGGATTGGTCTGAGCACCTCGGTTCGGCGCGCAGACAAGACTGGGAGCCTGTGTTGGTTTGTCCACCCAGCTGGACAATGCAGCTAGGTGGAGAAAGGCCAAGTGCGGATGATGATTTGGCCGGCCCCACAGGGCTGGCTAAACCGTCTTGAGCACTTGGCAGTGCCCCCCCACCACCCTTCTTCCCTGATGCTGCAACTGCAGTGGCAGTGCAGGTGGCCACGCCCCTCCCTCGGCTGGCAGTTTCAGCCTGCAGGACGAAAAATATAATGATAATAAAAATGTTTTATTATCATTATATTTTTGTCCTTTGCCTCTGCTGGCTTTCAGGAGGGGGGCGACACTCCTCCGCCATAACGGAGGACCCCCCTTAAAGATGCATGGCTGTACAGATTACATAGTGGGAAGGAAGAGACGATATATGAAGTAACAACCAGGATTGATAATACTTTCACAAATGACTAGTACAATAAAAATTGGGCATTTATTTAGATAAAAATACAGCTTATTTTTTTTAAATAATTATACGTATAGAAGTATAAACAGGATAAGATCCCAGTAGCTGAATGACATACTGTATTCTCCAGTATTATATCTTTCACATGCTCGAATCTTCCCTGTCGTCATGGTGGGAGTCCCACAGTAACAGCATTAATAATACAGTACTAATAGATAGGCCTTAGAAAACCCACTGAAAACAAGAGACATTGTTAACCAATTGACATTGTTTTAATGCATCCAAACGTCAGCCAATTAGAGCAGAGACCCTGATGCACTCACCTCTTGCAGAGCCACCATACCTTAGATTTTTTTACCGCACGTCGCTTGTTAGGGAGTCTCCCTGAGCTCTGCTCAGTCACAGTGTCTCAGCTTTGAACTTTTGACCTGCCAGCTCTATTTGTGACTCTTCATCATCCATCTGATATCTGAGGTACAGTTTAAGGGTTTTTTCCTATTCTGACAATGTCTGTCGGGCTCCAAGAAAAGGCTTTTTAGGCACTGTACGTCCTCTGGGAAATCTAGGCTTTTCTTTTCAAAGACCCATACAAGGAGTGTTTATATTGCCTATACCCTCAGCACAAGCCAAAGGAATGAAAGTACTGCTTTACTTTCTCAGCCAAAACTGTTAAGGACCGGGAGGCCAGACTGCTTCTCTGGCACCAGAGGAAGAAGAAAGTCCAGTTAGACTCTGAAAGTGAAGAGGGTGGACACACTTCAATGTAGAAATGAGGATCCTTCCTCATCTGGCAAAGTTTCCAAGAGGGCTAAATACCATACCAAGGAACAGAAAGGGGTGGGAGCACACTGCTTCACCTCCCAGCACAGTTCGCCCCTTATCATTATGGTAAATGCAGTTCATGGTACTTGCTTACTTGAATATTTACTGGAGTATTCCACCAAAGTTGGTGCAGGTTAGTGCTGTAAATCTCTAGACACGTGTTTCTGGATATCATCCGTCATCAGTAGAGATAAAAACAAATTTAATCTGGGGTTGCTGAGCAGGCTGCCACAATCCTTTCAGGTCTCAGTACCTCTCACAGGCGCACAGGTGCATCTCCACAAGCTCGTCAGCTGAATGGCTCAAGGGAGCCTTTTCAAACAGAAAGGGGTGGGAGCACACTGCTTCACCTCCCAGCACAGTTCGCCCCTTAGCATTATGGTAAATGCAGTTCATGGTACTTGCTTACCATCTGACATCTGAGGTATAGTTTAAGGGTTTTTTCCTATTCTGACAATGTCTGTCAGGCTCCAAGAAAAGGCTTTTTAGGCACTGTAAGTCCTCTGGGAAATCTAGGCTTTATTTTTGAAGACCCATACAAGGAGTGTTTATATTGCCTATACCCTCAGCACAAGCCAAAGGAATGAAAGTACTGCTGTACTTTCTCAGCCAAAACTGTTAAGGACCGGGAGGCCAGACTGATTCTCTGGCACCAGAGGAAGAAGAAAGTCCAGTCAGACGCTGAAAGTGAAGAGTGTGGACACACTTTTTCAATTTAGAAATGAGGATCCTTCCTCATCTGGCAAAGTTTCCAAGAGGGCTAAATACCATACCAAGGAAGCCAGTTCTGAGAGGTTGATTGCCAAGGATTACCCTGGAACATCTCTATCTCACAGAAGATCTCCCTCTTCACCTGCATTGGTTTCAGTGACATTCTTTAAGGAGACAACTGTTCAAAAAATGTGTCCGTCAATGGATCCGTTGACCAAAACCACTCTGTCGATGACAGGCTTGTCATTGAGAGGGTCGATGATGCAGGCTACTTCAACACTGGAAACTACAACGGCATGAATGATGCCTGCTAGGACGACAATGACAACCACCTCATCATCGAGACCATCGTCTGCAGCATGAATTTTGATGGTGATTCTATTGATGCTGTCTCCCAGTCTCCAGTCGACAAAGATTACATCGATGTCGTTGATGACCCTGTTGATGGCACCGTCAACGACCCTGTCAATGGCAGTAAAAGAGACCATTCTTATCTCAACAAAGGGCCTTCTAGTAACTCTGCAAGCTGACATTTCCAAAGTGTCACCTTTGCCTCCAGTTCGGCTATTGGATATGCAGGACTCTGGGGATGAGGTTCTGCTTGGCCCTGCATACAGTCAATCTCAACTAAATGTCAAGTGTCAAGGGACTGAAGATGAGGATGTCAACTAAGTTCCTTCCACTTATCTCCACTGCGATTAATCTTTTAGAGACAGAGGCTGAGAGTCTGCTCAGGGTTATGATACCTTTCAAGAATATTATCCCTATGAGGAACCTGAGGAAAAACATCAAGCACATGGGCCCAATGACTTCCTGATTACGGATCTAGGTATGATGATCAACAACTACTGCCAAAGGTTTCTGGATGCCAATCCATCAGCTTCACAGACTCTGATGCGAACGGATGTCCCTAAGACATTTTCTCTCCAGAACAGCCCTATTGCGTTTCTACAAAAAGAGAGACCTATTCCACCACCCATCACTATCAGGGATACCTTGGTGGATAGCGATGGCGACCAGCAACCTGAAGAAGGAGACTTTCCTTTTGATTCAACCGAGGATAATCCTGAATGAGATCACTACGTCGCTCCCCTACCTGCATCACCTACTCTTCCTCCAACAGACTCACCACCAATGGGTATAGGTGGCTTCCATGACCTCTTGGAACGTGCGTCCAAGCATTTTGATTTACCACTCCCGGCCTAGCATAAAGAGTGATTTCTATATGATTTCAAAGATGCAGCTCAACGCACAATAAGATCCATACCAATTGCAGAATACATCTGGTAAGAGTGGCTCAAACTGATGAAAGCACCAGCATCAGTGGGGGCAGTGGTGCCGAAACTGGACAAAAAATATATAGTCCCTGAGATTGCACCAGCGTGCCTTACCAGTCACTCTAGAGCTGACTCGGTTATAATGCAGGAGGCACAACAGAGAGCTAAAAATCCCTCTTCTCCCTGCTTGGCTCCACCTGATAAAGAATGTTGCAGGCTTGATAACATCGGTAAGAGCCTCAAATGCGCTGGCAATCTTAGGAAGATATGACCACCAGATGTGGTCCAACATGTCGACATTTTTAGAATATCTTCCAGAAGACAAAAGAAAGGAGGCAAGGGAGATTCTACTGGAGGAAGAAAAGGCCTCTTCATAGATTATTGATGCAGCAATGGACATCTCCTCTACTGCTTTCCGTCAAATGGCTAGTGCGGCAGTTTTAGGATGTCAGGGCTGGTTAAAGGCCACATCTTTCCACCCGGAAGTTCAATCAAATATTTTGGACATGCCATTTGATGGAGAAAATCTATTTGGAAAGCATGTGGATAACGCCCTGCAGTTCATAAAGTCAGACACTGAACTCGCTCACTCATTGGGCCCACTTCAACAGAGACGTTTTCCTTCCTTTCAGAGAAGCAGAGATCAGTTTACATCTTGACCTCTTTACCAACAGACAAGATACCAGCCATATACCCAACAGGGATTTCGTTAGCTTATCCTTCCCAGACAGCACATAGGGCAACAACAGCTTCCATCTACCCTAAGCAGCCAGCACGGAGACGTCCTCCAGCCAGAGGAAAACCACAAGACTCTTCCAGCAGGCATTGATGTTATCCAGGCACCGGCCATCTCAGTCCCACATCAATAATTCGGCAATTTCTTTTCCAAATTCTACAGTCATTGGAAAAACATCTCTTCTGACAAATGGGTGTTAGACGTAATCCAGCATGGTCACATCCTGGAATTTGTTCAAAAGCCGCCAAATTTTCCACCATGCAGAACATCGCACAAGCATCTTATTCTGCTGAAGCAGGAGATCATTTTGCTTCTCTCCAAAAATGCAATAGAGGAAGTCCCATTGGATGAGCACAACAAGGAATTCTATTCCAACATTTTTCTCATCAGAAAGAAATCAGGCAAGTGGAGGCAGGTAATGGACTTAAGGCTCTTAAACAAATTCATCAAAAAATAGTCCTTCAGGATGCTGTTTTTACAGGAAATTCTACAGCTGGTGAATCCAGAAGATTTAATGACATCCCGGGATCTGCTGGGCGCGTATTTCCAGATTCCCATCCACATCAAGCATCCAATGTTCCTGCAGTTTGAGGTGGCAGGGTGCCATCATCAGTTCAAGGTGCTTCCTTTTGGCCTTTTATATGCCCCAACGGTCTTCACAAAATACATGGATCCGGTGGGGATTTTCTGAGAAGATCAGGGCACCAGGTTTCCCTGTACCTTGACGACTGGCATATATAAGGATCCGCCTTTCATTCGGCCAGAAACTCGACTCATGTCTGTCTGAAGATATTCGGAACTCTAGGCTTCAAACTGAACAAGAAGAAATCCTCCCTAATTCCAGCAAGGTCAGCAGCTTTTCTGGGAGCAGTTATGGACACTGGAGTCGCAAAGGCCTTCCTTACTATGAAGAGGATTCATCAAAGTTAGGTTTGGGGATGGTTTTGTGATTGCACTTTGTGTTCTGGTACTGTATTGACACACTTGCAGTTTATATTAATGTTTGTATATGAACAGACTGATGGTTGATAGGAGGCCCCGTGTATCTCTTGTTAACATACCAATTTGTTTTTCACAACAAAATTTACTGAGTTCCTTGCCATCATACAGCCTAGGGGCCACAAACACATTTATATATATTATTACATACATCGGCATAGCATTGCATATTGATGTTAGATTACAAAACAGTACAACACACTGTCACCCCGAGCCCGTCCCTACTGGAGCCTGATAAACCCCCAAACATTCTATACAGTACATCACATATCTCGACCATAGGACTGTACTTCCTCATCTATAGTGTTGGCAATCGGCAATGGGGGAGCCAGTGTGATGCCTCGGTAGTCAGGCCACTGCTGCCAAATCTTTGTATGTTTCTGGGGACATCCTCATGCTCGAAAAACAGACTCCTTCAACCCCATACGAAAGTCCATCCCCCTCCTCCATGCACTCACCCAGGGTGACATATCAGAACTCCATAATATAGCTATGCTTCGTTACCGCCATTCTCGTCCGTAATATGGAGCAGAGTCAGTCCAGGAGATCTAGGGCGTTCCCAACCCAGGACCTCAGCAAGGCACGCAATCACTCCTTTCCAAAACCTGTCTAGAGCTATGCAGGCCCAAATCATATGTATGAAAGTGCCTTCGTCATTTCGGCAACGCAGACACACATGGGATTCTACCAGTCCAGCCCTCCAAAGCTTATGTCATGTGTAATAGGCCCTATGTAAGTGTTTGAATTGGATCAATCTTAGGCGCGACGAAATGGCCGCTCCCCAGGGGGACTCAAGGGTCTCCGTCCAATCATCATTGTCAAGGGGGCCAGGTCCACCTGCCATGCTGACCTCAAAGTCTCAAGAATGGTGCTACTGTGTGTGATGAGAGATTGGTATATTTTCGACATTTTGTGATTGCCCAACTTACCCATCAAAAGCTTGCCTTCCAATGGATTAAAATCTGGAAGGGTCGCAATGTTGTTTGTGTATGGCGTTAGTGCATTGCAAAATTGAAGATATTTGTAGAACTGGCTATGGACATGGAGTATTCTTCTATGAGTTCTTGAAATGACTTGAAAGTATGGCCATGCATAACATCTCCAATAGAGGAAATCCCTCCCTTGTTCCCAGTCGTGAAAGCCCTGAAGATTCGCCAAATGGGGTAGCAGCTGATTGCGCCATAGTGGCGTCTCGCGTGTGACACAGCCCCACCATTCCATCCTATGAAGAGATTGTCACCATGTAAGTACCACAACTCTTGTGGCGGCAGGCAGGGCCTGGACATCTAGCATTCTATATAAGTATGAAGAGAGGGTGGGGTCATTCAGTAGCCAACGCTCTTAGGCATAGGCATCTCTAGAACCATACCACCAGTCATTGAGCACCTGTAGGTGCGAGGCTGCGTGATAGGATTGAATATCAACAGAGGCGATGCCACCGCAATATGTAGATTGAAAACATGAACGTAGCGCCACTCGGTACGCTCCGCCCCCCCATAAAATCTGTCTCAGCGTTAACTTGACAGAAGCATGACAGCGGAATCGAATAGGCATGGTTCTGTAGATGATAAAGTAATCAGGGGAGAGAGACCATCTCAAATATAGCAGACCTCCCATATAGAGACAGTGGCAATCCCGACCAGGATCTAATTTCTGTTTCACCCTCTCAGTTGTGATGACTAAGTTGTGATCCCATTACATCTTTTGGTGGTCTGACAGAAAAACCCCTAGATATTGCAGTCCCTCCGTGGCCTGCGACAGGTCTGCAGCCCATCAGCTGTGCCTGAGCGTCCCCCGCAATGGCCATACAGTCAATTTGTGGACATTCACATACAGGCCTGGCGTTTCTCCGAAAATTAACATAATCTGCAAAGATTCTGAGGCCTGATTTATGCAGATCTGTAAGAAACAACAGAACGTCATCTGCATATAAAGCAATACGATCTGAAATTTCCATTGTCTATTCGAAGCTTCGGACCAGGGCATCCCTACGGACTCATAGAGCCAGGGCTTCGATGGCCAATGCGAATAACAAGGGAGATAGAGGACAACCCTGCCGAGTGCCAGGTCCAACTGTGAAGAGGGGAGAAGCACGGTTGGTCACCCGCATGGACACCATCAGATCTGTGTAGAGTGACAACAGATGTCTCCCTGAAGGGAAGGGTAGCTCACATGCAGGACTTGGAAATCCATGGAAAGTGGACAGCTCAGGAAGCTTCGTCTCACATAAATCTCCTGGAGCTGAACGCGGTCTTCCTGGGCCTTCAAGCTTTCCTCCCCACACTCCTCAAATCCTCAGTATTAGTGCGAACAGACAACACTACCGACATGTATTACCTCACAAAACAAGGAGGAACAAGATCAAAGATTCTCGCAGCTCAAGCACAACAGATCTGGGAATTGGTTCTCATCAACAAAATCACCCTAAAGGTGGAACATGTGCCAGGGGAACAGAAATAATGAGCGTATACCCTAAGCAGGACAGACAAGCTATGCCATGTGTGGGACCTCACTCAACATCAGCTATGGCAGATGTTTTCAACTTTGGGGAACTCCCAACTTGGATCTCTTTGCTACCCTATGCAACACAAAATGTAAGTTCCACTTCAGCAGGTGCCATCAACCAGGATCTCGAGGAAATGCATTCCATCTGGCATGGATGGCAATGTTTGCATATGCCTTCTCACCAGGTCATCAGGAAATTGAAATAGGTACCTTGCCGTCTTATATTAATAGCCCCAGCATGGCAAAGGCAATACAGGTTCACAGAGCTTCTTCGCCTATCGGAGTGTTCAAACCTTCCATTCCAACCAGCGGAGGACCTTCTTTCAATGAACGAGGAAGAAGTTCTTCTTCAACAGATTCAATCTCTAACCTTGTCCGTTTAGCTCCTCACAACATTGAGTTCAATACAGTGAGCCTCTCACAGAATTGCAGTGAAATTCTCCGACAAGCTTGTGCGGAGTCCACGAATAAATGTTTTTCCATGTATCACAGCCACAGCTAATTATGTGTCTGAAAATCCAGACATGGTGTTGCCAAAAATAAAATAATGCAAATAACAAGATTAGAGAGAAAATAAATGGAGTAGGACAAGGCAAGAAATACACCCTATGCCTGGCAGCTTCCAAAAGAGAAAGGCAAGCAATCATGGAGTGGAAAGGGGTGTGCTTTATAGTGTGGTCTACAGGTGTGATTACTTTGTACATTCATCTCAGGTGTATAATGTACGTGTCTGTCTTTAAGATACATGGATGTGGCAAGGGAAACCAGGACCACAATATAACTACTCAGTCAGTACACACCTGCGAGGTCGCCAAACTGACGGACATATATACATTGGTGGGCTGTAAACTGCACTGCTATGCCAACGGAGTATTGTCCGATGGCAGGTGAATGTACTTAGAGGAAGGTAAATCCTCCATCAAGGCAGGCGGTGGTTTTTCCGCTGCATATATAAATCGGGCACGAGAACCTCTGCCAGCATGACAGGTGGATTGAAACATCCATAACAGAGGACGAACTGACAAAATGCCAAGATATAAATCGGGCCCTGGGTCTTTTGCCATTGCTCTACTAGATGTCACATGGAGAAAAATGGGTATTGCCATTGTTGGACCATTTTCTGTTCTCCCTAGAGAAGAGGTTTATGGGATAATAGTTGTATGTTATTATTTCAAATAGCCTGAAGTAAAAATGACTGGCAAAGTCACATCTGACACCATTGCTTGTTTTTTAGATGAGTTATTCTGTTGGGAAAGAATGCCCGAAGTAATTGTATAGGATAATGGTCTGCAATTCGCAAGCAACCACACTGAAAAATTATTAGCTAAGAGTGGTACACAACATAGACCAATTTTAGATTTCCATGCTGAAGCAAACGGTCAAGTTTAAAGATTCAACAGAATAATAAAGTCAATTCAATTGGCTATTAAGGGTGGAATGGTTTGGAAGAAAGCCTTTCAAGCCAGTTTCCTTACCGATAGGACTATGCTCAACCCTGTCACTTTGCTGACCCCGTTTGAGCTGTTTTAGGGGGCGCAAAGCTGTTTCCAAACTCATACCTTGCTGTTTAAAGAATAAGTGTGGTAAAGCCTTTGAGATTGACTACAATGAAATTAGAACTGCTGTGGAGATGTAGAAGTGTAGGAAGAAAACCTCAATGGACAATAAAGAGGAATAAAACTGTAAATGCTGTGTAAAGATAGGAGATTGGGTCTGATTGAAACAAATATCTGATTCTGGAAAGGTACTGCATTATGGTTTAAGCCCATTGATGTAACTTTGTTTTTCAAAAATAGTGTTACAGTAGAGGGTGGTGCAGTGTGGAATTTTAACAAAGTTTCTTTGTGTACTGATTGGATGAGGAAGCAGCATAATCCAAACAATGAAGTGGAGTTTAGAAGAAGAGTTGAATGCAGGACGGATGATTGCCATGTGTTTCAAGATGTGTCTGTAGCAAATTATATGGGCATACTTTGTGTGCTGGAGAACCCAGCCAGACAAATATTGGGACTACAGGAAGAGTTGGTGTTAGCTCAACAAACATGGTAATGGGTTCTAATGACAGAATGACAGGAATGAGCAAGAGTGAATGTTGCTGTAAAATTCCTTCCAAATTTAAAGACTATCCGTTGTGATGTAATAGAGTATTGTCTTCCAAATTATTTTCATTGACTTTATCATTTTGTTAATTTTCGTTTTTTATTTTTTTACTTTTTCTTCATAGTAATAGGATAATACTAGCAATGTAATTAATGGGAAAGGTGTGGTGCAACCTGTAGCTGCTGCTCATGTACCACACACACTTCTTTCATATTTGTTATTGTATGATTATGGAATGTTGTTGGAGCAAAATGTGGGAAGATGGAACTCTGTGGGGGCAGTTGGAGGTAGGAGCAGTGACGGCTGGCACCTACCGGGAGTGGTGGGCGGGCAGACGTGCGCACAAAATAAATTAAAAAGACTTACAGAACGACGTCCTCGGCTCCGAAGCTCTTCTTTCGCTGATGCACAGAGGAACTGGATGTTGCATCTCCCTTAACCAATCCTGGTGCTGGTCTTATGCTGTGAGAGCAGCGCCCTGATTGGAGGGAGCGGCCTCACTCAGCACACCACAGTGCCCTGAAGGCCTACACTTACTCTAACCTACTTACTCTAACTTCTCACATCAGTGAAGCTGTGGACCTTGCTTTCTTTTCCTGCATAACAGAAAGAGAAGCTGAAGCAAGGTGATACTATATTTGTAGCACATCCTGTACAACAGTGGTGCTGGGCATTGGAGAATGGAGAGACGGGATAGAAGCAGTGATTTGGCAATGGTGCCATGGCCCCCAGTCCAAACAAGCATTGGCATAGCCAATAGGTCTCGCCTTTGGGGCCTTATACGTGTTTAGCCAGAGCTTTTGACTTTGCCAATGTCTTCAAGCTGTGCTGTAGAGAAGTGTGGCTGCTGTGCGGCATGCTGAAAAGTTATAATAAAAAAGTGTCAGAAGCATTTTTGTTACTTTATATATGACCAAGAAGGCATTATGTAAAACTGAACGACCATATTAAAAAAGTATTTACAATAAAAAATTTCCTCAGTTTTCTTTTGTTCTTGCAATGCTGGCAATGGTTGTTTGTTAAAGCTTTTTTTTGAGGGGGCATAAACAATCGGAGGGTGAAGGTTGGGAACTAGTACCTGTATTATAACACTAGCAGCGGCCAGACGCTAGGGGAGAATCAACAGATGCCAGATTCCGAGAGCAGGCTGAGGTGGTGCTGAGTGATGCTGAGGTGGTAGTGGTGGTGGTGGTGACTGTTGCGGAGACGATGCTGAGGTGATGCTGAATGATACTCAGGTGTTGCTGAGTGATACTGCTGTGGTGCTGAGTGATGCTGTGGTGGTGCTGAGTGATATTGTCTTGGCGCTGAGTGATGCTGTGGTGGTGCTGAGTGATATTGTCTTGGCGCTGAGTGATGCTGTGGCGGCGCTGAGTGATGCTGTGGCGGCGCTGTGATGCTGTGGCGGCGCTGAGTGATGCTGTGGCGGCGCTGAGTGATGCTGTGGTGGCCCTGAGTGATGCTGTGGTGGCGGTGAGCGATGCTGTGGCGGTGCTGAGCGATGCAGTGGCGGTGCTGAGCGATGCAGTGGCGGTGCTGAGCGATGCTGTGGTGGCGCTGAGCGATGCTGTTGTGGCGCTGAGCGATGCTGTGGTGGCGCTGAGCGGTGCTGAGGTGGCGCTGAGCAATGCTGTGGTGGTGCTGAGTGATGCTGTGGTGGCGCTGAGTGATGCTGTGGTGGCGTTGAGTGATGCTGTTGTGGCGCTGAGTGATGCTGTGGTGGCGCTGAGTGATGCTGTGGTCGCGCTGAGTGATGCTGTGGTGGCGCTGAGCGATGCTGTGGTGGCGCTGAGTGATGCTGTGGTGGCGCTGAGTGATGCTGTGGTGGCGCTGAGCGATGCTGTGGTGGCACTGAGCGATGCTGTGGTGGCGCTGAGCGATGCTGTGGTGGTGCTGAGCGATGCTGTGGTGGTGCTGAGCGATGCTGTGGTGGTGCTGAGCGATGCTGTGGTGGTGCTGAGCGATGCTGTGGTGGTGCTGAGTCATCCTGTGGTGGTGCTGAGTGATGCAGTGTTGGCCCTGAGTGATGATGTGGTGTCGCTGAGTAAAGCTATAGTGATGCTGTGGTGGCGCAGAGTGATGTTGTGGTGGCGCTGAGTGATGCTGTTGTGGCGCTAAGTGATGCTGTGGTTGTGCTGAGTAATGCTGTGGTTGTGCTGAGTGATGCTGTGGTTGCACTGAGTGATGCTGCGGTTGCACTGAGTGATGCTGTGATGGCGTTGAGTGATGCTGTGATGGCGTTGAGTGATGCTGTGATGGCGTTGAGAGATGTTGTGTTGGTGCTGAGTGATGCTGTGCTGGCTCTGATTGATGCTGTGCTGGCTCTGATTGATGCTGTGGTTGCGCTGAGTGATGCTGTGGTGTTGCCGAGTGAGAGATAGAGTGAAGATATAATGCCCAATTAGAGAGGGTGGTGAGAGAGAAAGAGAGAGAAAGGGTGTACATAGAATAAAGAGTGGAGCGGGATAGAGAGAGAGAAAGAAGGGGAGAGAGAGTGAATGAAGGAGTTTGAAAGAGAAACAGATAAAGGGGTGAGAGAGAATGAAAGGCTAAAAAAGATAGAGAGGGGAGAGTTAATTAAGTAGCGAGAGAATTAGAGAGGGGAGAGAGAGAGAAGGAGAGAGACAATAAGAGTGGGGGGTGTGGAGTTTAAATAGAGTGAAGAAGTGACGCGGAAAAAGTAACCTTAAATATAGCTTTGTGCTTTGCGCGAATAAATATAAAAAAAAAAAAACAGTGAGAGACAAAAATACTGGTAATTAGGCTGTGACTCCCAATATAAAACAAATAGCGATATAAGGTGAAATCAACCCACCTAAGCAATATTTCTAACTAGACAAAAAAAAGCTTGCATTTCAATGCTAATCGCTGTTGTTTTTCATGTGACTGTAGTCCAGGGCCCTCAGTTGGTAATGTGAGCTGCTGCTGCGATTGAAACATCAGAGTCCAGAGAGTTAATGAGCCATGACGAGGAAATGAGGAAGAGATAGGAAACCCAGATGCCAGCTGCGCATGCACGCCAACGTGAACTCAAGCTGGTCGCCAGCCGAAAGCCAGTGTTTGCACTTCCAAAACCCGCTTACTAAAACTCTCGGCCAGACCAGCGCAAGCGCTGGTGCAGGCCGAGACCTAAAAAGGAAAATAGGCCCCCTATGTCACTGGTTGGATAGCGAAATATCATAATAAGATGGGGTCAGCGGGGCCCTCAGGCCTCTAGGCTTCTCTGCCACTGCACACGCTGCACAGTTGGTGGCTATTCCCCTGGATAGAGGTGTACACAGTTGAGAGTGATGTGGAAGACCAGAGCAGTTGAGACACTAGTTGAGGGTGGGAGGGTGTTTTAGAGTAAAAGGGTGTTTCTGCTGAAACAAGTTTGTGGAAAACTCATACCTGGTTGGATCTTACATGCTAAAGGCCGGAGAGATATCAACTTCTTGACAGCACCTTTGTACGCAGAGAATCCATGATTTCTGCTTCAAGATAAATAGGCTATTGCTGGATGTGGAGACAGAGAAAACAGATTTAGCAGGACAGCATTGATGGTGAGGAAGATGAACCACATATATTGCAGAGCTCATAAAGGACATCGAACATAGAGTTTGAAAAAAACACAGCTCTCAAGAGGCTTTGAGGTCCACTTGATTTTTCTCACTAATTACTACTTCATAATGCATCTTCAGAAATAACATAAAAACAAGCCAAAATATGGTAAACAGATGTCAATTTATCCTTTATCAAACATGGATACCCAGAAAGTGCTAGAATACCTTTCCAGGTGAGTCATGCTCTATTGAAATACACATTACGTAACATAACTTAACGTAACGTAACACAACATAACAAAACACAATGCAATATAAATGTAATGTAAAATGAATCTATAGAGCTCACTGTTGCCTGAAAGGCATCCTGGCATTTGTGAAAACACTGACTGACAGAAGATAGGAAAAAACAGACTTCACGGCACTACTGAAAGAAAAGCCAAGTCTTTAAGACTTACTGAAAGGAAATATAATATTAATGATGCAAAATTAAAAGGCTGGGGATTTCAGACTTTTATCTGCTATCATGGAAAAGACAAAACAACCCCCTACTTGACAATGTTGGACCTCGAAGACAACTAACCTATAGGTAATTTATGACCTTACTATCCGAGTGGGGTGGTAATTACGAAATTTATGTTAAACGTTTAAGGGACCAAAGTGGGGACAGTTCGGAAGACTAGGCAACATGCTTTGAAAGTGACCCTTTTAACAGCTGTTAACCGATGGAGCGTATTCAATGAAGAAGAAGCAGAAGAACGCTGAAGCAAGCGAAGAGTCATGGCAGAGGCATTTCGAATGAATTCAGGGAATTACAACAGTCTAAGAGACTAATATTAGTCGTCTGAACTAGAGAGGGGATCTGTATGATGGGATACGTGGAAGAGTTTTATGCAGAAGTCTCATATATAAGACACAGATGGATAACAATTAGTTAACCTGGATTTTTAGTGATAGATTTGAGTCACAGAGGAATCCAAGGTTTCGTACAGAGGAAACCAGAATCGGAGCGGGACCAACCGTGCAGGCCAAAAGCCCTCAGGGAGAGTGTGGTGCATTCTGTCAGGACACCATTATGATGTCTGTCTTATTGCAAATACATTTTAAAGATTGGTTCACCTGCTACTCTGCAACAGGCAGCATGCTCATTTGAAAACAGTGCAGAGGATCACGTACGTTGTTGTCCAGCATAATTAAAATCTGAGTATCATCAAATTAACCCATAAACCTTATTCCAAAAGAACAAATGATTTGGGCCAACTGGTGTATGTACTGGTTAAAGAGAGCTGGGGATAATTAATTCATCCAGGCGTAATTTTTCATTGCACTCTGGTGCTTGAAATCTCCTCTGCAATATGAAAAATTACAAATAGCAGTACCAGCTTACAACTAGAGCCTATGAAATCTCTCAGTTTATTGCAGTGATACAAACACCAGCATGTTTAAATATAGCGTGCATCATGACTTGTGAATGCAAAGTCTCGAGGTGCTTTGCATCAGGAGGAGGTGACCAAAGCAGTCCTGAATTTATCTTTGCAAACCAATATTGAACATTTGCACTGATGGCAAGAAAACAAATGTACCATAACAGCAGTGGTTGAACTACTGTAGTAGGACACGGGGGAATTTGGGATCCCTTGCTCCACAAACATGATCTCTGGAATTCAGGAAATATTTCTATACCTCACATCAAACTCACAAAATGACTGAGTGTTCCAGTGCAGTACTGAGGTGCTCCACCTTAATATTGACTCAAGATTATTGCTGGTTAATAAAATCGTTGTTAAAATTTCATGATGTCCAGAACTTCATGGGTCATAACATCAAAAGCAGAATCTAAGCAAAAAAATATTGATGTTATCGATGATATGCTTTTCCTTACTATTGTTGTTAGCAATTTTGTTTGCTTAATGTTTGCACTTTTTTTGTTTGTTATTATATTTAATTTTCTTAATGGAAATGTTTATTAGATTTTTCAGAAGTAATGTTTTAATGCTTTTGTAGTTATTTATTCTATTTTACAATATTTTGCTAACATTTGATTATACCATGGGCCTAATTACGATGCTGTTCGGACCGCAACTGATGACTTGTCGGTTGCGGTCCGCACCGCAACTAATGTTGCGGTCCGACCAACGCATTACGATGTCTGCGGTTGGAGGCGCAGTCTGAGGGACCGACCAATACTTTCCGATGGGCTCTGGTCAGAAACTCACCATAATCCCTTAAGGACTGCGTTTCCGCTGTCGGGATTAGGATGTCGGTTTCTGACAGCCTTTCCATGTCAGCCTTTTCAATATGGAAAGGCTGTCGGAAAGCAACACTGGGGGCCCCTAGCAGGGCCCCTTGACCTTCTGCATCTGGACTTGGGGGAACATCCCTGCACTGACGGTGCCTGCCACATGGTGCAGGGATGTTCACAAATTTGTGCTATGGACGGTTTTCCCAGAAATGAGAGTTTCCGACCGCACTATGGGGGTCATTATGATGACGGACGGAGCGCCACCGCCAGCCATGCGGTGGAGATCCATCCGTCACCAAACGTGGAGTGACCGCCCGCCAGATCATGATGGTGGGCGGATCCACACTGCGACCGTGGCGGACGGAAAGACCGTCCGTCACAGCCCCGCCACAGGCAATCGGACCGATTGCCTGGCGGAGCGGCCTGCAGGCATGAAATGGTGATGGTGCCTAGCAGGCACAGTCCACCATATCATGATGCAGCCTTTGAGCCAGACTTTCCATGACGGCGATACCGTCATGAAAAGGCTGGCGGAGGTTCTGTTTGGGGGCCCGTTGCGGGCCCCCAAAGTTTAGGGGGTGTATGTGCACAGGGGTACCCATGGTACCCCCCTACATTTCAGTGCACCAAGTGGCAGGCACCGTGTGGTGCCTGCCACGTAGTGCACTGAAATGCAGAACCTGCATTTTTGACATCGCAGCGGGTGCTGCTGTCAGTAGCACCCACCGCAATGTTAAACATGCAAGATGCGACCGCCATGGTGACGGTCGCATCCTGATTTTTGGTGTGGGACCGCCGTATGTATGGCGGACGGTCCCGGTTTACACCAGGATGGCGGACGGACTCCAGTCCATCCGCCATCCTAATGGACCCCTATGTGTGGTCAGATCGTAATTCGGTGTGTGGAACTGCCAACGTATGGTCGGGCGCTTCCTCCACTGAAACAGTGTCGTCGGAGGCAACTCCAACCAATATCGTAATCAGGCCCTTAGTATTTTCTAGTATTTTATTATTTTTTTGTAATTTATAGAGGTTATTGAGTTTGTATGGAAACCGGTTGATCGAGTTTTACATTGTAAAGTACCTAATTTTGTAATCTATGAATTTTTAATTTAAAATATTGATGATATAAAAAGGAATTTTATTTTTTTTCAATTGTTTTGGATTAACATGGGTTGTTTGGTTTGTTGTATTTGTTGGTGATTGGGTGTATCTTTTGTGAATATCTAAATAGTAATACAATATATTAATTCTTTAAGAGTTCATTAATGGCTTTACTAAAATTATATTCTAATTAAATTATTAGTTTTAATGATTTATGTATGGTTTGTTGGGTTTGCATGGGAATATGGTGGGAAGTATTTTATTTGAATTGCTTTTTATTTATAATTGTAAGTCCATTTCGTAAATATATAAATGTATTTTAGTTATTTTTATTAATTACTTTATATGTAAAATATTAATGTATTGTAAGCGTTTTAAAATAGTATTATTATGATATTATGATAGTGCTGTTTATATCAGTATTATAAATTTGATTGTGCTCTATTTTATATTATGTATTAATAAAGTATAGAGATGTATTTTGTAAACTTTTTTATATAGTTGCTAAATAGAGTTTCAATTTTTTAGGCAGCTTATCATAAACAAAATATATGTTATGCTTGTATTTATTCATTTAAATCTTTAATTTTAACTATTTCATATGTAATAAAGTTCCATTATGTGATATCATGGTTGGCATGTCTTTATTGAAATGGTGTGAATACTTTCAGTAACTAATAAAATTAATGATCTGAATGAACAATTACATTTAAATTGATAAATATTTTTTAAAAATTCAATACAATATTTTTGTAAGATTCATAGGTTAATACATTAATAATAAAATTATTTGAATTAGGCATTTTAAGGTGTAGTATTTTATTGTAATTAAAATAATTTACAATGGGTTTGAGTTTACATTCAAACAGTTAGCATACTCTCTGCAAAATGTAACACTTTCCCCAGTAGTAGATGGCTTGGAGTTAGGTTAATAAATCTGAACTTGATTAATTAAACATGTTCCCTAAACTTATCTGGGTTGAGTTAAAATAGTAAATATGCAATCCCCCCAAAAATTCACTTGGGTTGGAGTGAGATTGGTAAATCTGCACTGCCCAATAGTAAACACTTTACCCAATGTGAGTTGGATTGGATTTAGACTAGTAAATGCAGTCTCTCTAATAAACACTTTCTTTAATAATAGTTGAGTAGGACTGAGAATGGTAAATATGCACTCCCTAAAATAATACACTATCCCCAGTGGTAGCTGGGTTGGAATGAGAATAGTAAATCTTCACTTCTCAATATTGAACACTTCCCTCAATGGTAGTTGGGTTGGAGTTAGAATATTAATCTGATCTAGCCAGAAATATATAGGGGCAGATTTACAATTAACTAATGCAGCACGGCGCAGCAAGTCATTTTGCTGCGCCATGCTGCGTTAGTTTGGAGAGCACAGGGATGCGACATATTTACAAGAATATGTCGCATCCTTGTGCTTCCCCCTGCGCTGGCGCACAAACTGCAACCATGCGCCGGCGCAGGCACCCTTGCACCATGGTGCAAGGATGCCTGCGTCGTGGGGAGATTGTTTTGTGCAGGAAGGGGAACTTTCCTGCACAAAAACAATCACTACAACCATTTTCCTCTTTCAATGCGTGCTGCAGAATGCAGCACGCATTGAAAGAGGAAAAACGAGGAGAATTGAAAACATTTCTCCTCGGTGCGCCTCGCTACGCCACCTCTAGGGTGGCGTAGCTTCAACGCATCTCCAGAGTTACGATTTCTCGTAATTCTGGAGATGTGTCTTGTTCCATGGGTGTTGCGTGGGAACACCCACAGCAACACCCATGGAACGCCCTTCACCGCAAAGTGCTGCGTGTGAAGGGGCTGTATTTACAAGGAGAGGAAAAGTCACGCAGGGTGGCTTTTCCTCTCCTTGTAAATATGGAGCAGCCCCCTGCGCCACCAGTACGTCACAAAAAGTGACGTACTGGTGGCGCAGGGGGCTTGTAAATCTGCCCCAGAGTTTCCCTGATAGTAGTTGGGTAGGAGTGAGAATAGCATATTTGCACTCTTCAAAATGAAATATTTTCCCCAATGGTAGTTAGATTAGATTGAGAGTAGTAAATTTGCACTCCCAAAAATAAACACTTACCACAAGGGTAGTTTTTTGGGAGTGAGAATAGTAAATATGAACTCCCCAAAATAAAATACTTTCCCTATTTGATAGCTGTGTTGGAATAAAAATAGCAAATCTGCAATCCCCAAAATAAAGCGCTTTTCCCAATGGTAGTTGGGTTTGAGATAGAATAGAAAATGTGACTCCTGAACTCCCCAAAATCAAACACTTTGGTCAATGGTAATTGGTTGGGGTGAGAGTATCACACCTGTACTCTCCAAAAATAAGCACTTAACCTAATTGCAATTGAGTTGTAGTGAGACTAGTAAATAAGTCAAACAAATATCCTCTCAGGCTATCAATCCTGACTAGTGAGCAAAGGAGCCTGATGTATCTAAGTGCTTCACCTAATCTGGGTCAAAGAAATTGTGATAATACATTTTGGCCAAGATTCGCATGAGCCAGCCATCTCACCATTCAGTGACAGAATTGCACACTGCCAAAGATGACATTTGATTTTACTACTCCCAGATTCTCTGTAATGTGTAAAATAATTATATCAGCCCTGAAAACATGCTTCTTACCACTATGCTTTTAATCTGAGCACCCAAAACTGGAAGAAACACATTTTAGTGGCATCCCTAAACAACAAATTACAAGCACACTAACCTTAAACCAATCTTTCTTGCTTCTACCTTGTGCAATGAAGTCACATTGTCTTGGCCCCTTCAGGAAGAAATATAACATGGCAGCTTATCCCCCACTTTATTTTTTTTTAATGCCATTTTTGTTTGTGGAAGTGCAGGTGTTTATGCACATTTACTTTGATAAGGGATACTTCCCTTTTCAGTGGGGTTTTATCAGTTGTTATAGGTTTAAACCAAAAACAGGAGTAACTAGGAATAAATAAGGGACTTGAGATTTCTCTATCCTACTGTGAGGTGACAGAAGGACATAGTGAGCTGTATCCTACTTAGGATAGGGCATACTGGTCTATGTTGGCTAGGGCACAGTGAAAGCTAGGCAGTGTGGAGGTTAGTGAGTGGGATTTCCAGGACTTTGTATGCAGTGCTCCTTAGGATGAGAAAGAATTTCCTTCTTTTGGGTGGTACCTGGCAACTTCCTAAGACATGTTGTCTTTACCATATGTCATCCTAGTCCATTCACAGGTTCTGCGTCCCACACCTTTTTTCTTTGCTCCATTAGTACTTTTGTCAGTTTATTGACTACTTGGCATGATTTTGTATTTTTTTTGCTTTCTTTTTTGGCTTTGTGTTTGTGCCCTTTGACACCTTGCTTTTAGGGTTGCTAATAGGCCTGTGTGAAATTTTAATTATGCTGGCGTAGTTCACATAATTTGGAAATTTAGCATTTCACTTGTTACTCACAATCATCAAAATTCTGCCATTAATTCACTTCACATATTAATGTGCCATTCGGTGTAAAACATTACAGCAAAACCTGCTTTTCAAGTACAAATTTGAAGTGCTTTTTTTAAATGCATCCTCATGCAAAAAATTGACACCAGGAAGCACTTTGCACTAAAATCTAGAACGAAATGACAGATTTGCATTTCACGCAATTACAAGTAATTCTGCTTCACTTTTGCAGGAATTTCATGGAACTTCATGAAAGCAAACTACATGAATTTTGCACACCCCTAGTTGGTACGTTTCTAGGCTTTTTGCAACTGTTTGCACTAGTTTCCTTCTTCTGTCTGTGGCCTAGCAGATTTCAAAAGAGCCAGAAATTAATGGGCCCACTTATTGAACCACTTAAATTAGCTCTTATTAAACACAAGGGAGTCTAATAATTCTGCTCTGTGGGTATTCATTAATGATCAGTATCTAAAACACACTTCTGCCCCCCACCCTCATAGCTTACTAATACACTTTCCGGGAGGGCTTCACAGGAAAGGTTTACCGGAGATTATGAATGCTTCCAGTTATTTGTCACATGCTGTGAACTTTTCTGATGATACTGCTAAAGTCTTTTTTTATTTTGTCCTATCAGACTAAAGAATCCCTAGTTTGCATTACCTAATTAACTCTAAACTCTAAACTCTAATCCAAAGTCCTTGGTTGCAGCAACATCATGTGTTCATTGATCAATTTTACACCATTTCTGGACAGAACCAAACCACTCAAACAGCACAGACTGGCCTTTATGACACAGGTCTAAAGATATAGTTATGTACATTAGTCGTTTTAGCTAACTAAAGTTCAAATCCACTTGGACTGATTAGGCTGCAATTGAGATAGTTTACCATGGTCTGACGGAGAATCTTAAGGATGCAGTTTCGCACGTGGCTAATCACTGACCACCACCAATTAACTGATTGATTGGTTTTACAAATAGACATTGAGAGACCATTTCTTTTGACCTAATAGACACCTCGAATTTCTCATTATTTTTGGAACATCATGGTTACATCCATACAATGCCTACACTTAAGGGAAATATTCAAGAAAACATTTTACTTCAGATTTTCGTAAAAACACTGCTTTACAAGACATTCCTGTTCAGTGATTTATCCTCTGTTAAGGTGTTCTATTTACCCATGGAAGAAGGTGACAGGAGAGTCCCTGCAATATAAGCAGACGATCAAGATGTATTGAGTAAAAAGGAAGCAGATGCCTTAAACCTTAACAGGGAGTAAGATCACTCGATTGATTCAGTCCTGGAAGCTACAATTCGGCCTGAGTATACCCCTTGATTAGAAAGGAAGATGAACATTTTTCAAAGTATCCTGAGGAAAAACTCGCCAAAGAATTTACACAACATACTTCTTCCTCAGCAGAGGTGCCAATATTTTTAGTTCCAAAGTCTAATGGTGATCTAAGATCTTATGTGGATTTTTGGGAATCTAAATGGCACTACGATAAAAGAATACATATAATTTGCCACTCATTTCTGTACTCTTTGATCAACTTTGTACAGCAAAAGTGTTCACAACGCTGGATTTGAGAGAGGCATATAATTTAGTCTATGTTAAGGCATATGATGAATAGAAAACAGCTTTTGTTGCAAGATATGGACATTTTGAGTACTTTGTTATGCCATTTGGTTTTTCTAATGCACTAATGCACTAGTCTCTTTTCAACATTTATTAAATAATATTTTTCAGAATATCTTAGACCGCTTTGCGATCATTGAATTAAACAATATTTACATTTTTTTCCATGGACCTTGAGAAGCACGGAAAACATGTGAAGGAAGTATTATATCAACTGTGTCCTTTACATGTATGCCAAATTAGACAAATCCATTTCTGGAGCTCACTTATTTGCTATTTCAGGATTCTTCCTGCCTGACAATGGGCAATATAATGGACCCCTAGCAGGCCTATGTAATTGTTAAATGGCCCTGTTCATGAAATGTAAAAGGAATTCAAAAATGATTGATCTCTGTCAACTTTTAAATGCACTTTATTGAGTATTTTTCTACAGGTGGGGTGCACATACTACAACTTACTAAAATGGGACTAACTTTTCAATGGTGACTAGATCAATAGGAATCTTTTGACCTTCTGCAAGTTGCATTTAGGACACCCATTCTTAAACACTCTGATCAGAATTTAGCCTTCACAGTGGAGACCGACACTTCCTCATTTGCCTTAGGGGCAATATTGTCACAGGGAGATCCAGTTTCAGAAGGTGTGCATCCAGTGGCTTTCTCTTCTCATACATTATTACCTACTGCAATAAACTGCACAATATATGCTGGGTAATTAGTGACTACTTAAGATGCTTTCTCTCTATAAAGACATCATCTAGAGTGAGCCCTGTTATATTATGGACAGATCACAAAAACCTGGATTTTCTGAAATCAATGAAGTGTGTGAATTCATACCATGCTAGCTGGCTCCTTGTCTTCTGTAAATTTCAATGTTAGATAACGTACATACTTAGAAAATGTCATGGTATAGCTCAAACCTTATCTAGACAGTTAGAACTAGAAAACACAAATCAGAAATACTCTACATTCTTGTAGTTCAGAACATGAATTTAGCAGATGTGGAAAATTCTAACATCCAATATAAGTCTTTTGAAAAAGCTATTTGGATTCAGGATGAATATTATATGAGGACTGCTTTTCCACAAGAACAAATTTTTATACCCACTGAATGTTTTTGGGAGAAAGTCTTGTATTGGTATCTTGACTCTCTTAGTGCAGAACATTTTGGCAAAAAGAAAACATATGACTTTGTGGCCCATCATTTTTGATGGCCAACTATGAGGAAGGATAAAGAACAGTATGTGGCCAAATGAAGTCTGCACATCAACAAATCCCAGGTTTCGTGAATCTCTTGGCAACTCCTGGTAGGCTCAAAAAATAAATCTCATGGACTTCATTACTAATCTACCCTCCTCTTAAAAAACATGTTGCAATTTTGGTGGTAGCTGACTTTTTCACAAAATGTACACATTGCGTACCCTTGCTTAAACTGCCAGCAGCTCCTCAACTACCTATTGTGTTTTTCAAGAAAATGGTAAGATTAGATAGTTTGCTTACAGAATTATTTAAAATTCTGGAACACCTTGCTGCATAGACTGGGCACCGTAAACGTCAAATCAATATCACTCAAGCAATATATTCTTAATTCAGCAAGTTTGCAATAAAAGCGCATAGGAATAAAACATCAATTCAATAAAACCATTTAAAATCATCTCAGAAAGATGGTTAAGCAATAAAAAAAGGAAAGCCATGCAATAGCAACATAACTGGTAAAGTGCAAACATTATCCATAATATAAGCTATGTTCATAAAATACATAAAATATATAAACTCTGCTAGAAATCCTAGGATCATGGTGGAGAAAACAAAAAAATTCAAACAATGACAGCATGTTTAGATAAATACAAACATGATCTGCAATACAATCCCCCAAACATAGTCTAAATGTCATTCAAAGCTATTATCGATTGCACAGTTCATGGTGCTAGCTCAGTATACAGCTGTCAAAGCATTCAAGTGGCGACCTTTTTCAGTCTACATCTCCAAATATTTAACATGAAACCGGAAACGGCAAATATGATTGGCTGTGTTGTGTTGGATCTTAGTATCCTCAAAACTGTCCTAAAGTTCCTCTTGCCCATGTGCAGTATAGCAGCAATATCTACTTCCTCCTGTGGGTGTGATAATGGGGACAAAAAAAGATAATATGCCTAATACATTCTTTTGCCTCAGGACAAAACGGGCAAGTCATGTCTAGTTCTGTATAGGCACATTGCCATTTATCAGCAACTGTACGAAGCGGCAAGATCCCAATCCGGAATTTAATATACAGGGCTATGGCGAGCCGGGGCTCAATCACATCCATGTACTCTTCCAAAGAGTTGGAGTCTTTAAACTCAAGGAAGGCTGATATCAGAGAGTATACCATCCCACTCCTGTTGATCCTGCCATCCACATGCCTCCAGTATATCCCATTGAGAAGAGATTTCAGTACTTTGCATGCTGACTCTGGATTTGTCCAAAGATTCTCCCACCCAAGCTCAATCAAGTGGCATTTAATGAACCCAAACTATGAATCCTAGCAGTCCCAGGGAGCTTTACAACTTCCTATAAACCGATTTGATAGGACACTAAATCTGCAGAAGCCCAGACCCTCCTCCAGTACAGCAGTGGTCTAAGTCCTGCTCTATGGGCGAGGGCTGTGTGGCCTAGTTCTAACTGCAAGGGAGTGAGTGGGGTACTAACAGAAAGGTTAGTGAGGAGCTGGAGAAAATGATTCTCCACCAGCTCCATATCACTTACATTCTCATGCCTCTAAAGTTCCCCACCATATAATGCTTATACATTATAAATGTGGAGGGCTGGGGATATAGGGCAGAAAGTGGAGCCATATAGAGGCCTCAGAATGCCCTCTGTATAGTGTTCTAACCTGAGACTACACTTCAGCATCTGTGATGACCAGCCACACTACTCAGTGAGTGTGTACCCTTGGTATTCAAATGTACAAACTATCTCCAAAGGAACACCATTAAGAACTGGATGTGGACGGGTTGTACGGCAGGAATTCAAAACCATATACCAGGTTTTAGTAAGATTGAACTCCAGCTCTCTCTACCTGCAGAAGACACCAAACTGGTCTAGCAGATTTTGAATTCCCATAGGAGATTTAGAGACCAGTAAGGTAGCTCCGCAAACAGGAGTGACGGGACCTTCCTATTTACCAGGCTAGGAGCATCATGCTTACACAACTTTAGTTGGGCCACCAGGTCATTAATATATAATAAAAACAGGGTTTGGACTAGTATACACCCTTGCCGTACTCCCCAAGTTGCTGGAATGGGCGCTGTCAGTGCACCAAGGGAGCAGCATCTGACCTGTGCATAGTTATTCAAATGGAGCCTAATGATAATCTCTACAAGGTATTTAGGAGCTCCCAGGTCGGTTAAAACCCTCCACAGAGCCTCCCTTGGATCAAGGTCAAAGGCAGACCGAAGATCGACAAAGAATACATAAAGATGTCCTTCACCTATTGTAACATTTTTCCAGTAAATCAGTTGCAATTGAAATACTTGGTTGGTGGTACTAGTCCCCGCCCTGAACCCAGCTTGCAAGGGGATAAATAGGCCCACGTCCTCAATCCAATTGAGCAACCTGTCCAACATAATCCGGCTGAAAAGTTTCTGAGAGCTGTCAATATGGCTAATTGGCTGATAGTTACAGGGAAGGGACTTTATGCCCTTTTTAAAAATCAGGATGATCTCAGTCACTGCCTATTTGGGGCGCATTGATAACCCACCCATAATGCTGCTGAAATACAGGGCAAAGTATGTGCTCCATATCAGCTTTGAACAGAACCCCCGGCACCTTGTCCTACCCTGGTGCTTTTCCTGGGGTAATCCAATCGGTCACTTTGGCAGCTTCACTGACAGCAATGTGGACACATATATCGCAGTCATCCTGCCTCAGTAAGACTGTTCCATGAATTACACTGTCCACTCGTCTATTCCCTACCGGTTTCACTGTCTCTACCGAGGCACATTCATGGCATTGCGCACCCACATCTTCTAACTCCACAATGGTTATGTTAATGTCTCTTCATGTGACTTGTGACACCTCCATTTTGCACTCGTGGTGGTTGCCCACAAGGCACATGCATAGAGCCCAGAAAAGTGATTAACCCAAGCAGTAGCAGTAATATTACTAGTCAAGGGAGTGGCGGATTCCAGTCCTCTGTCGGCCAAGATTCGCCAGAAGGAGCAATGATCTTTCCCTTTTACTGATGACAAAAGAGCTTCCCATTTGGCCAGTTCATACTCTTGTTTAGCCCTTGTTGTCATAGCTTTTTATGAGGCCCTATCCTCCTGTATTAGGGCTCTGGACCCACCTTTGATTGCATCCGTCAGGGCACACCTTGCTAGCCTACAAGCCTTAGTATACCAAGGAGCCACTTTAGCCCTGAAAGCGAGAGACCTAAACTCCACCATAAAAAGCTCCTTTAGAGAACAAAACATAGAATTATGAATTGCATTGAAATCTACCCAAGAGGTAGCTACAAGGGAGTTCCCTCCAAGGGTACCTTGTAAATCTGCAACTGAATGGCCGGAGTGGTAGCAACAGCACTCCATTTCAACCTGCGACAGTTACTAGTAGGTGTTAGCCTCCTGTCATATGGTTCATTGTTGTAGTTTGAAGTGTTGGGGCCCATTGGGCTCAAAGTGAGGTCCAGGCGTTGTGGTAGGTGTCCTGACAAAGAATCACCTCCATATCTATTACTTGCGTCCAAAACCTGATATCCAATCAATACGACTAGTACCTCCCTGCTGATTAAAGGTGTGCCTCCCTTACTTGTCTGATGGTTTTCTCATTACAGGCTCTCAGGCCATTGTTAAAGGCAAAGGCGTTTTGTTGCAGGGCAGCAGCGGACCATTTTCTATTGGGCGAGAAAGAGAGCACAGACAATGCCCACACTTCATCCTCTTCTCCTTTAAGGGTGCCACTAGCGAAGCCGAAGGTTTCAAATTGCAATTAAATTCACCCGTCATAATTCTAAAAAGGCCAACAGAGAGGGATGGAAGATGGGCATTGATTAGGTCAATGATGGATAGATTGGCCTTATTACTTTCATGCCTACAATGCACATTATACAACCAAATGAGTCCCCAGAAGGAAACTGCATGAAGACACACCAAACATCAAGAGAGTCAAGATCAATTACTTTAGATGTACATGCCAGGGTGATTTAGATCCAGATTGTAAGGCCCCCTCGATTACTGGCCTTTCCCAGATGAGGATGCTGATCGATCACAGCTTAGCAAAGCCAGATTGAAATTGTTGGGAAACAGCCCAGGTCTCCTTGAACATACAAATATCAAATTGGTGCACAAAGTTACACGAGTCTGGGCATGCAAGTTTGTTTATAATGCCAGCGGGGTTCCAAGACACAAGCTTTGTGTGAGTTTTGGCATTAGTCGTAGGGCCACTACTGACGGACAAGCTGAGGACATCAGTCGCTGCATGTGGTAAGCCAACAGTCGAGGGAGATTGCAGCATGTCGCCAGTATCAGAGGAGCTGTGGGTATCAGAAACTGTATGTAGGAAGCCATCAACTGTCGGAGATTGTGGTGAATCAGTACTGGATCCTGCTTTCATAGCCCCTTCAGAGCCAGTCACCCTACCCTGTTCCAGAGTGGGAGAAAGTCAATCATTGACGTCCAGGTCTGTTAGTGGTAGATATTTGTCAAGAGTGGGAACAATGAAGACTCCTGGAGCATCCGCTCAGTGAGGTGAGTTCCCTCTCCCGCTCAGCTGTCTTGGAGGACTTGGTTAGTAAAAATAACCCAGGGGAATGATGCTGGCAGCTGCTCCTAAATTATTAGGCCTGCAACCAGTTTTAATCAGGCGAAGATCCATGCCCGGGTGCATACAATGTATTGCCACTCAGACCCCTTCTATCGATTTTGTTGACTGACCAATCCACACAATTCTCCTCACCAGTAGTATATCATCATCAAATCATCCAAGTATGATTCATCCCTATTAGAGGGAAGTGGCAAAACTCCAAACAGGACCGCTACATGCAGACAGCAGTTAGGTGGCAAGTTCAAGCATGGCTGGGTGCGTGTTTTATGATACCGGGGCTTTGGCTCCTGAAAATGAGGTCTATTTGTGCAGTTAGCTCCATCTTGACCTTTTTGCCCCTGGCCAGCTTTACTACAGCTTGAAGTAGGCATGTGCCCTGCCCCCAAGGCTGATGTAGATGGGTTAGCGGTGGGAGCAGATGTTTCGGTGGGTGACAAAGGCCTCTGTTCTGAGTTGTGATTGATATTGATGCAACTGGCCCTATCGATGGTGGGAACTCAGCCATGGGGTTGCATTGGTGCTTGAGGAGCCCTCAGGGAGAATATCCTGTCAACCAGAGGAGCAATTGATGATGCCACAATGGATTTGACTTGATCCATGGTGCTTTCCGGATCCAGTTTTCGTGCCCCACCTCTCTCTTTAGGACTGAAAATTGGGGACAGCCCAGCCTGCGGAAGACTAGGGCCTGTTATTTTAAGTGAGCTCACAGAGGAGTGAACAGTGGACCCCTGCTTATTGGTGTGACCAGGGACAGGCCCTTGCTTGGTTTTCCTCTTCTTTCTAGCTGACGGTTTGCAAAAACTAGTGCTCGCAGGCACATCCACAGAAGACACTCTGTTCATAATCAGAGGGGGTCTTGGTTGGTAGCCTCAGGAGTAGGTGAGCTATAGCATTTAGAAGAGGCCCCCTCAGAAATACCTGGCCGTGCTGGTACTTCACTCAGTGAAAGGGTACTAAGCCACAACTCCATGTCAAGGGACAGGTGCCTCTCTGCCTGATATACTTCCTTGGCAACTACACCCACCACTCGAGCTAGGAATTAATCTAATGTTATACCAGTGTGGGGTTTGACAGTAGCACTGTCCTTTTCTCCATCCAGTTTACGTTTGCCCATGATTCTTAAACAAATAATAATGATGGACACAGTCCCTGCAAACAAAGCAAAATAGTCAAAATGGGGTCATCAATATTGTTATGAAGCAGCAATCAGAGAAGCCAAGAGGGATGGCCCAGCCTAGCCTCTTCTGCGCGATGACGGGCAAAGATGGGCCCTTCTTGATCTGGTCTTCGCCAGGGCACACGCCCAGGTGCATCCCGTGCTGAAGGATGCTGGTCGTGCTTTTAAGTGCTTTCATGATTGGGCCCACCCTTCCTGGGTGTGTTAAAGCTGGGGAACACAGTTGAGCAGAGTTTGTGGTGATTGGCAAAGTGACGAGGACTCACGCTGCGGGATGCTGGCCACGCTTTTAATCAAGTTCAAGATCGGAAGTTCTGAATGCAAATTTCCTTGGGGCGGAGCTTCTGGTGTTGCACTGGCTTTACTGCTTGTCATCCTAGTTTTACCACCATTTCTGCGCTTCATGCCTTTTTTGTTTTTTCCCTTAATAATTTCCTAGGGTTCTTGACTACTTAGCATGTACATCTTTCCACGATTTTGGTTTTGTCTTGGCATGGCACCCTTTAACACCTTCAATATAGGGTTACTAAATTACTTGAGCATGTTACATGAATTTGCCCTGGCTCCCCTTTCGAGTCTGTGGCGGAGGTTCCAAGCTGCCTGCTGTTGGATTTTGCCCTCACGCCTCCAATTTTTCTGAATTTGTTTGTGTTGGCATTAGTACCAGTGCTAAAGTGCTTGTGCTCACTCCCTATATCATGGCAAAATTGGCTTACACCTAATTGGCATATTCAATTTACTTATAAGTCACTAGTAAAGGGGTATACCATATACCCAGGGCATATAAACTAAATGCTACTAGTGGGCTTGCAGCACCTATTGTGCCTACCACTTAAGTAGTCCTTTAAAGCATGTCTCAGGCCTGCCAATGCAGCCTGTCAGCAATTTTAAACTGACAGTGCAACCTTTTTAGTACATAAAATTCACCCCTAAGTTAGGCTTAAGCAGCACGTAGGGCAGGATGCATTGTATTCTTTCGCATAGCTGGATATGTAGTTTTAAGTTTTACATATCCTTTTTGGGTAAAAAACGGACACATTTGTTTTTCACTACTGTGAGGCCTATCTCTCCATGAGGAATTGTAATTTAAAATCATATTTGATGGTAAATTCAGATTTTAAGCCATAGATCTAAAAATGGCACTTTGAGAATATTGGCATTTTTCTACCCTAACCATTTGACACCTGCAGCCTCTTCCTGGGTTACATAACTAGGTGTGAGTGGGAGTTGGCCCTTTGCATATTCCCCCTAGACAGCCACACAATATAGAGACTAGGGGTGCCTGAATGGGCCACCTCAGGCACGATGTGAGGCAGATCTATGAGTAGCCCTATGTGCCCTTCAAAAGACCCTGCCTCACACACACACACAAAAACTTCAAAGTGGGCCCCAGGTATAAAAAGTGGTCCCTCAGACCCAATCTTCAGTTCACTTTCTGGACCTACAGAAGGACTCTCAGAGGACTGCCTGCTGTTGTGACCTGCTGTGTGCTTCAGAAGACTGCTTTGCTGCACTAAGAAGGACTGCTCACCTGCCTGAAGCATGCTCTGACCCCCAGAGGTTTGCCCTGCTGCTTGAGACTTGAACCTAGGACTTCCAGAGTGACTTCAAGGGGGTAGTTGGCTAGAATCCTGATCAGAGTCTAATGGTCATAAAAGACTTCAACCATCTTGTCCTGAACCCTGAATGAGTGAGTCCTGACCCTCCAAGTGATGTCACTCCAGTATTGGGCCCTTGGAAGTGGTGCTAAAGGTGTCCAGGTAGCCCAAATCCAAAACTTGGGACTTAAACAATGTTTGACCAAATATTGCTCTAAGAATCAAGTGGAGACCGGGACCTACCTGCTTGATGATCCTCCCAAGGTGCATCGCTGGTCAGCCTGGCTTTGTGGCAGCTTCCCTCTTCACAGCAGCAAATCCTGTTCAGCGGCTCTTTGCAAAAGGGGTATTCTGCCTCATGGAGCTCTCATGGGCTACAGCCTGCAGCTTCATCCCACTGGAGATTTTCGACTTTCAAAAAGAGACTAATTCCGAACGTAGGAATCTTCACTGGACTTCGTCTAGCGGCTTCACAACGACACCGCCTCCATTTCAAACCACTTTTTCTCTTGAAATTTCTTTTAAGTCCGAAGGTAAGCGGAGACCGGTCGCAATCACTTTGCGTATCTCAACAGTGCTCCATCGTGGTCTAGCGCAACTAGATGTCGGCTGTTGGCACGTTGATCTTTTATGCACTATTTTTCACTTTAAACTTTAAAGATTCATAACTCCAGTTCTACTGATTGGTTTTTGGCCTTTTGGTGTGAAATAATTTTATTACAATGTACCCTATTTTTCTAATTTGGTGTGTGATTTTTTTCATGTTGTGTTTTCACTTCAATATTGTTTGAGTGTTGCTTAAATAATTTATACATTTTAGTTACCAGAGGGTTAAGCACAGGTTAATTTAGTGACTTTTTTGTGGTTCACCATGACGAGGATTGTGGCTGTTGCTTGAGAAGGGCACACACCCACCTCAACCAACGACTCAATTTTTCTCACCTGCCATACTGAAGCCAGTAAGACAAATATATTACTCATTCCTAAAAAGCTAATCATGTAATGGGGTTAAGTACTGTGCTAATATGCACTTGTATTTAATTCTTCTTGTGGTGTGCACAATCTATTTGAGTATGCAAATCTGTGAAACTCCTATTCTGCAAAACCAGACCAAAGAGAGTACCACGTGTCAAGATGCTGTGAAGTCCTGGCATCTCTCTCCATCCTCCAGTACTGCATTCTGCTTATTATTTGTTTGCATACTGGCAGGGCAGAACTATGTTCTGGGGAGCGCGCGGCTGTCATCAGACTCTGCCACATATTACTCCCAAAACCTGACAGGTATTGAGGGTAACTGTCCTTTTCTCCCAAGGAATGTTGGGAATAATGTCTTTTAAAGCTGTTCTTGTTGGTGCTGAAGAGCCAGTGCTAGCTTTTTTAAGTCTTGCTCTAAATAACAAACTTGCACTTCAACTATGATAGGAGAATTACATTTGAGTGGGTTTTGCGTTGGTAGTGCTCTCTTTAGTGTATGTATAACCCTTATGGCTTAGTAGTGTCTTTCTCTCTGGGAAGTTATTTACTTTGTAGTACTGGACATTTTCGAATGTGTGAATGATATAAACATGAGCAATACACATCAAAAATATTTACATTTCGAATTCTATAGGGTTATAAGATTAAGGGGATTTGTTTTTAACATATTTATACTTGCAAACTGTTTTCTTTTTTTGTCTTGCTTTTGGTTTGTGCAGAACGTCAGACTTTTTTCCATTTTTCTTGAAGTTTTTTTTCACATGCATTTTACATGCTATGTTCTGTACTGGGAATATATAAAATGCATTTGAATAGTTTTGGCACAAAGAACGCAACGTAGATGTACTTCTTTTTTGGAACGTTTGGTGCAGATTGATCAAACAGCCCAAAAGTTGTTAAGGAAATAATAAATGTCTTTTCAAAGAAACTTTTAACCTAATCATAACTGCAGAGGCACTGTTTCCAATGATGTCATTTGAGATCTCATCAGTGATGTCATCAATGATGTAACGTAACATGTCATGAGTGGTGTAGCATGTGAGGTCATAAGCAGTGCATGGCGGGGGCACAAGTTATATTTTGCTCACTGAACTATAGCTGGCAAATTTTATTTAAATTTTTTTAATGTTACAGTGTGTGACATTGTCATCTAACTATAATGTCACTTTAACCATTGTTTTTTCTCTGTGAATTTCTGAGGGTTTTTTAAATGTAAGCTAATGTCTTTTTTCCAACCCTATCTATAATGTCACTTTAACCTTTGTGTGTTCAGTAAATTTCTGTGGGTCTTTGATCATATGCAGCCAATTCCAAGCTATTTTTAATGCAACCTATTCCCGTTTACACACAACGTGTGGTTGTGTATAGAAGAGAGTGGATACTATTATTTCTTGTGTTGTTTATGTTGTTTTACATATTTTTTTTGCTTTTTGTTTTTCTCTTTCTTACAGTTTTTAACTACTGCTTTTGTAAATGTTTTGATATTGTTTTAAACTTTTTTGCTTTTTACATATAAATTAAATTTTTAACTGCTAGTTTTGTATTTTTAATATTGTCTAAAACTATTTTCAACATATTTTATTACTTCTTTTATTTTTTACCCATTTCTTTGGGTTCTGTTTGGAGATGCTGTTCCATGGTCCTTGTGCATATTCTTTTATTAATTTCACCACCAGCCACAACTTTATGAAAGTGCCTGCAGTAAATGTCAAAATGTATTTTGCTGTTCTTGTGCCAGCACTTCCTGTGGATCAGTTGGTTCTCTTTCTACCCCTCACTTCTTCTGCATCCCTGCACATGTTGTGCTGTTTGGGTGCATAGCCCTCACGTGTTTTCAAATTTCAGTGGCTACCATTGAATACTGTCCATTATTCCTTCTAAGACAGGACCTGCTGGAATGCACATAACCTTCTTCGCATTTTTTTTGACAGGGTGATGCAGAAATCACATGTCTTGAAGGTTCTAGTGAAATATCATATTTTTTAGGTGTTACAGTACTGTGGTACCTGTGACAGACAGAGAAACACCATCTCATTGTCTAATGTCAGTAGTTTAATGTATAATCAGAAAGTTCCCTCCCTATTTCTATGATTAAGAGTGTCACTTCTTAGTACTCACACCATCTCCAGTCCCTGGAAGTTTTTGGGGGACTCACACAAAACCAATAGCATCTGGAGGGCAAGAGCAGGAACACTATAAAGGTGATGATGTGGAACAGCAGGACAACCCAAGCACCACCTTCCAATCAGTTGTGTAAACTTCTTTGCCATACCATCAGGTGAGATGAAAATCTTTGCAAAGGTGGTGACCTGCAGCCTCTGCAAAAAGCAGTTTTCCAGAGGTACCTCTGGCATGATAAAGTACCCTAAGGTGCGGGACCCCAGGCAGCTCAATGCGGCAAACAGGAAGAGGCAGGAGGATAAAACAGCCTCTACATCCAGTGCTCCACTGCACATGTGCACTCATGTAAAAGTACTCTTCCCAATGCTGCAGCTGCCTTTATGCAAGATTGGAACAGCCTGTATAACAGCACTGCCCTCTTTTGCAAGAATTGTGGGATATTTGTCACATTAGAGAAGCAGAGTGCCAAAGCCAGGTGCCATCTCTTGACTGCACTCAAGCAGGTATGCAAAAAGTATTTTTTTCTGTTCATTGGATCCAAGTTTTGATGCCCCATTTTCATGTTTTTAGTTCCATTCCCAACAAATTTCAAAATAGGAAAAAAAACTGTTTTCAAAATCATTAAAAAGGTCCTGATTAAAACCAACTTTCATGGTTAAAAGATAATAAAAGTATTTATGTTGTTTAACATGTCTGTCCTATTGTCAATATAGCTTTCTACTTCTCCAGAGTAGTTACAGTTGACATTAAAAAAGTCTCACTCTACTGTCATAGGCCTAAGCTGAAGGCGAACACCTATAATGAGTGACACGCTAGAAGACTATTAGAACATTCTACTCCATAAAGGAAAAATGTCCTAATTGACAAAGAAACAGCTTCCATGGAGACACAGGAGGTTTACAACCTCTCGCGCCCCTGTGAGTTGAGTGCCTTTTTTCACCTTTTGTTGTTTGTGCATGACAGATACTAGCAAACATACACACAGAAAGAACACATCTACACCCTAAAACACTTTAGCTATTACACAAGAACCATGGATCGAAGGAGGCAGATCCTTCAACTGCAACCAATGAAGAAGTTGTCTTCTTGGAGCTACTGCTATGTCAGCGGACTAACGGTGGAGTAAACGAGACGGAGTTGCCCAAACGTGCCCCGTAGAGCTCAACAGCATATCCACACTTGGTAACTTCAAGCATGCACCACATTCAGTAATTCCAAACATCTGATAGACATCGACTGTGAACTTTTGGCTGACAGAATTTGGTGGGACAATTAATCAACCATTGCTATCCTTGCACAAAAACTGAATAGTAATTTGTTATGGTGTGATCTACATGCCACAGAACACCCAAAAGCTGCTCTGCGGCAGGCCAAGCAAAAATTCCACATAGAATTTCCCTCTGCCTGATTTAGAATGGGTAGGTTTTTTCACACCTGGATTTTTTGAGTGTGTGAGAACCATACCTAATTGTTATGGCCAGTAATTCAGTCCAGAAAAATTGCATAAGGCTTTAGCTCCAGTAGCAGCTGAGCCTCATTCATCATTTTTTTATGGGGAAGTATACAATACACCCCCATTCCAGAACAAACCTTTCCATTTCTCCCCTTACTCCCCAAACCCTTGCTCCACACTGCAAGTGCTCTGTACTCTATATACATTTACCACATACTCTGAGCAGGTGGTAAATGTCAGCATTAAAAACCAATGGAATGGGGAATTCCATGTGATTTTACATCTGAAAATATCAGTCTTACACAGTAATAGCCCATTACATGGGTTTTTACTCCAAATTGCATGGTCCTTGTTTGGATTTGCTGCACAGTAATGTTACAGTTGCAAGGTGGTGGTTTTGGTAATATTTATGGTATAGTAATTAATATTGTGGTGGTAGTTTTATGTTGGTGGTCATTGTTGGTGGTGATATGGTAGGATTGGTGTTGGCGGTTTCATTAGTAGAGTGTGTTGTTATTGGTGGCACTAAGAGCAGCACAAGAATCCAAGATCAATACTGTAGCCCTGGATATGGACCGCCTGTGATATCATGAAAAGAAGTTACCACAGAAAGTCATGGTTTGTCTAATGGAAACCTAGCTCTCAAAGAGGGAAATTTCTAAACTATTCCTGAAATGGAGGGGGCACATATTGAGCATGTTCCCCTCTGCCTATTTCAGGGGTAAAATAATTTTGATGGTGCCAGGCTTTCCATATGTTAATGTAATAAAACTCAGTGATACAGAGGGTAGGTATGTAGTAATCACGGACCCATTGTATAGGGAGCCTGTGCCACTAGTCGGTACATATATATGCCCCATACACTAATTAAACCTTTGGTCCTGAATTTGCTGCACAGGATAGACACAGCAAAATCATGAATAGGCAATTATAATTTTCCCTGTCCCGGAGTTTGTTGAGGGTTTGCTTGTCCGCTTCTGTCCCCTCATTCCTAGGCCGAAGTTGTTGCATGGGGCTGATTGGTGGCTCCCGTCCTCTTGGTCGACACGGTGGCCATTTTGTGATCTCTCCCGCATGAGCTCTTGTTTCAGCTCTCCAGCCTGCCATCTTGTGATGCACTTTGTTCTCCCCGGGGGCTGCAGTAAGACGGACTGGGGCATAGGTCCTTGCTTCCTGGGAGGTCGTTCTGTTTGCATGACTCGGTCTGTATTCCCTCGTCCAGGATAAGACCACTGCCTCCTGTTGTTGACAGTTCCCAGCACGGCGCAGATGTCTTTATTTGAAGAGCCAGGTAGCTTGCAAACAGCTGCCTCAAAGCCATTTGAGCAAATAAGTGGTGTCACTTGTTTTCCTCGTTAGCCCCTGTTTAGAGAGCAGGGCTTCCTCAGCCTATTATCATGCTAGTGGGCCAACCCCCACCTCTACACCACTTGCAATCTTCCCTCCATTGTTGGAGTTGGATGCTGCATGCTAATGAAGATAAGGAAAGTCCCATATTGCTGGCCTCCACTTGCTCCCTAGACAACTAACATTTGTCCAGCTGCTTCACGGGTCGATAACCCCCATTTTGGGTGTGTGGCCCCTCCTTTTCTATCCCTCCTCTCAGCCGTTTTGCCTCATTCTCCACAATCCCTACTTGTCAATAAACCATCTACCCCAGCCAAGACCTTTGTTCACAAGGAAAACCAACATAATTTCTTTGATTCTGCTCTAGTCTAGTAGAAAATTGTTCAATTCATTCTTACCTCTTCTTTTCTTACCAGACCACCATATCCAGACTAACTCGTAAGCGACACTCTCTATTGAAGTGCCCCATGCTCCAAATGAGTTATAGACCATTTGGTCCCAATTCATGGAGCATCAGCTATCCGAAAAATCTCTTGAATAATGCTAAAAAGAATTTCAAACATAAACTACTTAAACAACTTCCTGAAATACTAATAGCTGATACCTACCAAAGCGTGAGCAGCGGCAACAAGAAGACTGACTTTGTCTTCTACTCTAAACTCCCCGCAAAGTGGAGAAACACATTCCTTCTCCAACTGCAAATTACTAATTCTATTAAAATCCCTTATGGAACTAAATTTACCACTTCCCCCTGACTAACCTTTAGAGGGGAAATCTCCATTTCTATTTTCAGGACAGGGAACATGCTTATACAAGCTACAGACCGTCACCTCACCATCTTTGACCGTCACTTTCCTTTACTTTTCACTTCTTTAATGAAACATGGCTAGGTGCACCAAAGCCACCTCCCCTCATTACCCCCGACCAGCAACCCGAATCCTTCTCGCCTCCTTGCCTCCGATTACTTGCGATGCACCACTGCGCCACCCTCTGACAAGTTGCGCAACCCGGCAGCTCCCCTGGAAGTGTGCCTAAGACAAGACTTAACTAAAATTTCCCCAATCGAACCCACCTTTACCAACGAAAACAATGTAACTCAACTCACTTACTCACACCTTGAGCCACATGGCGACAGCCCCAATTCAAGACCATCTACAACGGAGTCCCCCATGGACTCAACCCTCGCTCCTCATGCAGACATACCTCAGCCTGCACTAACTGTCTACCTGTCCAACCCAAATGATACTGGCCTTCCTTTTAACAAAGCTCACTCTACTTTCTTAAACGTGAGACCCGACGCTTATCCGTCCACTCTCAGAACAGAAACCTTCACTGCCAGAATCACCCAGCACCTGAAATGAATAGAACAAAAACTTGATCTCTTAACTAAAGACATCTCGCATGTAAAGAATGACCTCGTGATCCAGGCTAAATATGCCCACTATCATACCCATGACATGGAGAAGATGTCTCCCCTTTCAGGCTCTCCAACTGTCAGCCAACATACTTACTGGTCTTCTACTCCCCTGAGTCGATCGTCCCACAGACCCCACTGAGCCTTTAGACCCATGTCAGCTCATGAGGCTGTGTCACTCTGCGAATCTTACTTTACACTGAACCAAAAAAATGGTCTACAAATCTACTTCCACAATTCCAGTTATCGTGGGATCAAATAGAATCCCGCCACGACCGCCTGCTCAATACACCACTATCCAGACACTAGATACATCTAACAATAGTCCCATTTCTCTATCTTGCATGCTCCTTAACTGCAGATCAGCAGTTAAACATGCCACAGATATTGCTGAATCTATTCTTGACAAAGAAATAGACATTGCATTCTTCACCGAGTCATGGCTTAACGAACACTCAACTCCCATACTTAACATGTTAGCTCCTCCTGGAGACTCCATCATTAGACAGGACAGACAAAAGAGAAAACGTGGCGGGATAGCAATCATTCACAAAGATGGAAGTCATCTTTCCACCTTAAAGACCTCAAAATACTCGACTTTTGAATACCTCGGAGTAGAACTCATTACCAAAGGCACCTCTCCTATCAATCTCCACATCATCTACCACCCTCCTGGTGATCGCACCCTCTTCTTAGAAGAAATAACTGACCTATTGACACGGTTCTCCTTAACCAACTCGAATGACGTGCTCTTGGGCGACTTCAACATTCACTGGAACAACTCTGAAGACACCACAGTCTGTAATCTTACAAACATTTGTAAAATAAATTACTTCATCCAACTCTGCAACAAACCAACCCATATCAAAGGCGCCACTCTTGATGCAATTATCACCAAAAAGGATCTTGCTTCACTTCGATCCATCACTCCTATTGACTGGTCTGACCACCATCTCGTACTGTTTAATTTAGAGATCCACCGCAGATCCCAACCAATATCATCCGACAGACTTAAGCACTGGGCTAGGAACCTCAAGCAAATCACTATAACTGAACTGGAGAACAGGATCAATGCCCAACTACAGCATCATACCCCCACTCACACAGTGGATGACCTCACCGCCCACTATAACACTTTGGTATCTGCTGTTCTTGACCAAGTCACACTGCTCAAACTTAAACAATCTTGAAATATCCAATCTAAATCGTGGTTCAACTCAGATCGTAACAACGAGAGGAGACTACTCAGACAGTCAGAAAGGTTATGGAGACAAAAACCCTCTACAGTGCACCTTTCACTTCTAAGAGCGGCACAGCTGTCCTATAAGAAACACATCTTTAGAGAAAAAGCAACTTTTTTTCGCAACCAACTTAACCACACGAAGAACAGACCCAGGGAGCTCTTCAACATTTCTTCTCATACCTCCCAAACTGAAAAAGAAATCCACCTATACACGTTCTTTTTCTGGAAATGTCCCAATGATCTGGAACTCCCTCTCGAGAGACCTGCGCTGCAACCCCTCCTTTTCCGGCTTCAAACGGGACCTTAAACACCTTCTGCACAACAAATACTTTAACTCACACCCTAACTAAGTTGCTGCCCTAACCTCACGCACATTCGGACTTGACCAGGGCCAGAGGTAAATTTATTGTTTCAGCTGTCCACTTTGTCTTGTACATTTTTAGCTCATGCTGTTTCCTATGTCTGCATACTGTAACTACCTTGGTGGCCAAATGGCTGTCTTTGTCTGTATTTATGCTTATTCTTCTTCATATGACTATGTATTATATGTAAAGCACTCTGATACCTTCGGGTCTAGCTAGCGCTATATAAAACCTATAAATAAATAAAATAACTGTGCACATGATGAAGAAATAGATAGGTTAACCCACCACTCACTAAGAATCCCAGAAGCTCAGAAAGGTTTAGTTAATGACTACAATATTGTCTATTTTCACAGTTCTGTTCCACTGTTTTGACAGTTCACTGGAAATGTGTCTGTCAGAAGCTTGTGACAGGCGCGCGCACTTACCTTTGTCTTCCTGCCACGGACCTCCCTATGACGCATTTCTTTCTCGGTGGGACTTCTGATCTGCTGGCGAACGTTTTGCGTTACGCTGATGCCGGGAGCCACTCGGCCAGTTTCTATCAAGTTTCTTTCGTGACAAAAAAAAAAAAAAAAAAAACGTCGTGGTGAAACCATGATCTTCTAAGTCTTCTCTCTTTCACCGGCTTCGTGAAACAACTCACAGGTATTCTTCTTCTGTTCCTTCGTTGGAACCTCCATGCACAAAGGAGCACTTGTGCACTGTTGGGCTTTTCGTGAACTTCACGTTTTTCAGCTTCCCTGCTGTTTGCCAGCTGTGGGGTTTTCGGAAGAAATTTTATAAAACAGATAAGGCAGCGTAGTATTGTTAAAAACTGTGAAATCTTGTTTTCATGCATTTTTTATTCACTGCTCTGTGTTATGCTGCCATATAGTGACAATTTCTCACATTACGAGCTTGAGGTTCCATGGCCAATGTATTACTATTAAGTATGTATATGCCAATTTTGAATGTCTCATTTATATTATAGGTTACAGTTTTCAGCTTCCACTCTTCACAAATTAAGTTTTTTTACGTTGGGGACGTGTTGGTTACCTGTTGGTACACACTGTCAAGACACACGCTGTAAAGAGTCCATAGTTTATCAGGCTTACTTTTAGTGTTCCTACACTTGTTGTCTTCTGAAGCTCGGGTGAGTGGTCGCTCACCGGCGTGGATCACGGTGTCTGCCTTCAACACTATTGTCCATGGACCCTAGGCATACGCCATGTTGGTAAACACCTTTACACTATTCTACTTTTTCCTCTGAAAAGGATCTATGCAAGGTTTACAGTCCTTTTGCATTATTACGGGTTACTACCCACATTTTAGTCACGGGTTCCTACCAGAAAAGCTAACATTCTGTGCACAGTGTGGTATATTCACACTATTTGTCATTTCACGGACACCTCTCGTCTCATTTGTTTACCCTACATAGGGTGTGCACGACTCTGTCTTCCTCCCTCCTGGGAGCTATGCAAAGATGTAGACCCTTTGCATTAAGTAGATGGGTTCCCACCCATACGCAATTTTTTTTTGCTTGGAAATTTTCATGAGTACCTACTCATATGTGCTGTATTAACACAGTTACATTACTACAGTGCACGGTATGTTTTTTCCACACAAAGATGGTCCTTACACTGAGATGTGTATGGGGAGCATTACCAGTTTTGTGCACAACGCATCTCTATCTCAAGAGATTAGTCATGGGTTCTCAACCATGAATTGGAGAGTACATATTTAGCTTACGTTTTTACTCTATTTGAGTGCTTTTCATGATTTTATTGCTAAGTATGTTCAGTTTATATTGTATTTTCTTATTGCTATGTGTACACTGTTATCTTTATATTATATGCTTCATTATGTATTGATAATGGTGTCTTGGTGAGGAGTTTCCTCTATCCTTCCTCATCTTTCTTCTTCCTCTCTTCATTTCTGTTTTCCTTCCGAGGTTTTCTTCTCGTGTCTCTTGTGGATTCTGGGCTTTCCTCTGCTTTTCTGTCGTGTTTCCTTCTTCTGCGTTCATCGCAGCCTGTAGCCTATGTTCTGTCAGTTTTCCATTTTCAGCCTCCATTCGTTCCTGTTCTGGCAAGGGGTGTGCTTTGGGGCAGTCTTTTGTGCTTCCTTTTCTTCTCTCTCTGGCGTTGTGGTTTTCTTCTTTTCTGTTGTGTAAGAAGGAGGATGGTTTCTATGTCTGTTTTCCTTTCTTCTCTGTTACCTGATGTTGCTCCTCTTTAGAGTGTCTTGCGGTTCTGTTTCCTCTAAGTTTTCTCATTCTGGTTCTTCTCTCTTTCTCTCTCATGGTGTTCTTTTATTCATTTGGGAGAAAGGGGGATATGTCATATCTTGAGTTCAATGCTTTTCATGCTCTACCTGTAGAACCTTGCTATGATGTCATCTTATGGAATGTTAGCGGTCAATGTTCACAGTTGGCTGGGCTGAGCAGCATGCTGGCTGCTCCTGGTGGGGTCTAGCTATGGTCTTGATCTGATCTTGTTATGGTCTTGTTCTAATCTTCAATAAATCTACTTGAACTATACCAACCTTCGTGGACTCAATCACTACAGTGTCCTTACATACCTTTTTAAAATGTACCCTTTATTGGACATATTGACATAAATTGAGTCCATCAACAATGCCGTGCTGCCCATTTCACCACCTTTATCATGGAGATATATTTGTTTGATGCAGCCCAGAGGCTGTAAGGACAGGATAGTCTTCGATGCAAGCCGGCAGCTGTAAGGACATGGCAGTGCAAGCATTAAGAACAAGACTCAAAGCTTAAAGAAATGGAGATACAATCACATGGGGAAACTGATTCATGGTTGTGGTCACATCATAATGGTCCAGTTTACTCGGCAGAGATTCCATGTGTACAGTTTTCTATTCAAAAGTTACTGAAATTGATAGGTGTATGAGGCAGAGCAATGTGTTGTACATTTACTATTTTGCCCTAACTAATTCTTTGGCAGTATCTCGTTGGATTTGCATGAAAGTGAAAGTGCCAGTAAGAAAGAGTCCCACCCTGTCACAGCAGTGGGTCTCCCAGCCTTGTGTCTGACGCACCTGCTGGTGTCATCTCCCGTGTGTGTCCATTTAAATACCTGTGACTTCCTCATCTCTATCACCAGAGAAGTCGGAGATTTCCATTTGATGGTGAGGGCTCTTTTCACAAGGGTCATCACTAAGTCAATAAAATTAATGTTGATTTTCTCAGCCTTAGGACTAGTCATCAACTCCAAAATGCAGGTTTTTGAGTACTGAATGTGTTATTTGTGAGTCAGTTTTATTATTTAATCACATCCCTTACTCCAGAAGGTCTGATCACACTACAAGACCCGGTCACGTGGGAGCAATTAGAGTCATCAATCAGCTCCACATCTGAGTCACCAGCGTGAAACATTCAGAAATTTATGGCCTGATTCCCAAAGGTAAACGTACACTTTTGTGTAAGTTGGCGATTTTTTACAATTCACAACGCAATTTTATGAGTAGCATCTGTATGACTGCCTATCTTTTTATGTACAGAGTCCCAAGCATGTGTGCAGAGATTCCGCAGTCGTAAAGATACTACTCGTAAAATTCCTTTTGAATTGAAAAAATCGTAAACTTAAATAAAAGTGTAAGCTTATCTTTGTGAATCAGGCCCATTGTGTGCAATCTAACAGGGTTAAGCTATGCACAATGCGCAAAGTTAAATTATAACAACTTAAGTTAGGTTGGAAATATTTCAGAGCATTTATCACCAGTTGCATTAGTTAATTCTTGTTTAAGGACCCTTCCCTAATTGTTCCAAAGGGCCATTAGGCCCACCTCTGTTTCTCCCTAGGTGCATGTTTTATGTGGTATCTTATCATGCTGGGTACCCTATGCCAATAATATGTGCAAGGTTTCTTCAGTTTTGGGTTCGCTATTGGATTTATCACATGTACTAATCGCCACTTTGCAGAGAGCTGCATATGCTAGGAAGTGCCTGGTGGGCAAATCATATTTTCTGCTAATTTCTGCAAATGTCATGAGGTTCTCGTAGTGATATAGTTTCCTCCTCACTTTGGTGAGAGTAACTCTTGCCCATACTGGCCTGTTGACAGGCAACCCTACCCAATTAAATCTGGTAGTTTTGGCAAGTACACAGCATGCTGTACCCGGCCCAACAGAATTCTTCCACCTACAGAAAGACTGGGGAGTCTAAATGGTGGGCACAGTCCCCAAACAAGTATTGCAGGAAGGGGGCTTCTCCCATAGAGAGATTTACGTATTGAATTTTGGAGACCCTGTCTGAATTGTCCTAGCAGTAACCTAATGGAGTTGCGTGACCAGGAATTAGGTTTGGAAGCCAGAGGTCCCTAGGCCCCCATTTTCATTTGGGAGAAATGATTTATCTGAAGCCACCCTACACTGCCCAATCTCCACACGAGCTCTATCAATAAGATGTTAAGATCACGAATGAAGGGTCCGCTTAACATCAGGGGCAGGTTGAAAGAAATGTAAAGCAGATGGAGCAGAAGCACCATTGTTGAAAGGGCCATCCACCCCAGTGGTCACAAACGGAACATCTTTCAAAACCCTTTTGAGGCCCTGGCTGAGACCAAGGCTTTGTTTGGGTTCCCTGTCTTAATGTTGGGTGAATGTTTGTAGACATTGACTCCAAAATATTTGAAAGTGTGCAATTCTAGAAGAAGGTCACAAACCCCTGTCTTACTGAGGGCCTGAGCACATCAATATGTTAATGAAAATAACCAGGATTTGGCTCTGTTAATTACCAATCCTGATACCTTCGGAAAGCATCCAAGGTCTCCAGGGCCAGGGCAGATCCTGTTGTCACTCCTTGCAGGTCTATCAGAACATCACCTGCATATAGTGAGATGAAGTATATCTTTAGCATAAATTTGAAGCAATGCTTCTCCCCAGCTTGGCATAGCTGGCTGGTCAATGGCTCCATAGTGACAGCACAGAGGAGTGAGGGAAGAGGATAGCCCTGGCTGGTACCTCTCTGGACCACCCACGGGTCAGAAATCATTCTACCTGTCCTGACCCAGGCTGTGGTACTGGTGTATAAAACATTGATTCATGACAGGGTACCCTTCCAAAATCCAAAAAGCCACAAAACTCGAAACAAATACGTCCAGGCCAGATTGTCGAATGCATCTTCTACATAAATAGAGAGCACTGCAGCAAGTGCATAGGCACTGGGTAATGCATCTAGCACATCAAAGAGTCTGTGGATATTGGGTGAATCACTCCTGCTCAATACAGATCCATTTTGTTCTGGGTGAATTAGATGTTATAAAATTCCGTGTACCCTATTTGATGTTTTCCCCTAGGATTTTGTAGTCCAGATTTAAAATATACAACCAATAATAGGACATATGGTCTTGAGGGTCAGGATCAGATTTTGTTCAGAATGTTATAAGCACTTTTTGAGATGTAGGCAGAAGCATACCTCAGTCTACTGCAGCCTTATACATATCTAGTAAGTGTCCAGTTAGCAAGTTCTGATATGTTTTAATGAATTTCAGTGGGAGGCTGATGCTGCCAGGGGTTTTCCTGGTTGAAAGCTGTTTAATCAGTGAGCTCACATCATCGTCTGAGCATGTTCATGTGTTAGTTTTTGTTGCCCAGTAGTGTCCAGTTGTTTATCTATGTGTTTAGTCTCAGCTTCTACCAATTGTGTGGACAACTGTTTGTAGTAGGAGGCAAACACCTCATTTATGTCTGTTTGTTTATGCAAGTGGTGTCCATCTGGCTGACGGATGGCAGTTATAGACATTGGATGTATCTCTGGCTGAATCAATCTGGCCAGTAAGCAACAGGATGTATCACCTTCTGAGTGCCTTTGCTCAAAGTATTCCCTTTAATCATGCATCCGCAACATGCTGCTTAGATTGGCATGGTGTTATCTCTTGTGTGCTAGGTACTGACTCATAGATTTGAATATAACTATGCCTTTTTTATCAAGCCCATATCCTTCTCACAACGGGCCAGCTGGTCACGGAGGACTGCGTGCACCTGTGGGGATGTGTAATATGTAAGGTAATGTTTAAGGTAATGTTAGTTTGTAAGAGTGTGTTACTTTAAGGCACAACTCTATATTAGAATGTGGAACTGCGGTAGTGTTCTGGGGTTCGGGATTCCGGGGAGAGAACTGCTGTGCCGTGGATGTTGGAGGTCGTGGGTCCTGTATGTGTAATAAACTTGTATTTCCATATTCCTTGCTTCGCCCTGGATTTTATACCACATACTACATAATTTGGCGACGATTCTTCTGGACCCACCGACAAGAGGAGTTTCTACGTGAAGGCTTTTATTTTATGTCTTCCTGCTCCCTTCAACACACGAGAACGGAAAAGCTGTGGAGCTGAAGAAACGCTGGAAAAGATACCTATCCTTCAAGGAACGTTGGTAACGTACTGCCTATTTCACTCGCTTTATTCGTCAAAGTGTGGAAAACCGGCATTTCTCACCGGCATCTTTTAAAAGTAGAATCTCGCGCTTACCTCTTAGCGCTCGAGCAACTGTCATTGTGCCTATATTCCAACTGCTTTCATCCATGTCAGCACGCGCGTAACTGCTCATTTCACCGCAAGACGTCAGTACGCTTTCTCACGCTGCTGCAACATCCTCCACCAGCTCTAGAAACCACGTAAAGCACGGCAGGAAGCCATTTTTAACATTTTTTTTTCCTGCTCGTTTTTTTTTTTTTTCTTTCGTTTTTCTCGTGCCTTTATTAACATTGAAAACGAACATATAAACAGTTTAGAAAGGCAGTACTGTTTCTAGGAATCAGAAAGAAATCCTGCAAGTCTCCATAAATACTCAAGTTATATTTGACTTGTATATTTTTTTTGGTTTGTTGTGTGTAAAGGCTGCATGCAAACTATTTAACTCTTTAACGTTACTCTTTTAAACACCATGGCTTCTAGCAGCAACAATGTCATGCAACCTCCTCCTTTTCTTGAACTTCCTGGAAAACCTGCAAACCTGGCACAAATGGTTTAGGGTATTTGAGAACTATCTTGAAGCAATTGACGCTAGTAAATACTCTGCTTCACGGAAAAAAGCACTATTATTTAATCATTTGGGCAATGCAGGCCAAGAAATTTTCGATAATTTACCAGTAGTCCAAGCACCTTCTGGTGATGATTCGTGGGATGTCTTCAAAGAAGCCCTGGCACGGATTGGTAAACAATACGTCGATGAACCGTCAGTAATGGTAGAGAGACATAAATTCTTCAAACGTAAACAATCTTCTGAGGAATCCATAGAAGATTATTTGGCTGTGTTGCGCGTTTTAGCATCAAAATGTGTTTTTGGAGAATATTTAGACACTGCTTTACGCGACCAATTAGTTTTTAATTGTTTCAACAAGAAAATTCAGGAACGCATTTTGACGTGCAAAAATCCGTCTCTTGATGAAGTCATGGATATTGCTAGAAGCATAGAACGTTCTGTTGGATCTTCAAAAATACTTACGGAATCCTCCATCACCAGATCTGCAGACACTTTAAGTGTGGCTACAGTAGAAACAACATCTAGTAACAGAGACACAAATGTCAATTTTATTGCACATAAGAATGTATTTAAGAAAGGTGGTGAAAAAAAAGGGAGTGGTACGTGTTACAGATGTGGTTCCAAGTTTCATATGGGCAATTCTCCGAATTGTCCTGCTCAAGGAAGCGATGCACCTATTGTAAGAGAATTGGTCACTTTTACACTGTTTGTTATTCCAACAAAACGAAATTTAAAGTTAGTCAACTTGATGTGGAAAATGACATACTGTCAGAAGCTATTAGTAATGTGTCATTATCAGTTGAAGTTAATGCGTTAGGGGATTTAGAGAAAAGATGCAAGGGTCCCATATGTGAGGTGCAAATTGGGGTTATTAATTTAGGTATTATGGCAGATTCAGGATCTCCTATTACTATCTTAGCTGAGAACACATTCAACAAATTTTGGTCTGGAAAATTGTTGAAATCTACTACCATTAACCCTAAAGCTTTTGGTGAGTATGATATAATCATGAAAGGTTACTTTGATGATAGTATTATATTCAAAGGGAGAAGTATTTTTACAAAAATTTACGTCGCAGTCAATGGACGTGACATATTGGGATGGCAGGATCAAGCTAAACTTGGAATTATACTTAGACCTGGGCATTCTGAACCAGTAGTATTGGGAGACATTCCTGTTTTAGCAATTCAAGAGACTTACACACATGAAAGTATCACTAAAAGCTTGCACACTAAATTTCCAGAAGTGTTTTCTAACAGAGTTGGAGTCATTAAGAATTTCCAACATACCATCATTTTGAAAAGTAAGGCTACTCCTGTCATACAAAAAGTTAGACCCGTTCCTCTTTCCGCCAGGGAAGATCTTAAAAAGTTACTTGATGACATGTGCTCACAAGGTATTATCAAACAAGTGGAATCCTCAGAATGGGTTTCCGCTGCCGTCGTCGCACGGAAAAGTTCTGGAGATATACGTCTATGTGCGGACTTGAGGGTGCTTAATAGAAATATTCTGGTAGACTGCCATCCGCTGCCAAGAATTCATGAAATGTTAGCCAAATTAGGATGTAGCAAGTATTTCTCTACGATTGATTTACGATCCGAGTATCATCAGATACCTTTGTCTGAAGATTCCCAACATCTGACTACATTTGTAACACCCTTTGGTGTATTCCGGTACTTGCGTATGCCATTTGGATTGGCATCCGCTGCCAGTGTATTTCAACGTTTAATAGATCAGATGTTTGGACATCAGAAAGGTATACAAGCCTTCCAAGATGACATTTTAGTGCATACTGAAACGTTGGATCAACATATAGCATTGTTAGAGGAAGTACTAGGTAAATTGGGATCTCATGGTATGACAGTCAACATTGACAAATGCAAATTCGTGGCGCAAGAAGTCAATTATTTGGGGCATAACATTTCAAAGGAAGGTATTAAACCTAAGGTATCCCTGTTAAAGGGAATTAATGAGGCACCGGTTCCCACTGATAAAGATTCGCTTAGAGCCTTCTTGGGCCTAAGTGAATATTACGCAAGATTTGTTCAGGGATATGCGGTCATGGTTCAACCTTTAAGGAATCTTTAAAAAAAAATGTCAAGTATATCTGGTCTAATGAATGTCAAAAAGTGTTTGAGTTAGTGAAGGAATTAATCACTACGGCACCAGCTATTAGACCTTTTACACATGGAGCAAAATGTATAATTACTGTCGATGCAAGTGCCAAAGGTTTGGGTGCTGTTTTAAGTCAAATGGTGGGAGGTCAAGAATGCACTATTGCATTTGCTTCACGCACCCTTAATGATGCTGAAAAGAACTATAGTACCATCGAACGGGAGGCACTTGCTTGTTCATGGGCATCCGAGAAATTCAAAATGTACATTTGGGGTACAAAGTATGAGTTGCACACGGATCATAAACCCCTAATCTATATGTTAGGTGATAGCTGTTCTAATAAGGCTTCTTCTAGATTAATAAGATTACTGTCGAGACTACAGGAATTTAATTTTGATATTAAATACATCCCAGGAGGCAAAAATGTTAGAGCAGACTGTTTATCACGTTTACCAGTGCTTGATGACAATACATGTGGTCGTGAGAAAACGGATTTGGAGGATTTGGAGTATGTGTTCACTGTCAGTGATATTAATGTACATCTCAAGATATCTGAAAAAGAATGGTTAGAGAATTTTGACAAAGATGATTGTATGGTGCAGGTGAAGAGGTTTCTTGTTGAGGGTTGGCCAGGTGACAGGTGTATGTCCACTGATTTAAAAAAAAATTGGCAAGTAGCTTCTGAATTGTCTTTAATCAACAATATATTAGTTAGACAAGATTTGTTTGTTCCTCCCATTGGTCTCAGGTCCAAAATTGTGTCAATGGCTCATGAGGGACATTTGGGAATTACAGCTACTATAAAAAAAATCAAACAAATGTATTGGTGGCCTGGTATTGATGGTCAGGTTAGGAGATATGTTGAAACGTGTGCTGAATGTTTATGCTCGGATAAACATTGGAGAACTTCTACTGTTCCTTTATGCCCAGTGAGTTGGCCGAATAATGCATGGGAGAAGTTAGGCCTTGACTTTGCAGGTCCTTTCAGTGTTTTAGGTGGGGACAAAAGATTTTTGATAGTTGCAATTGACTATTATTCAAAGTGGATATATTTTTCTTTTGTTAAATGTGCTGATTCTTCTACAGTTATTTCATTCTTGAGGCAGCTGTTTTATGTTGAAGGTAAGGTTAAGGAAGTGGTTACGGATAACGGGTCTCATTTTGTTTCGGAGGAGTTTACTAAATTTCTTGACAAACAGGATGTTAAACACATTCGTGTACCTTTATATAGTCCAGCTTCTAACGGCTTAGTGGAAAGGGCGAATAGGTTGATAAAAGAGGGTGTTCAGACTGCTGTTGCCAACAATCTAGATGTTGTGGAGTACTTACATTTTAAAGTTTGGAATTACAACATCACCCCACAAAGTACTACAGATGTTGCGCCCTTTGTTTTGTTAAGAGGAAGGAAACCTGTTTCTGCTCTTAGCCCAACTTGGTTATTAGACAAGGTGGAACGTTATCATAATATTGATTTACATGATGTGCGAGCACATATTAAAGAGAAACAGAATGCGTATAAGTTAAACTATGACAAAAGAATGCATGTAAAAGAAGGAACCTTAAGTGTTGGAAATTGGGTTCTAATAAGGAAGCCAATTAGAGTCAGTAAAGGACAGTCGAAATTTTCTGAACCAGTGAAAGTTTTAAGGATTACTAGTACTGCTGTTCTGTTACAGAACAAAGGATGGTGGAGTAGAAATGCCTTAGTTAAAGTAACAGAAGAACAAGCAAGAATAATTTTACAAAGAGTTAGGTCAACAGAAGAGCATGGGAATCGTGATTGGTTTGATCTTGACATCCTGACACATTCAAGTTACAATGAGAATTTGGGAACTGTTGGAGCAAATTCATCTCATTGTGACTTGGAGAGAGATGATATGGTATCCAATGGTGCTGGTGGGGTATGGTCTAGTGCTACTTCTGGAGCTGATGGTGACAACTTAACAAGATGTAGTTCAAGAGTGAGATCTGCTCCTATGCATTCCAGAGATTATGTGTATTATTGATATAAACAATAATAATTTTTTTTTTTTTTTTTTTCTTTTGTTGTTTTGTTTTTGTTTTATTTGTTAAGAAAAGGGGGGGGTGTAATATGTAAGGTAATGTTTAAGGTAATGTTAGTTTGTAAGAGTGTGTTACTTTAAGGCACAACTCTATATTAGAATGTGGAACTGCGGTAGTGTTCTGGGGTTCGGGATTCCGGGGAGAGAACTGCTGTGCCGTGGATGTTGGAGGTCGTGGGTCCTGTATGTGTAATAAACTTGTATTTCCATATTCCTTGCTTCGCCCTGGATTTTATACCACATACTACAGGATGTTGTAATACAGATTCTCCATATGTAAATGTTGAATGCTTCCCATCCAAAAAGGGTGTCAGTGGTGGACCCCATAATGCTGTATTTCCTCTGTAGTCCTACACCTGTAAGCGATGTCCTCCAGTGCCGAATCCTGCAGCTGTCAGGTGTGAATCCTGGCCAATACAGAACCCTTTTGAAATGACACAAAAATTGGATTCTGGTCAGATGGTGTCATGGCTAGGTACTCAAGGGCCTGTACATGTCTCTAAAGCATGGTGATACAAAGATCATGTTGATGCATGTGATCCAGCGCGATATTAGCAAACAGCATTCATACACTAAATACTTACTTGGGCCCATACATTCATACTACGCTAATACTTACGCTGGGGTGTCAGTTGTTACTCTTTATCAAAATCCCTGCTACCAATTACCTTCCGATTGAAGAGTAATGACTTACCAATGAATCCTTTGCTAATTGGGAAGTTTAAAATGAGTGACATTCATTATAGTACATAATCCTGAAATAACCACTGAGTCAGGAAGTTTTAAAATGTTTATCTAAAGATTTTAGCAGAGTAAAATACAGAACCACATGGTACTTAATCACATATCAAGGATGAAGCATAGAATAATAATTATTGATTAATGACGGTCCCTCAGAAAGGAGAAGATAGTGACAGCAGCGCAACTAAAGGTTGCATTTATATTTACCTAAGTGCGAGAACCAAACCCCTTGGCCAAGGAGTTGGAAAGAATAGGACCCAGGAAGGATGAAGAGCAAAGACCTCCTCCAGGATCAGGACAGGACCGGTGACCTCTCTACAACGACGCCTGCGTCGTTCCCCTCTCTGATACTCGACTTCTCCTCGATTCTTCCATGTCTTCCTTATATTGGACTCCGCCGCCCCCTCCTCAGGACCTCTCTGGACAGCGGTTCAGTCTGCAATCGATCAGCTTGGCAGTCTGGAGCTAGCAGCCAACTAATTAGCTAATTCTATATCTATTATACCCTTCTACGCCCATGTACCTCCCCTTAATGTTGTCAAAATATGGGACCACTACTTCTGATTGGATAGGGACAGGGTGTTGATCCTCACACCATATGATTTTAGTTCGAATTCTGAAGACCATTGTTTTATAATACCGCCCATCAAATTTAATACATTGGCTTTATTTCCCACCCGTCTCACGACAAAGTTTATTCATTCTTCATATACATAGTTGCAAATTTGACACGAACACATGAATATATCAATATCGGCCATTAGGTCGCGGCCTTGGAGCGACGTCCAGGTTGACTTCATCTTTATTCTTTGGCAGCCAAGCAGGACACATGCGCAGTACCATTGTCTCTCGAGTTTCAGTTCACCAACCCCAGGCCCAAGTTTACGAACTAATAAAAGTCAAAGAAGAAAATATTAAAATCACAAATAAAAATGTTTCACTGTATACCCACTCTTTCTACTCTATCCCCATTTACTTATAAATTCTATCCCCCATTAGTAGCGTTAAGAAAATGACAAGTTAATAATAACACAAGAGCAAGCTGAAGCATGTGAAAACATCAAGCAGCCATTTTAATGCACACTGCGCAGAAGCAGGAGTTTCCCACCAAGCAAAGAGAGACGTCACACCACGTGATGTGGTTGAGACATGCGCAGTAAGGTTTTCGCGCTTTAGCAGCCATTTTAGAAAAGACAAGCGTTACTTGTTAGTTAGAACACATAGGCAAGCTTCCTTGCTATTCATGTAGTGTATGCAAAGTTAATATACACAATACAAAATTAATAAATTAATACTGTGAGGAGATTGCATTCGAGCAAGTCTCATTTATGAGTCCTTGCTCCATCAATCCCCCTCTCTGATGGCGTTTAAGAGCCATCAAATACTACCCACAATCAGATGCCAACTTCTAGCAAATAGTTTCATTCTCATTTTTACACTTTCTAATTTTCACATCCCCTTTCAATTTCTTGTATAATTCACTTCTCAATTCTTCAAGTTCAATTTCGTCAAACTTTCTCTTCTTTCCTTTTCCTGTCACATTATATGATTCACTCGTTCTACAACATTTGCACCATATTATTATCGTCAGTACTATTATTGCTATCCCTGCTAAGGGTACTAATACTTGACCTACCAGTCCTTTCCCTACATTAGAAAACCAGGTACCAATTGACGCGATACTACTTGTCAATCTTTCCCATACACTATCAACTTCCAGTGGTTTTAATTCTTTCTCAAGTTTCGTTATATTCTGTATATATGTTCCAATTTCTGCACTTTTATCAGGTATGTAAGTGCAACAGTGTTTCGTCTTCAGTAATTTACAGACTCCGCCCTCTTTTGCCAGTATAATATCAAGAGCAAGTCGATTTTGCATAACCATAGATCTAATCGCAACCATCTCCGCATTAATCATTAGAAATCCTCCAGCAGTATCCGTTGATAAACGATCAACCACTGTAGACAATTTACATATTTTCCTTGAGTTCAGAATTATTCCCACTGAAGGTATTAATGCACCAAATATATCACCTACAATTTCAGAAAAACTAGCTCTTTTACTACGTGTTAGTTCGCCATTATTTTCATTGCTCCCAGTGTTTCTTTTTACGTGGTATATTTTTGGAAATACTATTCCAAAATAACAACTTCCATACCACCGTGCAGGAAGCCTAAAGTAAGCCTTATTCCCACACACATAATATATTCCAGGAAAAACTGAATCTGTTCCTCCTTTGATTCCCCAACCTCCAAGAATTAAGAAATTGTGTTCACATTCACTGGTACCAATGAAAACATTGTTATAGTCAGTCCTTAACCTATGTAGACAAATTTTCCCTGTTTTTACAAAATCCAGAGCCATAGCAGCTTGAGCCTTGCCAGGTGTGTAACTCCCTTCCTTCTCAGCCCAAGGTGGCAAATGAGCCTTATGCTCAGAAGCTTTCTTTTGAAAATCTTGTCTTCTATCTTCTACTAAATTCAAAAATATCTTTTCTTCTTCATGTAAGGAACATGTTAGATTGTGTCTATGTGCATGTGTTATATCTATTGATTTCATTGTTAAGAAAAATTCTCCCATAAACTGTGCATCTTGACTACTAAGCACTGGGTTCATATTCTTTCGAATTGGAACCTCAGAAAATATCACATCTATGTTTGAATAATAATATTGAAGTCTTCCTGTTCTATAAAATAAACTAGATAAAACACTACATGATATGCCATATGTTAATGGTAGGTGGTGATATGTTAACCCTTCTGTTACTGATTCAGGTAACTTCATATAGACATAACAATTACTAACTTCCATGGTGTCTACATATTGAAACAATAACTTTGTGAAAACATTTAGACTAGTGGCGTTATCAGTTATTTCATGATGAAATTCTGGTTCATTTTCTGCCATTAGTTCTACTCTATTACCCTTCAAGTGTGCTGTCCTTCCCTTAGTTTCATTATTAATGTTTTTATCCATTATCATAAGGTAAGGAACTGCTACGATCAGGACTAACCATACTATAAGCACCATTACTAGACTACATATGCATATTGCACAGCATCTTTTACAACATCTCTGTTTTGGTCTTCCAGCAACTCTATCATCAGGCATTTCGACAAGGAAGATTGCTCTTCTTATCTGTTTTCGTTTTTCTTTATTTTATTATTATCACGTAGTCAAGGTGGTCTTGTTTCCTTCTCATATGTCTGTTCTGTACTTGTTCCTTCGTCACCACTTTCACTTGACTCTGAACTTTCGTAATCTTCAAGAATGATGTAAGTCCAATCGGGACCCTTGAATTTGTTATTCACAAGTTTCAGTCTTTTACTTCTTCTTTTCTCAGTTTTATTCTCTTGTTTGGTTTGGCTTGTTACTTCATTTACTTGATCTGGATCTTCACTTCTGGTTGTTATGTGGTATTTTATTCTTTTAATGACACTCGGCCAATGATCACCTTTTCTTGCTTGCTTTGTTTGCACTGTTTCTTTACTTTTTATTTCTTCTTCAAAAATTCTTTTATTTTCAGATTGTGGCACAGTTTGGTTGTCTACAATTTCAGTTTCTTTGATCTGTTCTTTTTCAGGTCTGATTGGTTTATCTTCAGCAACTCCACTGTGAGTTTCCAATAATTGACCTTGTTCTTTGTTTATTTCTTCATGTTCATGTTTCTCGAGATCCTTTTCTTCTGTGTACTTTTCTTGATCTAACAGGTTCTGATCAGGGCTTATTGCACTTTGTACTTCTGCAGCCTGACCGGGTTCTTCTAAACCTGTCTGTCCCTGCTCAAAATTTGTTGATTCTTCATTAATTTGAGCCCAGTTTCCTCTCCCTATCTGGTCCTGCTCAGGTTCTTTTATTGTACCTTCTTCTTTTCCCTGAGTTGCTTCTTCTTCACCTATCTGATCTTCTTCAATTTCTTCCAATTTTGTTTGACTTCTTGTTCTGTGGTACACTTCAGGAATTTCTACCACTGGTATCCAGTCCTGACTTGTGCTCGGTTGTTCTTCTGCAGCTTCTCTTGAATCTTGAGCCTGAGATTCTTCCGCTGGGCAACCTTCAGCTTCCTCAGTGATTGATGCTGAGGATTTTCTTCTTCAGGGTCTGGTACTCTTTTGGTGTGGCTTACATGAATCCAATTAGGGAATCCTGCACACTTCACTGCTGTGTTGGTAGTCAGTATGACTTGACAAGGTTTTCCCCATCTAGGTGATAGACACGTCTCTCTGGTGTGATTCTTCACTACCACCCAATCACCAGGATTCAGATCATGTTCTTGTTCAGGCTGCCTCGAAACTGCGTCTTCTCCAACCTGATGAGAGACAGAACGCACTAGGTCAGCCAATCCTTTGCAATAATCCAGAACCATATCATCAGATATATTCAGCAGTTTGTTTATGGGAACATGTGCTTGTCTCATTGCTCTTCCCATCATTATCTCGTGTGGGCTCAATCCCGTATTTCTATCGGGAATGCTTCTGAGTCCCATTAAAACAAGTGGCAATGCATCTGGCCACTCCAATGATGTTGATACACACATTTTTCCCAGTCTGGATTTTATAGTACCATTCAATTGTTCAACCACTCCAGAAGCCTCTGGACAATATGCACAGTGCAATTTTTGTTCAATTTGGAATGCTTCGCAGATTATTTGAATCACTTCACTGTTAAAATGTTTTCCTCTATCTGATTCCAAAGTTACTGGGAAACCAAACCTAGGAATGAGTTCTCGTAGTAACAGCTTTGCGACTGTAATGCTGTCACTCCTCCTGCTAGGGTAAGCCTCCACCCACTTTGAAAACAGACATACTATGACCAGTACATATTTCAACCCTCTGCATGGTGGTAACTGTATAAAGTCGAACTGTAGTCTTATAAATGGTCCTTCTGCATTTCCAATTTTTCCAAACCCAATTATTGTTTTTCTTCCTGGATTATGCATTTGGCAAGTCAAACATCTCTGGCAAAGACTCTCTGCTACAGCCCTGAACTTGGGATTGTACCAGTTCTGTCTGAAAAGCCTAATCATTGCATCTCTCCCTATGTGGCCATTTGAGAGAGCAGACAGTCTGCCATCAGCACAAATCCACACCTCGTCATCTCCTCTTTGGGAACAACCCACCTTGACCCATATTTTCTTCTCACTTTCATCAGCACCATCTTGCAATCTTCTAACCTCATTCCATGTTTCAGGTGGCATATACAGCATAAGTTGGCAGCTGATTCCCATTCTTTCCACCCTTTTATTGACTGACAATCTATTTCTGGCACAATGTTGAGCCACAAGATCTGCATATCGGTTGCCGATTACCACCCAGTCCTCTCCTGACTGGTGTGCGGCACACTTCACCACAGCCAATTCTTTTGGTGATTGTATTGCTTCCAGCAATTCCCTTACAAACTGTCCATTTTTAATGGGGGATCCTGAAGAAGTCATGAAATCCCTCTGCATCCATAGTTGGAAAAAATCATGCACAACCCCGTAACCATATTGGCTATCTGTAAATATAGTTACTTTTTGATTCCTCCCAATTTTGCAAGCTTTTATCAAAGCAATCAATTCAGCTACTTGTGCAGATTTTACTCCTGGTAAATAGGATGCTTCAACTATTCCAGTTAATTCACACACCGCATAGGCAGCAGTTAGTTTACCATCTTCATGTCTTTGGCATGAACCATCAACAAATAGTTCCCTGTCTGGTTTTCTAAGGGGCTGTTCCTCAATGTCTGGATGTGGTTTCGTGCATAACTCTGTGACTTGTAAACAATCATGTTCTTCTTCTTCGTCATTTTTAATTTCCTCATGATATGGGTCTGGTAGTAAGGTAGCGGGATTTACTATTGTGCACCTCACTATGTTCACATTTTCAGCACCCATTATTATTCTCTCATATTTAGTCAGCCGACTAGGAGTAAGAGCTGAGTTCGAGTTCTTGTCAACAGAATCACAACCGCATGTGGAACAAACACCTTTACTGGGTGTCCCATTACAATTGACTCACTTTGTTCAATACTTAAACAGGTAGCCGCCACTGCTTTCAAGCAGCCTGGCAATGTGGCTGCCACTGGATCCAATGTAGCAGAAAAATATGCTATTGGACGTCTGTCTAGACCATGTCTCTGCGTTAGAACTGAGAGTGCACAATTTTCTCTCTCATGACAGAATAATGCAAAACTTTTCTTATAGTCGGGCATGCCTAGGGCCGGTGCTGAGCACAGAGCATTTCTCAATTTTACAAAAGCTCCTACACTCTCATCATCCCACTCAACTGGGTCCTTGGCTTTCTTTTTGTCATTTGAATTAGGGGCTTTGCTAACAAGGAAAATCCTAGTATCCATTGTCGACAGTAACCTACTATTCCTAGGAACATTCTCACTTCTCTTTGGGTTACAGGCATTTGCATTTTCTTAATCAATTCTTTCCGAGGTTATTCTTCTTTTTCCCCTCTCAATTTGGTGTCCCAGATATTTAACTGCTGTTGTACAGAACTGCAATTTTTCTGGTGAGACTGTATGCCCTTCTTCAGCCAAATGATTTAATAGTGATATGGAATCAACAACACAGTCCTCTCTGGTGTTCGATGCAACCAGTAAGTCGTCGATATATTGCACTAGGACTGAGCTTCCTGGCATCACTAGTTTCTCAAGGCACTTTTTCAATATCTGATTAAAGATAGAAGGACTTTCCGTGTACCCCCGAGGAACACGATTCCATACATAGACTTTGTTCTCACATTTAAATGAAAAAAGATACTGGCTGTCTGGGTGCAATGGTATTGAAAAGAACGCTTGGCATAAATCAATCACAGTGAACCATCCTGCACTCCAAGGGATCTGGTATAGAATTACTGCAGGATTTGGCACTATAGGACAACATGGTTCCACAATCTTATTTATTTTTCGCAGGTCTTGAACAATCTTATATTTCCCACTAGGTTTCTTTAGACCCCTTATTGGTGAATTACATGGGCTACTCATTACTTCTTTTAGTATGTTTTGTTCTACCATTCGGTTGATTTCTTCTATGACTCCTGCTTTTACTTCTGCACTCATTTTGTACTGTCTGGTATTTGGGAAAATCGCACCTTCTTTTACAGTAATTTTAACTGGGTCTATTTTGGCCATAAGTCCTACTTCCTTTCCTGTGAAATCCCATACTATGGGGTTTACTGTAGTTTTTAATTCTTCTGGCAGCTCATCTTTTGTTATTAAAGAAAACATCTCATCTACCTCTGTACCTTGTTTTGCAATCATAAACTTATATACATGATCTTCATCTGGGGTCTGAACTGCCACACCATCCGGGGTGCAGAAAATTGTGCAATTCATTTTGCATAGCAAATCACGGCCTAATAAATTTACTGGACTGGAATCACACACTACAAATTGATGCATTTCTCTGAAATTTCCAATTTTAACTTCCATTGGTTCGGTAAGAGGTGTTCCTAATCTTTCGATTAGCTACTCCCACTACTTGGATAGCTTCTCCAGAGAGAGGAAGGTCTGGAATGTCTGCTGTTCTCACAGTAGACCGGGTAGCACCAGTGTCCAAAAGAAAAGTAATATCATTACCTTTCACATTCCCTTCAACATATGGACCTGACTGATCTACCGATAAGGATGCGCCAAGTACGCACTCCTTCTCCCCCTCTCCTAGGCACCGTCATGAACTGTATTGACAGAAATCGTCCTGTAAAAGAAACTGTGATGTTACATAATCATTCTTACCACTTCCTCCCTGACATCCGACGTCTGCACCGTGCTTTGCTCTGCTTACATTACCCTGAATAGGTGCAGGTGGCAACTGACTCTGAGGATTTACACCCTGCTGTGAGTCATTCTGCGTCTGTGGATTTAAATTTTGATTTGGGCCATTATTATTCCGAATCTTTTTACATTCATCCTTCTAATGCCCCAATTTTCCGCATCCATGACAAGGAAATTTCTTTTTAGCTTCTTCTCTACTCATTCATCCTCTCACTTTTCCACCATTTCCAGTGTCGCCATTCGTTCCAGAATCCTTTCCTTGATTTTCACTCGGATTATCCAAATTAATTCCCTGTTTCTCGGCCATTTTCACCTGTGCCCACATTACTTTCTCCTGCAATTTCTTGTGCCTATCCTCAATATCGTCTCCACAGTATTTTGCATATTTCAAAATTTCGTCTATGGGTTTCCCCTGCCAACACAACATGTGTTGTTTAATCATCTGACAAATCTCTGGCTTCAGACCATAGACAAATCGATAAACAAACTGACTCATGTTCTTATCTCCAATGTCCTCAAATCCGCTATACTGCTTAAATACCTGCAAAAACGCTCATAATAGGCGTGTACCGATTCACTGGCTTCTTGGGTGGTTCGGTCTATTTTCACCCAATCCGTTTCTTTCGGTGGTATTTTGCCTTTCAGGTAAGTTATCACCTGCTGATACTTTTTCATTACATCATTTGACGGGGCACCTGTCTTTGGATCTCTAGGATACTCTTCACTTGGCCAATCAACTGTAATTTTACAATCTGTCCACAAATCGGCAGGTACCACTATGTCAAACAAACCATCTAAATCCTTCAACAATACCTTTGACACCTTCACAAACCTCTCAACCTGCTTGTACCATTCAATTGGTTTTTCTCTCAACTTTGGAAAATCATTCGTAAATGACAAAATTTCCTGTCTGCTCCATGGGACATGTACATATCCCCCTCCTGGAACTTCTCGCATCGGATACATTTGATCTGTCTTCCCTGTTTCCTTCATTAAGTATTCAGAGGCTGTTCTACTGGATCGTGCCTCTTCCTTTTTCTTGGCCCATCTAACTCTCCATTTATCTAGGTCTCCCCATTTTTGCAAGACTGTCATTAACTCCTTTACTTGTAACTTTCTTCCAGAGGCATTCATATTTTCTAAATCTTTGTCTGAAAAATCTGCTCTATAGGGTTTCTGCAACACTTTTGATCTTCCTATTTCAATTCCCATCTGCAGAGCTAGATCTGATAATTTTCCATGGAATATTTTATACATTTCTGGTGATACTTCTACATACGAACAATAATTCTTCTTCATCGTAAGCATTTAGGCGATCTAACCCCACATTTCCTGCTATTATTTCTTCTAATTCAACTTTTAATTTATAAATATCCAACATTTTTGGAGGTGTACACTGCTGATCTGATCCTTGTGCCCACCTTTCTAAGTCTTCTGGACTAACTACAGTGAAACTTTTTGCTCCCGATGAAGTTATTAAGTTTATATCATTCGAGCACCCAGGTGTAGTTCTTCTGGGAGTACTATTGACAGAATCTCGAATTGGTAAATCCATTAATTATATTGTAGATTCACAATCACTAAAATGATCCTCAACCATTACTACTGCTTCAGGTTTAGGAACATTTACAGGAGTAGGCATAGCTAGTGGTGTAGGATAGTTTCCTTTGTCACTATATAACGGGACTACTGGACCAATTGTTACAGGTATGGTCAAAGAGTCAGGATGCACTTTTATCTGTGTTATTTTCTGTATTAATTCTGCTCTGGTTTTCTCTAGGGCTTCTTTTTCTTTATCGTGAAGTATCCTAAAAGGTGTGAAATCATGCATTACCTGTGGTACTACTGGAGTCTTTAACGGGGGTGCACTTGGGGTGCATCCACCTGTCCCTTCCTGATATGGTGGGGGGTTCTTTAATATCTCTTCCATAAATTCATCTTCAGAATCTCCATTTCTCATTAAGTGTTTTGTCTTTTCTGTGCATTTCCTCCCTAACAGTTCTTCTGCTGTAAATATTGGATATAATCCTTCTGTAAGCATTGCCCTCCTCCACTGTTTCATCTGACCGTCCCTAGTCTCATGTTGGTTTCTGGAAAAAAATCCTCGATAACCCCTATTACTCCTGGATCGGTCACGCTCAAATGCCTCAGTTTCCCATTCCTCTAAGGCTTCGTATTGAGTTAATCTAGGTCTGGGTTCTAAATCATTCATTCTCAATCTCAAATTTTGAAGAATCCTTCCATTGAAGGTGCCATTCTCGGGAAATGCTAATATCCCATCCTTTTTGGTATATTCTATCCAATTCTCTATCCATACACAAGTATGATAACCTCTCTCCATCATCATAAATGAAGCGGGCGTTTTAGCTGGTGGAATGATAATTCCTGTGAGAAGTTGGCCTGGTATATGATGTCCACTAATTATAGTGGGCACCTTGCACCAGTCCAAACAACCCCTTATTGGAGATAGGTTAAAGACAACCCTTATTGAAAGCTATCCTAGTGGTAGCTATGGAGAGCAGCCTTCAGGCTAAGTCTTGAAGGAATGTAAAGCAGCTTATTTTACCAGTCTATAATCTCTTGAGTGATCAAATGAAAGAGCACCACACCAGGTATATATTCAAAATATATGTATTTATTGCTAAACACACCCCTCTAGTCTCTTTATGAGGCTAGAGTTCAAAGTACATAAGTTAGAAGTTATTTAAACACAGTAATAGCACAAATACACGTTTGGGCCCTAGGGGCGTACCAAACCATATACCAATAAAGTGGTATAAGAACCACGACTGAACTAGACACTAGGCCTAGAGCCTCTAGAAGTGCTTGGACCACAAGGAACCACCCAAGGTAGTGACACAGGGGACCCACGGGGACGCGTGCAGTGTAAATACACAACCGCGATACGCCGTTGACTTCTATGGAGAAAGTCGCGATCAGGAAATTAAAGAAAAGGGACACTTAAAGGAGGACTTGGAGCAAACCCTTTGAGAACTAGTACTTTGAAGAGTCTCTACCCACGGGAGCACCGGAGTACTCGTGTTACCTCACCCAGGGAAGCCGGGTGCATAGGTGCCTTTCGGGGTCGGGTTTCGTCGTCGATTTGAATGGCGATCTGCTGCAAAGTGCTGCTGGCGACCAAGTGGAAAGTGTCCGGGTGGATCCAAAAGTGGATCAGAGATCTGAAGAACCTGAAAGCAGAGGGGACAGAGTCTGGGTCACTAGCCAGTGACCAGGAAGGCGATGGACAGATGCCCACCGATGTCGAGTGCTTCAGGTGCGTTGATGGTCGTCTTGACTCTTCAGCCACGAGGTCCAGGAGGCGTTGTTGGCAACCAGGAGCAGGATTCGGGCTGGTACACGATGTCTGTCGAGTGCTGAGGTGTCGGCGACCGGATTGGACCCAACAAGCCTTGGCAACGGCAAGTCTCGATGAAGATTGTCGATGGTGCAGACCAGCAAGGTCGGGGGAACTCACCCAGCGAGGGTAAGTGAGGGCAGGCCTGGAGCAACCAGGATGCTCAAGAAGAAAAAGATTGGCCTTCGTTAAGGGCTACTAGCCAACGGGCTAGCGACCGCGAAGGAGCCTCGAGACGTCGCACGTGGATCTGGCTCACAGGACACTCGTGGAGTGGAGGCCAGTGATCTTCGGTGCAGTTGGTGCTGGAGGCTAGGGCTACTCGGAGCCCAAAGCACGACTTCGTGGGAGACCCAGAAGAGGATGCACTTGCAAATGTGCTCGGTGTCCAGGGGTCACGGTCTCACGTCACCCACGATAGCTACGGGCCTCAGCTTTGCTGGGGACTCAGGGTAGCCTCGGGGAAGTCTGAGAATCCACCTCTGGTGATGCGAAGACTTCGGCGTCCGACGGGAGCTTCAGAAATGCAGACCGGACAGATGCGTCTTTGGTGCCTGCCAAGCAGGGGAGTCACTCCTTGACCCCAAGGGAGATTCTTCTGTCCTCTAATCTTGAGTAGAGCGTCGAAGGTCCAGGATTCTGTTTCAGAGTTTCGTCCAGGGATAATCTAATCTTGCTGTGGCAAGGGTTCCCCATTTTAACCAGTAAAACAGGGAGGGACTAACTCTATGACCCCACCTATGGGAGGGTCAAGGGAGGGGTGGCTACACCCACTTCCCTTTGTCCAGTTTCGCGCCAGAGCAGGGGCAGGTAGCCCCTGAGCTGGTTTGAACTGGCATATGCACAGAGGAGCCTTTTGCTCCCCCAGTGCAGGACTTCAAAGCACTCTAAGAGTGCACCCACCCAGCCCCAATACACATTATCCTGTCTGGGGAGGTGGTCACACCTCCCTGCAACAGGAAACCTATTGTCCAGGCCTCCCCTGCCGGAGTTTCGTCCAGCAGCAGGAGGCCAGACTTGTGTCTGCGGCAGCAGCATCCATTTTGTGATGCCAGGGCTTCAGAAAGAAGTTACCGGGTAAGCCAGAGTTAACATGTCTTTCCCTCTAGAAGGGTGGAATGCTACCCCCGCCCCCAGGATTGGCGGGGGTAGTATTCCAAGATGTTTGACACCAAACACGACATGTTTAGGTGCAGCCATTCCAAAGTTAGCATTTTACCGCGAGGATATAATGCGCTTAAGAGTATATGGTCAGGCTGCACTACAAACAGCATCAGAGATGGTCTCCGAACGCTGCAGAGGGGCCCTGCTCATGCAGGGGCACCCTCTCACATAGGAACCATGCACTCTGCCTTTAGGATTGATAAGGCCTGCCTTAGGAGTGACTTATAGGTTTATATGTGTGTATGTATTTAGTGATATAGGTAACCTATATCACAGTAAGGGGTGCATGCACCACCTTACCCAGGCTGCAGTAGCAGACCTGTGGTGTCAGTTTGGATGGCCTTCCAGGGGGGCATAATACATGCTGCAGCCCCTGGCAGGCCTCTGAGGTACCTATGCCCTTGGTACATAGTATACCATATACTAGGGACTTATAAGGGCACTCCAGATTCCAATCAGAGATGTGCCTAAGGCACATGGAAACCTTTTTACAGAGAAAGCAGATAGACTGGGGCCCTGAATAGCAGGATCCCAGGCCAACTAAGTCATAAACCAGCAAAACACCATAAAAAAAGTGGGGGCAACCATATAGTCAGATTCCACCTTCCTACATAACCCCCAAACGAAAGTAGATAAGGCTAACCTTGGCCAGTTGAGCCTATATTGACTAAGTGGCCATATAAGGAAGCACCTGCACTAGCATGGTTGCCCCCTATGTTATGGTCCACTAAGCAATCCCTCACCCTAAGGGTATGAGAGGGTCTCCACCATGGGGAATCACTACCTCTGGTGTGCTTAGGTAAAGTACAAGGCTGGTGAGGTGTCTGAGTAGGGAAGTGAGGCCCTAGGAATGTTGGCCTCAGCTTCCTCAGATCACTGGTCACCATGTATGCCTGTCTTTCCATGACTGAGTTGCACTTTGCTCTAAGGGTCAACCTTTGGCTGCCTACAGCTGGGGGTTGGGTCCCTTTGGATGGAACACTGGACGGACATGGCAGGTTTGGAACCTTCTGGTCCCAGGTTTGCCCTTGCCTACCAGAGTCCTTCTGGGGGAGGTCCCTACATAAAGGCATGGGGGATCCCTCAGTGTGTAGAGGAGTTTTCACCTGGCTAGGGCTACTAGACTGGGTGCCCCTAATCTGCTGATGGGGGGTTCCTCTGGACAGGGGGCCCTGGGGGTCCACTGCCCTCCCTGACCTCTGCAGCCCTGGGCTGGCTGAGGCAGGGTAGAGAGGGGCAGGTTACCTGCTCCAGACTGGGTACCACCTTGGAAGGGTCCTCTGCCATCAGGGGTGTGGCCAGGCCAGGCCTGACTACCTCTGGGGCAGTTCCTTCACTAGGGGTAGGGTCAGTTCCCTGAGGAGGCTGACCCTTACCTACTGTCTGGAGGGAAGAAGACTTTTCTTCAACCCTTGTGCTCTCTTTTGGGGGAGAGTGGGCCATTCTTTCAGGCTCCATCTCTCCAAATTCGTGGGCTGGGGCTGTGGCCATTACAGCCCCACTAACCTTTACAGGGACGCCCAACATCCTAAGGTGGGTTTGGTGTTCAACTTCAGCCCAGGCTGAAATCTCCAGATCATTGCCCATCAGGCAATCTACAGGTAAGGTGGGGGACACTGCCACTCTCTTTGGGCCTGTGACCCCCTCCCAGGTGAGATTGACTATGGCCATGGGGTGATCTGTTCTGACACCATCAATGTTGGTCACCTGGTATTTAAACTCAGGTAAAAGCTGGTGAGGGGGACTAGTTTCCCTGCCACCATGGTGACACTAGCCCCTGTGTCCCTAAATGCCACAGCTTTCTGACCATTAATCATTGGCTCCAGTCAGTACCTGCCCATTGCTGTGGGACCCATGGTAAAGATGGCAAATCCTACACCACCATCAGAGTCAGAGGAGTCTGTTGAGTGGTCCCTGTCTGAACCAGGGCCCACCTCTGTTCCTGTTGCAAAAGCACCTAACTTTTTGGGTGCACTACTCCCAACTGGAGGATTACTACTGGTAGTACCAGGAGGGGGTAGTAGTTGCTGGGGGAACATTTTCTTTATTGCCAATCCTGGGGCAACTGGGATCAGATTTCCAGTGCCCAGGCTTTTTACAGACATGGCAATATGGTTTCTTTTCAGGAGAGGAAGGAGTTTGGGACCCACCCCCAGAAGAGGAATTTTGGGGCCCTGTAGTGGACTTATCCTTAGATTTATCCCCACCTTTCTCTTGGGACTTAGTAGAATCTTTCTTCTGGTCACCACCCTGATTTCTAGTTTTTACTCTGGTTCTGACCCATTTGTCTGCCTTCTTTCCCAATTCTTGGGGAGAGGTCAGATCAGAGTCCACCAGATACTGGTGCAAAAGCTGGTTTTGACAATTATTAAGGATCTGCTCCCTCATAATCAAATTGTACAATCCTAAAAATTCATGCACTTTGTTGCCATGTATCCAACCTTCCAGAGCCTTTGTAGCACAATCTACAAAATCAACCCAGTCTTGAGTCTGAGCTTTTTGGGTGTCTCTGTACTTCAACCTATACTGTTCAGTGGTTAGGCCAAACCCATCTATCAGAGCACTCTTCAAGACTGTGTAATTGTCAGCATCCTCTTCTCTTACAGTGAGGAGCTTGTCTCTACCTTTGTCTGCAAAGGAGAGCCACAAGATTGCTGCCCACTGCTTCTGGGGGACCTTCTGAACTTTACAGGCCCTCTCCAGTGCAGTTATCCATTTGTGGATGTCATCCCCACTCTGGTAGGGAGGGACAATCTTGTTTAGGTTTCTATGGTCATAAGACCTTTCCCTATCTCTAGGGATATTGCTGCCACCATGGGACTCTAGTCCCAACTTTCTTTTCTCTCTAAAGAGATCAAGGGACTCCCTGTCTAAGGCTACTTGCTTCCTTCTGAGTTCAAGCTGAGCTTCCTCATACTGAATCAGCCTCTTTCTCCTCTCATGAGAGGATTCCCTCCTATGAGATGAGACAGAGCTCCCTATTGAGGTGCCAGAGTGGTTAGACTCCTGAGAAGGAGATCTAGACTTTCTGGGCACACTCATAATCCTTCCTGGGGGGGCAAAGAGGGTATCATTCTGATCATCCTCTTCATCTTCCACAGGAGGGATTGGGTTATCCAGGTCAGGGTCACTGTCACCCTCCTGGCCAGTTTCAGAGGGGGGGCTGGGGGTATTTCTACCCCTGGCCCCTTCCTCTGCCCCACCCTCAGCTCCTACCCCTTCAGTCCCCAAGGGCTTACTAAGGTCATAAGCCACCAACAACTCTTTAAGGTGTTGGGTGGTGGGACTTTGGCCTGTCCTTAATTTCCTCCAGTTACATAATGCTCTCAATTCCAAGAATGGGAGGGTATCATACTTGGAGGGAAGAAGCCCAGTGGCTTCTGGTAAGGATTCTCTAGATCCTACCTTTAAAGACATTACTAGTGTGGTGTGGTGTATGCACTACCTACTCTAGTGTGGCCTACTAAACTCTCTTGAGTTGTAGAAAGGGTGTGCTATCCCTTAACACACAACTCTAAGTTCAGTAGAACTTACTGTATTCTAAGCTTAAATTATATGTACCTTAGGTACCTTTAGTGGTTTTCAGTTGATCAATTCAATTGAGATTATCTGGTAAAACAATAGCAAGCTGGAATCCCACACGCTGCACACCAATGTGAGAAGTTGGCCTGGTATATGATGTCCACTAATTATAGTGGGCACCTTGCACTCAGTCCAAACAACCCCTTATTGGAGATAGGTTAAAGACAACCTTATTGAAAGCTATCCTAGTGGTAGCTATGGAGAGCAGCCTTCAGGCTAAGTCTTGAAGGAATGTAAAGCAGCTTGTTTTACCAGTCTATAATCTCTTGAGTGATCAAATGAAAGAGCACCACACCAGGTATATATTCAAAATATATGTATTTATTGCTAAACACACCCCTCTAGTCTCTTTATGAGGCTAGAGTTCGAAGTACATAAGTTAGAAGTTATTTAAACACAGTAATAGCACAAATACACGTTTGGGCCCTAGGGGCGTACCAAACCATATACCAATAAAGTGGTATAAGAACCACGACTGAACTAGACACTAGGCCTAGAGCCTCTAGAAGTGCTTGGACCACAAGGAACCACCCAAGGTAGTGACACAGGGGACCCACGGGGGACGCGTGCAGTGTAAATACACAGCCGCGATACGCCGTTGACTTCTATGGAGAAAGTCGCGATCAGGAAATTAAAGAAAGGGACACTTAAAGGAGGACTTGGAGCAAACCCTTTGAGAACTAGTACTTTGAAGAGTCTCTACCCACGGGAGCACCGGAGTACTCGTGTTACCTCACCCAGGGAAGCCGGGTGCATAGGTGCCTTTCGGGGTCGGGTTTCGTCGTCGATTTGAATGGCGATCTGCTGCAAAGTGCTGCTGGCGACCAAGTGGAAAGTGTCCGGGTGGATCCAAAAGTGGATCAGAGATCTGAAGAACCTGAAAGCAGAGGGGACAGAGTCTGGGTCACTAGCCAGTGACCAGGAAGGCGATGGACAGATGCCCACCGATGTCGAGTGCTTCAGGTGCGTTGACGGTCGTCTTGACTCTTCAGCCACGAGGTCCAGGAGGCGTTGTCGGCAACCAGGAGCAGGATTCGGGCTGGTACACGATGTCTGTCGAGTGCTGAGGTGTCGGCGACTGGATTGGACCCAACAAGCCTTGGCAACGGCAAGTCTCGATGAAGATGAAGATCGTCGATGGTGCAGACCAGCAAGGTCTGGGGAACTCACCCAGCGAGGGTAAGTGAGGGCAGGCCTGGAGCAACCAGGATGCCCAAGAAGAAAAGATTGGCCTTCGTTAAGGGCTACTAGCCAACGGGCTAGTGACCGCGAAGGAGCCTCGGAGACGTCGCACGTGGATCTGGCTCACAGGACACTCGTGGAGTGGAGGCCAGTGATCTTCGGTGCAGTTGGTGCTGGAGGCTAGGGCTACTCGGAGCCCAAAGCACGACTTCGTGGGAGACCCAGAAGAGGATGCACTTGCAAATGTGCTCGGTGTCTAGGGGTCACGGTCTCACGTCACCCACGATAGCTACGGGCCTCAGCTTTGCTGGGGACTCAGGGTAGCCTCGGGGAAGTCTGAGAATCCACCTCTGGTGATGCGAAGACTTCAGCGTCCGACAGGAGCTTCAGAAATGCAGACCGGACAGATGCGTCTTTGGTGCCTGCCAAGCAGGGGAGTCACTCCTTGACCCCAAGGGAGATTCTTCTGTCCTCTAATCTTGAGTAGAGCGTCGAAGGTCCAGGATTCTGTTTCAGAGTTTCGTCCAGGGATAATCTAATCTTGCTGTGGCAAGGGTTCCCCATTTTAACCAGTAAAACAGGGAGGGACTAACTCTATGACCCCACCTATGGGAGGGTCAAGGGAGGGGGTGGCTACACCCACTTCCCTTTGTCCAGTTTCACGCCAGAGCAGGGGCAGGTAGCCCCTGAGCTGGTTTGAACTGGCATATGCACAGAGGAGCCTTTTGCTCCCCCAGTGCAGGACTTCAAAGCACTCTAAGAGTGCACCCACCCAGCCCCAATACACATTATCCTGTCTGGGGAGGTGGTCACACCTCCCTGCAACAGGAAACCTATTGTCCAGGCCTCCCCTGCCGGAGTTTCGTCCAGCAGCAGGAGGCCAGACTTGTGTCTGTGGCAGCAGCATCCATTTTGTGATGCCAGGGCTTCAGAAAGAAGTTACCGGGTAAGCCAGAGTTAACATGTCTTTCCCTCTAGAAGGGTGGAATGCTACCCCCGCCGCCAGGATTGGCGGGGGTAGTATTCCAAGATGTTTGACACCAAACACGACATGTTTAGGTGCAGCCATTCCAAAGTTAGCATTTTACCGCGAGGATATAATGCGCTTAAGAGTATATGGTCAGGCTGCACTACAAACAGCATCAGAGATGGTCTCCGAACGCTGCAGAGGGGCCCTGCTCATGCAGGGGCACCCTCTCACATAGGAACCATGCACTCTGCCTTTAGGATTGATAAGGCCTGCCTTAGGAGTGACTTATAGGTTTATATGTGTGTATGTATTTAGTGATATAGGTAACCTATATCACAGTAAGGGGTGCATGCACCACCTTACCCAGGCTGCAGTAGCAGACCTGTGGTGTCAGTTTGGATGGCCTTCCAGGGGGGCATAATACATGCTGCAGCCCCTGGCAGGCCTCTGAGGTACCTATGCCCTTGGTACATAGTATACCATATACTAGGGACTTATAAGGGCACTCCAGATTCCAATCAGAGATGTGCCTAAGGCACATGGAAACCTTTTACAGAGAAAGCAGATAGACTGGGGCCCTGAATAGCAGGATCCCAGTCCAACTAAGTCATAAACCAGCAAAACACCATAAAAAAAGTGGGGGCAACCATATAGTCAGATTCCACCTTCCTACAATTCCTTCCCTAGTTTTGATTGGTTTATCCTTTTAAAATAGTTCTTAATCTTTTGCAGAAAGGACATGTTTCTCTTCTCTCCATACATTTTATCTAATCTTCGGTGTATAAAGTTATATTCTGCAAAACCTAGGAATCTCCTATCCGGACGAGTTCCTATTAAAGTTGGATCGCGTTTTAACATGCAATCTCTATCCACTAAGATTTTAGCTTCTAGAATATCAACCAATCAAGTGTCTGCTAACTTTTATTTCTGAACCAATCCTAGCGCGGCCTTTCTGTGACGTTAGTCTATCAACCCCTCCTTTACAATCTGCGCTTCTCTGTCCCTCGCTGATTTCAACCAATCCCAGCACGGCACCTGTGACGTCAGTACTGATCCTGACTACTGACCCCTCCTTTACAAGAGTCGTTCCACACCCGCTGTTTCAACCAATCCCAGCGTGGCGTTTTGTGACGTCAGCTCCCTCTCCTGCAGCTGACCCTCCCTTTACAAAATTGTAAGCAAAACTCTATTTTCTCTATAAATTTTAATTAAAATCAGTAACAACATAAAACATTCGCTATCGTGCCAGTTTCTCTAAATTGAAAAGATAGTTTTTCGTCCACACTAGTAAAACCTTTTCCGTTTACTAAACATACACTACGAGTAAAACCCTTCCATTTACTCTTCACTCTAGCATAAAAATACCTGTTACTTCTTCAATGTTACCCTTTCTAGGTGATATAACATCAAATTTTCACCAGCATATTCCTTTTGCTATTACTCACACGCATAGAGTCCCTAACCAGTACTGATAGTCCTGCTTAACTTTTCAGTAAGGATAACCTCACTGCAGTATGGTTTCCATTTACCATCCGCTATTCAATTTTTCTCCCCGGGGAATTCTGGACAACATAAAACAAACTTCGAATACACGGATGTTAGTTCATAAAAATAAAATTCTCATTACCCAATTAACAAAGTAAAACCATCCTCTGATTACCAGAAAACTGATCCAGCGCGATATTAGCAAACAGCATTCATACACTAAATGCTCACTTGGGCCCATACATTCATACTACGCTAATACTTACGCTGGGGTGTCAGTTGTTACTCTTTATCAAAATCCCTGCTACCAATTACCTTCCGATTGAAGAGTAATGACTTACCAATGAATCCTTTGCTAATTGGGAAGTTTAAAATGAGTGACATTCATTATAGTACATAATCCTGAAATAACCACTGAGTCAGGAAGTTTTAAAATGTTTATCTAAAGATTTTAGCAGAGTAAAATACAGAACCACATGGTACTTAATCGCATATCAAGGATGAAGCATAGAATAATAATTATTGATTAATGACGGTCCCTCAGAAAGGAGAAGATAGCGACAGCAGCGCAACTAGAGGTTGCATTTATATTTACCTAAGTGCGAGAACCAAACCCCTTGGCCAAGGAGTTGGAAAGAATAGGACCCAGGAAGGATGAAGAGCAAAGACCTCCTCCAGGATCAGGACAGGACCGGTGACCTCTCTACAACGACGCCTGCATCGTTCCCCTCTCTGATACTCGACTTCTCCTCGATTCTTCCATGTCTTCCTTATAATGGACTCCGCCGCCCCCTCCTCAGGACCTCTCCGGACAGCGGTTCAGTCTGCAATCAATCAGCTTGGCAGTCTGGAGCTAGCAGCCAACTAATTAGCTAATTCTATATCTATTATACCCTTCTACGCCCATGTACCTCCCCTTAATTTCGCCAAAATATGGGACCACTACTTCTGATTGGACAGGGACAGGGGGTTGATCCTCACACCATATGATTTTAGTTCGAATTCTGAAGACCATTGTTTTATAATACCGCCCATCAAATTTAATACATTGGCTTTATTTCCCACCCGTCTCACGACAAAGTTTATTCATTCTTCATATACATAGTTGCAAATTTGACAAGAACACATGAATATATCAATATCGGCCATTAGGTCGCGGCCTTGGACGACGTCCAGGTTGACTTCATCTTTATTCTTTGGCAGCCAAGCAGGACACATGCGCAGTACCATTGTCTCTCGAGTTTCAGTTCACCAACCCCAGGCCCAAGTTTACGAACTAATAAAAGTCAAAGAAGAAAATATTAAAATCACAAATAAAAATGTTTCACTGTATACCCACTCTTTCTACTCTATCCCCATTTACTTATAAATTCTATCCCCCATTAGTAGCGTTAAGAAAATGACAAGTTAATAATAACACAAGAGCAAGCTGAAGCATGTGAAAACATCAAGCAGCCATTTTAATGCACACTGCGCAGAAGCAGGAGTTTCCCACCAAGCAAAGAGAGACGTCACACCACGTGATGTGGTTGAGACATACACAGTAAGGTTCCCGCGCTTTAGCGGCCATTTTAGAAAAAGACGAGCGTTACTTGTTAGTTGGAACACATAGGCAAGCTTCCTTGCTATTCATGTAGTGTATGCAAAGTTAATATACACAATACAAAATTAATAAATTAATACTGTGAGGAGATTGCATTTGAGCAAGTCTCATTTATGAGTCCTTGCTCCATCACATGTATGCAGAGTTTGTATGGGGGAGTAATGAGAGTATTCTCTATCAGCTCTCCGTGCTTTCGCAGGCTCCAATTTTGTGCCCATCTAGGCAATTTATCGGCTAGCTGCTGTACAGGTGCTCCTGCTAAGGGGGGATGTGATCTATCTTTAATAATGTCAGCACACAGTTAAAGTCCCGTCCTATCAAAAACAGGATGTGAGGAACCTTGGAGTGAAGAAGCTATGTGCAATTGAGTGGCCTGGATGAATGTATGGGAAGACCCAAGGTATGACTACTATTGCCATCTAAAAACGTTGGCTCACCGCCACTTAGGTGCTTCCTTTGACACACACCAATCTAATTCGCTCACAGCATCACCGTCACTTAGGTGCCTCCTCTGATACACCCCATTTTAATTTGATCGCAGAGCCACCAAGTCCTTATTTATTTGACCAGCCGGGTTGGAATTATCACCGGCGGAGTGATCTATAAGAATCTTCGCATATGAAGTACAGCCCTGAAGAAGTCGCGCGATATTTCCCATTGTGAGGAAACACGTGTTGGCTGGTTGCTCCACACCAAGTCAACCTGCTGCTCTTCTAACAGAGAGGGACCTGACCACCCCCAAAGAAAGACACCACTGACAAAGGCTGAACACTTGGTGTAGAACATCTGACATTTCCACCTGTTGCAGAACCTCAAGGCTTCAATCTGCAAGATATGTTTCCTGTAGTAATGCCATGTGAGCGCCACATCTTTTCACGTAAGTGTACACCCGATGCCTCAGATAAATGCCCTTGTCGTCTGACGTTCCATGTTAGGAAGGTATATGTGCCTTGTCAATTCATCGGTAAGTAGAAGTGTGGAGGGTGGGTTTCTGCATAGGTGAGATCGTAACTACCTTTACACAAAAATTACTCTTGGATAGACAAGGGGTAGCAAAGCATTTGACTCACCAAGTGCGCAGCCTTTTACCCTAAATTGTTATTAACATGCCTTCTGATGACCATGTATTCATGTACAGTTTTATACTGGAACTTTTAACTGCTCCCGATGAACTGCCTCCACCTTCTACTGCAATAGTTCTAGCTGACGTTGAAGGCTATGCTCAAGTTTGCTACAGCATATATCTGGGTTCTTCGCTCACCATGTCACTGCCACATTAAATTAGGTCATCAGCTGCTCGTGATTTGTGATCCAAGCCTGATGCAGCTGTGCAGCGGTTTCTGTTGTGCACCGTCTGTGCCATGATTTTCCTATGTGGTTGTCCCAGCGTTATGATGAACTGGCTTGAGATGAAGATCCATGTTGGTCTGCGCAGTCCCATGCCACCTTTGGGTCAATAAAAAAAGAAGGTTTCATGTTCCATCAGGATTTTAAATTTGGCCGGGAGTAGCGGGGCATATCGGAGTCCCATTTACAGGACTTTGTATTTTGCTCCCACAAAAGAGGCTCTGTGATGTGGAACTGTGAAAGTTTACTCAGGAAATATCGGGGGTTTACTGTTTTCTATTATGAAATGTACAACCTCTCCGCCAGCTTGTAGGATGTTATGTTAATTTAATCGAATATAGCGCACAAACAGCCCCATGAGGGTATCTCTTCTCTGACACAGTTTCAGGCAAAAAATAGAGCTCAGTTAAAACAAAAACGTCTTAAGCATTTTTCTAAATTACTTATAACCTGTACAGAGAGAGAGGTGAAGAAATAAATTATTCTAGTATAAAGGGGCAAAGTAGGAAAATGCTTTTCCTCCACATCTTGCAGTCGAAGACAAGTTACAATCAGCAGAGCTTAGTTCATAGTTCTTAAATGTCTAGCTAGGGAGTAGAGTCTGAGTTTGTGCTGCAGGGAACTAGGACTTTTACCCATCAAGGAGTTGTATGTAAGGCAGCAAATTTTGAAAATGCTTCTTTGCCTTACCAGTAACCAGCGTAGAGATTTCAGCAGTGGTAAAGAAGCAGAGCCCAAAGGGAAGTTACAGCAAAGCCCAGCTGCTGTGTTTTGTACCAGTTGTAATTTGGACATAAGTGTCTCATTTGCTGAAGCCAAAAGAGCATTGCCATAGTCCAGTCAGCTTATTATCAGAGCCTGGACTAATGTTTTTCTAGCTGCAATGGGAAGAAATGAGAAGGCTTTCCTCTATAGGCGCATATTCAAACAAAAGACTGTGGGAGATAGAACTTGTTCTTCCATGGATAGAGCTTGGTCTATTTTTACTTCAAGATTCTTAACTACCTGCCTAGAGTTGTGGACAGCACCCAATTCTGGTGGCCACCAATCGTTCGACCAGAGTTTTTGGGCCTTACCAAACAGCATGATCTCTGTTTTTTCACATTCAGTTGTAGGCAACTGGTTGTCATCCATACCAAGATCGCTATCGTTCGCTTGGCAAAGCGGTCTTTTGCTTTGTCAAAATCTTTGTCAAAAGTGATGACCAGCTGCGTGTCATCAGCATATGATATTATTTCACAGCCAAATGACTCTGTGATCTTGGTGAGGAGGGGCCATATATATGTTAAATAAGGTAGGGCTCAGACAAGAGCTCTGCGGGAAACCCATGTCAATCTGCATGGTACGTGATTTAAATGCCCAAGAGAGATAGTTTGAGTTCTATTTCCCAAAACATCTTGGAACCACTTAAGACCTGTCCTATAAATACTTATCCCATGGAGTCTCTGTAGCAGCCTAGTATGAGACACAGTATTGAAAGTTGTGTGAAACTGCCAGCAGCACTAACATGGATAGAGATCCTGCGTCTCGAGAGAGTATTAATGAATCGGTGACTGCTAACAGTGCGCTCTCAGTACTATGGGAGGACCTAAAACCTTGATTGAGAAGGATAACATTATGGTCCTTAAAGTGGAGCAGCTTGGCCACTATCGTCCTGGGTATGGACCTGGAGGTGGTAACCAAACCAGCACTTCATGTGTTCTCTCAATGGCAAAGATGGGAGACAGTACCTAGGGTGCCACTGTGGTAGTAACACAGTTCTACATTGAGGTGTCCAGGGCTTGGCCCTCTGTGCCCTTGGCGACTCCCAACACACCTATATTATTTCTTCTGACTTCCTCCTCGCTGTCCTTGGCTGTGTCCTCCATTAAGTGATTGCAGTTGATGGGGTCTTAAACCTTTTTGGGAGATCAGCCATCTAGAGCTGAAGTGCCTTCAGTAAAGTTTCTGTGTGAACTAGTCTTTCTACAAGTTCTTTTAGTCTTTGTGCAGCAAGCCCCAATCAATTGATACTGCGTCTATCTAGGCTTCCATAAAAACCCGTATGGTGCTGATCGTCTCTAATATTGTGTATAATTGGTCTGCTTGTGCGTGGCCATGTGCAGGTTGATCTCACACGTTCAAGTAATGTATGTCTGCCTGATCTTCATTTCACCCACTAGGGTGGCAGGGCCAGTAACTCAATGAATCTGGGCTGTCCCATCTTCAGGAGATGGTGCGCTATTTGGCAACAACCCCACAGTCTATGGAGAGCTTATTAAGGAATACTTCGGCTGTGCTCAATTGCCTTCATCTTAGTTTCAGTATCTTCTGACAAATACAAAATGCTTATTGTGCCCAGTGCTGACAGTGGGTCGGTCCACTTTCCACTCACATGGAACAAGAAGAGCTAGAGCCCACTGGAAGTATGAGCAGACAACTAATAGAGTGAAACACCCCACAGCAATGTCCCTCCAGTGTTTGAGTTGTGAACATGAGGGGGCAAGGGCTTTGCTCTTCCTTCATAGGGTGCTGCTTAGAGTCTCTGGGAATCATATACCTCTGCTAGTGGCCTTATGCTAATGGTGCCGTTGTGGTTCGTCTCCCCCTCAAGCACTCCTAGTGCTGTCACCCTTCAAGAAATCCCATGCAATACATGCAGTGTAGCCCCACTTCTGGATGTTTCACTTTGTTTTGCTTGGGCATGGTCCAGATGCACTGCCCTCTGGGGATGCTGCACACACCCCCGGTAGATCTTCAGGCTGGGTTTACACCAAATGGGTCTCTCAGTCCAGAAAGAGTTAGCCCATTTGTGCCCCCTCAGGAAAGACCTAGGGCATAGCGTCCACCTCAACACCCTCACCTGGCACCCACTCAAATTACTTCACCAGCTCCGCAGGGTGCCCGTGGTGGCTGTCCCTGCCTTGGTCACCTTCTACAGGAGGCCAGGGGGATCATAAGAACTGTCATTACTATCTGGGAGGCCGACAGTCCATGTGTATTCCAGGATCCGTGTTGTGGCACTGACCCCGCGGACCCCAGCATACCAGCAGAATGGCCCCTATATGACCATGCTGTTTGATTTATTTAGTCATTTATAAAGTGAGAACCATCACCCACAAATGGGTATCTAGGCACTGACAATAAAGCAAGACAGACAACACTACAGAAAGATGGAGGAAGGCCTATTAATACTGAGGAAAAATGAAGAAAAAAAACAAAAACGCCAGAAATCCACATTTCAGACAATAAATTCACAAGCTATGGATGTTAAAATCCCAGAAAACAATTTTTCCTAACAAAACTCGAAAGGTTTGAGTCTCTTTCTATACAGATATATTCAGTAGTATTTATTAGATAACAAGTGGGAGAGTTACATCATTTAGACCCCACAGCTCCCAATACACTACATCCAGTTCTCTGTTTATAGAAACTAGGTATTTTGAACTATTAAGAGTCCATAGATCTTAAAGTTTCATTCAAGTATACTTAAAAAGTATCTCAGTGGAGACCTTTCTAGATCATAAAAATTCCTCTGTGTTATGAACAGAAAATTAAATAGAATCCTCTGCTTAATGGGGTAGCAGTGAAGAGCCTATCTTTCTATCTTCAGGAACACTTTCAGGGCCACATGCATCAAAGTCAGGATTTGCGAATCCTAAACAGCGAATTTTAAGAAATCGCTATTTAGGATTCGCAAATCCTATGCATGTAGGAATCGCAAAAAAAATTGCGATTCCTACATATTCCATAATTGCGACTCGCAATTAAGGAATAGCTACCCATCCATTCCTATGGGCCTAGAGGCCCATAGGAATAAATGGGAATTGCATGCGCAATTTGCGAGTACCAAATAGGTACTCGCAAATTGTGCATGCAATTTCAAGGGTGCAAGGGTGCCAAAAGGACACCCTGTTGCACCCCTGAAATTGAGATGTTACCACATGTTGCGCACATACATGCCCCAAGGGCATGTGTTTGTGTAACATGAAACTTTGAAAAATGCACTTTAGTGCATTTTTCAAAGTTTTTGCAAATTACCTTCAAGTTCAAATTGATGGTAATTTGCAATCCCTAATTGCGAATTCGCAATTTGGAATTGCATCATGCATTGCATTTAGGGAATCGCAATTTGCGATTCCCTAAATGCATTTGCAATATAAGTAATCGCAAATTATGCGATTACTTAAATTGTGAATTTGCATTTGGGTTGATGCATCCCAAATGCAAAAATACCGGTCGCAAAGGGGCAGATTCTGCGAATCTGCCCGTTTGCGATCGGTATTTTCGTTGATATAAATCTAAAGGTGGGGTGTTGGTGGTCTAGGAAGTAGTGGCGCTCTGCTGCTATTGCGTGTAGTGTGCTAGATGCCTGTAAGTACGGTGCCAACAGGTAGGGGAAACACCCTATAACCCCTATGTGTGTGAAGGAGAAATCTCGCACAAAGTAATGAACCAAAGTCCTGTGCACACGTATAAGAGTTCTCGATGAGAGTTCATCAATTCCTGTGAACACCAAAGTCATTAAAGTTCCAAACACTCTGTTCTTTGTCTTTTATTCAGTGTAACATCAAAAGAGCAACCAGCCAGCACGTGTTTCGTCACAATGGGAAATATCCAGCGACTTCTTCAGGGCTGTACTTCATATGCGAAGATTCTTATAGATCACTCCGCCGGTGATAATTCCAACCCGGCTGGTCAAATAAATAAGGACTTGGTGGCTCTGCGATCGAATTAAAATGGGGTGTATCAGAGGAGGCACCTAAGTGTGTGGACCATGCCGCAAAGCCAGAGAAGGGTTGGATAGAGCGGATTGGTCCACATCCGGAACAGAGAATGCACCCGTTGCCGCCGCAGACCCCAGCGTACTCGCTGAAGATCAAGGAATTTACGAAGCTGTCTATCCAACCCTTCTCTGGCTTTGCGGCATGGTCCACGTTGGATCACCGCCACTTAGGTGCTTCCTTTGACACACACCAATCTAATTCGCTCACAGCATCACCGTCACTTAGGTGCCTCCTCTGATACACCCCATTTTAATTTGATCGCAGAGCCACCAATTCCTTATTTATTTGACCAGCCGGGTTGGAATTATCACCGGCGGAGTGATCTATAAGAATCTTCGCATATGAAGTACAGCCCTGAAGAAGTCGCGCGATATTTCCCATTGTGAGGAAACACGTGTTGGCTGGTTGCTCTTTTGATGTTACACTGAATAAAAGACAAAGAACAGAGTGTTTGGAACTTTAATGACTTTGGTGTTCACAGGAATTGATGAACTCTCATCGAGAACTCTTATACGTGTGCACAGGACTTTGGTTCGGTATTTTCGTTGATGCATGTGCCCCTCAGTGTTCTTCCTACAGAATACAATCTGCACTACATAATTTTATATACACTGGAAGGGCATTTCAGCATATAGTGGATTGCAATAATCCAGACTAGTCAGAATGTAGGAAGTCATAATTTGCATGTGGAAAATATAAAGCATTTTTTCACATTTTTCAGCTGTAAGAAACATTTACAGGATAAAGAATACATTTGATGCTTCAGAGTTAGTTGATCATCTATCCAAAAGTCCAATAGTTTTACATCTTCTGAAGGCAGAGGAGGCTGACCCATCTCTGATGCCCAATGATTGTCATTCCAGCACTCATGATAAGGGCCAACTATCATTAATCCTATTTTGTTTGCATTCAGTTGAAGGTTTTGCAACATCCAAGTTTGAATGTCAAAGAGACAGTCTGATTCCTACTTTGACCCTGTTCCTGTGTGAGGATGAGTTTTGTGTCTTCTGCATAGAAGAATACAGTGCATCCAAGATCCTTAATTAGTTTAATCAGTGGCTGTGTGTAGCTATTAAATAGTTTGGGGGCAGATTCCATTAATATGTGACACCACATTCACTACCATAAGTCTTGGATCTGAAAGGTGCCATGAAAAGAAACTGTGAGCGGATGGTCACAAATGATGAGAACCAACTCAGTCTGGTGCTCTTTATTCTGCAGCATGCAAGTCTATAGTCTTATAGCCCGCCGTAGCGGGCTATACCAGCCGTTAATGGCCTGCTCCAGTGTTAAAGGCCCGAGCCGAAGACTAGGGCCTTTAACAAAGGGAACCAGCCTTTAATGCCGGCTTAGCCCAGCTACGGAGGGCTATAAGGCTTTTAGAACATACCGCCACCAGAGGGCAGAATGTTCTAACAAATAAAACAAAGGGCTTACGGAGCCCGAGGGGATTGAAATCCCCTGATGCTGTGTGAGACCTTTGTTCACAGAAATAGCTTTGAACAACAACATTGGAATGTTGATGCTCCGGGCTTCTACAGGCCATTAGACGCCCGGAGCACTCAATTGTCTTCAATAGAGCTCCCAACATTCCAATGTTCTAATATCCATTAGAATTTTATGTCTGACAAATTCAAAGGCTGCAGACAGATCCAGGAGCAACTCGGACATTGAATCACCCGTGTCCATAATGGTTCTGATTTCCTCTATGATTAAAGCTATAACTGAATCCATATTTCTACCAGCAATAAAGGCCAGTTACCATGGACTAAGCATATTGCTTTCTTCCAAATATTTAGTTAGCTGAATTGCCACCACTTTCTTTGTACATTTCCCTAAAAATGGCAGTAAGGTAATAGGCCTATATTTAGTAGGTTGTGTTTTTTAGCAAATACTTTATCACTCTTGTTTCCCATGCTAGTGGAACTTTGCTTAATGCTAGGGAGTTTTTAACTGTTTAACACTACTCTTTATAGCCGGACTTTGTGCACACAAAACACTAGGTGGACAGGATGTTCAGGAGAGCTTGAATATACTGATAAGACCATTAAAATAGTCACAGTCAAGTATGGAAAAATTTTACCATAACACATCAGTTCTGATCATAACTTTCTGTTCATCATAATTTCCCACCACCATGTTGGAAGTACTATCATAGATCCTCTGGAATTTGGTAGTAAAGAAAGCCAGTTATGGGAGCGTGGCCAACGAGATGGCCTTGTGGAAGCACTAAACACACACTCTGGCCCTGAAACTGAAATCTGTCATCATCCTGCTGCCCCAGAGCCCCCTGAACAACCTGTGACTGTGCCTGACAGTGCGGGCACAAAGGGGAGGCAGTACTGACTATCCCCCACAACAGCGGAGAGTTATATGCCTTGCTGCAACTGTGGGGTGCGGGCCAGCTGTCTCCGATCACTGTCGGCCTCGTGAAGTGCGGAGGCCTGAATGCTGACTGATGCACCGGAGCGAGACAGAGCTGCTGAGCCCAACGAGGAGGGCGATCTGCACTGACCTCCCCTAGAAGCAAATTCATGTACCGGTGCAACTGAGTTCCTGGAGAGCTGGTATTGGGACCTGCGGGGGTGCAGCTCACCCTGGAACCACAGACGCTGCGGCTTGCCATGCGGCGCTATCGGTGGCATCATCTGAGGCCCTGTACCGAGCTGCTGGAGCCGGAAACCGGGGCTGGGAGGGGACTCTGCCGCTGTGTGTGTGATACAGCACTGGAGAGTCCATCTCCTCATCCCCCATCTGAAATGGGACCAATGAGGCAGGCCTGTCCCAGCCTTTGTAAGGAGATGCGAGGGCTGGAACTGAGTGCTTGGCAGGCTCTGCAGCTCTCTGGACCCGCGGTGGGGACCGGCAAGGTAGAGGGGCTGCCGGTCGGCTGAGGGAACAAGTAGTGACTGCTGAAGCCCAATGCACTGATTACCATGCTTTGAGGTGAGGCCTTCACATATTGGGAAACTCCGCAAGTGATTATTTAAAGGATAGTAACTGTGCCCTGAACAGTTTTCTGGTGAACGGTGTTGGCCTACTGCTCCCCATCTCTCAATGACTGCATACTGGAGGTGAATTGGGTGCCCACTGTGGATCAGAGGAGGTGTGGGGTCGATGTAGACCCCGACTCTTGCGTAGTAACCTCTTAACCTGGCCATCAAGGATCAATGTGGCTTGGCACTCATCCAAACCCCAAAAGGCCTTATGGGGGATGTGGCAAAGTAGGAGCGGGGTGTGGCTTTACGACATGCTGTTCCTGGAGATATCGCTGAGTGGGGTGAGGGTCACAGAGTGCTGTTGATGATACCCCTTTTATGATTGCCCCCTCTAGTGCACAGGCCCCTACTAATGTATTTGATGCCACTGGAGTGTTGCCTGCTACGTGATGAGGAGATTGTCCAAAACTAGAGCAACCTGCACATTGCCGTGAAGTCTGTACGTCTTGCCTACTATAGGTCTGTTCAAATTGTCTGCCACTGTACTTTCTGCCACCTAGCTGTAGTTATTGCATTTGGAACTCTCACCTGCAGTATCCACTGAAGTTCGTTACTTTCTTATGTACTGGTGCAGGACCCCTCAGCTATGCGTTGTAACTATTGCCCCTGAGATACCAAGAAAGTAATAGAATAGGAGGCCTAGTGTTCACGAACTGAGGGCGCACTAATAGGCCAAATCTTTGTGCCCAGTACATATATAAATTGAGAGCTGGGGCAGTGGTGTCTACCTGTGTTGAAGGTCTAGCTGCTGAATCATCTGAGACATGACTACACCATATTGTATCATGGGAAAGGATAAGACAGCACGGACCACACAACAAACAAAAATGGACCAATATATACTGCCCGAATATAAGTAATAGCCAGCAGTTGACAGAAAGACATGTGCCTCAGGGTGAAGCTGAACCAACTGGAATGGTTTTTGGTGGCCATTGAGTCTTCTGGACTGGCGGTGCAGGCAGAAATTGAGGCAATAGCAATTGATGTGAACTTGGTGAGAGCTGACCTGTGTAAGGTGGCAGTAAGATCGGTGGAGATGAAGACCCAGGTCACTGAGTTGAGGTAAGAAGTTTCTCAATTAAAGAAAATGGTAACTGCACTTGAATCTCTTTCTAGTAAAATGGAGGTAGGCTAGAAGATGCAGAAGGGCGCTCCCATAGGTGTAATCTCCGGTTTGTGGGGTTCCCAGAGAGGGTTGAGAAGGAGCAGACCAGAGGCCTTCCTGGAGGACTGGATTAGGTTGACGCTCCCAGCCGCACAACTATCCAACTTATTCGCAGTGGAGAGAGTGCATAGGTCATTGACCCCACTGCCGCAACCTGGAGCTTCCCTAAGACAGTTATAGCCAAATTCCTGAACTATAGAGATCGAGACAAAATCCTGCAGGTGGTTCAAAAACAGGAGTACCTGAGGTTTGATAACAACACTATACACATCTTTTCAGATTACACCAGAGCTGTTAAGTTGCAGAGACAACTTTTTCTAGGTTCTAAGCAAAAACTGTCTGCTATGGGATTACAGTATATGTTGTTATATCCCACCAAGCTGAAAGTGATCCTGGATGGCTGAATCTGTTTCTTTACAACACTGGAGGAAACATAGGACTGTCTGGAGATCTGGAGGGGCGATTGCATGCAGGATACACCTTTGGTGCGAAGACGGGACACGTCTCGGAGACAGGCGGAGTTCAGTGCCCACCCGTGGAAAAGTAGCAAGCGCAGACGACGTGTACGATCGGGTGCAAGAGTAGTGGTGAGGAAAGATGGCACCGTCACTTTGGAATCACAGCAACAGGAGAGAGCGGAGGCCAGAGCGCTGGTTGAGCTGGTCACATCTGCAGCATCGACAAGGAGCTGCTGGATGAGCCTGATGGTTCAAAAGTGAACACTGACATGATCTGAAAGGTGCAGAGATGTGATACCTGAGGCATGTGAGTGAGAGCCCGCAACATCACCCTATGGTAAGAGATAAGGTCCTCCACGGTTGGGAAGGAACACTGAAGGAGACCCTGTGTAACTCTTGTAGGGGCAAATTCCAACTATTTGAGAATGGGTGCTTGCAACTACATGTTGCAGCTCTTTTTAAGTAGTGATATTGGACTGCCATCACGTAACCTATGCGACAATGGAGCATATTACATGGGGCGGCCACTTACATGGGGCACGGATAGAGTCTGCCAAAGCACACTCCCCCTTCTTTTAAGTATTGTTCTCCACCTTTCTGATATTCTTATGTCTCACATCTCCTAGAAACTGATTCTCAGGAACTTAATAAAAAGTGGCGAGGGCATTTGTACTCCTGTACCTATTCTTCTTATGCCCGGGGAGTGTCTATATGGGTGGCCCCAGGAGTTTCTTTCCAGTTGAGAGGGCAGTCAGCAGATGTGAAAGAAAGATAGATACTGTTGCATGGTATATTAGACAGACGAGAGTTATGTATGCAAAATGCTTATGCTCCTAATACTGATGATGGAGACTTTTTCGAACTCTGGAAACTGAGTTGCTCCCTTATGCTGGATTACCATGTATTTGGGCGGGGATTTTTATTGTATTCTGGACAGGCAGTTAGATTGGCATCTGCACAGAATGGCTACAAACCCTGCATGGTGGCTAGGCTGTGGGAAGTTACGGATAGGCTTCAGTTTGTAGATGTGTAGCAGGAGCTTCACCCTACGGCACAGTACTCTTGCTATTCCCCTCCCCACGGAGCTCATAGTAGATTGGATAACTTCCCCTTGCCAATGAGGGGGTACTCAACGTTGCTAAGGTGGCCTACCAGGTACGGGTTCTCTCTGACTACGCCCCTAATCATGGAATGTAGGGTGAAGAATCATCGTTCAAGTATTCCTTTGTGGAGGTTTAAACCTGAGAGGCACTGGGGAAACCGGAATATACTGTTGACATGCAGGACCCACTCCAGGGTTTTTTCAACGTGAAGTAGCACACTGTGAGTTCTCGCTTTGAAGAATGGGGGACATTATAAAGTAGTTGTCAGGAGTGTGAGCCTTGGGAAGACATATGGCATTAGGAGAAAGCTAGAACGGGAACCGGGAGAAAAGGAAGAACAGCTTGCAGGACTGCAGGATCAGATGCAGGGGCGGGAGTAGGATGAGACATCACTGATAGAGGCACATGGGGCAGTGGCAACCATCTGGGATAGACTGGACCGTCACGTCTAGAAAGATTATAGGCAACGACTCCCTATGGAAAAGGTGATAGATCGGGAGGAATGCTGGCTTGGTTCCTCAAAAGAGAATGCCCTTGACTATTCTTGCTCTTCGCAGCCCCAATGGTTCACTGGTTATGGGTCAGATGGCTATTACCCGACTACTATGTGATCATCTCACTGAGATTTACTCTGCTCCAGCACCATCGGAGACTCCTGGGGTGGAGGGGTTCCCAGACCAGGTGACTATTCCCCAGTTGACGTCGGCTCAGGCGGGGGACTTGGGGAGGCCATAACCTTGGAGGAGCTGAGGCAGGCTCTTCGTGCCATGCCAAGGGGGAAATGCCCATGCCCCAACAGACTCCCAGTTGAGTATTATCAGGCTCATTCTGCCGCTTTACCCCAGCACTTCTGGAGACCCTTTTGGAAGCACATGAGCTCTGCGAACTTCCAACGCATATGCAGGAGGCGGTTATAATTATGCTTCCAAAACAGGGCAAAGACCCTGTGGAACCAGAATTATACAGACCGCTCTCCAAATTGAACGTGGATGTTAAACTGCTCGCCAAGAACTTAGCTGTCCAGCTGGGTCGGGTTATTACACACTTAGTACGGGAAGATCAGTGTAGCTTTGTGCGGGGAAGGGGCTCCCACATGAATTTGGGGTGACTGTCCCACGTGATGCACGAAACACAGGTATCTACATTTGGGGCAGCTCTAGTAGCCTTGGATATAGAGAAGGCATTCAACACCCTGTCTTAGTCGTCCCTTTGGGAAGTCCTACGTCTCATGGGACTGGGGACCGAGTTCCCATCGTGGTGACAATTTCCCATCATGGGTACAATTATTGTATAAATCACCCACTGCGAGAGTCCGGTTAGGTGCAGAGGTGTATGAGGCCTTTTGGTTCCAGAGGTGTACGCAACAAGGCTGCCCATTGTCACAGCTTCTGTTTGTGCTGGCAAAGGAGCCACTGGCAATATATCTTAGGGACCAACTGTGGGATTGGGGTGTTCCAGTGTGAGACAATAATCATGTTGTATCAATGTATGCGGACGATACGTTGATATATGTAAAAGACCCTGAATGCTCTGTATCTCTTCTCATGCAGTTACTGGAGAATTTTGGTGTGGTGTTGGGGCTCCGCGTCAAATGCCATGAGAGTACTCTACACCCTGGCTGCCCTGGCGGATACAGATGAAGCTGACCTCCCAGCACAGCTTCTGTTATCTTGGTCTACAGATCACTCATTACCAATGTCTCCAATATGAACTAAATATGGGCAGAATATTGGACGGACTCGGTACCTCTGCCTGGTTTCGACCACATTTCCCCTGCCAGTAATGGGCAGAGTGGTGGCTTTGAGCAAAATGGTCCTCCCACCCCGTTGCCTTTATACAATGCAAAATTCATTTTGTTTCCAGCCATCTGAGATGTTTTGTCAGATAGATAAGTTATTGGTTAACCTGATATGAGCGCGCAAAAGGTGTAGGGTTCGGTTAGAGATCCTGAAATTGGAACTCAGTGAGGGAGGTCTTGCACCCCTGATCTACAGCTGTTATTACTTAGTGGGCCTCTTGCAGTATGCAGCAATGTGGTGTGACGATGGCCCTAACTGAGAAAAAAGATTACTTTCTGGATCTACTGGGACTTATCAGCTCCCCCATTTGCTGATGGGTGGTTAAGGGCACCCTCCAGGAACCCCATTTAGTATTACTCTACGGGCATGAGCATGGAAATGTCCATTAGAAAAGTTATAAAGGATGCACCATTTGCCCCACTTCTCCCTATTTGGTGATTGTGCCCCTTCCTACATATCTGTGAATCTATGGAAGTCAGGGGTCGGATAGATGGGGCTGTTGGAATGCAGGAGATTTGTTTTTGAATGGCAACTTTATGACTGTGGAGGAAGTGGATATGCACTACGGGGTAGATAGTCGACAGTTCTTGCAATATGCGAGCATATCACGTACAGCCCGTGAGATCTGGACCACTTTCCCAAATGAACTGGAGCAGTCCCAGGTCCTACAGGTAAATTTTGGTCCCTGGCTCATTTAAGGGCATTATATCCCGGTTAAACATAGTCCTTAAGTCCGATAGACAGATGAATGTCGTCCTGAAGTGAGCAGTCTGGGATGGGGAACTAGTATCTCTGTTATCGGACAGAGAATGGAGTAGAGCTCAAGCACAAGCGTATGACGTAGCTAGCAATGCCCACTTTAAGCTGTAACAATTTTCTTTTCTTTACCAAACATATCTGACACCACGTCGTTTACAAAGGGCGTACGCAGCAAGATTGGCGGGATGTCCTAGATGCAGGGTAACACCTGCAGATTTTTGTAATGTCGCATAGACTTGCATGTAACTCCAAACACACTGGAACAATGTGCTCAGAGAGTTAAACAGGGCAGCCGTGGAACTCTCAACATGTCACTGCTGGTTGTATGACGTTACAACGCATGCCATTACAACGCATGCCGTTACAACGCATACCTTTACCCCCGACTTGCTGTCGGAGGTGCGCTGGAAGTTGGAATAGTATAATTTACTATTCCAACTCCACTGTGTGCAACAGCAGGGAAGGTGTTGGAGTTAACTCCAACACCTTCTACCCCTGCAACAAGCCTTTCGCGTTGTAATGACATGCGTTGTAATGGCATGCATTGTAACGCTTCCATTGTAAAGGCTGTTTCCCCTCACTGCTTGCTGGGGCTGTTATTACTTCCCAAGAAGGGGAGAAAGATTCAATATAAATTTGCCCAACTAGGCCTCCTGCTGGCATGAAACCATATAGTCATGCACTGGGTTAGCTCTGTCCCACCGGCTCTCACTAAGTGGAGTACAGATCTTTTGGAATGGGTGGTGTCTGAGGAATGGAGACTCCGGAGGGTGTACACTGACGAACATGCAAAAAGGGACCTTGAAATTTGGTCTGGCATGCTGGACACACTGAGTGACCTCAGGGAGGAGCTAGGAGATGAAGTGGACCCAGTCGTGGTGGAGGGGGAGGGCCACACTGCTTCTGCTGGGGAACTCGACTTAGAGACTGCACCAGATAAGCACACATCATTCGAAAGTGAGCATTCATTGGTTCTGCACGAGCCCGGCGATTCCTCCTCTGCATAGACGTTGCACTGGTCTTACGCTTAAACACCGAGGACCCACTCTGTTAAAAACATAGGCCATTCTAAATATTGTTTGCATGAATGATTGATGGATCTGTCTCTTACCTCTTCCTATGCCTTTTCTTGAGACTCTCCTGTCCCATCTTGGCACTTACCGCACTTTGAAAACATGTATGTACACAATCGTATTCAACTGCAATGTTATCTGTATTTGTTTTTAATTATTTTCAATAATTATTCTAATTATTATACTTTACCATTTTCTGTGGGAAAAATGTATCAAATATTTTAATTAAAATGTCATTAAAACCACAAACCGCTATGTCTATCTGTTCATTCAATGGATATCTCTGTAAAGCCGTCTCTAATGTTCTTAGAAAACTTTCACACATTTAACAGGCCTTTTCATCAACATCTGTTTAAGGCTTTGAGTCAATCAAATTCCCATATTAAATTTAGTCAGGCCCTGGTCAGACCGGGGCACAAACCTAATTTCTGTTACAATGGCATGAGCGTCATCTTTCCATATATGATTGTTACGGATTTCAGCAGCACTGGGTGGGAGCTCCTCTAAATTTCATCTTAACCTGGCCACACATCCATGCGCCCTGACATGCTTAAATACTTCCTCTATTCTTCAGTGCATGATTTTCCGACTCTTTAAGACATGTTGCTAGGCAAGACATGAATTGCCAAATACATAATTCAGAGTATCTTGTGCATACATTGTCAGACTGTCATTGACACTGGAATGAGGCAACAAAATCACTACTATAACATCATGGAGACTGCAAGCCTCCACTTTGCAGTATACAACATTTAGAAATACAGTAAAAGATAGTGTAGTTAATTATTTGTAACTGATTTATTTGAAAGAAAATGATGGCTCAGCCCAGGACACAGTGGTTAAATGGGAAGCCAAACTTGAAGCAAACATAAATGACATATTAACCAGGTATTACAGGCAACTATATTTCACTTTGGCTACTCAATGCACATCTGAAATCTGGACTTATTTACACTCAATCGCAATCTCCATCAACTCACTAGAAAAATGTGAACCATTTGATTAACCTTAGAAACCATCTGAGATCAATACAGTTATAGCCCAGCATTTGGCAGGGGTAATACACCTAGCTCATATGGAATGCTAGTGAAATTGTATACTCAATACTACACACACCTGGTTCATGCCGCTTGTCTATGTACAGGTTTTTTAAACAAAAGGACTTCCTGCCACAATGCAGGTAGGAGATGATTATAATGTTGCTGCCCAAGACTTGCCATGACCCCTAGATGTACTGCCTCTTATCCATGCTCAATTTAGACTACAACATGCCAGGGATATTAATGGCCAATAGATTGTTACCCCCTCCCATTCCCTACACTGATACATCACAATAAAACATCGATTTATTCCAGAAAGAAACACTTTTTGAAATCTGCAGCAGTTAGTTCATATTATAGATACAACCTTCAAAGGTAGGCTGGCACCAGTAGTGGCATTGGTAGATCTAGAGAGGGCTCTTGATTCCCTTCAGTGGCTTTATTTATGTAAAGTTTTCACAAAAATAGGACTGGACGTATGGATTCTAGCGTGGAATGGCCTTTCATTCTCAAGCCCAAATGCTAGAGAGTGCAACAGGTCTGTCATATCAAAGCAATGCTCAGTGGGTGGGGTAAGAGGTTAGGATGTCCACTGTCACCTATATTGTTCTCCACTGCTCTTAAGCTTTTAATGCACTTTTGTAGTATAAAAGTTCCATACTGGGGAATAATTCTACCAGTCACCATATGCAAACACTATCTGCAAATGGTATTTTACTATATCTGTGAAATGCAGAATTGAGGCTAAACGTTGCTGCCAAGTATTGTTGGTAGAGATGTGGGAGGTGTACATGCGCTGCCTCAGCATACGCAGAATAATCCCTAATATGGCACCTGCCTCATGTCCCCACTACGAGCTTGTCCCCCTAGACTAAATTGCAGTTCATGACTACAGGCAATCTGTACTACAATAACATCGTCGACATGTTTAACAAACGTAGGAGACATTTTGCCATCACCGCAGGTCAGTTTACAACATATTGTGCCCTCCTTACAGCAACTCATTTGACATGGGTTGAAGAAGAGAATGAACTCCAATCCCTATCCTGTCACAAATTTTACTGGCTCACAGTGAAAGTAAAAAGGTGGGCCATATTTATCATGGGATTGCGATGCTTTTGCAACACACAACATGGTGCAAAATGGATGCAATCCCCTAGAGACAATTTAGCAAGCCACGCAAGACCCCCTTGCATTGCCCTGGGTAAGTTGATAAATCAGGAGCAACGGAGCACAAATTGCTGCGTTGCATTACTGTGCCTCAGGGAGGCATTCCATGGGGGTTGTATGGGTGTTCCCACGCAACACCCACAGATTTTGACACATTCCCAGATTTACCATTACTGATAGACCTGGGAATGCACCAAAATGCTATACCTTCCCAGAAGAGGCCTAACGAGGAGAAATATCTCTTTCTATGTGTGCTGCACGTTGGAGCACACATTGAAAGATGAACATGCCTCAGGGGATTGTTTTTGTACAGGAAGGTGCCAGCTTTCTGCACCAAAACAATCCTGCTTGCAATGCAGGCACCCTTGCTCCATGGTCCAAGGGTGCCTCTATTGGTGCTAGGCAGCACATTGTGTGCCAGCACTGGGAAAAGGCAGGAATGAGCTGTATTGTGATAAATACAGTGCAATCCTGCCCTTTCCTTGTAACGCAGCACAGCAAGGTGATTTGCTGCCCTACATTGCTTTTTGTTAAATCTGCTGTATGGTGCATTACTAGAGCTATTTGAGGCAAACGTCGTGAAGCTAAAGGAACTTTAGGGTACAAATCTGGCCAGGGAGGTATCCAGTAAGCCTAGGCTATGCGGAACTACGCAAAGTCACAAAAAACTCCGCCATGGTACGCGGAATTCCGTGCGCGGCAGAGTGGGTTACCTTGCGCTGTTCGCATTGATTTTTAGTGCCGGGTGTTTGTCCTGTGCTGTAAAGACAGTGCAAATTGCATCTCGCACAGTGCAAGAGGGCGTTGCTTCTTTCTGCCACTCGAATAGAAGTTCTACTCAAGCGGCAGCTTCCTCAACGTGAACGAAGGTTCCTCAACACGAGCGGTAGCGACCACCTGCGACTGCCCGGGTTGAAGAATCTCGCCGGGAAGTGGTCTAGCGTTGGATTTTCCTTACTCGCGCTCAGCAACTTTCTATTGGCGAGAGAGGAAAAAACTCTGTTTTTCGGAACTCCACATGCTCCACGCAGCACGAAAAACTCCACAAACTCCACGAACGGTGCGGAGTACACCGCCCAGGCTTAGTATCCAGTACAGAATGAATGAAAACACTAAAATATACCAATACAAAGTAGACCGGAGTCCTGTCCATTGGGAAATTCTCTCAGATTTGCAAAATACCCTCCCAGAAACAAGTTTACTGACCTCGCTCACGTCCTAGTCAAGAGAAAGATAGCCATAGATTGGAAAGCGTTAACTCCACCTCTATATCCCAATGTTTGTAGGACTACACAGATTTCCAAAAGTCACAAAAAGACACACTTAATAAACTGCAGTGACAAAGAATGAAACATGTGGGAGATTGTCTTGTGGACCTGCCCAACAAGACAAATGAGAGGGTACCATGAGCATTTAGTAGGACACCCCTGGGATCCACACAAGATCACGGCACAAAACGGGACACTCTGACTTATACAGAAGGGTTGAGTCAGTTCTGACCAAAACATTATTTTCTATTGGGTGTTATTTTAAGTCCCTACCTCCATTATTTTCAATTGGAGGATGTGAGTTACTACAAAAGTTTGTTACTACAAAAGTGCAGTGTGTGAATACCTAAAAGTAGCAAACTGTCTCAAAAATGTAAACTTACTCAAAAGTGTAAGTTACCTTTGCAAATCAGGTCATTAGACACTTAAGAAGAAATACAACAATGATACCAAAAATAGTGGGAAAATAAATTAAATCATAAAACATAACTAATATAATATATTATCAGGGCCAACAGCATTCATCTGTATATACTGTGCTTGTAACCATAATTTTATCATGAGAGACGGAGCCCTCCTCAACTACAGTAGATTTCATGGTGTTTTCACCCACCTTGTCCTATCAGATAACCAGCCTAACATTTCATACATCTTTTTCCATAGTTCAGCTTTCCAGGGATAAAAATATTGGGTGTATGTTCTCCATCTAATACCTGCCAATATCAGTCTCGCCATAAATGTGTTAACAAGCACAAACATTAGATGACCTCACAGGAGTGCTTTGATATTTCACCACACATTATCCTAGAACCTTACCAACATAGGCCCCAAGCGTAGTTGCCTGTAGTTGTTCGGAGAACAACTTTAAAAGCAAAAGTACTTATATTGGCCAAAGAATGCAATAACCATTCAATCCTACTTTCAAACTAACTTCCATCCATATGAGCACTATTTGGTCAGTGGTGTCTTCTGTATATAGTACATGACATTTCCATGCATATCATGTGTCAGATTGGAAAACTTGCATACATCGCCAATAAATCTAGCAACAATGTGGTCAAACGATTACATCTTGGTATCAGTAAATATTCGCTCCAAAGTACAGATTTGTTTGTCTACCCACCATTTGGAACCTCTGACATGAAGTGAAGTGGGAATGAGTTCATTTAACCATAACAGCATTTAACCAGGTATAAGACCAATTTTTAGAAATGCAGCAATGTTCATCTGAACTACAGTTAAATAGAGAATGTCTTTAGATTATATTTGTTGCCAATGGTTACAATTAAGACTTAGAAATTATGCTTAAACATTTAGTCCTGTCTATCCATCTCTCTCAGTAGGGAGATATAACAATTTGACATTAATTTTAGTTTTTTCAAGCCAGATACAATAGGATATATCTAATTTTAGGTGACTGAAAACTATGTCATAACAAAAAGGGAAGATTCTAAAACAGATGATAAAGAAAAAAGTGGAATAGGGTGAGAGCAGCAACAAATCAAATTAAAAATGACATTTCTTACAGGCTAGCCTATTTTTAGGCTTCGCCTGCACAGCGCTTGCGCTGTGCTTGAGAAACCTATTGTTTTTAATTTATAAACTTAGAAGGGACTGACATCCCGCATCCTCTCTTTCATGGCTTCTCATTGGTTCCTGTGCGTGCCACTTACCTTTTCCCCATTTCTATTGGCTGTCGCGTATTTCCTGCATTTACCAATGCTTGTTCCTCATCTGCTTCTCTTATCAGTTTCCCGCAGCCAAAATACTGTTAACATCTGCTTTGGTGGAACTATATTTTCATAAAGTTTTGCCTTTTACTATTGCAGCATATATATATATATATATATATATATATATATATATATATATATATATATATATATATATATTTGAGTGATCAAGATCGCCACGGCAATCGAAACGCGTCTGGGGCGGACACATGTCTGCTACTTAAAATGAAATAAAAACAATCAAGAACTTTTGAGCCAGCGTCTTTGAATTTTGCTGGAGAAAGTCGGAGGTCTGTACCTGTGGAATGATGGCCCCCGGGAAAGCAGGACGCAGTCTAGTCTTTCCCGGGGGTTTTCGCGCCGGAAGGAAAGGCTGAGGGGAACGGGAGGGTGTAAGAGGGGGGCATAAGGGAGAAGGAGGGGAAGGGGACTTCCTCTTCCTGTCTTCCCAGCGCCAGTGGGAGGGTAGGAGAATAGTTGGAATCACGAGCGGGAGCGTAGGTTAGGAGGTAGCCGCGGCGGGTTTTTTACCGGGGAAGAAAGGGTGTACGGGGGCGTGGGACGTGGGCGGGCGGGAGTGGTTTCGTCCTCCCTGTTTGCTGGTCGGCGGCTGGGGGCCGGGTTCAGGGAGCTAGGCGGCATGGCCGGGGCCGATGCGGAGGCAGTCCGGGAGGCCCTGCGCGTGCTCAGCAGGGCCGGTCGGGAGGACCTCCTGCGACCGGGGTCCTTGGCAAGGCTTGGGTGGAGCTGACGCGGACCCCCGGTCCGCGTCAGCTGGTGTAGCAGCAGCGGTGGTGGCGTGTCTGGAGGAGACACCACCGCAAGGGCCTCAGGCTATTGGGAGGGGGCGGGTCCCTGTGAAAGGCGAGAATGGGAAGCGGGAGGCAGGAGAAAGAGCCTGCCTGCACGCCTTGAGCCTTCTGGGACTGGGAGGGGGGTGGGGTTTGGGGACAGGCCGGGGGCTTGCAGCAGTCTCTCCCCTATGGAGTAAGGGGCACCACCGCTGACATGGGGGTTTGTGGGCAGTTTGAGCCTGCCAGCAGGGAAGGGGGGCCCATTGTGGGGAGGGCGAGGCATCAATGACGTGGGGGAGGAGGGAGGGGGGTGGGGTCACAGGACCTTTTCTCCCCTTTTTTGGGGGGCCCAGGGAGACTGTAGAGTGGGCGGGCACGCCCCTTGACCTATCACAGAGGGCGGGGCGACCCCCAGTCGGGGAGGGGTCAGCGGTGCTCGTGGAGGGGGAGGCCGGGCGGGAGTAGGGGCCGGGCGGGCCACCCAGCATAGGGGGAGGGAGTGGGCAAGGGACTGGGAGGACAGCCCCGGTTTGAGGGTGAGCGCAGATGGGGCCATATGTCACTGGAGGACAAGATCAGGGATCAGCGGCGCATCATCCAGGAGACGGAGGTGCAGTGGGCGGAATTGTGCGCTCTTCGGGAACTATGGGGGAGTGGACAGGGCGGAGGGGCCCCCACTCCCATGTCTGAGGAGGAAGCTTGGGCAGGCAAGATGGAGCAGGAGGCCCCAAAGGGGGCAAGTGGGTGTGGGAGGAGGAGGTTAGGGCCCCCAGACGGGGGTAGGGATGGCCAGGACGGCTGTGAGGCCCGGTGGCGCTGGGGCCCCCTCAGGTTGGAGCAGCCTGGGGGGTGGGGGGGTACAGCTGGCGGCAGTTGGCAAGAAGGGCGGGGTTCCGGCGGGCGCAAGATGGCCCGAGACGCCGGCCGGAAGCAGTAGGGGGGTCCGCGGCGGCCTTCCCTCCACCGAGGGAGCGGGCTACGGCGTCTGGAGCCGGAGAGAGTGTGGTGATGCGGCCCATGTGTGGGAAAGGTGTAAAGCGAGCGGGGAGAGAGGTGTTGTGGATGCCTGGGGAGGAGGACGGTGAGCTGATACTGGATTATGGGGATGAAAGTGATGAGCTGGAAGAAGGAGAGTTGAGAGATGAGGATGACAGGTCGGCTGGGGTGCTTGGGGGGGGGCCAATGCAACGACATCTGCTAGTATTTTGCAGGCAGCAGCACGAACCAAGTCACGATTGGACAACCCAAAACGGAATGCGGCGAGAGACAAAGAAAGAGAGACACAGACCACCTTGTCAGGTGAGAATACTTGGTGGGCTGCCTGGGACGGCGGGTCAAAAGGGGGTAGGAAGAAAACCTGCCGGTCGGTAGGTGTGGGTGAGGGTTCTGTTCGTGAGCCAAAGGGACTGATCCACGGTGTGGGGGACCTTGTGGGGGAGAAAGGGGATGCTGGGGCGAAAAAGGCGGCCAGTGTCCAGACGGACAAGACTGATGGTTTAGAGGGCAAAGACGGAAACGGGGAGGACAAACTTCAGAAGAAGCTGCCTTATATAGGGCTGGCAATGCCGCTGGGGTCCCACTTGTCTTAGAAAACGAAGGGCAGAATATGGAGGCACGAGTATGTGGACGTCTTTAAGCTCCTCCATAGGGAAATACAGGCTAAAGAGGATTCAAAAGAGGAAGAGTGGGAACTTACGCGGAGGCCTCGCGTGCCGGTGAACATGGAAAACTGGACATCGGCCTTTTTGATATATGCTAGCATTTATTGCAAAAGCATCAGGGCAGGGCCATAGCGCTTTTGAAGTATATGGACATAATTAGGAAAGCGCAGATGCACTTTGGGGGTTTCGCGTGGCTGAGCTACGACGAGGAGTTTCGGGCCAGGATTGGCGCAAACCCGGAGAAACCCTGGGGGGAAGTAGACCAAGAATTGTGGATGCAGTGGATGTCCTCAACACAGTCGTCGGCATCGACCCACAAGGCGAGAGGTTTGCCAGTGACCTACCGGACATTTCCGGCGCGTCCCGCTCAGACTGGGGCGGGGGGTGGACAGGCCAACACAGCTACCGCAGGGGGGGGTACCCAAAAGCCGGCGGAAACAACACGGGAGCGTGTTGGAACTACAACAAGGGATACTGCTCGCGGTATCCATGTAAGTTTAAGCACGAGTGCTCCATGTGTGGAGGCAAACATGCCCTCACGCAATGCTTCACTTTGGCTACACCTTCGGAGCAATGGCGAGCCACGAGGGGACGGGGGCGGCTGGACAGAAAGGCGCCTACTCCGGTTCGCATTGAGGCCATGGGCCCGTGGCTCTCGATCTACCCAGACCAGGAGGCCGCACTGAGGTTGCACTGGGGGTTTACGGAGGGTTTCCGGGTGGGGTACCAGGGACCTAGGGAACGCCGGTGGGCGGACAATTTGAAATTAGCCAAGGAGTTACCGGAGGTCGTAGCAGCCAAATTGGAAAAAGAGGTCGCGGAGGGTAGGATTGCGGGCCCGTTTGTCAACTGGCCGATAGAGGAGCTGATTATTTCACCGCTGGGAGTGGTCCCCAAGAAGGAGCCCGGAGAGTACAGGATGATTCATCACCTGTCCTGGCCGGAAGGGAGGTCCGTTAATGACTTCATTGCGGAGGAGGACTCCAGGGTGATTTACGCTTCAGTGGACGATGCGATCCGCCTTGTCCAGAGGTATGGGCAGGGAGCGGAACTGGCAAAATGCGACGTGAAGTCGGCTTTCCGTTTGCTGCCCATACACCCGGCGGATTTCCGTTACTGGGGATGCAGTTCGGGGGGCCATTTTCGTGGACAAAGTCTTACCCATGGGCTGCGCGATTTCATGCGCCCTGTTCGAAACGTTCAGCACATTCTTGCAATGGGCATTCCAGAAGATCAGTGGCCATCAGGGGGTGTCGCATTATCTTGACGACTTTCTTTTCCTGGGACAGGGAGGGTCAGGTGAGTGCGGATTGGCACTGGCACAGTTTCAGGACATGGCACGGCACTTTGGGGTCCCATTGGCGCCTGAGAAAACAGCTGGGCCCAGCTGTCAACTGACTTTCTTGGGCATTGAGTTGGATTCGGTCCAGTGGACGGCCCGGTTACCGGCTGAGAAAGTGGGGGACATTCAGGCGTGCCTACTGGGGGTGAGGGGAGAGAAGAAGATTGACCTGAGGACAGTGCAACGGTTGTTGGGGTTGCTGAATTTTGCGTGCAGGGTGGTGAGAGCGGGTAGGACCTTTTGCAGGCGCCTAGGCATGGCCATGTCTGAGGCAGTGCTCCCACATCACAGAGTGAGAATTTCGATGGGAGTACGAGCTGACCTGAGAATTTGGCAGACATTCTTGACTGATTTCAACGGGGTTTCACTGGATTTCGTGGAGGACAGATTGATTTGGCAAGTGCAAGTTTTCACGGATGCGGCGGGAGCATCAGGTTTTGGGGTGGGAGCATCAGGTTCATGGGAGATGGTGCGCAGAGAAATGGCCGGCTCACTGGCTGACGCAAGGGCGGAGCATTGCGTTTCTAGAGTTTTTCCCGCTGTTGGTGGCACTGGCAGTGTGGGGCTCTGAATTCAAGAACCGCTCCGTGTTGTTTCAGGTAGATAACATGACAGTGGTTGAGCTGGTCAACAGGCAGAGAGCGAGAGACTTGAGGGTGCTGAGACTGTTGAGATACTTTATGTTGCAGTGCCTACAGTTGAATGTGATTTTTCGGGCGAAGCATGTGCCTGGAGCGAGTAATGACATTGCGGATGCATTGTCTCGTTCGCAGTGGAGCCGTTTTCGCCGCATGGCGCCTGGAGCCGAGGTTCAGAAGACGCAGCTGCCGGACGGCATCTGGGCCTGGGGGGAGTGAGAGTCTGCAGGCTAGTGGAGAAGTGGATAGCGGAGTCAACGCGGCGCAGTTACAGATTGGCCTGGGCAGAGTTCGGAGTCTTTATGGGATGGACCAGCGAGACAGAGCGGTTGTCCCTTCAGGACACAGAGCAGGGAGTGATTCGTTTTGTTTTACATTGTACGGAGAAGGGGTGGTCGCATACGACGATTGCAGGGAAACTGGCAGGGATCTCCTTTTATTGCAAGTTGTGTTGGGGTTTTGACCCGGCAAAAGACGAGATCATCAGTAGGATGCTGAAGGGGTGGGGGAGGGAGCGAAGTGATGGGGCCGCGGTTGGGCCTCGTGAAGCAATCACGTTTGAGGTGCTGCAAGGGCTGTTGGACATGTTGCCAGTTTACTGCTATGACGCTAAGGAGGTAGCGTTGTTTCGGTTGTGTATGGTGTGGATGTTTTTCGGGGCTTTCCGAGTGTCGGAGCTCTTGGGAACGAAAGGGCGAGAAGGGCGAAAATATGTGGATGTGAGGTTGGACGGCGGGCGTTTGGGGATATGGTTGGGCCACTCTAAGACTGATCAGGCCGGTCGGGGCAAGTGGATTTGGTTGAATGAGAGTGGATGTCTGGGTGCATGCCCGGTAAAGGAGTGGGAGGCGTTCGTGCAGGGCGCAGACAGGAGACAAGGGGGAATATTTTGTCACGCATCAGGGGACAGGTTGACGGCGGCACAGTTGCTGGCGGTGTTGCGCATGGCTTTAAGGAGGATGGGAAGGGATCCTAAGAGGTTTGGAACGCACTCTTTTCGCATTGGGGCAGCAACGGCAGCGGCACGGCTGGGGTGGTCTTGGGACAGGATTAGACAGATAGGCAGATGGAAATCGAGATGCTGCGAGAGCTATGTCCGGAAATGAAGGGGGGGGGGGGGGTTTTGCCCGGGGTTGGCAAGCACGGGGTATGTTGAAGTGTCATTATGGGAAGGATGGTTGCTAACATTTCTTTCTTGTCATAGGTTGCGTGGGGGGCCTGGGGACCAAGACGGTCACCTGGATTGCTGGGCACTCCTTCGTGTACTGGGCGGCGCAATACGCGGATCAACAGGTTTACGGGCGTAACCTGGGGCTGCGGAGCAGTCATCACGAGGTACAATGGTGGGGAAAGCGAGGAATGCGTTGGGGGGCCTTCTTGCCTTGGCTCACGAAGATGGTCTCACAGAAAGGATGCCCCGATTTGCTGGTCATACACCTGGGGGAAAATGATTTGGTGCGGTTGTCAGGCCTGGCAATCATGCAACAGATGCAACGGGACTTGGGGGTCATGAGGCAGCGACTGGCAGGGACCTGCCTAGTCTGGACCGGAATTTGTACCACGAAAAGTTTGGAGGGGGCAGTGAAACCTGCAGCAGTTGAGAAAGCCCGGCAAAAACTGAACAGGGCAATGAGGGTTTTGTGTGCCGGGAAGGACATTAAAGTGCTTGCACACACTGGGCTCCGGTTGGAGGAGCCGTTGTTATTCAGGGATGATGGGGTGCACCTTTCGCGGATGGGGAACGCATACTACATGATGGAAATGAGGACATGATCAGCAAGCTTTGGAATGAATCAATCTGGTGTCGAAGAGTGTGAGGGCGAAAGGTGCATAGCCGGAACAGTTGGGGCAGGTAACCGCCCTCAAGGGGGTTCCCTGGTTGGCAGTACTTTGGAGAAGTGGGGGAGTCCTGGACGGGCCCACCCATCTCTCGGGGGGGGGAAGAGTGATGGACGAGGGTGCGGGATGCAGGAATGGGATGGCAGGTGATGAAAAAGAGGATGTCAGGAGACAAATGAAGAAATGGATGGAGAACGGATAGGGGTTGGTGTGAAAGGTGAAAAGAGATAGGGTGCAAGAGAAAAGAACGGAGTGAGTGAAAATGGAGTGGGGGGATTTGTTGTTATGTTATCGTTAAGTATTTTACTGTGATTAAAGTTATGTTTACAGCCTGTCCTAATAAATGGCCTTTACGCTTCACCGACAGCGTGGACTGGTTATTTGGCGCAATGATGGCCCCCGGGGAAAGCAGGACGCAGTCTAGTCTTTCCCCGGGGTTTTCGCGCCGGAAGGAAAGGCTGAGGGGAAGGGGAGGGTGTAAGAGGGGGTATAAGGGAGAAGGAGGGGAAGGGGACTTCCTCTTCCTGTCTTCCCAGCGCCAGTGGGAGGGTAGGAGAATAGTTGGACCACCCGCCCACCCTACAGAAAAAGGAAAAAGGGATGGGAACTTTGGGTTGGTTGGAGCATGCCAGTTTAGGGCAGGTTGTAGGGCGAAAGGCAGTACTTTGGAGGGGTGGGGGGAGTCCTGGACGGGCCCACCCATCTCTCGGGGGGGGAAGAGTGATGGACGAGGGTGCGGGATGCAGGAATGGGATGGCAGGTGATGAAAAAGAGGATGTCAGGAGACAAATGAAGAAATGGATGGAGAACGGAAAGGGGTTGGTGTGGAAGGTGAAGAGAGATAGGGTGCAAGAGAAAAGAACGGAGTGAGTGAAAATGGAGTGGGGGGATTTGTTGTTATGTTATCGTTAAGTATTTTACTGTGATTAAAGTTATGTTTACAGCCTGTCCTAATAAATGGCCTTTTACGCTTCACCGACAGCGTGGACTGGTTATTTGGCGCGATCCCTCTTGCTGTAAAGAGAGGGTTGGGATTTTGATTCTGATATATATATATATATATATATACATATACATATATATATATATATATATATAGCAATTTATCACCCGAACAGATTAAGTGATTTGCATAGAATCACAGGATGTTGCTGCCGAGACTCGAACCGGGATCCCCAGCTGTCGAGTCATCAGCTCTGGCCGCTGCACCATGTCCTCTCCACTGCCATGTTGTCTGTCAGGGAGCTCTTTCCTTCTCCCGGACGATCATTGATGAAAACAGTTCTTTATTCATTACATAGGCGAAACCGATGCATTACCAATGCTTGTTGTAGTAGTTGTGAATTAATATGAACGTCATCTTTTATTCCTGAACAAATTAGACAGACAATACTCTGATACGAAATGAAGATGGAGATGATATCGGCTGTCTTTGCCTTAGGTACTACGGAGAGATGCAGGGCCAGCTTTAGGGCGGTGCGGCCGCACTGGGCGCTGACCTAGAAGGGGGGCACCGACCTTAGGAGGGACACTGTGTTTAGCATTAACTTATGATTTAAAACACCTACTGCAGAGTTCCTTGTGCATCAAGCTTTCAGGCAGCAATATAAATGCCAAGATAACTCTTGTGATTAATGTTCCTGCTAGAGAGAGAGATCAGAGTTTTTTTTCTAGTGGCAGTCTTACACCTTATACCACATTGAGAAGGAGCATTTTACAAAAATAAAAGTAACAAAGTAGAGCAGAGGGTTAATATGCCTGCTGCAAGGAGCAGATTTGTATTTTATGTGGATAGCTGAGTGGATTAGTAAAGCCAGCCTTTACCAGCGCTTTCAAACAAATAATATACGTGTGAGAGAGGGGCTGTGGAGAGATGAGGGGCACTTTTGCAGGGTGGTAGTGAGGGAATCCGAGGAGGAGGTCATTGAGGGGGGTGTCAACAAAGATTGTCGCACCGGGCGCCACCAGCGCTGAAGCCGGCCCTGGAGAGATGTCCTTAAAATCTGTGCATCATGTTTGAAACCACCTAAACTTTCGTATGAACATAGAAAGTATACCCAATTTTTCAGTCCAACCACTGACCTCGGTAATATGGACAAAACCAAATTGGAAAACACATTCAGAGACTGCAGATAATATAAATTCATGCAAGCAGCTTGTACCTTACATCGAAAAAACAAGAGCAGGTAACACCTTCCCTAAAATCACTAAACACTTTCGGAGGAGCACAGGGTGCAATTCAAAGGACGATGTACCAGGCACAATGCCTTCTGGAACAATGGGCTGGTGTGTCACCAAAAACAGCTTTACATTACAACTCCAAAACAAGCCTCAGTTACACTCTCACAACATGCTTGCTCATGTTCAGATGCAAAAAACATTGAGGCAGGGGCCCGAAGTTATAGCTAGCCTATAACATCAACTTTTGAGTACCATTCATTAATCACTGAATGCCCAAAAAGCATCCGGAAATTCTCACTATTATACTTGGATCAACGCACTTCATCAATCTAAAATATATAGATGTATAGGTGCCATATAGTGGCAAGCGGACGTTAGCGATATTCCAAATAGTGAAATAATTTAAAATCCGTGACAATATTTTCTTGAATATTCTTGTTTTTCGAGCGATGAAAAAACCAAGGAGGTTCATTTATTTTCTTTTACGAAGTAAGCGCTACGCCCTTCATGGTACAGCAGCACTTTGTTTTGGAATACAGACCATTATAGTATTATTTAAGTCCACTTACATAAACTCAAAACCATTTGAGCCATACTTTAAAAAAGTTGTTGATGTTAGGATTTTTGTTGAGGCCAAGCTGGTAATTCTACTTTTTTTGGACTGATGTTTAAATAATATACATATATCATTTGCTGTGTTTTTCAGAATGTCTGTGAAACATGATTTCTATTTCAGACGGAATCGTACGTTGTACATTTAAAGGAATATGGTGGATCTGAGTTTTGTAATTTGTAATTTTATGTTATGTTTACTTGCAGGAGCCTAGTGGTTAACATAACATAAATTGATTGTATACATTGGCAACGACCACGATTTTTTTCGTTGTGTCAGTATGCTGCATACTTTCTCACATAGATTTCCCAGTGTGGGTTTGTTTGCCCTGCAATTGTCGAGACCATTTATGAAACCAACACTTCAGCCATGCTGAATTGGGGGTGGGGTGTTGGCACAACATTTTCATGCTGCCGGTGGACAGACCGAGGGAGAACATGGCGGCCGTGAGTTAAGCGGTTGCGTGCCTCCGGTGGTGCCTTCGTCCCGCGTGGATATGTAGCAAGCAAGCAGAGACGTGCAAAATTGGCAAAATTCATTGTTTGGCGACCCCCCCCCCCACGAGCGTTTGAAGTTTTGGCTTACATTAGGTTTCTGGGGGATGTGTCTCGGTGTATCTGCCGACCTCCCGCACTGGTCTGTTTCTGCCCTGGAGTTGAGGAGGGGCCGCAGGGTGGCTGCTCGCGGACTCCTCCGAGTTGAGTCCGGAAGAGGCAGAGGCAGCACAGGGAGACCTTCTGCGCCACCTACGCTTGAGAAGACTGTCGGCGTGGAGGAGACGGGCAAGCGGCTGCCTGGGGAGAGGTGTGGGTTCGCCTCGACTGTCCCGTGTCCGCTGTCACAACAACGCAAGGTATTGGGGTGTCAAGAGGAGGGGGGCACCCTGACAAGCGAAGTGCCCGCACTAGAGGTCGGTAAGCTTTTCCTGCCTTCTCTCTTCAGACCGCTGAGTCGTCCAGGGCAGGTCTCGGCAGGTCAGGAGGGGGGACTCTCTGAGACAAGTGCAACACAGCCCAGTACAGCTTTGGGTAATATTAAACCAGCTGTAATAAAAGCACCGACAATAAAAACCGCAAAGAGTGGTAGGAAGCGAGGAGGAGCAGCAGCGCAGGGGTTGACTAAAGGGAAACCCCTCGATAAAAACATCAAGCTGCCCCCAGAGGGCAAACCTACCACACATAGTAGCGTGATACACAGGAAAGGAGGTACCACCTCGGCAATAGAACCTGAAGATAGTTCTTCTTTTCAGTCCTGCGAGATTAAGGGTAGAAGTACTAAAGCCAGTACTAAAGCCAGTAGAACAAAGGGTAACTCTCTAGACTCCAAAGTAAGGATTACCCCTCATTAAGATCTTATTTCAAACTTTATCCACAGGTTTTGGATGTGGTAAAACAGGGGAGACCCTTAGAAAAAACTTTGAGCAGTTAGAGGTAGAGCGACGACCTTTCCTGGGAATTATGGAGGAGACAGAAACAGCGAACATTCCCACACCTGCTACACAGCTTGAACCATTAAGTAACCCCGAGATCCCGGGAGCAGGTATAACCTGACCTCAGGCGAAGTCAATGAATATGCTAGAAGAGAATGCCTTGCCGCTGATAGCGGTGAGGCCAGTGGCAGTGGCGATGGCAGTGGCAATAGCAATGGCAGGGGCAAGGGCAGTGGCAGTGGAGAAGTGGGGAAAGCCTCCCTAGTACACGAGACGGGGGGTTCTTCTGTGGCATCTCTGGAGGCTCTTTTTTCTACCCGTTCTATGGATATTAAAAGGGGGTTTTCTGTCTCGGAGACAAATCAGGGGGAGATCAGGCTCTTCTGTGAGTCTCTTGAGAAAAAATTTGACCTTCTTCACTCTAGGACTGTGGCTTTAGAAAGTTCAGTGGAGGAGCTTAAAGGCGACCTGGGAGCAGCCAAATCCGATATTTCGACGCTCAAGAAGGAAGAGGCTGTGCTCCGGGATAGACTAGAAACATTAGAAAACAACTCCAGGCGCAACAATCTACGTTTTCTGAATGTCCCCGAGGGAAAGGAGGGAGAAGATCTTAAGGCTTTTATTGTAACCCTCATAAAAGAATCGGTTCAGATTGAAGAGTCGGAGGAGGACTTGATGAGGGATATACAAAGGATTCACAGGGACCCTTTAGAGGCATCCTAACCGGACAAAACCAAGAAAGATTTTAATAAACTTTCTTACTTTCTCCTTGAAAGAGAGGATACTAAATTCTGCCTTAAAGCAGAAATCACTGAAACCCAGAGACTTCGCTTTTGAAATTCGTTCGGATTTAGCTCGAGCTACTTTAGACCGACAATGGGAGTTAGGTAGGAAAATGGATGACTTTAAGAAATTGGGGGCGGTTGTCCAATTAAAATTTCCCGCATATTTAAAAATCATGCACAACAATAAAATGTACAACCTGAAAACAGTGCAGGAGGCGGAGGAGCTCTTGGAAAATTTAGCTAAAGTCTCCAAATAGTTTTAATTGGAATGTTACATTATATATTCACTATACATTTTGGGGATTTTTCAGCAAATAGTTCAATCATGATCAAAGACTTATACATTTTTAGATATCGGAAAGATATGCATGAGGTAATTAGGGTTAGTAATTGGGTCAAATTAAAATACACAGGTGTTACAACACTAGTAATGGTTGGAGTTTTAGCTGCTTGCTCATTCTGTCATTGGTAACAGTTAGGGACAGGGTAGGGTGCCCCGGTAGGCAGAATCTGGACTTGCAGTCCAGGTAAATGGGGCAGGGTTCTCCAGGGAGGGGTTCAAAGGCTGGGAGGGGGGGGGAAAGGGAGCACAAGATGGGGAGCATTCAGGTAAAAAAGAAAAAAAATTCTCATTCGCCTTTTGGCTTAGGCTATTTTTGGTCTTTTGCTGGCTATCGCTCTTGGTTTGGGATCGACATATGGAGAGATCGGGCATATTCAGGGTTTCGCTTTTTAAACCTCCATGAGAACGCTACAGTGTTTATCCTGGAATGTTAATGGCCTCCCGGTAAAAAGTAGGAGGGCAAAAATCCTGCAATACCCCAAAGATTCCCCAGCTTAGATAATCATCCTACAGGAGACACACCTCCTGAGGGAAGAAATAAGTGGAATCTTTGGAAAGCTCAGATGGGTGGAGCACTGTGTTAGTTCTAGTCAGAGCTCTAACATTAGGGGGTAGCCATTCTGGTTAAAGGACAAGCAAATGCTAGTCTTTTAAACGCTATGACAGACCCAAGTGGCAGTTGGGTCATTGTTAAGCTATCTGTTAAGGGTTCTCGTTTAACAGTAGTAGGTTATTATGGTCCTAACCAGGATGACCCCTCCACTCTGAAAACCATTTTTGCGAACTTGTTGGAATTTCCAGATCCGACTATTTTGGCCGGAGACTTCAATATAGTTTTGGATCCCCAAATGGATAAATTCCCAAGTAGTAGGGCAAATGTTCTGTCTAAGTCCAGGACATACCTCCAGATGATGATGAGGCAGTACGCTCTATATGATATCTGGAGAGAAAGGTCGGGCTCTAAATTAGGCGTTTCATTTTATAATCGCAAATATGGACACAAATCAAGGATTGATTTTATTTTGGTTAGTAATGACTTGAGGGGTAAAATCAAAGATATAGGTTCCCCGACTCCCCACCTATCAGACCACGCGGCGGTATGGATGGATTTTATTTTGACAGAAAAAGAACAAACAAGGGTGTGGACGGTTGACCGTACACTTATTTTAGATGAATCAGAAGCCTGTTATTTATCTCAGGAGACAGAGTTCTTTCTAAATGCGAATGTAGGTTCGGCGGAGATTTCAGTAGTGTGGGTTGCCTGGAAGGCCTACCTGAGAGGCCTAGTAACAAGTAGGACCATCTTTAAGAACAGGCAGTATAGGGAGGAGGTAGCACACACTGAGTGTGATATGAAGGCGGTTGAAAGGAGTATGAACAATGAGGTCGACCCAATAAAACGCCAGGTACATCTTGAGAAACTGGGAACTTTGAAGGATCATTTGGAGAGTACTCTCCAGATGAGGATTTCTAAAAGATGGGAAGCTAGTAAGCTAGCCCATTTTGAATATGGTGAGGGGGCTAGCAAACTTTTGGCATGGAAGGCCAAGACTGACAGGGTAAGAAATCTCATAAAACAAATTGATAACGAATACAATAATACATCGGTAGTTACCGATGAAGAGATTGGAGAAGCTTTTTTCATCTTCTTCCAAGATCTATACGATGAAGATAACGAGGTAGACAGCAACTGTGCACGGGAGTGGCTAAGTCGGATTAAACTTGCCTCCTTAAATTCCTCCCAATGGGAAAATCTGGAGTTGGATATATCTCAACAGGAGGTCAGGAAAGCTATTTCCGCTTGCAAGGCTGGTAAGGCCGCTGGGCCGGATGGCCTTCCAGCAGAATTATATAGATTCTTGGGAGATGCGATAATTCCGACTACGACAACTCTTTTCAACAAAATACTAGCTGAAGGTGCTAGACCTCCTGCCTCATGGGGAGAAGCCACCATAACGCTGATTTTAAAAGCAGGGAAGTCTCCAGTCAACTGCGGGTCATATAGACCTATTTCTCTTTTCAACACTGACTATAAAGTCTTCACAAGAATTTTGGCCGACAGGTTGGGTGCGGTGGCGGGCGGTTTGTTGCATGCAGACCAAAAGGGTTTTTTGAGAGGTAGGAATCTTTTTGATCTTACTCATGATCTTATTGGAGCTATTGATTTCGCCTCCACTTTTTCATTACCTTTGGCAGCAATGACACTAGACGCCACCAAGGCCTTTGATAGTGTCAACTGGAATTATCTAGCGGCTGTGAGAAGTTCAACTTTGGGACAAAATTTCGTCGAGTTATTAAGCTTATATATAGTGTCCCTTCGGCGAGGCTTTTGGTCAATGGGAATTTGACCAAGTCTTTCAGGATTAATAGAGGAACCAGACAGGGTTGCCTCCTCTCCCCCCTCCTATTCGACATGTATATAGAGCCCTTTGCCCAACGTCTTAGGGAGGAGACGGGTATTACACCATTTAAATTTGGAGCATGGGAGAGGAAGGTAGCCCTGTATGCGGATGACATCCTAATTCTTATATCTGATTTGGAGGTGTCTTTTTCTCACGTCATCCGGTTAGCACAGGATTTTGGTCAAGTCTCGGGTTATGAGGTCAACGCAGGAAAAACTGAGATTATGTCATGGAATCTGCCGGGGTGTCGATACCAAACCAAGAGCAAGATGAGATATTTGGGGATGAGGATTGTCCAGAATATAGAGGGTCATTATGATGTCTGGCGGATTGCCGCCGCAAGTATGGTGGTGGCGATCCGCCCGCCAATCCCGTCCGCCCGCACAACATTTCCCCCCCGCCATATTACGATGGTGGTGGGGACCCAGGCGGACGGAAAGACCGTCTGCCGCTTTTCCGCCGGTCGACTCGTCGACCGGGCGGAAAAGGGCTCTAACATGGTGGCGGTGTCTGCAAGACACCGCCATCCATATTAGGATGCTGGCGGAAAGCAGCCTTTCCATGGCGGTGTTGCCGCCATGGAAAGGCATGTAGTCTTTGCCTTTGGGGGCCCGTAGCGGGCCCCCATATAGTTGGGGGGTGGGGGTGCACATGGGGGGTACCTATGGTACCCCCCTGCATTGGCATGGACAGAGTGGCAGGCACCGCGCGGTGCCTGTCACCTTGTGCATGCCAATACACAAGTCTATTCCCAGCATTGTGGCGGGCGTGCTCACAATGCTGGGAATAGGCCTAATATCAGGTGCGGGACCGCCGCACCCCTTGCGGACGGTCCCGCATTCTGCTGCGGTGGCAGCCCGCCATCGTAATGATGCCCATAGATAAGATCTCGGGGACAAATCTTGCAAATGTCTCAAAGGAGTGCCAAAAACTCATGAAATCTTGGGCCCATCTCCCTTTGACTATTTTGGGTAGAATTAATTTAATCAAGGTGGTAATTTAGCCAAAAGTCACCTTTCTCTTTAATACCATTCCCTTATATTTTGAGAAGCAGGCAATTGATAAGCTTCAGCAATCTATTAATTCATTTGTGTGGGCCTATAAAGCTACGAGGATATCCTGGCAAAAGCTAAGGCGTAAGAGGGAAAAAGGGGGCTTTACACTACCGGACCTCCAGTACTACGCCTGGGCCTTCCAGTTAACACACTCAAGAATGTTGCTGAAATCCCCAGATTCATCAGAGAGGGGGATCATGTTTTCGGCTATGCTAGATGAAGTGAGACTGTCTCATGAGGGTTTTCTCTTCAAATATGGAGACCAAAAATTCTTTAAGAAGATCAGGCTGAAAGTCTTACTGAGTATGGCTCGTATATGGGCCAGAATTAAACAATGTACCGGCCTAGACTATTTCTCTAGTCTGGCTCCGCTGTGTGACTCTCCGGGGGCTCCAGACTGTTTGAAGGACAAACTGGCAGCCCCTCTTAAAACAGCGGGGTTTTTGGTGTGGGGGGATTTGGCCGCTGAGTGTTCACTTTTGTCTTGGGCGTCACTAGATGATAAGCTAGAGGAGGGTATGTCTAGATTTAAATACCTTCAATTGAACAGCTGGTCCCAGAGTCTTAATAAACCTATAGGCAAAGGGAATATGCTGGAAGAGCAACTGGTACTGAGGCCGGTAGGGAAGAAAGAAGTATCTTTCTTTTATTGGTCCATTGAGGAGGTCATTGATGGGGATTTTAGACTGGCTGAAGAATTGTGGGGAGCTTCTATACCAGATATAGACTAGGTAGATTTGTGGCAAACCTCCTTTAATACCTTATTTACAGTTGTAAAGCCAGCCTGGTTTAGGAGAAACCACTACTTTACTACACACAGGGCTTACTTATCTCCGGCTAGACTTTCTAATATAGCAAAGGGTCCTCCAGTCAGTTGTAAGAAATGTGATATGGTGAATGCCTCTGATATACATATGTTTTGGGACTGTCCAGCCATTTCTGAATTCTGGGAGAGAGTAGGGATTACTCTAGCTGATATTTTGGGCACCCCAGTTCATATTTCTCTCGGCCTCATCATTTTTGGTATTGCAAGCGGAGTTACAGGCTTGATCAGGGGTTTCTTATTTTATGCTATTTTGCTGGCTAGACGAGAAATATGTAGGAGATGGGTTGAGGCTACACCCCCCACACATTCAGACTGGTTGTCCTCCTTGTACAAAACCTCTAAGACTGACCTGGCCAGACTGAAGAGCAATAGAAAGAAAGGCATTTGGGATTGTTTGATAAATTGTTCTCCTTGTTAATTGATAATCACAATTTTTTTTTTTAATGGGACTAGGTGGGCGCACTATCATTTTGAAAAATATGCTTTGATCCTATGATTATGCCTCTCGGTAAGCTCTCTGACTGTGCTGGGCCTCGCCTTTCTTTGGCTCCCAGCTCCGATTTCGGGTGGGCCTTCAGCAACAGTCATCGGTTACGATCAATCAGAAGAGAGTGCGACCACCCTCTCCTTGACAACGAGAGGTCAGCAACATGAAGTGGGTTTGTCTGCTACTGGTAGGCGGGCGATATCTTCTGGGTTTTTACCTCGATGGCCTACATCTCAAGAATCAGAGCAACGGTAGCGACATCCTATTCTTCTAGTTGTCTGGGGTCGGAGGCGAATGAGGAAAAAAAAAAAATGTTCATGCTGCCTCGATTTGTTATTCCAGTGTTAATCTTGTTTGTATTTAAATTCTCAGGATATTACGTATTACAGCTTTGTTGACTGACCGCTCGCTCGGTTGCATGATGCATGTGTTATATTGGCCTGGAAACTAATTTCTTTAGGCTGTAGATTAGATTATTCCTTTTGCATCAACACAATTTTAGAATTTGTTGCTTTTAATTACAAATGTATATTCATCTATTTAAACATAAACACTTGTGGCCCTATTTGCAAAAGGTAAGTAAGTCTCCGAATGTCAACGTACACATTTACAGTAGCATGTCTACTACTGTGCTACATTTTCAAATAAATAGTAATCCACAAATAAAAACATATTTCTGCACAGTAGCAGGTACACGCCTCTCCACCCAAAGGCGGTGGCAGACATACTGCTGAAAATATGACTGTAATGTTACAGCAAGAAACATCATGGTGGCATTTCCTACGTGCCTCTGCTTACCACACATAGGCAAAGTCATATACTGTGCTAATACGGGAGTAGCATAGCCAATGGAGAAAATGGGTAACTATCCACCGTGACCGCATTTACACGCACTAGGGAGAAATTATGATCAGAGGCACAGTAATAGACCCAGCTCCCAACCAGAGCCCTGCCCTTTACCCTTGCGTTGTGCATTAATCTTTCAGGGTATGATAAGCACCATATAAGACATAAAAAAAGAAATGGAATGGTGAGAGTCTTTATTGAAGATAGATTCGCAAAGATAATGGTGGCGACTGCTATACCTCGCGGCACAGCCAGATCACACCTCTATCTTAACCCCTATTGAACAGTGTATCTTTTACGTCACACATCCTCACTAGCTGCATGCGCTGCTAGTTCCAGAGACCACCATCTTCAGGCCAGGTAACAAAAACACATTCCTACTTGTAGCAATACATCTTGTGTCTTGTGGCCTCCTGCTCTGCCTTGCTACGTTGTCTTAGGCCTGGCTGCCATGATGCCTTTTTTGCGCACGTTACTTTGTGCCGTTGTTTTTCCAGCCTCTGCTTCTGCCAGGTTATTTTAGAACTGTCTGCATTTTCTGTCTTTCACCTTTTCTCCTATTCCCTTTGGGCTACGTCTGCACAACATGTACAAGGTCGAAAAACAACGTCCCTTGTTCTTGCTGATCTGGCCAGTCCCTCGCACCTAGACATAACACTATGTACAGCTGCACTGGAGAAATTCGTGTGCTTTTAATATTGTGATTTTCACGGTTAGAGACACTTGGAGAAAAACCTTTCAAGGGAGAAGAACTGTGATTGGTTGATGATGTAAACCTTGCATCTAGATACTAAGGTATGGGGGTTCGCTAGACAAAGCCCAGAGGTCTTCTATTTTTATAATAAACTAGCTACTAGCACGGGGAGGGTGGTAAGGTCATTTAGCCCTATATCCACTGCTTTATGAAATGCTTTCCCGTTTGTATTCTATGGAGTTGTAACTATGCTGATTATATTATCCTTATGCATTATGCTGATAGTACTGGCACGTGTACTGTATCTTAGAGCACGTTAGTTGAAATAAACATTTTAAACTATACAGTGTCTCTTCTTACGCGCGTTGTGGACAGGTATGAGTGAGTTATGAAAGGGTGTTCTTGCTACTGCGAGTCCTGAGAGAGAGATACCGTGTTCTGGGTTGTCTAATCATTGGTAGCATTGTTGCTAATGAGACGCTACAGCTAGTCGGGTTGGGGTTTTAGGTGCTAAGGTTTATGGTAAGCTCACCACTACTTTATGGTAGGCTCACCACTATATTCCGAGGTCCTATTATCCTGTGCATAGCTCTGTGTATGTGCAGAATCCCTACAACATGGCGCAACCAACGAGTGGGCTGCTTATCTGCGAGACGCTTGAGTAGTATTTGTGCTTGTCCACAACTACCTTCGGAGACGCTTCCGGAAGCGTGTGTGACGATGATACCTCCTATATTGACGTTTTTATAGGTTCTTTCAAGCTTGAAGTTGTTAAAAGGTTCTTAACTAAAATCCTATATTGTGCTGCCTTAAATTAGGTTGTCGGAAAATTTTAGCCTAAAATGGCTGTTCAAATTGCGGCACATAGCCGCGCAGCGCTCCGGGCTCACTTAACAGTATATGGCGTGCCTGACGCGGGTGTCGATCTGATCTTTGTGGTACAAGCGGATCCAGCTTACCACTTTGAGGTGTTTTACTCTTGGGTCACCTTTCCGGCGGTGGATGGGACTGATAATATGTTCCATGAATATGAAGCCACTGTTGTTCCTAATCACTATAGACCGTATAGGAACCTTGAAGTACCGCTCACGGCTTGGCAACACCGTGTTTGGTTTGATGACGCCCTCCCCCAACCGGTTACCGCGGTTCGTTTAGGCCCCTTATCAATTGAAGGGGCCACTTGGCCTGTCTTGGCGGGGTATACCCCACATCCGCGTTATCTGACGGTGGCAGTCGGTGAACTGCGTAATATGCATTCGTCTTTGATACGAGTGCATAGAGCTTTAGTACAGTATGTTACAGGCAACATCCAGGGAGCCCCGCCTGGAGTTGCAGCCCATCCAGCTGGTGCAGGCGGTGTAACCATAAGTCCTGTCATGGTTAATTCGGTGATGGGCAAGCGCTCATAAAATAAGGATGATTTTCCTTATTGGCTTGCAGAAAAATTTGACCAGCTGGAGGCAGTTTTTCCAAATACCTCTCCCGTGGAAAAACACAGAATTCTGACGATTAGTTTAGCAAAAGACTTAATCCCCGAGTTGGCAGAATGCAACAACTGGGGTAGGGTATTCGCAGCAGTATATGCGAAGTGTTTCGACACTCCTTCCATGACGGTTCTCCCCTCTGTAATTAAACGAGTGCAGGATGAGCATGGCCCTGAAGCGGCTGTGGAATTAGGGATGAGACTGGTGGGAGTGTTTGACGTAGTAGCTGATTTGATCCTTGCGAATGTCAAGGGCGATGCAGTTAACTTTGAAGTAGCTAATGCTTTGGCTTTGGTCCCAGAACCGGACAAGCCGCTCGAATTACCGAAAATTATTGCACAGGCTTACAAAACAATTGGCCGCAATAGCCTGGGAGTTAAGCCTTTTGCTAAATCGCAAACACAATCGCAACAACAACCAAAAACTCAATCTGAGAAAGATGAGAAACCGGTTTTTACCAAAAAGAGCTGGAGGTTGAAAAAACAGGGTAAGCAACAAAAGAGGCCGGGGTCGCGAGGCGCATCCCTGGTTTCCGTCTCTTTTGAACGCACTTATGATTTGCGCGATAGGGCGAGAATTAAATCTCCAGAGAGATTTCAAGTCTCTGATTCGCGTTCTCCTCGTTCTTCACAGGCACCAACAACTACGCAGGCTGGTGGAGGAGATCGCCAGGATAGAGGAAGGGGTCGAGATGCTCCACAGGGACGAGACCAACCTCGACAACAAGTCAGAGGGAAAGCAGAAGAATTTCAGCGTTCTCGCCCACAGTTTCAGAAGAAGAAAGTTGCCGCTGTAACAGCGAGATATGCCACAGACGGTGAGAATGAGACTCCTGAATTGGACGTGGGCAGTGACCCTCCTAGACAACGCTGCGGAAGTTACCATAGTGCGGGAGGCGCTACGTCCTCATGTGGAGGCGACAGCAACTGAGACATTCATTACTGTCGAGACAGCAGACACCAGAGTGGCACCCCCTGACAGACTATATAATATTGTCATTCAAATTGAAGGTGATATACAGCGTGTTATTAAAGGGATTTTTTGGGAAAATCTGACCTCTTCGTACGACATTTTGTTAGCTGAGGCGGATTGGCCGCCCCCATTCGTACTTGCTGCGCGTAAAGGGGAGGAGGTAATCCTTCCGAGCTTTTCTCGTCATGTCCCGAAGGACAAAGCGGAGGCTCTTGCAGCTGAGTGGGCTGTGTCCCTGGCTCCAGCGTTATACCGCAACCACGTGGGCTGGGATGAAGACTCTTCCCCCCCATGAAATACCTTTGCGGTCGCTGCCACAGCCACAACCCCAATATCCCATCAAACGCGAAGCTAAAGGTCCCGTTTCTGAAATTCTGACCCAGTTAGAATATCAGGGAGTAATTGAAACATGCGTGTCGCCGATGAATAATCCCCTTTTCGCGGTTTCTAAACCCGATGGATCGTACCGCTTAGTTTTGGATTACCGACATTTGAACTCTCATTGTCGGACCATTGCGGTGCAAAACACCAACAGTTCTGCGCTTGTAGACAGTCTTGTTCGTAAAAAATATAAAACTACACTTGACCTATCCAATGGATTCTACACGCACAACTTGGCCCTGGAGAGTAGCCAATGGAGCGCTTTTACCTCCGGTGGTAAATTATTCAAATTCCGGCGTTTACCTATGGGCTACAAGAACAGTCCAGGCGTGTTCGGGACCTAACTGATAAGAATATTTGGAAGGAAAACCCCTAGAGTAATTAGCACCTTCCTTTGTTGCAGCAATAGCTGCTAAAATATCAGTATCAATTTTAGACATGGATCTGGTAACTGCTGGACTGAGCACGTGACTACTGCTGATTTGGCAGCTTCGTCTGCCAAACCGTTACCGACAGCGTGTGCGCCCACACGCTGGTGGCCATGGGTGTGAACCACCTGTGTGAGAGGCAGACGTTGTTTCAAATCTGCCACTCGAACCCAAAGCATCTTATGCTTAATTGTGCTACCTTTGGCGTCTCTGTAGTCATTTTGTGACCAAAAGAACAGATTGTCATTGTAAGATTGAACACAGTAGTAAGAATCGCATACAATTAGAGTGGTCACATCCGGAGTAGCGAACTCAAGTGCAAGCACCAATGCGCGCAGCTCGGCCAATTGTGCAGTACTGTATCCGAGTGCCTGAGTGTGCACCACAGTAGATTTGAACTTACCGTTCACAAAGGTACCTGCAACAATAGCACATGCGGCTGAATAAGCATGCTTGGAACCCGTGGCCGGTTGTGCCGAACCATCGGTATAGATAACACATTCGTAATCCTCAAGCGGTAGCAATGACAGAGGAGGAGGATGAACGAATTCATACTGTAAAAACTCCTGAGTCTGAAGAGAAGAATCAAAAATAAAAGTGACATCCGGAGACGTCAAAGAGGTTGCCCATTGAATCCAACGGGGGTGCAAAGCTTTAGAGTTCGGAACACTTGCCTTTGTCACTGCCTCCAGGGCAGGATATGGTGTTACCACCAGAATGCGTTTTCTCTGTGCCAGTGCGCGTTCCTTCAGAATCGCCATCTGCACTGCAGTCAAAACTTTCTCCACAGATGAAAAGCGCATTTCCGCGGAAGTGTAAAGATGTGACTTGTATGCGATGGGTACTGTATCACCTTCGTTACAGGTTAAGTACGTGAAACCCACTGCCCCTGGAATAATTCTAATCACCAGGTTTGTGCGGTTATCACGAGTCAACAAGAATTTAGACTCAAGAAGGTCTGTCTGCAAAGACTGCAGAATGGAGGAATGCTTCGGAAGCCAGCATGACTTCGAAAAGTTAGGTTGTATCAAGGCATACAGTGGCTTGATATGCTGCGCATATTCGGGAATATAAGTACGCCCGAAGTTCAGAAAACCCAGTAAAGACTGAAGTTTCTTCAGAGTAGTTCTCACAGACAGAGAGCTGCTAATCATGCAGCTCTCTGTCTTTGAGAGCACTCATTTTGTCGGTTTCCCTGCCCGCTTGACAGTGGGCAGGGAAACAGACAAAACCTCTGGTTTTTGCAAGCAATAGCATTTTGTCAGCTCCCGCTTGCTGGAAGCTCTGACTTGGCGGGAGCTATCAAAGCTCCCACCGAGTCACAACAAACTGCTATGTCCAGGAGGTGGGCACCCCGGAACACAGCAAGAGCCAGCCCTGGGGGTGGTGGTCCCCACGGCCATGTTTGAGTCCAGGAGGGGGGCTGCGTTGCCCCCCCTCCTGTGCAGTAGACGGGCCAGCCCCTGGGAGGTTGTGCTATATATATATTGGGGAGGGATCACTGACAGAATATAGACCACCACAATATCGACTTACACAAATATCGGGACATAAATATCATTGTCAAAAATATCGGCCTCCTATCTTTATAATGGTAAGTACAAAAATATCGAAAAAAATATCGTTGTAAAAAATATCGATGTGCAAAATATAATTTTTTTATATGTATAAAAAATATTGTAAAATAAATTAAATAATACATTTAACTTAAAAAAATTATTTAGATTTATTTGTAAATTTTAACAATTATAAGTAATAAATTTAATTAAAAAAATAATAAACGTACATATATAATTTAATATATATATATATATTTACTTAAAAACAATTAATAAATAATAATTTTAATTAATTTTAAAATGTTATAAATATATTACAAATTATAAATAAATATATATATACATACACCTGTAGCATAAAAATTTATAATAAAAAATTATATTATGAATTAAAAGATAAAAATATTTAATATTTTTTAAACCTACATTTTGCACTACATTTAGTGCAACAGTAGAGAAAGTGTTGAAGAGCGGAGGGGTAAAAATTACTATTCCCACTCCAGCGAGTGCAACAGTAGGGAAAGTGTTGGATAGCGGAGGGGTAAAAATTACCATTCCCACTCCAATGAGTGCAACAGTAGGGAAAGTGTTGGATTGCGGCGGGGAAAAAATTACTATTCCCACTCCAGCGAGTGTAACAGTAGGGAATATGTTGGATAGCGGAGGAGTAAAACTTACTATTCCCACTCCAGCTAGTGCAACAGTAGGGAAAGTGTTGGATAGCGTAGGGGATAAAATTACTATTCCCACTCCAGCGAGTGCAACAGTAGGGAAAATGTTGAATAGCGGAGGGGAAAAAATTACTATTCCTACTCCTGCGAGAGCAACAGTAGAGAAAGTGTTGGATAGCGGAGGGGTAAAAATTACTATTCCCACTCCAACGAGTGCAACAGTAGGAAATATGTTGGATAGCGAAGGGGTATAAATTACTATTCCCACTCCTGCGAATGCAGCATTGGTGAAAGTGTTGGAAAGCGGAGGGGTAAAAATTACTATTCCCACTGAAGAAAATTCAAATTTAAAAACAAACAAAATATCAACTACAATACAAAAAATAATAAAAAAAACATATATAAAAATATAAAAAATTACAAAACATTAAAACATATTATAATGTTAAAAGAATCTAAAAATTACATACAAAGATTAATTTTTGAAAATTGAAAAATAATTTACAAATAAAATTTTTGTAATAGAAATAATTTATAATCAAAAACATTAATTATTACATAAATGTACTAACCAAACGTTACCCCTATAGCACCAAAATACACAAACAAAATAAATAAAAACAATTACCAAAAATATTTATCAAGTAATACATGAATATTAATGATCAAGCATTAATTAATTAATTTAAACTAAATTACTTTCCACCCTCTACCCCAATAAACACTACAACACACACCTAAAAATAATTACACAATTTCCATAACTAATTTTAAATTAATAAATTAATATCAATTAACCACAAATCATTAATTAATTTAAAATGTTTTACTTCCCACCATTTACCACTATAAACCCCACAACTCACACATCATAATAATTACACAATTACCATATTTAAATTTTAATTAATTAATTACCATTAATTAACAAATAATTAATTAATTAAAAATAAATTACCTCCCACCCTATTCCCCTATAAACCCCACCACCCATTTCTAAAAACATGACACAATTAACATAATTAATTAACAATTAATTAATTAATAACAATTAACAAGGAAATTATAAATAATTATTAATAAATTAATTCTCACAATTAACACTATAAAATAAAATTAAATAAATATTATATAAAACATATTAATAAATGTATTAAAATTAAATTACTTAATTACAATACTGTCAACAAACAATTGAGCACATACATTTAAAATACATACTAAAATACATAACACTAACTAAAAAAACGATATTTTAAACAACTATGGGGCCCATTACGATACCCGGCGTAAATAAATCCGCCAGGCATGGAAGCGGCAAAAATCCGCCCGCACACACCGCCTGAACACCGACCACGCCATTACGATGTCACAAACCGAAAACCGCCATCGGCGGAAAAAGCACACAAAATACCGCCCGCCAACGTCCGAGTCGGAGTCAAACCGCCCGCCACGGACGGAAACACGCACGACAACACAAAACCGCCCGCCCTCACGGCCGACACACCGCACGTGAAATTACGATCGCACCGCCATGAGCGCGGAAAAACCACAAATATACCGCCCGCCAGCGCAAACAACGCCGATGAGAATCGACACGGCAGAAGCCATGGCGCCAACGTACCTGCACAGAAACCATCCGCACACAAAACCAATAGCACACAACATGGCCAACAAGTCCACACAGCAAGGCACGCACAAATACACAAGCACAGTACACATCCCGAAAACACCCCCCGGACAAACAAAAAATACAAAGGCCAGAACCCCAGACACAACACACCTGAAAACAACAGACCATGAGGACACACCCACATAGGTGAGTACAAAAGCAGCACTCCCACAGACCACAACCCCTTGCTACATTGCAAACCAGAGAGGAGAGGAGAGGACACAGTGACACAGCAAGGACAGCAGCACACCACAGAAACGCACACATCACAACCACCACCACCACCACCACCAAACACCACCACCACCACCACCACCACCACCACCAAACCCCGGCACCACAAACCCCCTGCACATTACACAACACACACCGCACCAGCACCACAAACACCATGGCACCACAAAGAATGCCCAAGTTCACGCCCATGGAGCTGACGGTCATGGTCGACGAGATCATCAAGGTGTACCCACAAATCTATGGGAACATGGTCCAGCACACACCACTAGCCACCAGAAACAGAATGTGGAACCGGATCGTAGACCAGGTCAATGCAGTCGGGACCCTGCCCAGGAACAGAGTCGAAATTAACAAACGTTGGAATGACGTAAAGAGCCTGGTCAAGAAGAAGGAGGGCAAAAACAGAGAGCTGGCTGCCGTCACTGGCGGAGGGAATCCCGCGCTCTTTAAGACCTTCAAAGCGTGGGAGGAGAAGGTGCGAGTCGTAATACATCCGGAGATCCTCGCCGGATTAGCAGGGGAGTGGAGGCTGGTAAGTACAAACTAATGTATACCAGCACACCGCTATGTACTCACATGCGCAACTACCATGCCACAGCTCCCAGGGACAAACACCCCCATGTCCAGCACACAATACACAACACATCACACACACATGCAACAGACACTACCACACACAGCCCAAACCGAACAACTGTAAGATGCGTGGGGACATGTGTACACTAAGCCAGCCACGTAACCACCAACAGGTCCCCAAATATGCCAGAAGCGCCACAACGAGCACCCACCACACCCATGTGTCCGCCACAGCTGCACTAACCGACAAGTAACAGGTAAGTGGCAGGAACACAAAGTGCAGTGGGTGAGACGGTGGACAGCCCAAGTACAACACACACCAGGCCCCAGTCCCACAGCACAGCAAGGAGGAGCATCCCCACACCCCACAGCCACGTGTCAGCCACCGCAGTGCACAACGACAGCCGAAAGGCAGACATCACGGTCCACAGCAATCGGTGTCAGTGGGTGTACAGCCACCCCACGACCCACAACACCCCCCACCCCCACAGACCTGCAACATGGAGCACCCCCCGCTTAGAGCCATGTGGCATCCAGTACAGTGCACGCACGAACAACTTGCAGGTGGGAAACTGGACAGGGCTGGATTACTGGAGGCATGAGGACCATAACACGACCAACACATGGGACATGTCACGTAGCAGACGAACACGCAGCACCGCCCACCGTCACGAACAAGTGAACAATGTGCACACGGACATGAACAACAGACTCACACCCCACATGACCCATCACAGACATAGCAACACCCAAGGAGCCACGTCTGCATGCACAAGCCACACTGAATATAGTCCCACACGGCAGCCACTGTGCAACTCATCACACACAACCGAAACACCATTGAAGTCCTGTCCATGTAGCCCCTACTGCCTGTCAACCACACACCCCACAACTACGCCTATGTAAGACAAACAACACTAGACGCAACAGAGCGGAACAACATAAATGCACACGAACACCACTGAACCCATCAAACTCACAGACACACCATGCACATACAACATACCATCCATCCCATCCGTCAGCCCCAGTCTCATGAAAGGCATGTCATCCGCACAGCTGCCACACATACAGCAGTCACGCTAAGACACATGCCCATGACCAACCATGTGCCAGAAGTCAATTAAGCGCACGACACACTGTGAGCAACAACACACAACATGGGCCACACCCCCCGAGCACTGCAGTGATGCACAGGGCAGCACGCACACCAAGGAGATGGGACAACTGCAATACGTTGGCTGGCACACAACTATCACTCACTCATAACGATGCGTCCAATGCCATGTCCAGTAATCACAACAGACAGCAAATATGCAGGCCATGTCAAGCATGCACACACCTCAAACCATGCACTGTCATGCTGCCACAACACATGTCACGTTCGGCACCCATGGCTCACAGCATGTACCCCAAAAGCATATTCCCTCCCAAATGCGAATCTGGGGCATGGCCCCCATGTTGCCATATGCGTTCCTAAGCGTTCCATTTGAACCCCAAAAGCATATCCCCTCCCAAATGCGAATCTGGGGCATGGCCCCCATGTTGCCATATGCGTTCCTAAGCGTTCCATTTGAACCCCAAAAGCATATCCCCTCCCAAATGCGAATCTGGGGCATGGCCCCCATGTTGCCATATGCGTTCCTAAGCGTTCCATTTGAACCCCAAAGCATATCCCCTCCCAAATGCGAATCTGGGGCATGGCCCCCATGTTGCCATATGCGTTCCTAAGCGTTCCATCTGAACACCAAAAGCAAAGTACAAACCAGACCCAGGATGGGCCAGGAGCCCGCATACACCAGAGTCACAATAAGTAGGGGCACAGCAACACACCCATCGGCATAGCCAATCCGTCCCATGCCACATGTGCACAGCACACAGTCCCATTGCCAAGCACACACAACTACAGATGCTACAGCCACACACACGCCTCCGGGAAACCCATGTACGAGATTGCACGAACTGTCAATGTCAGACGACAAATACATACTTCGCCAGGTGCAACACAATAACAAATCTCATTCTCTCCACAGGTGACGAACTGCTGGATGCTGGGGATGGAGCCAGCAGCCAGCACAGCCAGCCTACAAGCCCCCAACGAGGACACACGGATCTGGAGGATCTGTCCTCCTCTTCGGACACGGACCACCAAGCAGGCCCATCTGGTGTGGCAGGGCCCAGCCGCTCCCCAGGACACCTCCTACCCACCAACCCATCATCCAGGGCTGCTGAACATTCCCAGCCCCCTGCTGCCACTGTCGTTGCGGCCACACCCACGGTCATTGTGGCCACTACCACTGCCGCAACCGCCACCATCGCCGCACCGACCACCGCCGCCGCCACCACTGCCAAGTCTTCGCTGGCACCAGCCCCAGCGCAGGTGGTGGCCCGGACGACTGGATCCACCCTGGGAGCCACAGCGAGGACCGTGGTGAGCAATGTGGCTAGTGGGCAGGCCGGTGGCAGCAGGACTGGTAGGAGGAGCAGGGTCAGGGAAACGCCAGCCTCCCCTGGGAGCCATGCCCTGCCTCACATGGCCAGAGTCCTTGGGGCCTATGAAGAGGCCCAAGGACAATGGGTCCGGTCTGCTTCAGACACGCGTGAGGTGCTGGGGGTGCTGAGGTCCATGGACGCCCGTATGGGCCAAATCGTGGACCTCATGGGACAGCTGGTGGTGGTGGTGAGGTCACAGCCAGGGACAGCAGCTCCCCCTCCGCCACCACCTGCCGGGGCGCAGGGTGGAGCAGCAGTGTCCAGTTCCCCTGCGTCCACAGCCAGTGATCACACCTCAACCACCAGCATGTCGCAAGCAGGCACCCCCTCGCAAACGTGGAAGGGGCCGTCCGAAGTGGAAACAGATCTCCCGGGAGGACTTTGCACGCTCCAAACGCAAGTGAGGCAGCCAGCCAGCCTTCCGCCAGCCTTCCTTGACCAGCCACTGCATTGACTTGGACTACGATCCCACTCCACACAGCCATCTGGATGGCATGTGTGTGTTGGACTATGGACATAGAACCAGTGGGTACACCCTGATCATCACGCAGCCATGACCGACAGCTCATTGTCACTGCACGCACCACTTTTGTCATCACCTTACACACAATCACATGTCACAGTTTGTAATAAATGCACCTTTTTCACTAACTGCTGTTTGTGCCCTGTGTCTTATTTGTACGGAATACAACGGCCACCTTGGGCGGAAAGGCACCTGATGCGTGGCATGGCAATTGAATCCGGAGGGCCTGTAGGGACCTAGGGGTGGGAGACAGAACAGGAGCACATTCAATGAGTGTGTCACACACCCATCACACAGTACATGTCAACAACTACAAGCAATGTACACACATCGCACAGAGCAATAGGGCACAATGCCACAGCCACCAACAGTGGCATACTACCCTGGCCATGGAGCGTTGACACACAGCACGCAGTGAACAAACGGCCACCCTGACACAGCACACACACACCTGCACAGATACAGCCACATCAGCCGTCGTACATGGACACTCACCGTCAAGTGAAGTAGCGGGCGATGAGCTGCTGCCGCACATTACCAGCTTCCTCCTCTCCGCTGTCCTCCTCACTCGAGCTGTCCTGGTCTGCGGGCTGGGGCCCTGGTTGATCTCCGTCATCCACGATGAGGGGGATCTGCTTCCGAATGGCCAGATTGTGCAGCATGCAGCACGCCACCACTATCCGGCACACCTTCTGTGGGGAGTACGCCAGCGCACCCCCGGTGCGGTCCAGGCACCTGAACCTGGACTTGAGGAGGCCAAAGGTACGCTCGACCACACGTCTGGTCCTCCCATGTGCCTCATTGTAGCGATCGTCTGCTGGGGTGCGAGGATTCCTCAATGGACTGAGCAGCCATGCCCCATTCGGATACGCAGAGTCACCTGGGTGTGAGGGACACAGAGAACCGTTGCTAATCCAACTGGACAGGGGACAGCATCGCACAGCCAGCACGCTACACCACTCCACATACTCACCGACAATACAGGCACGATCCTGTTGCATATTGGACATCAGTCGTGGCAAGATGCTGTTGCGCATTATGTGTGCGTCATGGGCCGAGCCTGGGAACTTTGCACACACGTGGGTGATCACCATGTCCGCAAGGCACACCACTTGCACATTCAGGGAGTGCGTGTGCTTCCTGTTGCGGTACAGGTGCTCAGTGGCCTGTGGTGGAACAAGGCCGACATGTGTGCAGTCAATGGCTCCAACGACGTGTGGGATTCTGCCAAGGGCATAGAATGCACCCTTCACTGCCGCCAATTCACGAGCCCTGGGGAAGCGGATGTACCTGTTCCGGTACAGCATCATGGCTGCCAGTACATCCCTCAGCACCTTGCTGAACATGGGCTGGGACATCCCTCCTCCAATGCCCACTGTGTGCTGGTATGACCCAGTGGCGAAGAAATGCATGGCGGCCATCACCTTAGCCGTGGGGGTGACAGCAGTCGGATACACCCTGCGGGGACGGAGATGGGGTTCTAACATGGCACACAGTCGATGCAGGGTTGGCCTGTCCAGCCGAAACTTCCTAATAACCTCTGTATCGTCCATGTCCGCCAGCAATTGGTATGGGCGGTCAATGTTCGGTCTCCGCCTAGGGACAATGGCAGAGGACACATGTCAATGCAACACGACACATAGCAATTTCGCATACACATCACTGACATGACTGAGCAAGCACATGAGCCACAGCCCAGCTGTCAAGCTGGGACGGCACGGCCACAATACACTTACACAGGTCTCCCAACAATGGCAATGGCTAGTGATACAAACCACTGCCATGTGCATGCACATGGGGATCTAGGCCCCAATGACTTGCGGGGCGTGCTGATGGGGACTGACTGCATATCCGTCAAGCGGCAACGCCACGGCAACATGAATGTCTGCTGAGCATGGAACTGCTTCCGCGGCTGGATGAGTATGGCACACGACGACAACGATGTGGGCACAGGCTGAGCGGCCAAAACAAGTGGGACCTGTGGCACGAGGGGATATGAGACAGTAGTAGGTGTCAGCACTGCACCCTATGTACAGCACTGTACGGATCACACCTCCCGAAACATTGACAGGTGTCCACATTGACAGCCCCATGCCAAGACGGCTGTGTGCTTGCAGTCACACGTCACAGGTGAGAGGTTACATTGCACGTGCCAGGTGGCAGACGTACATAGTGGGAGCTGGCATGTGTGTGCATGTGTCTCCTGTTCAGGTTCCACCAGATGGGCGCTGACTCTGTACTGACCATTGGACACAGCATGTTCCGTGGTAGGCTTGTGTGTGTGGGATGGTGGCACTGGATGTGCCTCCGTTGGGTGGGGGCCATGCACAGGGCGGGTACGTCGATGATTGCGCATTGTTGGTCACGGTGGGTGCACCAACTAAGATGTGTTGCCCTGTGTTCTATTCCTATGTCCGCATGATGATGGACTGTAGATGTGGGCAGACTACACATTGGTCGATGTGCTGTCTATATGCATGTGCCTTCACACCAGGCACAGCTGCCCCTGCACATGTGACCCCTGCTGGACTCGCTGCTGGGTCTGTGGAGCTGATGCACCTTCTGCGCGTGGGGTGGACAGCTCTCCTCACTTCCCTCATTGCGCATGTCATGACTTTGCCGCAGGTGACATGGATCATGGAGGGCCCACATGTACGCGTGGGTAGGCTACACATGATTGTACACTCGTCGCCACCCCAGTCAGTGTTTCGAATGGGAAGGTTGTCGTGCTGGTGGTATGTTCGATGTGGCGGATGGGCGGGCCTAGGTGCGGGCTTACATTCCGGACATGGGGGGTAGTTGGATTGGCGACTAGTTGCAGTACACACGTGACACGTCTCTTCCTTTCCACATCTGGGTCATCCCTTGTACTGACTGACAGTGATACAGTCATCTTCGCCCCAGCCCTCATGTCCTCCCCTCGCTCCCCCAATATGCATGCTCACCTGCGAGGCTGGCGCTTGCACAGGCAGCCCCAAGCTCGCACCAGAGAGGGCAAGGAGTGTATGTGTGGGTCCAGTTGCACGAGTGGGCTGTCTCAGGGTATGATGTGTTGCGGGACGCCGTCCACCTGCGTGGTGCCCCAAATGGAGACCCGGCCTGCATGGACTATGCATCACAGTCTTCGCCTTCCGGATCCGCCACCTGCGACACCCACTGGCTGTGGCTGCCCTTGCGGCCAGGCCACGTCCGTCTGTGACTGATGGCCCACACATTCACTCTTTGGCCTCTCTGGGGAGGGCTCGGGGGTGGTGGCGCACACGCTTGCACTTAGTCGCAATGGCATGTGGCGTGGTTGGTATGATGGGCAATGGATGGGATGGTGCGAGCCACCTCCCGTGACGTCAGTGCTGCTCGTGCTGTGGTGCGTCCCCCTACACTTCCATGTGACTTGTGCCATGCTAGACGTTGAGGTTCTATTGCCTGCGTGATATGACCAGGAGGAGCGCGAGGAGACCTCTCACAAACCATGCTCCACTGCCATCCCGTGCCCTGTATCGCCTGTGCGGATTGACTATGTTGGGGTTACACCTGGTCGACTGGGGCTGTGTGTGCCTTGTCAAGGGGCATGGCGGGCGCACAACAGGATCCAGCTTGTCCACAGAGGGTGGGCTGAGGTGCGCCTGGTACCGCTTTGTACGTGTGCCCGGCTGCTGTGCACACACTTGTTCACTCCCCCCCGACAGGTGTCCTCTCACAATGCCCAGGGAAGCGGTGGTGTACTGTTCATGACCCCTCCCAACACGGCGTGCTCCAACTTGGCATGTGCGCATCTACCCGTCGCACCCACCCACCTGAGCACTGCGTCCATACGACTTCACACGACACATGTGTGTCTTCCACAGTAGTGCTACTCATTTGCGTTGACATCCAATACCAGTGGACTACATGGTCATGTCACGACTGCCGTGTACTTCACATACTCTCATCCTCTCTCATTCGTACTTGTGAAATGAGTCAGCGGAGACAGTTTTGGTTTCAAACATTATATTGAGTCTTCTGTCCTCTGTGATGCAGTATAGTGGACACTACTGGCAGCGGAATACATGTTGAGGATATACTGAGCATGATTGCAAATGGGATAGGGTGTGGGGTTACATGTGATTGGCTGTTGCATGTGGGATGTGGGCTTCAGAGTGACATCTGCTTGGCCAAGGCTGTGCTAATGTACATTTACGTATAGCTGCGGAGCTGCGGACTTTGACACAGACGGTATACATGTAGCCTACCAGACCGCTTGGCATCATGGGCACAGTCCATCTCAGTTCCATGTGACAGGTTTGCTGCGGTTGTTCCTCATGCACGCGTGCATGTGAGATGACATCAGGGCATGTGCTTGCGTGCATGCAGCGGCGTGCCACTTGTTGTTGCACTGTGGTGGTTACTGGACATGTCACAGTCACTGGGGTCGTGTTGTTGTTGTATGCACTTGTCGTCCATGCAAAGGTCCTGGTATGGGATTCCCGGGGCGGGGGTGGGAGGGGTGCAGCACCCACAGACTCCAGGCGACCTATTCATGTCCACTGAGCGGTGTGTGTGTCCATGGGCGCTGGATCCATGTCGTGTCCTGGTTGTTCGTGCAGTTCCGTCCATGTGGGTGCGATACACAGAGCCCATGCCACTGCCTCCCACGATGCATGCGGTGTTCCTGGATGTGATGGGGAACAGTGTGCATGTCCCGGTCATATCCGATGTCATGGCGATGTCGTTGATGGTGTGGTTACAGTTGCCGGTCGTTTGGTATGGCTGTTGTGGTGGTGACTGGCCAGTCCGTGCGGAAGCTAAGCATGGGTGCGGGGTTGGACATCATAGGTCACTCGGGGAACCTGCGTTGTGGTCCGACGAATTGACAGGTTGTCAGGTATGCGATGCCGTCCAGCAGGGCTTCCATGTCATTGGTGGTGTACATGTTTGCCAGCCAATGTAGCGGATGGTGGCTGTCAAGGTGTTGTTCGTAAGTTGTCCCTTGGAGGACCATGATTGGGCATGCTGGGTGACATTCGATGTAGCTGTTCTCGATGATCCGTCGTGTGGAGGCACAGTGGTCCCATTTCAGTGCGGGTGCGATGTTGGCCACATACGCCATGCCCCCATAGGCAGAGCAGGCCCTGTCGTGTGCGTCCAGAGGGAGGAGTAGTGGTAGCAGGTCCGCCTTCAGACATGCCGGGTTGGAGAGGCATATCTCGACGGGATGCTGGTAGGGACACCTCCGACAGTAGAAGACGGGCATGACGCAGCTGAACAATGTGATGCGGTAAGTCAGTCGGTAACTTACGTTCAGCAGGGACAGGAGATCGCATCCCAATGAATGGAACAGGTTGGTTTTGTACAGCTTGAGCTGTTCGGCGTAGTTGGGTAGGTGTGTTGCGGTTGCCATTTCGCAGCGGTTCGTTGAGGTGGCGTGCTCCGGCTGTGTGTGCAGTCTGCAATGTGCACGCTCCGGGGTTGCTGTGAGCTCTGTGTAGTCGTAGGGAGACAGGACTTGTGTTCTGTTTGCTTGTTTGGAGGACACGGGCCCTCTTCCCACATGCTTCTCAGACAGTTCAAGGTCAGTGATGTGTGACTCCTTCCAATTAACTTGCATGTGGCCGACATGGGGAGTGTTTTCTTCTTTCTTCCCCGTCCGTTGTGTGCTTCTGTGATATGCGCTATCTGCACTGTGGTCGGTCTCCTCGGCATGCCTGTGTTGGTCTATTCTTGGACAATGGCTGTATTCACCGGCTTCTGTCGTAGGGCTGTGGTTTCGGAGTTGGAATGGAAGGTCATTCAGTGCTGTCTGCTCTCCCTTGTGTGGGCGGCAGGCTGCCTTTCCGCTCTGCGTTGGGCCTTGTGTGTGAATGTTATTCTTGGGCCACCTGTTGTCGGTCCCCGGGCTCTTTGGTGTTCCGTTTTATATGTCTTGTTCATATGTGCAGGGTGGTATGGGTGTTTCTGTGTGGTACTGGCGTTCCTCTTCCCGAAGAGGCCCTGCTTCTCCTAGTTGGTGTTGCCGCCGCTGTGTGCTACGCCATGTTTGTTACACTGGGGTGTGTCCTGCTGTTGCGTGTCTTCACTGACATGTGTGCGTCGGTTGTGTGGCGTTGGGTGTTGTCCGTGAATTGGGCGTTGGGGACATGTCTGTGGCCGGCCTGTCACGTGTCATGTGCGTTCGGGGTGGGGCTGATGTATGTGCTGCTTGGTTGTGTCCCTGTGTCTGTGTGCGACGCATGCATGGCGCTGCGGTTGGCCTCTGCGTTGTGCGCATGTGTGGCGGCGTCATCGGCGCTTTGGGGCCGTGACGGGGTGGTTGTTTCCTAGTCCCAGGTGGTGTGTACACATGTGTTCTGCGATGTTACGATTTGGCCTGTGTGTCATATGTGGATGCGATGGTGGATGTGTAGTGTACACGCGCTGGTGGGGGTTGTCCGCTTTTTCCGCCCTTGCACTGTGTGCGCTGTTTGCGTGCACTTGTTGTGTGTGTGCCTACCTGCGTCTCCGCGGTACGTTGCGTCCTTGGTGGTGCATCAGCAGAAGCATGGGGAGTGCCTGCAGTGCTGGATTCATGCTCGGGGAGCCGCTTCTTCGTTGTCCGTGCTCGGCATCCGTGTTACCGCTTCGGTTTGTCGTACGGTATCTCTTGGCCGTGGGAGCCGTTTGTTTGCGGCATCGTAATTTATGCGCCGGGCGGGACGTGTTTCGTCGGACGATGTGTGTCAGTTGGGCTGCGCCGCTACATGTACGGGCGCACTTTGATGGCGGACGGTGTTGCTGGCTTGCCGGCGGTGTTTGGCCTACTTTTCGCATCGTAATTGGACGGGCGTGTGAACTGCTGCGTGCCGGCGGTAACTGGTGGTTTTTGCATCCGCCAGCACGGCGGTGGTGCTTCCGCCCGCCATCGTAATGTGCCCCTATATCTTTGCAAATGATATTAATGACTTCGATATTTTTGAAAACGATATTTCTTACCTTTAACTCGATATTCTTGACCACGATATTCTTGCTGTCGATATTTCTGTGTCTCGATATTTCAAACTCGATATTAATGCAAGTCGACATTTCCAACTCGATATTCTGTCTCTATACCATTGGGGAGTACTACTCTCCAAGTACATAAGCGAATACTGCAAGACCTGCGAGCCATAAAAAATTGTGACACAAGCTATCTAGTGGCCAGGGATTACCATGAGGTTCACGGTAGGGATGAGAAAGACCTCAAATACAGTGTGAGTGATGGGGTGAGACAGGATGAGAGAGGATGGAACAGAGAGAGAAAATTGAGTATTCTGGAATCGAAATATATTTTTGCATTAGACAGTAATGAACCTAGGGGATTGAATCATGATGAAGAAATGTATGTGCATTTAAAGAGTGAAACCTCAAAGCTGCTCCATATCCCTGTATGATTTTTAACATTTTGTTTTACTTTTAGCCTGACCTGTAGCTGCTTGTAGTAAAGGTTGCCATTACTCATATAGAAATATAATCTTTTTCACTTTATGTGTGTTTTCCTACAGGGTAGTCAGAATGTGGCGAACAAGAATTAGAAGTTCTTGAAGATTAACTAGAGCATTGGTATGGAAAGGAAGTCTTATTTCCATTACCCTTTGGGACTTTGGTAAGAGGTGAATGGTCCACTTGGCACCCCTGACTTTTGAGCAGTTAATTTACATTTATTTTACTTTAGTAGTCTTTGCATCTTAGAGTATTTTAGGTTGGCCCTCAGGGGCTTGATTGAGCATATTAGCTTGTGACACAGGATTGCATTTCATTTACTGTATATTTGCTCAATATCAGCTGTCTTTTCTTTACTCTTCTGTATGTCAGATGTATAATGAATATTTTTAGAGAAGATGCTGATAGGACTTGATGGACAGCTTATCATTGTTTGTTACATGTCCATGACTCTTAAGTTTTACTTTTTCATTTGAAATATATGCAGTGTCAATATTTCATGAGAAAATGTATTCAGATTTTGACAAGAGAATAAGAAAAAAGACTACCCATAATTCCTTTGTAGAGAAACCTTTTCCTTGCAACTTTTTTTCATGACTATTGTTCTGTGTTGGTACATGAGACTATAAATATGTTTAAAAAATGGCAGAACATTGTTGACAAAGGCAGAGAGCCAAAACGCGTCCGCAATAGACCCTTGCTGCAGCAAAACGTTCTGATTAAAAACATCTTACCTGCTAAACAGAGTGCCGAGTTTCCTCAGTTATCTGCAAGGACAAGTGTTCACATATGTATATTTTTATACTCACTGAAAAAACCAAAGGTTACTGGGAAATAAAATTTATAAAACCTTAGAAATTCACTGAAAAATCCAAAGGTTACAGAGACGTCATAGTTAGACAGGCATTTCACTCACACAAAAAAACAGAAATTCAGCAGTCCTAGTTAGCTGAGCTAAATATAGCTCGTGCCCCTGCAATACACTGCTTATGACCTTACATATTACATCACTCATGACATGGTCAGTGACATCACTGATGACATCGCAAATGACATCACTGATGGCATCATCCACAAAATCACTAATGCACCCACTCACACCCCCATAGAATCTTTCATACATGCACTCCCACACAACCACTCACAAACCCATTCACAGACCCATACCAGTACTTGCACACCCACTCACTAATTCATAAATCTAACCACACGTCCACTCACTCACCTATACAGTCACTTATACACCCATTCACTCACTAATACAGCCACTGACATATCCACTTATACACCCATACAGCCACTCACACACTGAGTCAGTCACTTATAGGGCTACTCAAACACCTACTCACTCACCCATACAGTCAATCACAGAGCCACTTACTCACCCATGCAGTTATACACACACCCACTTACTTACTCATACAGATACTAACACATACTCACTCACCTATACAGTCACAGACACAAGCACACACTCACCCACACAGCCACTCTAACATTTACTCGCTCACCCATACAGTCACTCATACACCCCATCACTCACATATGCTACCTTTCACATACCTAGTTACTCACCCATATCACACTGACACATCCACTCACTTACCCACATAGCCATACACACACTCACTCACCAATACAGCCCTTCACACACACACTCACTAACCCATACAGCTACTGACTCACCCACTCACTCATCCATACAGGCAGTCACACACCCCATCACCAACCCACACAGACACTCAGACACCCATACAGGTACTCAGACAACCAATCACTCACCCATACAAAAACTCATATAATAATAATAATCATCATAATTCTATTTGTAGAGTGCCTGGTTAAACCCAGTGGTATGTCCCCGCACTAGAATCCAGACCCCCCCAGAAAGAGTAGGAGCAGGATTACAGGAAAGCATATGGAGAATTTCGGATGTACCCACACAAACACCCATACAGCCATTTAGACACCAACTGACAGACTGATACAGACATTCACACAACCAGTCACTCACCCATACATTCACTGAGACACCTAAACACTCACTTATAAAGTCAGTCACACACCCACTGAATCATCCATACAGGCACTCATACACCCACTGATTCACCAATATACCGTGGCATATATATTTAATACTCAAAAACGTTTTTTTTAAAAACTCAGTCACTGGATGATTTCATCAGTGATGTCATTTGACATGTCATCACTGAGTCATCAGGGATGTGATCAGCGATGTCACTGACCATGCAATGAATATATATATATATATATGGGTGTACATATATAGTAGACGTTTCCAATGGGAGCGAAGAGAACGCGCACTCAGGACTGGAATCAAATGTGTTTTAATGCCCCAACACCAGTGAATGCAACGCACCTTATCCCTCCTGGCCCTTGATCACGCATAACAGTAAGCTCCATGTAAGTCATAAACAATCATGAACATGAAAATAGGACTGTGGAAAAAGTATGACCAATGTAACCCCAAATGCAGTTGCCATCTTATAGCGGAGTAAATCATACCAATAGTCCATACAATCATAGTCAATCGAGTATAAGAAAACACAGGTGAGGAATGTTTGATATAAATAACCGCACAATATGTATCTTACATCATAGTAGTGAAAAGAATTGACGTAAAAGTGACATGTCATATTATTGAAATAAATCTTCTTATAAGGCATTCACATATCTGTATTTAGGGTCAGAAAATAAATGAGTCCTCTGAATGCACTGATTTCAGGAGGAATATCGTCCCAGTGGGTTAAGGGGGAGAGACTGTGGCAGAAATTAGGATCAAGAATGATCGCAAGTGCGGTTGCCATCTTGTAGTGCTAAGTACCATGCACCCAGTACATTCCATCGTCAGTTAGTTTGAGTACATTGCGACATCTGTGGGGAATGCTCAATGCAAGTAGACATAAGGTATGCAAAATAGATTTCTGTGGTGTACAGAGTCAACATAAGAAATAATGCATTTCAATATAATTGGGTAACTCCACAAACAAATAAACTTTTTCTATGTGGAAAAACTAAAGTGCATCAGATAACATACAGCATTAAAATAAAGTCACTACAAATCAATGCCAAGGCGTTCAACTGCCCGCTGTGAGGGTCAGAAAAAATTCATCTGAATGCACTAATATCAAATGAAATATCGCCCAGTTGGCAAAGGTATATCCAAAACAGCAGCACAAATAATAATAAGAAAAACCAATTACAAGTGTAAATGTAAATAAAATTGAGATGTACATCCTGCTTCTTGGGATAATGCCACAGTACACAAATATCACATCACTGAGAGATCCACGTGTGCATCATGCCCCTTGGGTAAAATGCCACAGTAGGAGAATATCGAATCACTGATAGCTTCACACATTCCAGTCTACTGCCCATGTGGGCCATGGTTATGCCATCTCATGCTTACGTGTACTGTTCTCCCAAATCTGCAGTCCACAGAATATCAGGCCATGAAGTGGGATAACGCACCCAGGATGTGAATGTGATTAATTTGATCATGTTTTGACACTGGAAATGCTTTCAGTACTAAAGACTGGCTGAAGCTTTTGTCCTGTACAACATTGCAATTTTGTTGATATTAAGATTGATGGATACATATTTGTGAGATTATTGAAATTAAAAAAATGTTTTTGTTTACATCCACCCAAGAATAAAACACAGTTACAGATGTCAATGTTGAATGAACTAAACATTCAGGACGTAGATAACACTACAACACTGTCAAATTGTAAGGAAGATCCTTCAAATATGATCAGATTACTTGCTGTCCTTGAACTCTGTACTAACCTCAGTGTAGACAGTGGACTTAAAACTAAATCAAGGTGGACACTCCAACTGGCTTGCAGCAATAACATTGATCTCTTTCATAAAGCTATTAACTTAGATCTTGATAAATGGAATTACAAAGTACAAGTTTGACATAAGAAAGACTATGCGGATAATCTCACAAGATCTCAGCGTTTAGCTTTACAGCAGTTTCACAGTAACAGGGATCTGATGATTAGAGAAGCTGACAAGGAAGGGAACATGGTTGTCATGAATCAAGTGGGCTATGACAACGAGGTATATGCCCAATTGGGCGATATTACATGTTACCTCAAGCTTGACTCTAAACCAGTTTTGTCTCTTACCAAAACAATTAATGTAAAACTTGAAGAATGACATGGCCTTGGGCTACTTCATGATGATGAGTGCTTTTACCTATTAATTGAATGCCCAAGATATCCATGCTTGTAAACTCTCTACAAAGTGCACATAACTTTACAGTTTCCACCATGAAGTCCCATAGCTGCTGGCATTGGGGGCCCAATGGAAAGACTGTCAGAATATGCGGATGCATTTTTACGGCCATTTGTAATGAATCACCCATAACACATCCAGGACAACATTTATGTTGGGAGCACAATTATGACACTGTATCTGTGTATATTTTAGAGCTCTTAAACAAAATGATAATAAATATCCGATTGTTATGCATGCATGGGAATGTGGTGCTTAAAATGTCCATCTGAACTTTACATTTCATGGGATAGACCATATTGTGAATGATGTGCAATGTGGCAACCGTGAACTTAAACTCAGACGTCGAGAGGCGACATGAAATATGAAAAAGTGTGGATAAGGATTAAATATTGACAATGAATTACTGTATTTTCTGGGTAACTGATATTAATATTATTTATAAATTGTAAAGTGCGCAGCTACCCAGAAAAGGGTTTCCCGGTGCTGAGCAAAAGAGAAGATGGCAGATTAACAGCTTTAAACAGCAAGGTCTTTAGGTTTTTACAGAATGCAAGTAAGGAAGTGCAGTTGTTTCTCAGGGGCTCAGGAAGGGAGATCCACAGTTTTGGACTCAGAACAGAGAAGGTGCGCCCTCCAATGTGAGCCAAGCGAAATCTTGGCACAGTGCAGAGGGCCAGGGTCTGAGATCTCAGCATGTGTGTGGGCTGCTAAGGCACCATCAGATCCTGTATGTAGCGTGGGCCTGCTCCAGCTCTGACTTTGAAGATGTAGCACAGGCTTTGAATTGAATGCGCTTTGAAACTGTGAGCGAGTGGAGCTCTTGGAGAAGGTGAGAGACCGAGGCGTACTTTGGAAGCTGGTATAGGAGTCTAGCTGCTGAATTCTGAACTCTCTGTAGGCGTCCAATGGATGCTTGATCTATACCTAAGTACAAGATGTTACCATAGTCCAATATAGACAAGATTAGGGCTTGGACACAGTCCTTTAGACTGTTTGTGGAATCATCCAGATGATCTTTTTCAACCAACTGAGCACAGCGAAACAGGTGGCAGTAACCTTGATCACCTGTGGCTTCATGGAAAATTTTTCATCCTATACAAGGAAATTCTTAACATTAGGGACAGGGCAGGGGGAGACCATAATGATTCCGGACAATGCTAAGGGCCCCAGAGTTGGGGATTCTTGCCCAGGATCATGACCTCCGTCTTATCGCCATTTAGTTTGAGAGAGTTATTATTCATCCAAGAAGCAATGTGACACAAACCAAGGTTAAGACCCTATACAGATGACAAGGAGAAGATTATTTGAGTGTCATCTGCATAAGAAAATAAGGTCAGGCCACAACTCTCTACTACATCTGCCATTGGGTGGACGTAAATATTGAACAGCATTGGACTTAACACGGAGTCCAGGGGAACTCCAGAGGTTAGAGCCCTCGCCTCTGATTTAGCATTGGCCGAAAAGACAAGGAACGTTTGGTCCTTTAGGAATGATACTAGCCAGGCCAGCGCTGTTCCTTTGAGGCCTAATGTTGCCAGTCTTTCAGTCAAGATCTAATAAAATAAGCACAGCTGTTCTGCCCCCGTCCAAGATTCGTCTGAGATGATCAGCAACTCCTAGGAGGGTGAATTCAGCCCTGAAACCCTACTGCAAGAGATGTAGAAGATTATGAGCCTCCATGTATTTTGTAAGCAGTCCGTTTATGCATTTCTCCACAAATGTGGAGAACCTGGGCAGGACGGAAATTTGATGAAAGTTCGACCAATTTGTCGGGTTGAGGTTGTTTTTTTAGGAGAGGAAGGATCATGGCTTGCTTCCAACTCTGTGGAACAGACCCCTCTCGTAGAGAGGAGTTAAGGAGATTCACCACCACCTGTAGCAAATCCGGATCCAGAAGGCCAAGTTTAGAAGGAGGTAGGGGATCCAGTGGGGAGCCCGATTTTAATAAACTGTAAAATGGCCAAAAAGGTAGAGGAGTCCAGAGAAGGCCATTACTTCAGTTTGGCAGTTGAGCCCAACATATGCAGGCTGTTATTATGCTCATTATGGATGTAGTTCAACATCTGGCTGGACACAACACAGTCCGTAGTTTGCGATTCACCCTTCAGAATTTTAGACAAATGAAGATGAATCCTCCACCTTTTTGGTGAAGAGAGAGGTCAGTTCCTTGCACTGAGTCTATAGAAAGCGAGGATGCTGGAGATGTTTTGCCAGGGTCGGAAAGCTCTTTGACCGCCTTAAAAAGCATCTTAGGGCAGTTTTTGGCATTAGTGATTTTGTTAGAATAAAATTATGCTTGTGATTTTATGCAGAGTCCAAGATAATTTTTTATCGCTTTTCTATATTTCGTTTCAGAGTCCTCATAGAAAGATCTCCTCCAGAGTCTTTCCAGGTCCTTACGGTGTGTTTTCTCAAGCCAGAGGGTTTCATTAAACCAGGGAGCCGACAGGTAAGATCTGGCAGAATTTCTAGATGTAGCCGGTAAAATTGCCTCCAAGGATTTCAACAACCAATTATCTATCAGCCTTTGATCAGAGTCAACTGTTTGGTACGGTACATGCATACATGTAGTGCTGCTGCGGGTGGGTTTACCTTGTTCAGCGGATTCTATTCTGGGCCAGCGACACTAGCCTAATGTTACCGTTTATGGTTTAGACTGTCTGGTTTATGTGAGCAGCTAATGACAAGTGGAAGTGTGGAGTAGGTAGGTTCTGAAATTCTTTTATTATGTTTTATTCTTGGATATTGAATTGCAAGGCCAGTTTATTACCATCAGTGTTATTCCGTATTCGATTTATGAACTAGTGACAACAGCATAGAGGCAGTGGGCTTTACGTGCTGACTTGATATGAACACATCAATGGCTATTGTAGACCTTTAATTAGGAATTTATGCAGTAATGTAGCAACGTTAGACATATTTGAAATAGTTGGTTATTTAGTCAAACCTATGTTATAACACATAGTTTTCATTAAGCATCTTACAGGATGACCGCCCGTGGAGTTGAAGGAACAGGTGATTCATATTTTATGTTGTTACTTTATTATTTCACTATTTGTAGCAATATTTAATTCTTTTGACTAGATTGTGACAGATTGATATATTATTTCTAGATAGTCAGTGACAGCAATGATGTTTCTATTTGCATATTTCAAGTGTGCCGCCGAGTTTCTTGGTGGGACATGTGATTTGATTACTGTTACATTCACAATTGGAGATATGCCCTGCAGAGGGTCAATGACATGCTTTACACAATAGTGCTGTATTGTTTTTGAACATTTAAGAATCTTGACTGGAATGGTCAAATTGAAATAGATAAATGTGGAATAGTTAAGCGTTGAAGATAGAAACGTTGTGTAGATTGGAACGACCGCTGTTTCAGGTAATCGGGTCGGCTGCATCTGACACTTTGGTACTTTTTAATCTGTAGAGTATTTGCACATGTTTTTAACCATTGAAGTTACTCTGCTGGTTTTAATCTAACCTTACCTTTTCACATTTTGGGGCTTTTGTGTTCTCAAGTCTGTTGCCGGCTTTGGCCGTTTGATGCAGAGAGAGCCTGCTCACATCCTCCTCACTTCCGCAGGGCCACCACCACGCCATTTTGGCAGGTTGGTGGTCTGAATTCCTGGCTCTATTCAGGGAACAGCATTTAAGCGGCGGCAGGGCGTGGACTCACACTGCTTTTGGAGATAATCGTGTCGGCTGCAACTAACACTTTGCTACTTTTTAAATCTCTCGCCGTATTTGCACATGCTTTTTAACCCTTGTAGCTACTCTGCTGGTTTGAATCTTACCTTACCTTACCTTTTAACAATTTGGGGCTTTTGTGCTTTCTGGTCCACAGCCTGCTTTGGCCGTTTGATGCAGAGAGTAACTGCTTACATCCTCCTCACGTCTGCAGGGCCACTAGACCACTGCCATTTTGGTAGGTTGGCGGTCTAGATTCCTGGCTCTAGTCAGGGAACAGCATTTAAGCAGTGGCAGGGCGCAGCGGGTAGCAGGAGCGCCGCTGGCATGCCTAAGGCAAGCCTGTCTGGTCCTCTCAGTGCCTGGACCGCATCCCGTGCCAGCCCCCCTGCTCGTTTCTTACCAGACACTCCAGATTGGCACTCCGCTATAACAGGGAGCAACTGCTAATGCTTCGCCCCATGGGTATTAATCATCTAGGTTGTGTGTTTGATCCTCCTATACCTAAGATTATGGAAAAGTGTACAGGATGTGATGGTAGGTCCTTTAACACCAAAGCTAACTCAATAGCAGCAGCTGTGGCTCTTAAAGCCGAATCACTGATCAAACAACCACAACTTCATGGGACATTCATTAATGCCAGGTCATTGATTAAAAACAAGCTGGAATTCTGCGAATTTCTACAGGCCCAGAACCTGAAATTTTTTTTGTTACAGAAACCTGGGTGTATGCCAGCTCAGGTCCAAATCTTGTACTGGCCATCCCTGATGGTTTTTAGGTATCGCCTGAGCCAGCACATGCGCTGCTCTGGCGAGACATTTAGTAGCTGGGTTTTAAAAGTGCTACCCACAGCTTTTGCCGGCCACCAGCTTGCTGTTACACGCACAAGCGCGCGCCACGTGCACAGCAATGCGTCTCCTTCTTTCGCGCGCACCACTCGCGTTTCTTTTAGCGCGCGGGCGCGCACACACAACTCCCGGGCTCTGTTCCTCGCGCGCCAATGCTTGTCTGAACGTGAGCCATAGCGCTGATGCCTTCATTCGCCGATGCGCTAAACACATCTTGAAAAGTATTGTTCAACCAGTCTTCATAGACATTCTTTAAACCCACACAGCTATTACAGACTTTAAATGCTTATTAGATTTGTTTAAATAAAAAAAGACCCTGTACACTTTAAATAAACGTCTCCCCCCTCCCTTCTCCCACTCCCTCCTCGTCAGCGCCATTGCTTTCACTTTCGCGCCGCACGTGAATCCCCTCCCCCCTTCCCCCCTCCCTTCTCCGCGGCCATTGCTTGTTATATTTCCTATAGTGTTCATGAAAGGCGGAGGTTATATAGAATTGCAAATGGCACAAACCGACAGCTAACCGCGTCCCGGTTTGACAACATAAACACCAAGGGCCTGATTCACAGAACTAACTTACGTCAAAAACGTAAAGTTAGTACTTTTGGTATTCACAGAATATACTTACTCATTTTGGTATTCACAGAATGAACTTACTCATTTTGGTATTCACAGAAGTTAGTAGTCCTAACTTTAGGACTCCTAAATGCCTTCTGTGAATACCGAAAGTCTTAAAGTTAGGATTTTCTCAGTTTAGAAGTAGTAAAGTTAGGAGTCCTAACTTTACTACTCCTAAACTGAGAAAATCCTAACTTTAAGACTTTCGGTATTCACAGAAGGCATTTAGGAGTCCTAAAGTTAGGACTACTAACTTCTGTGAATACCGAAATGAGTAAGTTCATTCTGTGAATACCAAAATGAGTAAGTGTATTCTGTGAATACCAAAAAGTACTAACTTTACGTTTTTGACGTAAGTTAGTTCTGTGAATCAGGCCCCAAGACACTGTTGGAGTCTACATCAAGGCATTCAGGATTCTGTGTTGGAAAATATCTCTTTGTTGCTGATTAACCATGAACAAATTGATATTGTATATGTCCCCATCCATCACATTCTATCCTTACCCACAGTGGGCGGTCCTCTTAAAGAAGCAACGAAATCAGTGAGGGCAGGAGTCATTGGCAAGCCATATAAAACGCGATAGTGATGCTGGCCACCACAAACATAAATACTACACATATGCGCATATATGGCCTGGTCTCTTTCGACTGTCTCCAGCATCCCCGGTGCTGGACTTGCATCTGCCCAATATAAAATAGATCTTACATGCAGCTCGTCTGCCCACCTACCATTACACCTTTTCTACCCTTTGCTTTGCAAGCAATGGGTGTTCTTGTTCTTTAAGGGCCTAACTCACAAAGCTGTTATTTACTCACAGAGTTGTATGCCGATGTACAGAGTACATTTGTAATCTGAGCAATTCACAAAAGATTCCAGAAAGACTACTGAAACTTCTCTGGTGCAGAAGAGTGTCTTAAAAGTTCATATGTATTTCGGAACTTTTTATTTCCCGATGGAAAAATATTTTTCTCTATAGAGCAAATTTTTCCCCTATTCCCTGCTCAGCTTGAGAGTGTTAGGTCTCCCATTCGCATCTTAAAGATGGATGATGGTAGTACATCTTCAAGCGTTTTCAAGGTTGAAATATAGCAGAGAAATGTTTGTGAAAGCTCACTGATGGTGTCCTGACTATCATGCGGCTGACAACCACTCCTCTGGAAGCAGACACCATCAGCTGGATCCAGCAACACATAATTCTTGGACGTGCACGTCGCCACTGTGCTGCATCTGTCCCTGATGTGCGAGGGTAACACAAGGTATATTATGGATGACTGCTTCCGGGCCACCCTCCTTGCCACCCCCTTCAATAGAGCTGACAGGAGCTGTCCTAAACCCTAATTGTGCATAATGTCTCCATTAAGGAGCCGATTCACCACAAAAGTAATAATTATTTAAGTGATGGAACAAATATACACAATAAGGGTCGGACTTGCCTAGCGCCAGGCTACTGAAATTATGCGATTCTTTTGTGCTGTGTTTTTCGCAGAAGTATGGATTTGCCGCATTTGCCACGCAAGCCTTCATTTGCTGCATAATCTGTAGATGTTAACAAAATAAGATTTTGTTTCTAGCTCAGATATATCAAAAGTTTGTGTTTGGTGTTCCCATGCAGTGAAAGGCCAGTCGCAAAATTAGACCAGTTATCTTTCAGTTGGTTATTGCCATATTTGATTGTGAAACTGGTATTAATGAGATGAAACCTATGCCCAGACAGTGTTACCATGAGTAACCAGCATTGGCATAACCAATAGGTCTTGCCTTTGGGACCTTATAAGTGTTTAGCCATGCAACAGTTGTTGTTGCACCAAGGATATTGTGCTGCATAACTAAATACTTATAAGGTCCCAAAAGCGAGACCTATTGGCTATGCCAATGCTTGTTTAATCTGTGAGCATTATCGGATAATCAAGAAGGGTGTGGGACTTGCGATCATTTCACTTCCTTCATTCACGTGCATCAGAGAATCCACTTGGAGAACTAGCCTCAGTGGCTGAGATGACCTGCTCTCACCAGCCCACCAACTCTGTGGTAATGATTTCCTACTAATCGGACTTTTTGGTGCTGCCAGCATTTTTCCTTTGCTCAGCCATGGTTAAAAAGAGAAAAATGGGGAGAGTTTTCTCCAACCCTATGCTGGATCTCACAAAAAGGGGCATTATGAGAGAGATGAAGATCATCCTAAAGCTGGTGAAATGTCAAAGAGAGAGTAGATACTGTACCATTCTATTAATGCCTTACAAGCAGACAAGGACAGGAAAGCCAACAACATAGAGGAAGCTGTCAAAGCTTTATAGGAAAAATTAGGGTGTCTGTCCACTTGGGACCCTAAACGTGGAACAGTGGGTGAAGAGTGAGGCATCCAGGCTGCTTCAGAAAGAAAGTTAGGAGAGAAACATCAACTTGGTTTTGACAAAGCAGATGCACTTTAAAATCTGTGGCATTAATTGTATCATAAAACTGGATACAAAGCTGGAAGGATCGGACAATCTGCTGTGAAGTTACTCTGTCCAGGTTGCTGGTGATCCCTGTATTGGAAACTTAAGAGTCACTCTTCATGACAATGAGAAAGGTGAGGAGGACTTTTTCAAACCCCAGGATGAAGTCAAAGACTATGTTTGTTCATAAAACATAGAGGTTGCATGCATAAATGGCACATGAATCCCATAATAATAATGGAATAGTAAGGGTGATTCTGAATTCCATGGAGCTTCATGAAGAGGCAATACAAGCAGAAATACAGAGGAAAGTAGTGCTGCATAAGGGCAGAGATTTAAGCTTATAATGGTGGCTAGTGCTGTAATGGTTTATTTAGGGTCTTCACAGCAATGAGCCAGTAGGGCACTCAGTATGAAGAGTGGAGTCAGAGAAAGGATGGTCACTTACCCTTATTTAGTGCCTATATGTTACAATGGGTCTAGCCATGTGGATCTTCTCTTCGCACGTCCTATTCTTTCCCCCCCTTCTCTATGTGCCCCATCCCAGGAGGTTTCTGTTGTCCAGTTCCTGTCAGGGTCAGCAAAACCGCTGACCTCCTGTGCAGTCATGTCCTTTCCTAGAGGACATTACATCTTCCCCCCAACTTAAGTAAAAGAAATGTAATCAATTTCTTCAGTGTGTCATTTGGGCACCTTAGTTGGTTTCTTCTCCTTTTAGATGTGAGTGATTTCTGTTGCGGCATGTGCTTATTGTTGAGTTGAGAGTTGCTCCCTCTCCATGGCTAGAAGAGAGCACGGGTCAGCTCTTGTGCTCGTTTACTTGACTTGTTTGCCTCACCAACTCCCAGTCACCTGTGTGAATGTTGGAGTCTTTGGCCCTCTGGGCATCTGCATGTTCTTTCCTCATCCTCCCCTTCCTTGGGAATGACAGGTCTCTACTAAGACCTCTATGCCTTTCTTACGGCAAGATGAGACAACATTTCTGGATAACTATCCATATGTTTGCTCTTGTCCTGAGAGTTTTTTGAGGCAGTCAGGTCACCCCTGTCCTAGGGGAAGGTGTAATGCTCATGATTTGGTGTGGATATAACTGATATGACAGATTGTGTTGTGTGGCAGGTGATTGTTTTGAGTCATCAGGATGTGATGTGCTGTTTTGGACTAGGAGAAGGTTCTCCGATTCCGTTGTGCATTTGGATGACTGACAGTATGGGCGTTTTCTCGATCTTGACATGCCTGATGATTCGGTTGACCTGACGATTGTGCTGAATCAGACAAGTCTTCTGGTAGTTTCCTTTGAGAAAGTTCCTTTGGGTCTGGTCAGAATGGTGATTCCCTTGAGCTGATGGACTGTGGTGAACTGCTCCTTGAATCAGAGATGTTTTTGGGATGTTCTTTTGTGGTCACCTCTTGATGTATCTTATGTGCTCTTGCACCGGGGGCACCATTTGGTAGCAAAGTGGAGAAGCACCTGCAGCCGTTGTTTGTACCTTCGCTCAGCGGTAGCTACAAAAAAAATCCAGTGACTCCAGCCAACTGTTTCATTTGGGACCCAAACTCTGGGTGCTAGACTGTGTCACTGGTGGTGGAACTTCAATGCAGGGGTTAGCCTTTTGTGCTCCTTCTCCCACTGGCATGATGGTGTGGTATGATAATGCCGCACAATTGTTCACTATAGTGTTTGCCAAATGTGTGTGTACTTTGTTAAATCTTATTTGTCGGCTCTCTTAGGCAGACAGTCTGAATGCTAGTTGTCTTTTGGGTTTCAGTGACATGTCTACTCCTGTCACACCTTGCTTTGTTGCTTATCACATTGGTGTTGCTTTTTTTGTTGCAGATATGGCTGGTATTTTGATCTATGTCTCTTACCATTGACTCTCTGACTTACTTGTTGCGTCCAACAGTTTCACATGGACTGCCACATCTGTGCCATGCATTCTGCACAGGCTATTCCTCATGTGTATTTATTGAACTTCCCTTTTTTTTTTTTTTTGGAAATGTTGATTGTCTGTGCCTATGTTTTTTTTACTCTTGCTTTATTTTGGTGCTGCCTCCAAAACCTTAATTCTGCAGTATTTTGCACTTACTGGACTTGATGTAGGACTTTCATTGTGAGGATATGTTCCCATACTCTATTCTGCATTTTTGTTGTACAGTTGACAGTTAGCAGCTTAATTTACGCAGGTGGTGCTTCTACGTCCCTGTTGTTAACCTTGTTTTATTTTATTAGTTTACCTTTGTCTCAGTTGTCTTCATGGGCTAATTTTGTATGACATTATTCTATTTTGTGAGGGCTCACTCAAAGATGACTGCTGTGTACCTTCAGGTGGCTTCAAGCTTTCCCGTGTTAATTGAATATTGAGGTTCTTCCTGTTCTGATAGAACTGTTCCATATATGCTGTCCCCAGCAATGTGTATTTCTTCCAGAGTCCAACCTGGCTTGGTGTTTGGCCCTAATATGGCCGTCTCGGTAGACTTCAGTATAGTTCTGCTAGGCTGCCTGACTCCAAATCGACCACCTCATTGATTTCAATGAGGTTTTTGTATGTGGGCGCCTGACTTTAAAATGGCCACTGCTGTTGAAACACGAGGATCGGATGGATGGTGCTTATCTTTCTATTAAGAGGAGTGTTATGCCGATTTTGAGCAGGAATTTTGTGTTTCCTCAGTTCCTTGGTTCTTACACTCACTTTTGCATGCCTGCAAGTGTGCTTTGGGGATCCTTACTGGCTGATTGCACTGCTCAGTGATTATGAAGGGGTGTGCTGGCCAGGCTATGTGTGCACAGTTGTACTTTGTCTTTCCTTGTTTCCAGAATCTGGTGGCGGTAAGCCGTGCCGAAATATTCGCTGTTACTGAGTTCGCACTTGCCTTTTTTTGTGCCCTTATGCAGCACCTTGCAAGCCACTTGCCTCAGTGTTTTGCTGGGTTTTCTTCGCTGTTCCCACTGTATCCATCAAAGATTCTGCAGGCAGAGCTTTACTGCTGTCCTTTTACTTTTGTCGCCAGTGTAATGTTTCATATAGGGTCCTCACAGCAGCGAGCTAGTAGGGCATTCACTATGAAGAACGGAGTCAGAGAAAGGATGGTCACTTATCTTTATTTAGTGCCTATATGTTACAATGGGTCTAGCCCTGTGGAGCTTCTCTCCACACATACTCTTTGTTTCCCTTACTTCTCTATCTGCCCCTTACTGGGAAGTTTCTGTTGTTCAGTTCCTGTCAGGGTCAGTTACACCGCTAACCTACTTGTGCAATCATGTCCTTTCCTAGAGGACATTACAGTTGTGTCATCCCTGGAATGTTCCTCAACCTATCAAAATATCTTTGATAATTCTCTGAGCACTAGTACATCAGGTAAACAATTACAAAGAATTCCATTCAATTAGATATTTCACCACTAGCCTCGTAACTGGAAAGTCATTTCTAGTGAAATGGGGATGAAGTGTTATGGAGTTCCTGCCCAGCCCATCCTCAATTTGTACAAGCAACGAGTCCTCTTTTTCCATAATTAGCACTTTCTGTTTTCTTACTGGACTACTCTCTCCTTATCTTTATGTGACCATTTGCTTTTACAAATGAGCCAGGCTTTTGTCATTCCAGAGAAAGTTTATTCATCATAGATAATGCTCTGTGACAGCCACGCTCTAATCTGGAAGAAGTTACTGGTTGTTTGGAGACAGCATGGGGAAAGCATCTAAATTTCTTCATAGAGATCCTCTTTTCTTGAGTAAATCGGCTGCCTCGATTGTCTTTGTTGTGCTCTGCCCTCATTGGCTGATCCCTCCTGTAAAGTACACATCCTCTGCCTCCTCACTTTCTCAGCTACACTCCCCAAGACTTTGTTCTTCAAAGACTGCCATCTTTCCAATCAATATTTTTTATTTAAAAGAGAAGCAAGCTTTCCTTTCGCTATTAATGCCTGATCACATTTCTTAGCCCAACATCCAGTGGCTTTGTTTGAATATTGATCCCTCTGGTTAAAGAATATTAGCGTTCCCACTGCAAGTTCAATTCTGAAACATTAACTTAAGATTTTCAGGACTGTCATTCTGAAGGTGAAAGAGCAGTGTTTTAAAAGACATGTAATTATCCTTTTCAGTTACAGACAGAGGCATTAGATTTTCTTTATGGTTGATGCATTTGCAAAATAAAATTAAAAAACAATTCAGATAGTTATGAAATAACATAATAACAAATGTTTCCTTGGCAAAAAAATTAAAACTAATGCAAAATCTTTAAACTAATGAAACATTAAGTAAGCATTTAGTCACGGGGAATTATAGCAAACAGACCATCAATATAACAAAGATGACTGAAGGAATTTCACTCCAAAGGTGTGCTATAGATGAACTAAGGGCCCATTTAATGTATGGTAGGTCAGCCCACTCGGGCAGCATATTGAGATCCTCGACAATAGAAGATGAAAGTGTATTGGCTGGTGGAGCAGATCCACTTTAGTCACAGCTAATTGACAAGCACTTTGACGTGGTGGTACTGCATTGAAGACCTTTTTTGCTTTTCAGAACCAAAACATTGAAAGTGGGTATTTTCTCTTTGCACGTGGGGGCAGGGGACGATTGTTTATTTTCCTTTCCCTGAAACAATATGGACTGGTACCGCCTAATCCCCCTCCTGTAAATACAAAAGCCCCATAAGGGGTGGTGGAACCTTCCCCCCCCCCCCTCTTTCCCCAATGGCCCACAATTCAGACACCACTACTTGCTTGGATTAGGGGTCGTAGACTCCGGCCGTATTTTATTACAAAATAAAAAACATTCAGATGATGATTATTTACATTATATACAATACGCAGAAAGTCCAATACATTGATAGGTACAAGATGTTCGTTGGCTAACCTTAACATGTCTCTAATACAGATCCATTCCTATCGTATTCTAATTGATGCATATGATTTACTTTCTGCGTATCCCTGTTAGAGCCTACGGCAAGGTAAATGACTGGCAGCCCCCAGATCCCAAACTAACTTCCTAGGACTCCTACCGGAGCGATGTTGCGAAGGGGGTCCACCTTACCGGAGAGATACCTCCCCCGGGCCCCCCCTATGCCCAGACTCTCAACTCCATGACGGGACCCTGTAATTATGTGTCCATGCGCCCGTGAGTGCATGCGCGTGCGGGGGTGGCCACCTGGCCGACTGGAAGCGTGGCTCCCCGGCCTCCGCACCCATCCAACATACCGGCTGAAACTGCCCCTTGGAGTTCTATGAGAGAGACCCTCTGTCTCCCCCCTCGGGCGTCCCCCTTTGATAAAGGTGATGCCCTCTTAAAGGACCGCAAACTATGCTCACCAATCATGACCTTACCTCCTGACCAGGGAAACACACAAATACAACAAAACTATTTTCCTGCAAATTTAAAAAAGGATTATCGCCTTTATGCAAACCATTAAAGCATAATAAAACACATTTGACATATACTTGTTCCTGCAAAGAAAAGAGAAAGCATACCAGAGAAAACCTTACATTACATGAAATTATCTGCTTTAGGGGATGGTGGGTGGGGAAAAAGCGAAGTTAACGGGCCTCCCCACGGCCTGGCCCAGGCAACAGGTGTCGTGTCCAGAAAAGGCAGCGGAGCGAAGAGAAAGCCTCTTTGCTTCGCTCCCTTTTAAAGCAGTAGATGGGGCAGAACCAGTTTAGTCCGGTCTGCCCCTGCATTGTGACGACGCCAACTGACCCGGAAGCACTAGGAAGTGCCTCCGGTCCAGTGCGCAATGCACTCTGATTGGGTGACCCCTTGGGAGGTCAGGTGCCGCGTCACCATTGTGCGAGGCAGCCCTTCCCCCCCCCCCACTACCGGGGGCTGGCGCGACCGCCATAATGATGGCAGGCTCGATGCCGAGCCCGCCTATTCAACATGCCTCTCATGGAGGATGTGGGCAGAGAATATATGTATTACGAATTCTGCCCTAAATAGAGCAGATACCCTGATGCATGAAAGGCAGTAACCCTGGGGCAGACAGATGACTGCTTTTTTTCCACCATAGGAGCCAGTCAGTGGTTGCCTCATTCTAAATTTTGCGGGTAATAATGAGTTTGGACTGGAAGGAGATCTGTTGATTTTTAGCAGTTCTGCTTTCCCACCAAACTCTGAATAATCGCACTAAATGTTTGAAAAAGAACTGAGCAGGAGGACATCTCAATGGAGATTAGTTTTGTACTCAATGAAGCTTTATACTGTTGAGTGAATTCATTTATAGAATTAGTCTAGATTGACACTTAGTGGTTGACAGAAACATCTTCTAAAATGAAGGCAAAAAGCCTGATTTAGAGTTTGTTTGGCACACTTTTGATCTGTCAATGTTGCAGAATTTCAACATATGCTATTTTTGCGGTGAAAAATCCATCATATTTAGAGCATAATTCCATTGAGAGAAAACTTCTGAAGGAAACTTTAGCAATGCCCATCTCTTCCAATTGAATTTACACCAACAACTGTAATCACTTTAATGTAACCCAAAGCGGGGGACTGTGGTCATTAGAGACTGCCCCATCTCCAAAATGGTCTTTCTCCAAGGGCCAAATGTATGAATATCTTGTTGCAAAATACTGGTTGATAATTGTGATCTGTAAAAAAAATTTAAATCCAACCTATGCATTATTAGCTCAGTTTTTAAAAATCCAAATTGTAATCCGACTTACCTCATGAATATTAATGAAGTTGGTCACAAATTATGATTGGAGGCCATCACAGTGATGATGGGGGTGGGGGGTCCATAGACCACAATGTCTGTGATTGTGTTTCAATAAAGTAAACTTTTTTAAATACATACCATTTTCCTTAACATGCACACATGCCCAGCTTCATAATGGCAAAACTAAACACAGCATGTGGTGCTCTAGAATTCTGATCAGTGGTTTCTTCCTCCTCCCACTCCAGCCTGGTACGTTCCCCATTGCTGCTTTATTTGCCCCCCAACCAGCTTAATTTCTTTAACTGCTGCCAAGCAAATTACATTGGTCATTGCTTCTTGCCTCCACCCTTCCCGCCCTTCGCTGCCTTCCAACCCAGTCCCGCTCGGCTTCCTTCCTCCTTCTCGCAACTTATTCAGCTCATCCTCGATTGATGTCTCATGCCTTTTGCAGTAAATACCGCATTCCAAGAATATAACTCCTCTTGAACATCCAACACATAAGCAAGCATTGGTACTCTAAGACATAAACAAGGATTGTTATAATGAATAAAGCAGAGAACAGAGTATATTACACTTTTGCACAAAATACCACAAAAGTGTTGTGTATCCCAGCACCACAATGGTTAGCTTTTGCTTCCAGAGGCAATGGGGCAGAAAGACTTAGGCGGAGATTTTCCAAAAATTCACGTAACGCAGCGAACCCCCGCGAGGCTGGAATGCGTTGCACGACAGGAAGGGAGCAGGAGAGCGCCATATCTTCAGAGATATGGCTCTCTCCTCCCCTTTCCCTTGTGCCGGCGCTGATTTCAGCTGCCGTGCGCCATGCACACACCTTAGCGCCGTAGCGCTAGGGTGTGTGCATGAGTGTAGCATAGGTTTTGTTCAGGAAGGGTACTCTTCCTGTACAAAATACTATGCTAGGCACAATGCAAAGCTTTTCCCACTTTGCATACGTGCTGCATGGTGCAGCAAAGTTGGAAAAGCACGGAGAAATGAAAGCATTTCTCCTGTTAGCGCCTCCTTTGAAGGGGCGTTAACTTTTGGCGCAAAACCATGTTTACAAATCTTTGTAAATATGGTTTTGCATCAAAAGGCATGGGTGGTTGCATGGGAACGCCCATGTACCACCCATTTAACGCCCCCTCGGCGCAAAGTAACGCAAAGCAGTGCTTTGCGCTACTTAGAGGGGGCTTTCCAGCGCAAACTTGTTTTGCGCTGGAAAGAAAATAGCACAAAAAAAAATTTGCACTGGTTAGCGTGCAAAACCAGCGTAATAGGTTTGAAAATCTCCCCCCTAAAGTAGCCGAGGAATAAATTCCAGGCTTCTTTCTGCTCTGTCACCTATGCTCTTTACAGCAGGACACGCCGAGAGCAGCAACATTTGCGACTTCCCTGCTACAATTTCAGACAACCGCCTTCCAGTGACTAAACTGCTGCACTGGAAAACTTCACACAGCATCCCGAAGATCGAGTCGAGGCAAACTAAACATAGCCTGTCATGTATGGAGTACTATTAGAAGGGGCAAAAAACACCCGTGCTTTAATGTTCTTACCGAAGAGACAAGCTACATTACGAATTTTATATTAATATAAATTTCTTACCCCTGTATGCTTACTTCTGCAACCCAAATGGGCTAAAGTAAAGGTTAAATGGTCTTGCTGTCGTTGAAGATTGATCTCATCCGGAACCAATAGACTTCGCAGGGTCACAAGTGCTCCTAGTAAATAAAATAACAACAGTAGTGCAACATTAAAACACTGCATGCCTTTGCTTATCATAATTAGCAAGTGATTTGTGTAGCTACGTTTTGACATGCAATGGGGCAGTAGGCAAAGACAGTGACTTTTCCCGCACACAATTTACCAAAGTAGAATTGACAGAAAAGCGATGTACGATGGAATTCACATGCAAGCATGCTGCAAATCAAAAGAGCATATAGTCTGTCCACACACTGGGGGAGAGAAAAAAAAGCAACAGACACCTGAGACTTGCGCTTTGCATTCATCTTTATGTAAAACAATTGCATGTTCCGGCATAACTAACATAAACATGGTGCTCGCAATAGCGACGATTGAGCTGTAGCTGCTCACATCATCTCTCCAACAGTGCATGTGTGTGTTTATCCTCAATGACATGACTCGCTGAGGCACACCCCTGTCCACTGATGAACATCGCTAACATACTGATGCTTTGGTGGTGATATGGCTCAGTGAGGTAAACACTGACCCCTGCTGCGACAGCCCACAAGCTCAAGTCCTCCTAAGGATCACTGGGGACCTGCACCACAGAAATTGTACTGTCGCATACACCACTGATTAGCACACAAATGTAATTTTGCCATTGCAACAAATAGTGAGTGATGTTTGGCTTTTTCTGTGCCTGTTTGTCTAATGCACCCTCTGCTCCATTAGCAACATTTAGCTGAATAAAATGTCTCAGATTCAAACGACAGTTCTGTTCTGTGAATTTTTTAAAAAGTGATTGTAATTTCCATCTGGGCGCCAGCCAAAGAGAAATATTTTGTTGTAGCATGTCGTAGGAATCATGCGTTTTCTATTTTGGGTAAAGTGTAGCATTCCCTCCTTGTTATAACTTCATGAAATCTGAGAATCGTTTTTTGTGGGTTAAGAATTTGCCTTGCAAAGGAGTCGGACTAATGTGATCTGTGGTAATAATGTTCCATTACTCTGCGAGGACCTCACTGCTTTCCTATTGCCAGCCACGTGTACTATCAAGCTTTAGTAATAGTGTCTGAGGCTCTTTACCATTAGGGCCTAGTACTCTGATGAGCTTCATTAAAGTTCGTTCAGCCGGGATGCCTGTCTAGTTCTGGCACTAGCCAAGACCTTTTTGATTTTATCAAAACTATATGAATATTATTCTCATAGGGGCCTTCAGCCAGCCCTGTTTATCCATTAGTCTGTCATTGTGTCGTTGGTATTTTTTCTTCCACCCGCTGCAGCACACAGCATAGGGCAGTGGGTATTCCCTCTTCAGCCATTGGCTACCTTCAGATTTCAAGGAGCACACCCACACACAACGCAGTTCCCTTAAATGCCAGGGAATACTATGGCAATGTATGCTTTTTGAGAACAAAATGTTATTCTAGCCATTATTTCTTTTAGATCGAGAACGTGCAGCATCACCAACAATTACGTTTTGTAAAAACCATCAGCCGCGGCCCGTGCAGGTAAGAGCAGTGGGGCCGAGTGGGGGGGTTTCGACAGACGACCGTGAGGGAAAATTAATTATTTATTTAATTTTCCCTCATCATCGTCCGTCGAAACCCCCCACTCCGGCCCCACCGCCCCACCTCCGTTACCTGCATGGGCCCGGCTGAAAACCATGGTAAAACAGACTAGGCATTGACAAACTCAAAAGGCTGGCGATCAACGCCAGAACTATTGGCTTTCCCAATGCTTATTTTGTTTGTTTAAGTGTTGACAGTGGTCCCCTGGGTCACAGCCTACTCTTCAACAAACTTTTTTTTTACATTTGCAAAGGGGAGGAAGTTCAAAGGGACCCCTTTCCATTTGTGAATACATTACCACTGCTTTTAAGGTGTCAGTAAAATATTGTTTTGCGATCAGATTTCAGTTGCAAAACATTGATACATTAGATACCTATTTAGTATTTGGAAGGGACACCTATAATATACCCCTTCCAGATACCTAATTGGTGCCCGCTCCCAATCCCAGTTTAGGAGGTAGAAAAACTTGTCAAACTCCTAAAAATGGATTAGTGTTTAAGAAAAAGCATTTTAACAGTCGCAAGTGTCAAATTGGAGCATTCAGTACCAATAAATTCTTATTTCATCTGGTCCCAAGTTACTAACTCCTCCCAACAAGATGGTAGATCAATCATTCTAGATCAGGGGACTGATCCACTATCATTCATGTCGAAGTTAACTCTAAACCTGGGCGTGGTAATTTGCCAAACTGAAGGACTATCCACTAACTGCATGTCTTCAATCTAGGGTACTGCTTGTAATATGGCATCATCTCTTTGACAATTTCCTCTAAATCAGGCAACATGCATAGAGCTCTTACAAACTTATTTGGGGTTGGCAAGGGATCTTTACTATGCTGTGATGTGAATAAAAGATTTCAAGGATTAGCTCATGGCATAGTTTTTCAAGAAGTAATGAACCGATGGATGGAGTCGCAATGCTTGCCATTTCATTTGGCACCATATCACTGTAAGTAGTGGTGGGCCACAAAAATGTACAGGCAACACGAGGACAATTCTATTGAACCCACTACATGTTAGACAGGGAAATCCCAGCAAGGCTGCAATCCCCCGTGGGAGGGTCTCAGGGGGATCCGTACAATCTTCTCTCAGGGTTTGTACAGCCAGCAGTTCATAGTCCAGCATCTGCGCAGATTCAGGTAAGCTGGCACCAAACTGCTATTTAGCAAATTCGCGTTCTGGCTACATTGAACCTGACTAGATAAAGAATTTTATGGTTGATAATGCATAATTTAAGGAATATTATTTACAAACTTAGGGGCCTATTAGCATGGCGGGCGGATCGCCATCGGCCGACCGGCGGTGGCGATCCGCCCGCCAAAACACCCTGCCGGACGGCCTTTTACCCCCCGCCACATTAGCATGGCGGGGGGTACCGCGGCGGAGGGAAAGACTGTCCGCCGCTTTTCCGCCGGTAGGCAATCATCCCGATTGCCTACAGGGCGGAAAAGGCCCATAATATGGTGGCGGTGCCTTGCAGGCACTGCCATTCATATTAGCATGTGGCATTTTCAATGCCTTTCCATGGCGGAGAGTTCGCCATGGAAAGGCATGCGATTTTCGCTTTGGGGGCCTGTTGCAGGCCCCCAGGGGGGTGGGGAGGTGGGGGGCTGCACTTGTGGGGTACCTATGGTACCCCCCAACATTGGCATGGACAAGGTGGCAGGCACCGCGCGGTGCCTGTCACTGTGTGCATGCCAATGCACAACATGCATATATTGCATTGTGGCGGGTGCTGCTTACAGCACCGCCCGCCGCAATGCAATATATGCGGGATGCCACTGCCACCGTGGTGGTGGCATCCTAATTGCCATTGCGGGACCGCCGCACCTCTTGCGGGCGGTCCCATTTGCCGTTGCGGTGGTGGGCGGACACAGTCCGCCCGGCATCGTAATAGACCCCTTAGTGTAGGTTTCTTGTACGTGTCTAGACTCATTAATTATCCAGTAAATCCCATAATAAAGAGTGTTATGGTTAATAATGCAATCTTTAAATGAAGTTATTTGTGATCTGGGGGACCTATTTATGAACTTGTCATGCAGCACATTGTCACCTTGCTGTGCTGCACTGCATGACAGGGAATGGGCAGGAATGAGCCCTATTTTAGGTAATACTGCACATTCCTGCCTTTTCCGCCATGCTGGCACCGTTTTGGTAGCCTAGCGCCAACGCAGGCACCCTTGCACCATGGTGCAAGGCTTCCTGTGTTGCATGCAGGATTGTTTTTGTGCGGAAAGGGACACCTGCAGAATGCAGCACACATAGAAAGAGGAAGTAATGAGAATAAATAAGGAAATTTCTCCTCATTATGTCCCTCCTGGGAAGGCGCATCTTTTTGGAGCATTCCCAGGTGTCCCTGTTCTGGTAAATCTTGGAATGCATCAATAACCATCGAAGTTCATGGAAACACCCATGCAACATGCATGGAATGCCTTTCCAGGACAGAGTAGGGCAACGCAGGGATTTGCGCTGCGTTGCCTTATCTCAGATTTATGGAGCCACTCAGGGCCAGCAATGTGGCATTGCGTGCCTTCATAAATGACATGTAAGGTTTGCGTCACTCTTGCACCACGGTGCAGGAGTGACGCTAACTGGCTCCTAAATAGGTCCCTAGATGTAATTGATTGCACCTTCTTCAGACTCCCTACACAAGCCGTCGTAATCTTCCTTTACCTTTTTATCTTTATCAACAGTTATCAAGGAAATCTGGGATTCAAGCCAGTATCAGTCATACTGTCAGAGCCCAGGCACCTGGTGAAATACTCCCTGCTGAGCCTCAGGGTAAGTGAATTAGAAACTCATTTGTGCGCGTTTCTGGCGAGCGTCAAAGCGCATCCTTCTATTGCAAACTGTATTCTATCTCTCATTTATTTGTCAGTCATCCTAACTAACGATTATTATTTGCTGCTTCTACGTGACACAAGCAATTTGAAAAGTCTGTTGGCCAGAAAATCAGGTTAGGATGACAGAGGGAGAAATTAAGCAGGAGTCTGATGCAATTAGCTACAGCAATCAGCGCTTTAATTTCTGATTTATCGTTTCCTGTTTTCCTGTTGCGCTCGGCTCCATGCACACTGTATGCGCTTCCTGTAGGCCAAGCAATTGCCTTATCAGTCCTGGCAAACCCAGAGGTCAGAGTTAACAATATTTATTTAAACATGCAGGATGCTTCCCACTGCAATTAGGAAATAAGCATCGCTAACTGGCCCTGGGTGCTGTGTCCTCATTTGGGAAGTTTGTAACATGACAGGAATAGCAAGGACGGAGCATAGCAGCCTTTTATGGCTCTCCTTTTCAAATTTTTACTGAGGATAAAATGGGCCTGCTCTTCTTTTTACGTTTAAAGCCTTGATTTGTATGTACATATCAATCAGGCAAGCAAAACAAATACATGTGCTACAACGTTCCGTACTTTTACAGTCAACGAAAAACTGCTATAATTCATCTTTAAAATCACACAATTTAAAAGCTTTCCAATGGTCGAATTATAAAAGATGACTTGTGCGTTTGGTCTGGCCCAAATCCTGGTCATTTTGAGGCTAATAATATAGCAGAAATGCATTTGGCAGAGTTCATTGAGGGGAGTTAATACCATAATTATTGTTCATATTAATTTAATGGAAACATTTGGCCCTATACAGAAAGGAAGTCTGTATAAAATGTTTGCTTTTCGTTTTGCAAAATGAGCTTCAGATTTTAAGAACCTGGAAGTGCAACTGTGAGGATTTGAGTGGATTAAATGATATGGCTGGGTAGCGTTATAATGGAATACACTCGCAAAACCTTTATTGGGTCCAATCAGGCTCATTTCTAAACCTTAAGATCAACCCTGTATAGCTGTGGCTTCAAGCAGCAAGGCTTAGAAAAGGAACTTAGTGTAAAACATTTAACAGTACCACAGAATAAAATTAGAAAGCCACACAATATGAAATAAACAGGGCATCAATTTCTAAAAATAGATCATATTTTTTTGGATTTTTAGAGACCTTGATGAGCGAAATACAGCTGAGGGTTCTGGAGATACAGATTTTTAAAGGTTTTAGCACTTTTTAATGTAACCGCAAACAAGCATTGGTCAACAAAAAGATTGTAAACTTTTCAAAAGTTTGTAAAAGGCAATTTGACTACTCTGACCCAGCTTGGGCGATCAAATCCAACAGGATGAATGTCTCGGGGGCCAGTGGGATAGATTTGGACAGTTACCAGGCCAGAGAACGTTTTGCAGTCAAGTTCCAACGTTTACAGCACGAACACCATAGACTTTAATGGAGTGTTCCTGATGCTGGGATACAGGTTGAAAAGATGCTCAAAGATGCTCTGATTGAAATGCGGTCGATGAGGGTGCCTTTGTGGTGGCTCCTCGGTCCACAGGTGATGTGGGTGACTTTGGCCACTGAGGTTGAGGTCTCATGAAGTTCTCTTCGAGACAGTATTGGGCCAGTGGCAGCTGGGCCACAGGTCTCCGTGCACAGCGGTTGGTGTGAAATCCTTTTGTAGGGGATAGTGTCCCTCTTGGGTGACCAATCTGGACTCTGACGGCACTCTTGGGTCCGAATGACTTGGCTGCAACTCTTGGCCATCGTGGATTGACCTCTTGGGCACCAAGCACCAGCTGGCAGTGAATCTTCTCCGGTGGCTAGCAACTTGCCGGTTAAGGCTTCTTCAGCTCTTTTGTCCCTGGAGCAAGTTCCAGGGGATCAGCAGTCTGATGCTTTGAGTCAATTCTTTGTTCTGGGGCTGGGGATCAACTTTTCCCTGAGCTAGGAGCAACAGGCACAATCCAAACTTCGCTATCCCCAAAGTGCAGCAGTTGCAGTTCAGGAGACAGTTCCCAGGTCAGTCCTTCTTTGGTCCTCTTTCCAAATCCAGCATTATCTAAGAGCACAGGGTGCCAGGGGTGCCCTATTTATCCTGTTAAAGTGTGCCGAGGGGACTATTCTATCACTAGCCAATGGGCTACCAGGTCCCCTCCTACTTGGTGATGACTTTCCGGCATTGTGTGGCACCTGGCAATCCCATAGTGAACCATTATGGTCACTCTCAAAATGTTAGGACCCTTGCTTGGATGTTAGGAGCTACGTAGCCCACCCTAGAGGTGTGAATACCTGGGGGCTGCATGCCTATATGTAAACTGGTTTGGCGACAGGTTTTCCCTCTCTTGCACTGTCTCCAGCTAGTCAATGGGAACAAAAAGCAGCCCCTGGAGTGTGTTAGCTCAGATACCCATCAAAGGAAGCTACCCTTTTGAAGCTAGTCTTTTGGGCTAATACCCCGAGTGGCTTCCTGTGAAGGGGAGGTAGCACCTCACCATGCGGCAGTCTGTGTTTGAGTCCAAGCCTGGGAGCCATTCACATGACTCCCAGGCAGACACAAAGCTGTCTGTGGGCCGTAGCCCATGTGAGGCTACTAGATCACTGTGGCACAGAGTGGCAACTTTCTACAAGTTGCCCTACTTTAATAGTGACATTAAATTCGAACTTGGCATCAGGTCGGGTTTAATGCCAAAACTAATTTGATACATTATGTAGTGTCTTGTGAGTTAGAAATGAAGGAACCCTTTTGGCTCCTGATAGACTCCTTAAAACTGTGACATAAGTGTTAGTGTTAGATCAGAATGCAATGAAGGCTGGTTTAGAATGTTTAGTTTGCAGTTACATGCAGACGAGTAAAGATGTGTCATACTAAGCTCCATGTGTGGCGCAGTCATTGGTGGGTACAAAGGCTGGGGAGGATGCTACAACTGGCAACAAGATAGGGGATAAGTAATCTGAAGATTGACAGTGATCTCTCAGACAGTTTGCTGTGGTCCAAGCAAACTGCTCGTGCGTGTCTCGTGTGCTACATTCGAAGTACGAAACCAACGCTTAACACATGTGGAGTCAAAGCACAACTCCAGCCACTGTAAAGAAGTTGAAAACAATTAAAGTATTGCCAAGAAATCTACATATCAGTGGCCAAGAATCTGCTGGTCAGACCGCATATAAAAGTACCGCGCTGCTACACAATATACCAGTCATATGCAATATGGAATTTTAACACTGAAGGGAAATACAACCAGTTGTTCAAAGAGCAGATATTGATAATCGCAAATTGCAAGATAACATTACAATTAGAAAGTGGTGAAGATGCAGAAAGTGCAAAGAGACGCCAAAGGATAAAACAGTCATTTACTCAAGAGAATCTGAGTAAAGTGAGCCAGTACAACTTCAGCGCTAGGTGCCATAACCCAAGCAGAGCACAGGGGTTGTTCTTACGATGCTGGTGAATCCTGTCAAGCCAACTGAAGGGCTGTGAAGGAAGTCAGAACAGAAACATAGCAGTGAGTGACAATCAAAGTGGTTGCAGACATTTTGGAATAGTGAAAAGCTGCTTTTCCAATGGAGGCAAAGATAGAGGCTGTCTTTCCAAAAGTCATCAAGAATGATCCCGAAACCAGCACATCCCAAGGCCTCAGAGGTGGCTCACACAAACAGGTTCAAGATGAACAGCTAAGGTAGCCGGAGAGAGCTCCACCCTCAACGTCTGCCACTCTCAGAAATGGATACAATGCTGGCGCTTTCCTGAAACCACCACCACTGTTCAATACCACCAAAAAGCAAAATATTGGTGATAGATGGACTGCTTGGATAGAGACATTTGATGGTCTTGTTGATGTACTTGAAGAGGTTGATAACAAAAAGATTATCAAGTATCTCAAACATCTTGTTGCAGATGGTGTTAAAGAAGTTATAAAGAAAATGCTGCAAACTGACAAAGAAGTCACATATCGTCAGATTAAGGAAGTGTTGAATCTCAAGTTAAATCCAAGACCAAATGTTAATTACAAATGATACATCTTCAACCAAGAATGCCAGAAAGTTGGTGAGACCATTGATAAATTTGTGGAGAGACTCGATACACTCGCAAACATTGTAAGTTCAATGATTTTAATGATGAAGAGGCTATGGGTCTTAGAGTTATTGATGGATTTTTGTCAGATTCATTCAGAAGACGAATGCTGAGAGAAACTCTTGGTCTGAATAGCGTGTTGATGGCTGCCAGAGCTGAAGAGCATGCTGATAGACAAGCTGCTCACGTGGAGGCAGGAGGTGCCCAGAATGTATTCGTCATAAGTGAGAAAAGTAAGCCAAAACAAAAGACTAAAGGACACAAAGTGACGTCTACAAGTGAAAAGAAGTTGTATTTTAGATGTGGATTTTCATTTCCACACGAAAGTAAATGCCCTGCAATTGGATAGATATGTAAAGACCGTGGGAAGGAGAACCATTCTGTGTTCGTTTGCAAAGTAAAGGAGAGAGTAAGTGCATCACAGCACGAAGACAAAGTGGCTGCCAGAAAGCTCCAGAAGCAACGTTCGACGCACACCCACAAGGCCAAGCGGCGACATCAGTTAAGACTAATCGACACTGAATGAAGTTGATCGTCATCTAAATCATTGTCAAACAGTTCTTCTGTATCAGAATCAAGAGAAAGTGAAGAAAATTATTGTGCCATGTTGATGTTTACCTCAGAAAAGCGTGCACATGTTGGTTTGGCCACTTGTGAAGAGAAATGTCAGTCAAAGAAAGATCGACATGCCAAAGCACCAAAGTCATTCAAACACTGTCCGAAGATTACACATGGTTGTTCAGTACCTTTCATTATCGACAGTGGTGCATCAATAAACATTATGCCTGAGGAGAAATACAGTGATATTATTTCCATTGTAGCAATTTACACCATTAAAAACCAAAGTGAATACATGGACTGCATCAACGCCCTTAAAAAGTCAAGGTTCATTTGTGGCGACAATGAAACCCAAGAAAACGAATGTACAGGCACCCATCAATGTGTTTCAAGGCACAGCATCAAGTGCCGGTCTGCTCAGTTTCAGCACAGCTGCTGATATGGTACTGATTTACGTGAATTACAACATGAATGCTCACCACGAAATAGTAAGTCAGTCCCCTTCGCTATTTCATGGTTTGGAAAAGTTTAGGACTATGAAAGTCAAGTTGCATATTGATGAGGACATCCGTCCTGTTGCTCAGAGACATAGACAAATTGCTTTTCATCTGTAAGAATCTGTTGAAAAATAACTTGAATTGTTACTTAAGCGTGATATTTTTGAGTGTTCCACTAGTCCAACACCATGGGTTTCTGTGATAGTAGTAGTGCCTATTAAGGACAGTGAATGAGCTATACGCATATGCGTTGACATGCATCAGGCAAACAAGGCAATTGAACGAGAACGACATCCAGGTCCACACATTGCTGACATGATAACGCAATTAAATTGTGCAAAGGTCTTCTCTTGCCATTATTTAAAAAAAGATTGTCATCAGTCGGAAGTTGAAGAAGATTGCAGGTACATTGCAACCTTTTCTACACATGTTGGTCTGTTTCGATACAAAAGACTATGTTTTGGTGTGTCAACAGCTGTAAGACTGTTTCAAGACGTCATTCGATATATCATACAGCTTGTCATGAATGTGTTCAATTACAGCGATGAAATATTGTTTTTTGGAGCTACACATAAAGAGCATGATAAAGCTCATACACAGGTGTGTCATTTACTTGCTGAAGCAGGTTTGACTTTGAATGCAGGTAAGTGTGAGTTTCATAAGACAAAGCTAATGTTCTTTGGCCATATCTTTTCTGATGGGGTATGACGCCTGCTCCTGCTACAGTACACGCGCTGTGAAATACTGATCCCCCACATGATGTTTCTATGTTGCGTTGATTCCTTGGCACGGCCAGATACTGTTCTAGATACATACAAGATTTTGCCATTGTAACTGCTCCGTTGAGAGACTTGACAAAAAAAAATGTTTCATTTCATTGCTCACATTAATGTGGGAAAAGATTTAAGAAAATCAAACAAGCCATTGAGACTGCTACTGAAATGGCATACTTCAATCCGAAGCTTCATACAGAGGTTGTTGTTGATGCTAGCCCAGTTGGCTTAGGCGCTATTCTTGCACAGCACAGTGGACACCCGAATGCTCGAAGGCATATTGTGGCATATGCCAGTAAAAGTTTGTGCCAAACAGGACATGCTTACTCACAACCTGAAAAAGAAAGCTTAGCCATGGTGTGGGCTTGTGAACATTTCCATGTATTTCTGTACAGAAAACCTTTTACACTGATAACTGATCATCATGCTTTACTGACTATATTTGGCAATCCAAAGGCCAAAATGCCTCCTTGCATTGAACAATGTGGACTACGGTTATAAGAATACAATTGTACCATTGTGCATCATCTAGGGAAGGATCAGAACCCTGCTGACTACTTTTCCAGAGTGCCTATACAAGATCATGGTACTCCATCCAAGTCTGCTGAGGCCTATATCAATTTCATTGTAAGAGCAAACACACCAACTCCTATTTCATTAGCCCAGATGAACACTGCCATGTGTCATGATAGTGACATGTTAAAGTTCAAGGACATAATTGCACATCAGTCATGGAACTAACACCTCGACTGCTCACCAGTAATGGTGAATGTCTAAAATACAAAAATGTCAAGAATGAACTGTGCATAATTCAGGAAGGAGTTGTACTACCAGAGTAGAGAATCCTGATTCCGGAGAATCTGTGACAGAAAATAATTGAAGTGGCCCATGAAGGACATCGTTGCCACAAAACGATCTCTCCAAGAGTCTATCTTCCTTATCTTCATGACAGGGTTGAAAATGAAGTTTGCAAATGTCTTTCTATAAAAACTACTCACCACACCTTCAACATATCAGAGCTCCCAAAGCATGCATTGGAGAGGGTAGCTATAGACTTTTTCGGTCCACTCGACAATGGATATCACCTGATGGTGATTGTAGATGAATACTCATGATTTCTATTACTTGAAGATCTATCACTTACCACTCAAGAACGATTCATTGAAAGACTAGATGGCATCTTTGCGACATAGGATGTTCCAGCCATAGTGAAGTCTGATAATGGAGAGTTCAAAAATGTCATGGAGTATTTGAATATAAATCATCAAAAGAGCACACCTCTGTGGCCGCAGACCAACGGACTAGTGGAACATTTCATGATTATGCTAAAGAAAGCAGTGCAGTGTGCTACTCTTGAGAATCTTGATTTGAAAACTGTTCTGAATTCTACCATGAGAGCTTATCGTTCAACACCTCACTCGACCACAGGGGAAAGTTCTGCGACATTGATGTTCGGGAGAGCAATGAATACCAAATTACCTCAATGGACCAATCAGAGAGAGAAAGATGAGAAAGCAACTCATGAGAAAGACTTGGTTAACAAAATATTAAAGTGTATGCTGACAAAAGACGACATGCGAAAAACAACATCTTTAAGAAAGGAGATCCTGTGCTTGCACTACAAATGTGGAGAAGAAAATCTGATGCTCCATTCGATGCAGAATCTTTTCAAGTGGTGTCTACCTAGGGACACATGGTGACTGCCCAGCGCCATGGGAAGTCTATTACTAATCGTTCATTAGATCTAATTGTTGAAGGAGGGACTGGGTGTGAATCCTCAATGACTGTTGTTGCCCCTAGACCATTGACGCAAATTCTGGACATTGGTGATGACAGTCCCAGTTTCCAAGAACAATATCAGGTCTAACAATTATAGCATCAAAAGGATTGACTGAAGAGATTTAATTGTACCTGTCTACATATATATATATTTTGTATTTTTTTAAAGTTTTTATTAAACAGAGGGGAGATGTAGGGCCTGATTCACAGAACTAACTTACGTCAAAAACGTAAACGTAAACGTAAAGTTAGTACTATTCTGTGAATACCAAAATGAGTAAGTGTATTCTGTGAATACCTAAAAAGTACTAACTTTACGTTTACGTTTTTGACGTAAGTTAGTTCTGTGAATCAGGCCCGTAGTGTCTTGCAACTTAGAAATGATGGAACCCTTTTGGCTCCTGATAGACTCCAAAGAACTGTGACATAAGTGTTAGAGCAGAATGCAATGAAGGCTGGTTTACAATGTTGAGTTTGCATTTACACGCAGATGAATATAAACGAGTAATACTAAGCTCGGTGTGGCGTAGTCATTGGCGGGTACTGAGGCTGGGAAGGACTCTACAGCTGAAAGTACCCAGTTAGGTAGTCCCAGTCAGAAGAAAGTCAGGCTCGGGTACCAGCTTGTAACCCTGATTTAGCCCATGGGGCTACTAAGTTATCTAAAACAAAATTACAATTTAGGGGTTTGGCTGCAAGGATATATATACGTATACATGTCCCACTTAATAATTCACAGCTCGCTTCCTTACGGCTCTTTACGCCTTCCTTAGGGGAGCCTCACATATATTGTTAAAGAGAAAGGATGGCTCTGCCATTAATGTTAATGGCAAAGTCGAACTGGCAGTGTGACAACTGCACTCCAGTCTACAGTTGCAGGCTGGGAGCCATTCTGTACTTTGTCACATATAGGGTGGCACAATCAGTGCTGCAGCCCTAGGTGGACACTGCCTTACAGGCCCTTGGTACCATATACTAGGGACGTATATGTAAGTCAGTAAATGCCAATTGGGGATAGTCAATTTGACATACTCTTTGTAATGGGTAAGAGCACTGGCACTGAGGTCAGGTTAGCGGGCCCAAGTGCACTTTCAGAGTCAAAAAACCAGCAGCTAGCAGTCCAAAAGGGGGCACAAAGTTGGGGGAACCTGCAAAAAGCCTGTTTTCTTACAGAAACCTTTCTACCTTATGCTGGAGAAATTTCAAATCTGCACCCCACAGTCAGCGACTCCAACATACCACGTGTCCGAGCCTCATGTAAGCATGTAAGTACCAATTGCTAATCAATTTCCCCACTTTTTTGCATATGTGGGCAATGCTGACAGCAGGGATCACAGCTTGTCCCTGTGAGGTTTACCTCACAATCCCACACACAAACATGGGTCCTGCACGAAACAGAATAAGGAAAAACGTATAAGTAAGCCATAGAAATGGGAGTAAAAGGTACCCTGTAGGGACTGTCCCTGAATCTTACATAAATGAGAATACAAGAATCCATCTAGAGACTGTTTCTGAATATTACTTAAATGGAAGTACAAGGTTCCATCTGCAGACTGTTCCGATATTTCACATAAATGGGAGTACACAATTCCATCTAGAGATTGTCCCTGAATTGTACCTACAGCAGAGTACAAGGCTCCATCCTGAGACTGTCCCTGAATTTTACATAAATGGGAGTACAAGATTCCATCTAGAGACTGTCTCTGAATTTTTTATCCATCAGAGTACAAGGTTCAATCTAGAGACTGTCCCTGAATTTTACATCAATGGGTGTAAAAGGTGCCATCTACAGACTGTCCCTGACTGCTACATAAAACGGAGTGCATGGTTTCATCTACAGAATGTCTTGAATCACGCATGGCAATAATAAATCATATAAACATACTTGTAAGGAAAACAAATAAATCACCTAACAACTGAACTGAACAACATGGTTGTGATAAGTACTCTAGTGACCAACTCAGACTTTTCTTCATTACTGTGCCATCTACTGTCTCCCTCTTGCCTACATTTTTTCAGTGTCTTGAAAGTATTCTATATTTTGGGCAAAGTTTGACCCCTCATCCATGACCCAATCTTTGTACTTATCATAGCCTTCCTATCCTCTTTCTTTGACAAAAGCAGGTTCTGTAGTCTGGAATATGCCCTTGGCAACCTTCACCTTACATATCACACCACGGTCCAAACATCTATCCCTGGGGTTTTCCTCTTCTTTCACACCAATAACAAACAGATTTTAGGTGCCACAAATCCCACTATCAGTTATCTCGCAAATGCTTGCTGGGTTTCGGAATTTTCTGTAGATCATTTAAGATTGCCCTTAAGATTCCAGTTTAATTTGGTTCCAAATCTTCTTCCACCCACTGCCTATCCTCAGAGGACATGCCCATAGCAGGTATTGTAAGTCTGTAGCTACATAACTGCACCTCTAACATATGAGGTGCACTGCCATTACTGCCTTGTGTAACCAGCCGTACAACGTTTTGTGAATTTAACATTCAGTCTTGCCTCTCTCGTTAGTGCCTTTGGTGCAGAAAACCTCCCTAGTCACTATTTATCACCTCTTTATGCTTGACCTCTTTTCTATTCTTGTTTTAGTCCTTTGCTAGTCTCTTCGGATTAGAGCACCTCTAGCAGTGTGCACACAGCACCAATCCCAGTACACTTTGTTGACTGATATTTCTTGAGCTTTACAGTGTTTTGAACCACTGCCCTCTGTATACTTTGTGCATAGTCCAGTAATTATAGTTGCCTCAACTTTTGGTTTCCTGTCATATCAATCTCATCCTGTATGTGTAGAAACATTTCAAGCTTCAGCTCATGTCCTAACTACCCAATGTCTCTAATTTTCTAGTCATCAATAGAGTTACCTTCTGATCTATCCAAATTGCTTTCAATGCTCTAATTAGCACCTCCAGATGAACACTTAGGTGCTTTCTTAACAAAGTGCGTGATCTAGCCCATGTTTTCCAATTATTGCACAAACTCCGGTGGACCTTGTTACACCTTGATCCATATAGTATTTCTAGTATGAAGTGGCCCCCCCAATGTCCCCCACTTTGTCCTAATGCACATCTACTGAAGTGACTAATAAAAGTTTCATATTCATCAGCTGTCATCCTCCATTACGTGTTGGAGTACAAAATTCCATGTAGAGACTGTCTCTGAATTTTTCATCCATCAGAGTACAAGGTTCAATCTAGAGACTGTCCCTGAATTTTACATCAATAGGAGTACAAGGTTCCATCTACAGACTGTCCCTGAATTTTACGTAAATCGGAGTGCAAGGTTTCATATACAGACTGTCTTGAGTCACTCATGGCAATAATAAATCACATAAACATACTTGTAAGGAAAACAAATAAATCCCCTAACAACTGAACTGAACAACATGGTTGTGATAAGTACTCTAGTGACCAACTCAGACTTTTCTTCATTACTGTGCCATCTACTGTCTCCCTCTTACCTATTTTTTTTCAGTGTCTTGAAAGTATTCTATATTTTGGGCAATGTGTTACCCCTCATCCATGACCCAATCTTTGTACTTATCATAGCCTTCCTATCCTCTTTCTTTGACAAAAGCAGGTTCTGTTGTCTGGAATATGCCCTTGGGAACATTCACCTTACATATCACACCACGGCCCAAACATCTATCCCAGGGGTTTTCCTCTTCTTTCACACCAACCACAAACAGACTTTAGGTGCCACATATCCCACTATCAGTTATCTCGCAAAATGCTTGCTGGGTTTCGGAGTATTCTGTAGATTATTTAGGATTGCCCTTAAGGTTCCAGTTTAATTTGGTTCCAAATGTTCTCCCACCCACTGCCTATCCTCAGAGGCCATGCCCATAGCAGGTATTGTAAGTCTGTATCTACATAACTGCACCTCTAACATATGGGGTGCACTGCCATTACTGCCTTGTGTAACCAGCTGTACAAAGTTTTGTGAATTTAACGTTCAGTCTTGCCTCTCTCGTTAGTGCCTTCGGTGCAGAAAACCCCCCCTAGTCACTATTTATCACCTCTTTATGATTGACCTCTCTTCTATTCTTGTTTTAGTCCTTTGCTAGTCTCTTCGGATTAGAGCACCTCTATCAGTGTGCACACAGCACCAATCCCAGTACACTTTGTTGACTGATATTTCTTGAGCTTTGCAGTGTTTTGAACCACTGCCCTCTGTATACTTTGTGCATAGTCCATTTATCATAGTTGCCTCAACTATTGGTTTCCTGTCATATCAATCTCATTCTGTAAGTGTAGAAACAATTCAAGCTTCCGCTCATGTCCTAATTACCCAATGTCTCTAATTTTCTAGTTCTCCCAAGTCATCAATAGGGTTACCTTCTGATCTATCCAAATTGCTTTGTATGCTCTAATTAGCACCTCCAGATGAATACTTAGGTGCTTTCTTAACAATGTGTGTGATCTAGCCCATGTTTCCCACTTATTGCACAAACTCCGGTAGACCTTGTTATACCTTGATCCCTATAGTATTTCTAGTATGAAGTGGCCCCCCAATCCCCCCACTTTGCCCTAATGCACATTGTGAGAAGTTGGCATGGTATATGCTGTCCACTAATTATAGTGGGCACCTTGCACCAGTCCAAACAACCCCTTATTGGAGATAGGTTAAAGACAACCTTTATTGAAAGCTATCCTAGTGGTAGCTATGGAGAGCAGCCTTCAGGCTAAGTCTTGAAGGAATGTAAAGCAGCTTGTTTTACCAGTCTATAATCTCTTGAGTGACCAAATGAAAGAGGACCACACCAGGTATATATTCAAAATATATGTATTTATTACTAAACACACCCCTCTAGTCTCTTTATGAGGCTAGAGTTCGAATTACATAAGTTATAAGTTAGTTATCTACAGTAATAGCACAAATACACGTTTGAGCCCTAGGGGCGTACCAAACCATATACCAATAAAGTGGTATAAGAACCACGACTGAGCTAGACACAGGGCCTAGAGCCTGTAGAAGTGCTTGGACCACAAGGAACCACCCAAGGTAGTGACACAGGGGACCCAAGGGGGACGCGTGCAGTGTGAGAACACAGCCGCGAATCGCCGTTGACTTCTATGGGGAAAGTCGCGGTTGGAAGTTTAAAGAAAAGGGACACTTAGAGGAGGACTTGGATCAAACCCTTTTAGAACTAGGCTGTTCTAGTGTCAATACCCACGGGAGCACCGGAGTACTCGAGTTACCTCACCCAGGGGAGCCGGGTGCATAGGTGTCTTTCGGGGTCGGGTTTCGTCGTCGTTTTCAATGGCGATCTGCTGCAAAGTGCTGCTGGCGGCCAAGTCGAAAGTGTTCGGGTGGATCCAAAGGTGGATAGAAGATCTGAAGAACCTGAAAGCAGAGGGGACAGAGTCTGGGTCACTAGCCAGTGACCAGGAAGGCGATGAGCAGATGCCCACCGATGTCGAGTGCTTCAGGTAGGTTGACGGTCGTCTTGACTCTTCAGCCACGAGGTCCAGGAGGCGTCGACGACGACGACCAGGAGCTGGATTCGAGCTGTCCCACGACGTCTGTCGATTGCAGGGGTGTCGGCGACCGGATTGGACCCAACAAGCCTTGGCAACGGCAAGTCTCGTGGAAATGGAAGAAGGACGATGGTGCAGACCAGCAAGGTCTGTGGGACTCACCCAGCGAGGGTAAGTCAGGGCACGTCTGGCGCAACCAGGGAGTCCAAGCAGAAGAAGATTGGCCTACGGGAGGGCCTACTAGCCAACGGACTAGCGACCGCGAAGGAGCCTCGAGTGGACGCACTTAGAGCTGGCTCACGGGACACTCATGGAGTGGAGGCCAGTGATCTTCGGTGCAGTCGGTGCTGGAGGCTGGGGCTACTCGGAGCCCAAAGCACAACTTCGTGGGAGACCCAGAAGAGGATGCACTTGCAAATGCGATTGGTGTCCAGGGGTCACGGTTCCACGTTACCCACGACAGCTACGGGCGTCAGCTTTGCTGGGGACTCAGGGCAGCCTCCGGGAAGTCTGGAAATCCACCTCTGGTGATGCAAAGACTTCTTTGGTGCCTGCCAAGCAGGGGAGTCACTCCTTGACCCCAAGGGAGATTCTTCAGTCCTCTAATCTTGAAGTAGATCGTCGAAGGTCCAGGATTCTGTGTCAGAGTTTCGTCCAGGTAAATCTAAAGTCCTAAGGACTGGGGTCCCATACTTATACCAAGTTAGGGGGTTGGACATACTCTGGGGACCCACCTATGGGAGGGTCAGGGCAGAGGGGTGGTTACACCCCTTTCCCTTTGTCCAGTTTCACGCCAGAGCAGGGGCTGGAAGCCCCTGAGCCCGGTTTGAACTGGGGTATGCACAGGGACACCAAATGTGCCCCCAGTGCAGGACTTCAAAGCACCAGAGAGTGCTCCCGCCCAGCCCCAATACACACTATCCTGTCTGGGTAGGTGGTTACACCTCCCTGGGACAGGAAACCTATTGTCCAGGCCTCCCCTGCCGGAGTTTCGGTCAGCAGCAGGAGGCCAGACTCGTGTCTGTGGCAGCGGCATCCATTTTGTGATGCCAGGGCTTGGAAAGAAGTTACCGGGCAGGCCGGTGTGTACATGTCTCTCCTCTAGAAGGGTGGAATGCTACCCCGCCGCCAGAACTGGCGGGGGGTAGTATTCCAAGATGTTTGACACCAAACACGACATGTTTCCGTGCAGCCATCCCAAAGTTAGCATTTAACGCGAGGTTATAATGCGCTTAAGAGTATATGGTCAGGCTGCACTACAAACAGCATCAGAGAAGGGTCTCCGAACGCTGCAGAGGGGCCCTGCTCATGCAGGGGCACCCTCTCACATAGGAACCACGCACTCTGCCTCCAGGATTGATAAGGCCTGCCATAGGAGTGACTTATAGGTTTATATGTGTGTATGTATGTAGTGATATAGGTAGCCTATATCACAGTAAGGGGTGCATGCACCACCTTACCCAGGCTGCAGTAGCAGACCTGTAGTGTCATTTTGGATGGCCTTCCAGGGGTGGCACAATACATGCTGCAGCCCCTGGTAGGCCTCTGAGGTACCTATGCCCTGGGTACATAGTATACCATATACTAGGGACTTATAAGGGCACTCCAGATTCCAATCAGAGATGTGCCTAAGGCACATGGAAACCATTTTAGAGAGGAAGCTGCTAGGCTGGGGTTCTGATTAGCAGGGCCCCAGCCAGACTAAAGTCGAAAAACAGTGAAGCATCAGCAAAAAGTGGGGGTACCCATGTGAAGCAGATCCTACTCTCCTACACAACCCCCCCAAACGTAGGGACATTAAACTAACCTTGCCCAGTTAAGTCTTCATGTTCTAAGTGGAAGTACCTAGAGAGTCCATCTGCATTGGCATGGTTACTCCCAGGTCTATGTTCCACTGTGAAGTCCATCCCCTGTAGGGAAATGGACCACCTAAGCAGTTTGGGGTTCTCACCCTTCATTTGTTTTAGCCATAAGAGGGGCTTATGGTCTGTTTGAACAAGGAAGTGAGTACCAAACAAGTATGGCCTCAACTTCTTCAGAGCCCAGACCACAGCAAAGGCCTCCTCTCAATGGCTGACCAACGTTTCTCTCTAGGGGTCAGCCTTCTGCTAATAAAAGCTACTGGCTGATCCTGACCTTCATCATTCAATTGTGACAGTACAGCCCCTACCCCCAATTCAGATGCATCTGTTTGGACAATGAACTTCTTGGAGTAATCAGGACTCTGTAGAATGGGAGCAGTGCACATGGCCTGCTTTAGGTCATCAAATGCCTTTTGACAGCTAACTGTCCACTGAACCTTTTGGGCATTTTCTTGGAAGTTAAGTCATTCAGGGGTGTCACTATTGATCCATACCCCTTGACAAATCTCCTATAGTACCCAGTCAGGCCTAAAAAGGCTCTCACCTGAGTCTGGGTAGTTGGAGCAGTCCAGTCCATGATGGTCTGGATCTTGCTCTGCAGTGGTTGAACCTGGCCTCCACCCACAAGGTGGCCCAGGTACACAACCTGACTCTGCCCTATCTGGCACTTGGTGGCCTTGATAGTCAGGCCTGCTTTCTGCAGGGCCTGCAAAACATTTCTGAGGTGGACCAGGTGATCCTCCCAGGTGGAGCTAAAGACAGCAATATCATCTAGATATGCTGCACTATAGGCTTCCAGACCTGTAAGGACTGTATTCACCAACCTCTGAAAAGTGGCAGGTGCATTCTTCAGACCAAAGGGCATCACCACAAATTGATAATGCCCACTAGGGGTTGAGAATGCTGTCTTTGGCTTTGCATCATCAGCTAGTCTGATCTGCCAGTAGCCAGCTGTCAGGTCAAATGTGCTTAGATACTTGGCTGAGGCCAAAGTGTCTATTAGCTCATCTGCCCTAGGTATTGGATGGGCATCAGTCCTAGTGACTGCATTGAGACCCCTGTAGTCCACACAAAACCTCATCTCTCTTTTCCCACCATTGGTGTGAGGTTTTGGCACAAGGACCACTGGACTAGCCCAAGGGCTATCTGAGGGTTCAATAACTCCCAAATCCAACATCTTCTGGACTTCTGTCCTGATACAGTCCCTGACATGGTCAGGTTGCCTATAAATCTTATTTTTAATAGGCAGACTGTCCCCAGTGTCCACTTCATGAGTGCACCAGGTAGTCTGACTGGGTGTCAGTGAGAATATGTGCCTGAACTGATTGAGCACCTGTCTGCAATCAGTTTGCTGCTGGGCAGTGAGGCTGCCTGCCAAGGCTACACCATCCACTGACCCATCATCAGGGTTCTGTGAGAGCAGGTCAGGGAGTGGGTCACTCTCTTCCTCCTGTCCCTCATCAGTAGCCATGAGCAAGCCCATGTCTGCCCTGTCCACATATGGTTTTAACCTGTTGACATGGAGAACCCTGTGGGGACTCCTGGGTGTTCCTAGGTCGACTAAATAGGTAACCTCACCCTTCTGTTCAACAATGGTATGGGGTCCACTCCATTTGTCTTGGAGAGCTGCTGGGGCCACTGGCTCCAGCACTCCACACCTTCTGTCCTGGCTGGTAAACAGTCAGTACAGCCTTTGGTCATGCCAGGCTTTTTGAAGTTCCTGGCTAGCCTCAAGGTTTTTAGTTGCCTTTTTCATGTACTCAGCCATCCTGGAGCGGAGACCAAGTACATAGTCCACTATGTCTTGCTTTGGGGGCTTGAGAGGTAACTCCCATCCTTCCTTCACCAAGCACAATGGACCCCTGACAGGGTGACCAAACAAAAGTTCAAAAGGGCTGTAGCCAACCCCTTTGAGGCACCTCCCTGTATGCAAATAAAAGGCAGGGCAAGAGTATGTCCCATCTTCGCCTAAGCTTTTCTGGGAGCCCTTTAATCATGCCCTTCAAGGTTTTGTTGAATCTCTCAACTAAACCATTGCATTGTGGGTGATAGGGTGTGGTGAACTTGTAAGTCACTCCACACTCCTTCCACATTGCTTTCAAGTATCCAGACATAAAGTTAGCACCCCTGTCTGATACAACCTCCTTAGGGAAGCCCACTCTTGAGAAAATTCCCAGGAGGGCTCTTGCCACCACAGGTGCTGTAGTGGTCCTAAGGGGAATAGCCTCTGGGTACCTGGTGGCATGATCCACTACCACCAGGATAAACCTGTGCCCAGATGCTGTTTGGGGATCCATGGGACCAACAATGTCAATCCCCACCCTTTCAAAGGGAACCCCCACCACAGGTAGTGGTATCAGGGGGCCTTTGTAGTGCCACCTGCCTTGCCACTGGCCTGGCAGGTTACACAGGAGCGACAAAACTCCTTGGTGTCTTCAGACATGTGGGGCCAGTGAAAGTGAGGGACAATTCTGTCCCAAGTCTTGTTCTGGCCCAGGTGACCTGCTAAGGGAATGTCATGGGCTAGGGTCAATAGGAAGCCCCTGAACTTCAGAGGTATAACCAACCTCCTGGTGGCACCAGGCTTGGGGTCTCTACACTCTGAGTACAAGAGTCCATCATCCCAATACACTGTATGGGGACCACTAGCTTTCCCAGCAGCCTCAGCAGCAGCTTGCTGTCTGAGGGGTTCAAGAGAGGGGCAGCTCAGCTGCTCCTGGCTCAGATCTGCCCTGGAAGGGCCCCCTGTCCCCAAGAACTCAACCTGGTCAGGTTCAAGCTCCTCTGGGACAGTTCCTTCCTCAGGACTGAGATCATCCCCTCAAGAGACTGATCTTCCTTCTGAGCCAAGGGGGAAGGCACTGCCTTTACCCTACTACTCCTCTTCTTGGAGGGCACTTGGTCCATTATTCCAGAATCCAAGGCCTGTTCAGTGTTAGACATTTTGGCTTGTGACCTGGTCACAGCAAACACATCTGCAGGGATGCCCAGCATTTCTGCATGGGTCCTGAGCTCCACTTTTGCCCAAGCTGAAGTTTCTAAATCATTGCCAAGCAAGCATTCAACGGGTAGGTCTGCACTTACCACAACCTTCTTAAGGCCAGTTACCCCTCCCCAGGAGAAGTTAACAACTGCCAGAGTATGGTCTGTTCTGACGTTGCTAGCATTGGTCACTTGGTACATTTCACCAAGTATAATCTGCCCAGGATTCACAAGGTCTTGTGTCATCATGGTGACACTTGCCCCTGTGTCCCTAAATGCCAAAGCCTCTTTTCCATTGATTAAGGGCTGTTGCCTGTACTTGCCCAGATTACTGGGACTCACAGAGGAGGTCACATCCATGCCTCCATCACAGACTAGGACAGCCTGAGTGAGTTCTCTGACTAGGTCAGAGCTCATCTCCTTACCCAGGGTCAACCCTACTAAACCCTTGGCTTGTGTAGTCCCACCACCAATTGTAACTGCACTAGGGGGAGCAGGTGCCTTAGGGGCATTGGTGGGGGCTGGAGTAGAGTCTTTGGACTTGGTGCAATCACTGGTCCAGTGGGTCTTTTGCTTACAGACCTTGCACCATGGTTTCTTTTGGCCTCTTCCCTTGTTAGACTGTGAATCCCCACCTGAAGAAGATTTTTGGGGGCCTTGTGAAGACTTCTGGTCTTTACCCTTCTCCCCACCCTTATCAGAGTTTTTAGAATCTTGCTTCTTAGGGTCACCACCTTGGTTCTGTACCTTCTGCCTCACCCTGGTTCTGACCCATTTGTCTGCCTTCTTTCCCTATTCTTGGGGAGAGGTCAGATCAGAGTCCACCAGGTGCTGATGCAACAGCTGATTTTGACAATTATTAAGGATCTGCTCCCTCATGATAAGATTGTACAATCCTGTGAAGTCACATACCTTACTGCCCAATAACCAACCTTCCAGAGCCTTGGCAGAACAATCAACAAAGTCCACCCAGTCTTGAGCCTGTGCCTTTGGGTATCTCTGAACTTTAACCTGTATTGTTCAGTGGTTAGGCCAAACCCATCAATCAGCGCACTCTTTAAGACTGTGTATTTATCAGCATCCTCCTCTTTAACAGTGAGGAGCTTATCTCTACCTTTGTCTGCAAAGGAGAGCCACAAGATTGCTGCCCACTGCTCCTGAGGGACCCTCTGTACTTTACAGGCCCTCTCCAGTGCAGTTATCCATTTGTGGATGTCATCCCCACTCTGGTAGGGAGGGACAATCTTGCTCAGGTTTCTATGGTCATAAGACCTTTCCCTATCTCTGGGGAAATTGCTGCCACCATGGGACTCTAGTCCCATCTTTTTCTCTCTTTGTAGAGATCTAGGGACTCCCTGTCTATAGCCAACTGCTGTTTTCTGAGTTCAAGCTGGGCTTGCTCATACTCAATCAGTCTCTTTCTCCTGTCATGAGAGGATTCTCTCCTATGAGAGGAGACAGAGGTCCCTATTGAGGTGTCAGAGTGGTTAGACTCCTGAGAAGGAGATCTAGACCTTCTGGGCACACTCACAATTCTTCCTGAGGGGACAAAGGGGAGGTCATTCTGATCCTCCTCCTCCACAGGAGGAATTGGGTTCTCCAGGTCAAGGTCATTTTCACCTTCCTGGCCAGTTTCAGAGGGGGGGCCTGGGTTTCTTCACCCCTGACCCCTTCCTCATCTTCTGCCCCACCCTCTCTGCCTACCCCTTCAGACCCTAGGGGCCTGCTGAGCTCATCAGCTAGTAGCACCTCTCTGAGGTGTTGGGTGCTGGCACTTTTGCCTGCCTTCAGCTTCCTAGTATTGCATAATGCTCTCAATTCCAAGAATGGGAGTTTATCATACTTGGAGGGAAGAAGCCCACTGGCTTCTGGCAAGGACTCACTGGGTCCTGGCTTTGAAGACATTACTAGTGAGGTGTGGTGTATGCACTACCTACTCTAGTGTGGCCTACTAAACTCTCTTGAGTTGTAGAAAGGGTGTGCTATCCCTTAACACACAACTCTAAGTTCAGTAGAACTTACTGTATACTAAGCTTGATTTATATGTACCTACGGTACCCTTAGTGGTTTTCAGTTGATCAATTCAATTGAGATTATCTGGTAAAACAATAGCAAGCTGGAATCCCACACGCTGCACACCAATGTGAGAAGTTGGTCTGGTATATGCTGTCCACTAATTATAGTGGGCACCTTGCACCAGTCCAAACAACCCCTTATTGGAGATAGGTTAAAGACAACCTTTATTGAAAGCTATCCTAGTGGTAGCTATGGAGAGCAGCCTTCAGGCTAAGTCTTGAAGGAATGTAAAGCAGCTTGTTTTACCAGTCTATAATCTCTTGAGTGACCAAATGAAAGAGGACCACACCAGGTATATATTCAAAATATATGTATTTATTACTAAACACACCCCTCTAGTCTCTTTATGAGGCTAGAGTTCGAAGTACATAAGTTATAAGTTAGTTATTTACAGTAATAGCACAAATACACGTTTGAGCCCTAGGGGCGTACCAAACCATATACCAATAAAGTGGTATAAGAACCACGACTGAGCTAGACACCGGGCCTAGAGCCTGTAGAAGTGCTTGGACCACAAGGAATCACCCAAGGTAGTGACACAGGGGACCCACGGGGGACGCGTGCAGTGTGAGAACACAGCCGCGAATCGCCATTGACTTCTATGGGAAAGTCGCGGTTGGAAGTTTAACCCGTTGCGTGCTTCTGTCGGCCAACGGCCGTCACGAGCACTACCTCTGTAGTGCTGCGCACGTCCGTTGGCCGACGCGGCCCCGCCCACTCCGCTAAACAGCTGCACCGCGGCGGAATTGCCGCCGCGGTTAAGCGGTTAAAGAAAAGGGACACTTAGAGGAGGACTTGAATCAAACCCTTTTAGAACTAGGCTGTTCTAGTGTCAATACCCACGGGAGCACCGGAGTACTCGAGTTACCTAGCCCAGGGGAGCCGGGTGCATAGGTGTCTTTCGGGGTCGGGTTTCGTCGTCGTTTTCAATGGCGATCTGCTGCAAAGTGCTGCTGGCGGCCAAGTCGAAAGTGTTCGGGTGGATCCAAAGGTGGATCGAAGATCTGAAGAACCTGAAAGCAGAGGGGACAGAGTCTGGGTCACTAGCCAGTGACCAGGAAGGCGATGAGCAGATGCCCACCGATGTCGAGTGCTTCAGGTAGGTTGACGGTTGTCTTGACTCTTCAGCCACGAGGTCCAGGAGGCGTCGACGACGACCAGGAGCTGGATTCGAGCTGTCCCACGATGTCTGTCGATTGCAGGGGTGTCGGCGACCGGATTGGACCCAACAAGCCTTGGCAACGGCAAGTCTCGTGGAAATGGAAGAAGGACGATGGTGCAGACCAGCAAGGTCTGTGGGACTCACCCAGCGAGGGTAAGTCAGGGCATGCCTGGAGCAACCAGGGAGCCTAAGCAGAAGAAGATTGGCCTTCGGGAGGGCCTACTAGCCAACGGACTAACGACCGTGAAGGAGCCTCGAGTGGACGCACTTAGAGCTGGCTCACGGGACACTCGTGGAGTGGAGGCCAGTGATCTTCGGTGCAGTCGGTGCTGGAGGCTGGGGCTACTCGGAGCCCAAAGCACAACTTCGTGGGAGACCCAGAAGAGGATGCACTTGCAAATGCGATCGCGATCGGTGTCCAGGGGTCACGGTTCCACGTTACCCACGACAGCTACGGGCCTCAGCTTTGCTGGGGACTCAGGGCAGCCTCCGGGAAGTCTGGAAATCCACCTCTGGTGATGCAAAGACTTCGGCGTCCGGCGGGAGCTTCAGCGATGCAGACCGGACAATTGCTTCTTTGGTGCCTGCCAAGCAGGGAGTCACTCCTTGACCCCAAGAGAGATTCTTCAGTCCTCTAATCTTGAAGTAGAGCATCGAAGGTCCAGGATTCTGTGTCAGAGTTTCGTCCAGGTAAATCTAAAGTCCTAAGGACTGGGGTCCCATACTTATACCAAGTTAGGGGGTTGGACATACTCTGGGGACCCACCTATGGGAGGGTCAGGGCAGAGGGGTGGTTACACCCCTTTCCCTTTGTCCAGTTTCTCGCCAGAGCAGGGGCTGGAAGCCCTGAGCCGGTTTGAACTGGGGTATGCACAGGGACACCAAATGTGCCCCCAGTGCAGGACTTCAAAGCACCAGAGAGTGCTCCCGCCCAGCCCCAATACACACTATCCTGTCTGGGGAGGTGGTTACACCTCCCTGGGACAGGAAACCTATTGTCCAGGCCTCCCCTGCCGGAGTTTCGGTCAGCAGCAGGAGGCCAGACTCGTGTCTGTGGCAGCGGCATCCATTTTGTGATGCCAGGGCTTGAAAGAAGTTACCGGGCAGGCCGGTGTGTACATGTCTCTCCCTCTAGAAGGGTGGAATGCTACCCCCGCCTCCAGAACTGGCGGGGGGTAGTATTCCAAGATGTTTGACACCAAACACGACATGTTTCCGTGCAGCCATCCCAAAGTTAGCATTTACCGCGAGGTTATAATGCGCTTAAGAGTATATGGTCAGGCTGCACTACAAACAGCATCAGAGAAGGGTCTCCGAATGCTGCAGAGGGGCCCAGCTCATGCAGGGACACCCTCTCACATAGGAACCACGCACTCTGCCTCCAGGATTGATAAGGCCTGCCATAGGAGTGACTTATAGGTTTATATGTGTGTATGTATGTAGTGATATAGGTAGCCTATATCACAGTAAGGGGTGCATGCACCACCTTACCCAGGCTGCAGTAGCAGACCTGTGGTGTCATTTTGGATGGCCTTCCAGGGTGGCACAATACATGCTGCAGCCCCTGGTAGGCCTCTGAGGTACCTATGCCCTGGGTACATAGTATACCATATACTAGGGACTTATAAGGGCACTCCAGATTCCAATCAGAGATGTGCCTAAGGCACATGGAAACCATTTTAGAGAGGAAGCAGCTAGGCTGGGATTCTGATTAGCAGGGCCCCAGCCAGACTAAAGTCGAAAAACAGTGAAGCATCAGCAAAAAGTGGGGGTACCCATGTGAAGCAGATCCTACTCTCCTACACACATCTACTGAAGTGACTAATAAAAGTTTCATATTCATCGACTGTCGTCCTCCACTACGTGTTGGAGCATTCATTTTCGGCATTTTAAGGCACATTGTAAGCATGCTCGTCGGTACCTGCATTATCAACATCACAAAGCAGTAATTTAACTCTTTCTATATTGATGCTTGAAATTTATTCCAATTTGGAACTTCATAACTGTGTTCTCTCAGAATGAGAGTAAATTGTGCTTTTGTTTTGTGTTGCAATTTTTTATTAGATTCAAGTAAGTTATACAGCCTAGAGGTATTCCCTCCACTCTTTACAGGCAAGAACCATATTCAATATTTAACATGAAGGAGTGGCATTCAATATTAACAAATAAAGAAAGAGAGTAAGGCCAAAGGAGAGGGGGGGTGGGGTGGGGCGAGGAAGCTCCTATCATGACCGGGAGGGCACGAGTTCTAAGGGGGAGAAGCACGGGCTGTGCACCCTCTGCTGCGCTCTCCTCTGTGCCTTGCCCTAGGTGGCCTCGATGACAGTGGGTTTAGGACTGCATGGTCCAGCGACCCCTTGTCTCCTGGTAGATGATGCATCGCCAGTCTCTCGTTGTCTATGTCCCCAGGTCGGATCACCCCTACCCTGCACCTCCCTGGGGCCCCCTGAGTGATCACCATCCGCAGGTTCAAGGAGTAGGAGGGAGGGAGGGGATCTCCCCCGAGAGGGTAATGCCAAATACAGCAGCGACAGGGGGGGGCAAGAGTGGTGGTGAGAGGCTTGTGGCCGCCTGTAGTCGCGGGGGTGTGAGGGTGGGGAGACTGAATGAGTAGTGGGGCATGCAGATGGGGATGGTGTCAATGCTAGGGATCGTCTGTTTATACTCCTGTAGATGCGGTGTCCATTGAAAGTGGTGGGAGTGTACGGGGTTGAAATTGTGCTTTACCATATTATCCGAATTCTGCTAAGATTCATCCATGAACTGTTCTTGGTTTCGGGACCCACTGAAATCCTCTGATATGGGCACCATCTCATAAATTTACAAATGTCTTTAAATCTGGGCACACTGGAGAACTCTTCAATCATCTACATCAGTTAAAAACAGAATGCTCTTGCTCCTTATCAGTATGTCATCAACACACAGCAATAACTTTGTTATCAATGGCCATTTGTAATCACTTAGCCCATCGATAATATTTTACATGAACTCCTTAGCTGCTAAGCCGTTTCCCCTTAGAATGCTAAGTCCTTCCTTTTTAGGTCAAGCCTAGGCAGCGCGCATGCACTGATTTAAGACATGCTGTATTCAGTACATGGGCTTTAAGCCAGCCCATCGCTTGTCATTGGTTGTTCCGGATGCCTTTCTAAATTCCTAACTTTTGAGTGGTAAATCGTACCCATTTGTCCCTCCTTTTGGTCTGTGGTTCCCCCCCCCCCCCCATAGTGACTGGCCCTGTTACAGATCTCATTTCACTTCTGTCCATTTCAGTTCGTTTTGCACACTATTTTTTCCGATTGCCTGCCTTGTGTTCTGGAAATGTTGCAAACGCAAGCAGCTGACCAGTGTTACTGCTTTCTACTCCCACCCACCGTTTCTCCGTGTGCTCCCCCCTTTGCACCACCCTCTACTCCGTCCTTGTTTAATTTGGTGGTTGGGCTTCTTTTAGTAGGATATGCAGCAGTGTTTTTGAGTGCACATTAAATCTTGTTGGTTGAGTGTTTTGCTTTTTAATCAGGGACCAAGCGGCTCGGCAACAATTGCACCTTGGGCATATTCTTCTGGAAGGTTAGCTGCTTTCTGGCAGTGCATGCTTTTACTTCCAACCATGTGGATTGACCTGGAGCAGCTTATAAATCACTGAACATACCCACACCAACACAAGACTAACAACCCGTGCATGAGACGCCAAATACTACTGCGCACAGCCCGGCTGAGGCTCATGGGCTCCTGCCGCCCATCCAACTCCCGCCAGACAGCTCCCCGCAGCTCGGTAAGTGGCACAGGGGGACTGACAGGCATGGTTCTGGGCCATTCTGAGGGCTAACTTCCAGCCTGCACCACTGCAAGACTAACAACCTGCGTATTAGCAGCCCAACACCGCTGAACCCAGCCCCGGCCGAGTCTCATGGGCTCCCACCAATCCTCTACCTCCAACCAAACAGCTCCCCGCAGCTCAGTAGGCAGCACAGGGGACTGTACAGAGGGGTGCCAGGCCATTCTGAGGGCTAGCTTAGAGCAACACCGGACTCTTAGCCCGACCAAGTCTTCCGGTCCACCCCTTCTAATTTCCACTAAAACACCTTTTACGGTTCCCTGCTGTTTATATCTCCTAACACCCTTCACCCCACCCCACCCCAGTTCCTTCTCACCCACCACTCCTTTACTCCCCTGCTTCCCCTTTCTCCTTCCTCTGTACTGTTTCCATTATCACCCCCACTGCGTCACACCCACTACACTCCTTGCTCATCTGCCCCCTACCGTCCTCTCCTCCTGTCCCTCAAGGCCCACTAGCCCCCATCCCCTCTTCTGTCTCTCCCACTTCACGCTCCTCACTTCCCTATATCCTATTTAACCCTAACCCCTCTTGGATTCCCCCCAGGTCCGGACTTCTGGAGTGCCCGTTGGTCTTTCCTACACACTTAATGGGTGGAGTTTTTATACCTCCAATCCAATACATTCCTGTTTAGTGGCTTAATCGTCTTAATCCTTTTACAGGGGAGTGGAACATTTACACAGGGTGTAAAACTGCCGCGTTCTCAAATCATATCAATGATGGAAGGATGATGAAACACTAACATGCTGGTCAAGAGTATGTCCTCAATACCTCCTACGCACACGAAAAAAAGCAAACTACACCAGACGTTTTAAGAAATATATGGAAACAACAACGAGGGCTGGCATTAATAACCATGCCAGCTTTAAAATGTGCACCCGTTGTAACTAATGCAAATACATAGAAAAGTTGCAAAACATAGCGGATCAGAAAATAAAGATGCATTTAATTAACAGTATCCTGCTTTCATTGGGTGCCTGTCATCCAAGTTCAAGGCGCTACTAGTGCATCCAAACAAATTGAAAGGGTATTGTAGTCTGTTTTGTTATTTGTCGTACTTTTGGTCATATGGCCCAACATTAGGGAAAATCTCGAATGGCATCTTATTAGGGTATTACATTGAATTTTCAATTTGACTTCACTAATCCAGCTCCTTTAAATGCACTCAATAGCAGCAAGTTTGTAACAACTGTTTCACAGTATATCATAGATAATTTACCACAAATTTTGATGTCTTTCATAATTAATATAATGTAATGGATAATGTGTTGCATGGCTAAAAGCTAATAAAGTCCCAAAGACGAGACCTATTGGCTATGCCAATGCTTGTTTGTTATTGGGGGTACTCTGGGATTATGCCTTCATAACCTTTTTCCATATAAGGTATCTGCATCAAATTTGCATCCTTTTTCCAACATCCTGGGGGTTCTAAAGGTACAAAAGTGTATAGTGTTGAAATAATGACAACATTAAAATGAGTAGGAAAAACAGCAATTTGTCACAACATTTTCTTTAGTAACTTCTTGTCGCCATGGCCGATTTACAAAAGCAATATACAATTACGTCTGACAGACCCTTCTGGTTGTGGTGATATATAGGGTTTGTAGGCTTCCCATGTGATACCCAGAGCCAATAACTGTGCTGCACCATACAATAATTGTTTTGTGTACAGCTATATAGCAATTCATATGGCAAAATATAAAATAATAACAAAATGGGTATGAAGGAATCCTATGTATTTCTAAAATGTACATTGGGTACTGAGTTTAGGAACAGTGGCTATTTGTACACCTCTGAACGTGGGGTTACCCTTTCTATCATGTGGGGCATTTCGCTAAATGTCTTCTTTCTTGCACACCAGCATTCATTTAGAAGCCGCAAATAAAGAAAAATCCAATTGGTCATGACAAATGTTAAACTATTCTGTGTTCTCATCACCCAATAAAAATTTGACCCCAATTGTGTGGCTGGGCAAAATGCCCCAAATTGCTACCAGGATACATGATATTTAACCCAGCAGAATACACACTTTTTTACAATGTTGGTAGCTGCGTACTTTGGGCCCTAGCTCACCCGCCACCCAGGGAAACCTACCAAACCCAGACATTACTGAAATCTAGGCATCCAAGGGAGTACAAAGTGGTGTGGCTTGTTTGGATCCCATGAGATTTTGTTACCCTGAAGCCAGTGGCGGCTCGCCGAGGGAGTGGTGCGGGGCGGTAGGGCAGGGGAGGGGCAGGGTGGGGGGTAGTGAACTCGGACATACGACGGACAAAACTCAGAGGAGTTCTGTCCCTTGTAAGTCCGAGTCCACTACTCCCACCCTGCCCCTCCCCCACCCCACCGCCCCACACCACTCCTCGGCGAGCCGCCACTGCCTGAAGCACTTGCAGACCTCAAACTTGATTAAAAAAACATAGATTTGCCTCACATTTCTGTGAGAGAATGTTCTGCAGTATGTGGGGACCCACAAATTTCCTCCCACACAGCATTTATTCCCACATGCCTCCTGATAGAAACGGTACCTCACTTGTGTGGGTGGGCCTGGCACACTCAACAGATATGGGCCCCAAAGACTGCATGGCCAGATTAAATGTTTCGAGTGACAACCACCCATTGTTTTGCATTTTGGGTAGCTGTGGATTTTGGGCCCTAGCAGAACCTACCAAACCCAAACATTTCTGAAATGTAGACGCCCATAGAAGCCCAGGATGGCATGAGGTGCATGGCTCCTGCCAGGTTTTCTTACCCAAAAGCCCTTGCAAACCTCAAATGTTGGCTAAAAATGCACATTTTCCTCACATTTCTGTGAGGGAATGTTCTGGAATCTGTGGGGTGTCACAAATTTCATATCACCCAGAGGTTCTCTGCATCTCCCGATATAAATGGTAACTTACTTTTGTGGAAGGGCATAGCTCCTGTGACAGGAAAAGGCCCAAAAAGGCAAGCATGGACAGATCACATTTTTCCACTCATTTTAGCAATTTGAGTAGTTGTGGATTTTAGGCCCTAGCTCTGTCATTTCCTAAGGAAACCTACAAAACCTGCATATTTCTGAAACGTAGACACCTAGAGGAGTCTCGTGTGGTGTGGAGTGTGTGGATCCCACAATGTTCCTTACCTCCAATGCCCTGCAAACTTCAAACCTTGCCTAAAATCATGGATTTTCCACACATTTGTCTGAGGGAAAACTTGTGGGATCTGTGAGGAACTATACATTTCCTACCTCACTGTATTCCTCCATGTCTACCAATAAAAATGGTACCTGACTTGTGTGTGTTGGCCCAGCTCCCGCGACAGGAGAGGTCCCAAAACATAATGTGGAGACATCAACTTTTCATACCAAAAAATGACCTGTTTTGGCAACGTGGGTAGTAGTGGTATTTGAGCCCAGGCTCGGCTGCCACTCAGGTAAATTGACCAAACCCAGACATTTATCAAAATTAGACACTTGGGGGAATATTTACAAGCCCCTATCGCCACCACAATGTCACTTTTCCCGACGTTGTGGTGGCGATAGGGGGCTTCACCTTATTTACAAGGCAGCGTTAAGCCACTTAGTGTGGCTTAACGCTGCCTTGTTGCTTAACGCTGCCTTGTAAATAAGGCACACTTTCACGCTATGCTTAGCATGAAAGGGTAGGGCAATGGGTGTTGCGGTGGGTGTTCCACCGCAATACCCATTGATTTTGACGCTGCTCCATGTTTACAAGTGTGGCGTAAATATGGGGCAGCACCAAAATTAAGACCAGGAAAAACCTGGTCTTACCCTGGCGCAATGAGGAGAAAGATTTAATTTCTCCTCGTTTTTGATGTTTCCATGGATGCTGCGATGTGCAGCACACATGGAAACAGCAAAACGTCATTGATTGTTTATGTGCAGGAAGGGACACCTTCCTGCACATTAACAATCTTGCCCTGCAACGCAGACACCCTTGCACTATGGTACAAAGGTGCCTGCATTTGTGCTAGGCAGCTAAATTTAGCACCAGCGCAGGGGGAAACGCAGGGCTTCACCATATTGTTGTTAATATGGTGCAGCCCTGCATTTCAGAAGTGGCGGAGCACGGCGTTAAGCCAAGGAGGCTAATGCCATGCACCGTCACTTCTATTTTAAATATGCCCCTTAGGGTAGTCCCGGGTGGTGTGGTTTTTGTGCGCCACATGATATTTTCTTACCCACACTGCCCTACAAACCTCTAACTTTGCCTAAACTCACATATTTACTTTTCATTTCTGTGAAGTAAATTTCTGGAATCCACAGAGACCCACAAAATTCCTACCACCCATCATTCCCCTACTTTTCTTGATAAACACGCTATCCCACTTGTGTGACTGGGGCTAATGTCCACAACAGGAACTGATCAAACCAGGGTCAATGGGAGTTCCCTTGCAAAGAAAATATATAAAACAGAAAATATATAGCAATACAGACCATAGTGGCAGTTGCCTTTCACTCTCATGCTTGCACACAATGCTTGTGCTGTGCCTGGTATAGTTGAAATATGTGGGCACACATAGCCCAGTATTAGAAGGCACTCGGGCAGTTGATATAACTTCCTTTCATACTTCTCTTTGGACACAGATTCTACATCACCAACAAGGAAAGTCCTTTTTGCGTTTCAGAGGTATGCATTCAGGAAAGTGGCATTCTTACAATCTAGCCACATCATCAACCACTCCAAAAAACTTGTAAAAAGTACTGCATCAACAAGGCTTCTTATTATAAACTGCTGAAATAGTACAAAAGTCATCTTGGAATCTGAAGAACAATCTTTGAAAACAACATAAGCACTGAAAGATGCCAAATGAAACAAATGAACAGCCACCTTCTTGTACCTATTTATGACTTTCAGCCAGCATTGTGAGACTCCAACCTTTGATCTACTCTCTCTACACCACCCATGTACTTGCTGTTGTCTAGAATGCACACTGGGTTGTGCACTTCTGCTACCTGACCTCAATCAGTCACAGGTGAAGTGCTTTCATCATGAAAAGCTGTAAGCATGTGGACATCTGTTCGGTCTAAAAATGTCAAACAAGTAGTTAATTGTTACTGTCCCCTTTGACGTTTCTTACATGCAAGCTCTTTAGGGTAACCTTTATTGTTAGAGTGGATTGTGCCACCGTGCCCATTTTGAACAATTCTTTAAATAAATACACTTCTGTTTAGAAATACTCAATGTATAAATGGTGACCTTTGTCAAAATGTGTTCTGGCAAGTCCTGCACACTTTTTTCACTGACTTCAAAAGTGGAAGGGCAATCAAGGGGGTCACTTGAAAAATCCCAACCAGTGTACACCATGAAATTATACGCATACCCAGTGGCAAATACACCTTAATACAATAATGTTCTCTTTTTCTGGGTATCTCCTGTCTGAAAACCAAATGGCCCTTGAAAAGGACCAGAGACTCACCCACAGATATATCTTGACCAGGAACACAGATCTCTTAGACATTAAATGGTCAAGGACAAGCTGAACCTTGAAGAGATGTTCACAATCAGGCTGAGCTTGTGGCAACGCTATATCATTATCTATTAAACGCATCATCTGCTGCAGAAGCCAATACCTATCTCTACTCATGATCACTGGAAAAATAGCAGTTGTCATGAAGGGACTAGCAATATAAAAGCAATGATGACTTCCTTAACATTCCCATCAAAAAAGTTAAACCGCAGAACTGCTTCATCTCATGGAGATTTGTAGGAGTCCATGGGGTAACTGTGTGACACTGTCCCTCAAAAACTATCATCCAAAAACACACCATCAATAAAGAACTAGAGGAAATTGATAGGCAAAAAGTTCCCTGTATTAACTCTACATGCAACACCACTAAATGCAGGCAAACAGGCTGCACCATGTTAGGGGCAACCCAGGGCTCAGCACTTCCAATAGGAAGCCTTCCAACCACTGGCAGCAACCCAGCTTATTCATGCTGCACTACAGGCACATCAATGTTCTCCCCTAAATGAGGCATTTCATCAATGCTGATTCATCATCAGATTATTCCTCTTGAACATACATTTCACTGCCAGAATCTTGCACTTGATCCTCTGTCTCAGATGCAGGCACAGTCTCAAAGCCTTGTTCAGGGGCAGATAAAAAAAAACAACAACCTGTGTGATCAGCATGAAAACAGCCAAATGCCTACTAATAAAAGTGTCATAAAAAAAGACAACTATAAACAACACTACAACAAATTAGAACTAAACAAACTGGGGCTGTATCAGACAGTAAATAAAACTATTGAAATATAATGATGATATATATGATGTGGAAAGAAACTATCAATACAAACTGCACAATGACTTTTCTACTACAAAAAGAATCCTAGATGCCTCTCACTTTCCACAGACATCTATACAGAGCATCAACTGTACCTAGTCTGCATACAAACAGCAAGTATCATTGTTATACCTTTATAAAGGAAAAACAAAAAAATATATATTCTGTACCAACCTAAATTAGAATTTGAATGACAATAAAACATGAGATAAATATGCTAAAATTATTACAACTGTGAAAAAAAACATTTAAGTAGGGCAATGATACACATTTGAAGTAAACCTTACAAAAAATCTTTCCTTACCAAACACATGCAGCTACACAAACAGCATCAACCAATGCCGAACCTGCAAGCAGGATTTACCACCAAGAAAATCAAAAGCTTTGCACTACAATATAAAGGAATAAAAAACTTTAAGGTCACAAATGCACATGATAAGAAATGAAGCAGTGAACATTATAAAACACAATGAAGTCTGTTCCGGGTGAGGGGGGGGCAGATGAAATTGTGAAAGGCTGATCTGCCCCAATGGGGGTACAAAGTAAAGGCCACAAATTAGTACCCCCGGAGAGGAGCAACCCTTACACCAGGGGCAGCTCTCCCAACATATAGAAACTTAATCACTGGTGCCTAGTGGGTTTCCTCCCTCCCAGGTGCATTTTGCAGTAAGAAATGTCCGAACTGTCCCCTGGGGGCATGGAAAACAGAGAAAGTATATGCAACAGCTGCTCTGCCACCAGGGGTCAGAAAACAGAGAAACATGCCCAAGTTGTGGGAGTGACCCTTGCTCAAGGGGCAGCTCCTCTACATACATAAAATAATTAATTCCCTGGTGTCTAGAGGGTTTCCCCCCTTCTGTACCAGGACGAGACAGATAGGTCTAAAAAACAGGCAATCTGTCCCCGGGTGTAGGTGAAATCAGATAAAGTATATGCCACAATTGAGAGAGCGACCCTTACCCAAGGGCCGCTCCCATACATACATAAAATAAATGTCTAGTGGGATACAGCCCCCCTCTTCCCCCCCCGAGAAGATATCATGGCTGACCTGCTCCAGGGGGACGTAAAACAAAGAACACATATGCCTTAATTGGGGGCTGCTTCCGGGCATACAAAAAAAACAAAATTCCCTCATGTCTAGTGAGTTTCGTCCCCCCTGGGGCAGATCCGCATAAACAGTGGACAATCTGCCCCTGGACAGGTGGAAAACAGCAAAAACATATACCCAATAGGGGGAGAGACTCTTATCCTTGCCTCTGCTATGTATTTCATAAGTACTCACATTTGTTAATAGTAATGAATGACTTGCCAGCACAAAGTAAAGCCTGTGAAATGAGTCCTCTGTACACAATTGCAATGTATATTCCCTGCTGGTGGGGTGCAACAAAATCCATCTTTCAGCCAGCCCTAAGTCCTTTATTATTCTCTGCAGCACCTCCTTTTCTTTTTTCCATCTTATGTTTGGTCCTCTAAACCTGCCCATTAGCTTACCCAATACTGTGTCCAATTTCCTACTAGCGACAGAGGCATGTCTCCCAGTTCAACTCACTTTTTTAACTGTGTATAAAAATCAGCCTTTTCTAGAGTTAGTGCATATACCAAATTCCCCTCCATCTCCTTATCTTGCAATTGGGATGTTGCTATTGCAGTTGTTCTTGTGCAACCTTTCTGTACTTTCACATTAACTTTTTGTTGTTTACTTTGACCACTCCGTTGGACAGTGTAGGCATGTGCTCACTCGGTCTCATTTTAAAGTGTCTGAACCTGCAACTTTCGCATGTGCCTCTTGTAGAATTCCTATTTCACATTGACATGGCAACTCTGCTACCTTTTAGCAGTATGGATATACACTAGGTCTAGGAGTAATGTAATTGTTTCAGAGTAATTTGGTAAGTCTGTATTACTGTTTGACATGCCAATAGTTATGCGATTACACCCGCTTGCATAATTAAGAGTAATCTGGGGGGACATTAGCAAAGAAATAATGAATTTAGAGAGTGCAAGAGCACGCATTGCTGTTCATGTTGTTTTGTATTTCGTGCTATTTTCTTAGTGCAAAATTCATCCTTGTATCCATTTTGGATGTGAGGGTGCATTTTGCGCTCAGGAAATAGCACTAAATGCCAGAAGTAATTTGGGGAAACATTACACTGCTCTTCCTGTTCTGTTGCATATAACTCTATTTCCTAACGCAAAATGCATCTTCAAGTCCATTTTGGACGCGAAGGGGTAATTTTGCACTAAATGCCAAATTATTCTTCATACATAATTACACAGAATCTTGCATAATTTTGTGGTAATTGAGCGTAATTACACTATAGTAAATTATGCAAGTTACTCCCACCCCTAGTATACACATGCTCATTATGAGAACACCCCAGGGTAGTATAGAAATGCTACATCTGAATGTTTAGTGGACATTTAATTCTCTGTTTTTCTTTTGATGTTATGAAAAGACCTTTTCATTATGAGATACCACTCTCATGTTTGCCTTGCTATTGCCTATCCAGTCCTCCACTCTTCCTTGAATCAGATTTGCACCCTTATTTTGAAAAGAAACTAAAATTAAAATGTGGTGCTATTGCCAATAAAAACAATGTTCTCTCTCCTGTGCCAATCTTCCTTGCACTTGCTAGTATAGAGTACAGTGTACAGTGCATTATGAAGTGCCTTCACCTCTGTAACAAATATGATTATGATGATGAAGTGGATTTATAAAACAGTTACCCAGAGGGTATCCTGGTTCTGTCCACAATTAGGCCATACAGCAAAAGTGGGGGCCTCAAGGATATAGATTTTTAAAAAGCCAGGTTTTAAGGATTTTTTAAAATAAAGTATGGTTTTGAATGGCTTGTAGGTGCAGGGGAGAGAATTCAAAACTTTGGGAGAAAAAACAGAGAAGGGTTTGTATCCCAGTCTCACAAGATTGAACCTGGTAACAGCTAATAGGTTTTGGGAGGAAGATCACAAAGTTGTGAGAGAACATGATGACAATTGTTTTCCTGAGATACATCGGGCCCAGATTGTTAGTGGCTTTGTGTGTCAGCCAAAAGGTCTTGCAGAACATACTTACGTGCACAAGGCATCAGTGTAATTTTCTTAAGCATAAGCGAGAAGTTACAGAGGTAAACATAGGTATTATCAAAATGAGATGCACCACTGTATTTTGAACCATTTGGAAACACCTAATCAAATATTTCAGTAGGCCAAGATAGAAAGATTGATTAGTGCCAGAACAACAGTCTTCTGAGAGGACATATTTTGTACAGAGTTTGCAGACTAAAGAAGCAAGTGGCAGATATATTATCAATGTGAGCTGCAAAGGAGAGCTGGTTGTCCATCAGAACATCCAAAATCCTGGCCACACTGGCGGGCAAAGGATACAGTTCCAATTCCACAGGCAGTTAGTATGAATACCAATGAGGTGACTGTTTTCCAAGGCATCAAATCTCATGTTCTTCTACCTTCACTTTTAGGCAATTCAGATTCAGCAATTCAGTCAGCCAATTGGTAGTGGCTACCATGCATTGCCTGTAACTGGTTCTGACGACTTCTGTATTTTTCAAAATTTACACCACAATATAGTCCAAATGGGTATATAAATATCAAAGTCTCTGGCACTAAGGGGTGACCCATGTGGGACATGTCAAGAAACAGTCAAGTCAAGTCAAGCAAAGCTTTATTCGATTGTTATTATACCAATCATAAAAGCATATACATAAACACAAATAAAATATCATAATAAACATTCATAGTATAAAAACTATTGACAAATAACACTGTTTACAAAGTAAGAATCAATACAGTTTTAAGACCAATATCGTCAAGGGAGGGCTTGCCCATGCACTTACAGGACCTTAAATGACATGCATTTCCTCTGCTGAATCGACTTTTTTTTAAAACTTTGCTACCCTCCACGCAATGTGTTCATCTACCAGTAGCTGCAGCCAAATGTAAGCTGGGCGGCATTGTCTTATACCTTGACGTTTTAAAAGTGGAAGTATCCACACTTTCCTCAACTCTACATAAAATTTACACAAAAAAACAAATGAATCATGGACTGCACAGAATAATTATCACAGGGGCAGAATATCAAACTTCGGGACCAATCATTCATGTTTGGTATTGTCAATAATCTATGAACATTACCCAGTCTGAATCTTGTGAGGAGCATCCTATCAAAAGCTTCTGGTACAAAGGATAGATAAGGCTCCAACCCCATGCAGGTAAGCGTTAACTGATGTTGCATAACGCTAGGTTTTACCATTTCCCCTACCACTCTTCGAGAGCCCAATAGTTGGAGGCCCTCCAATTTTAAGGCCTTTCTCGACACTGACATCATGGTAGTGGGGTTAGAAAAATATTCCAAGTGACCTATGTCCTTCATAAACCTGTATATAAACCTAATCCAAGGGATCTTTACGGCCCCTTCCAAACTCAGACTATCTTGTAGGATCTCTCTGTTCAACTTAGTCTGCTCCTTGGTCCATATACTATGCCACAGGAGTACGGTTTCCAATTTGATAAGATCTGATATATAAGCGAGACCCTGCTCCTCATGGCAGACAAAGGAGGACGTACTAGGGGGGGCAGACAGAATATATCGCAAGAAAGAATTCTCCACCAGCTGCAGTGGGAGGGTATTAACTAAACCCCATACTCCAGCCCCATACATTGCGGATGTGACACATTTTGCTTTGTATATCTGCAACAACTCCCCTGGCGGCTTCCTCCCCAGTTTCTTAGCAAAAGAGGCTAGGGCTGAGGTTGTTCTAGTGAAAGCAAGTTTTTTAGTATTTAACATCTGGGACCAGGTATCATTCTGATTAAATAAAATCCCAAGATATGAGAAATTCCTGGTTGTAGCCATCTTGTTTCCATCCAGAAACATTTCCCTGACTCTCTGGAACCCGTTACCACATCTCATGACAAACATTTTAGAGACGTTAACACTTAAACCTAGGTCTTTCATAAAATCATTAAAACTATTCAAAACCCTTTGCAAACCGTTCTGTGTGCGCACCATAAGGACCGCGTCATCCGCTTATAGCAGGGCTGGGATGGGTCGCCCTCCAGCTTGGGGGAAGTCTTGTCCCTGTTTGAGCAGTGCCTCGCCAAGACCATTTATATACAAATTAAAAAGGAAAGGGGCCAGGACACATCCCTGCCTGACCCCTCTCCTAATGGGGAATGATTCAGTACGCTCCCCACACAGGCTGTAACAAACACTAGCAGAGGCTCCACAGTAGAGACGCTGCAAAAAGGCTATAATGTTTGGATCCACCCCCATGACTACAAGGACCTCCCACAGTCTCCCGTGCCTCACAGAATCGAAGGCTGCGGTAAGGTCCACAAACACCAGGTACAAGGAACTTTTTTTTGCTCTGATGTATTTACCCATCAGAATAGATAAATTTAGACTTTGTTTGACGGTACCTAGCCCTTCACGAAATCCATACTGTAGATCAGACAGTACCTGGTTGTCTTCCCCCCAGTCCTGCAGACATTCTAGAACAGCACGTCCCGCCACCTTTACCATTGAGTCAAGCAGGGAAATTGGCCTATAGCAGCCCGGATCATGTCGGTCCCCCTTCTTGAAGATTGAATGATGATTGATTCCACCCAGGTCTTAGGTAGTGATGTTCTGACACTGGCGTTTATAACTTGGGTAATTACAGGACCCCAAAGAGAGATGTTGGATTTAAATAGATCAACTGGCACTCCATCTGGTCCAGGGGCCTTTCCACCTAGACTACATAAAAGTGCTCTATTAACTTCGTCCAGCGTAACTTGAAACTCTGCATTATCGAACTGAGCTGTAAGGGTGGAGGACATTTGTAGATCAAAATTACCTTGCCCATTATACATCTTGGAGTAGTGATTAACCCTATGCATTCTCTGATATTGCCATCTCAATTGAGGGACCAGTGCCGTCTGATAAAATGGGGGCCCTTACTGCTTTCCAGAAAGCGGCACTGTCTTTCTGCTGGGCCACTGTGTGGAGGGTTTCCCATGCTTCCTGTTTCAACAGGCGTTTCCTGTCCGCTATAGCCCGCTTGTACTCCGCTCTCGCCTGTCTGACCCTATTGGGGGAATTGGGTTGCCTGTGTATCTCATGTTTCAAAATCGTGAGGGCTTGTGTACATTTTGTATCAAACCACCCGTAATCCTTGTGTTTGCTACGGTGCTTTACATGGAGTAAACTCCTCACCTCATTTGATATATCTAAAAAAGAATGTACAATACTATCACTGGAGGACGACTCACCCAAACATATATCAAAGGCCAGTTTGCGATTCGTGATTAATTTCGTGAGCATTACGTCAGGGTCCACTTTAGACCATCGTAAAGAGTAGCCATTTGTTCTGCTCAATTCTAGGTTACCTATTACTGGATGTTTTAGTCTAGCCTTCCTAGTTCTTGGGGGAGGCAGTTTCACCTCTAAGCAGAGCGGAAAGTGGTCACTCATTGGATTGTCCCCGACCTTGAAAGAAGACACCCTGGGTGCAAATGAACATGACACCAGGATGAAGTCAATAGTTGACGCTAGTCCACTTCCATTAAAAGTATGTGGCATGGATACATGGGTAAAAAATCATTCACAAAACCCAAGTCATTAGCAAGTAACAACTCGTTAAACAAATCACCCGTCGGGCTATGACCAAAATGGGTGATGCGTTCCCCTTCCACCTCCTCAAATCCACATCTTCTTGTATCAGCAAGGTTAAACATCATGCAGTTAAAATCCCCTATCAAGATTATCATACAATCCTTTGTATCCCTCTTACAGCTGTCGGTCAAAGCCCCAATTAAATTCCTAACCACGGTACCCAGTTCCCCAGATGGAACATTATTATAAAAGTTGACCAAAATCATACATTGTGTTGCACTCGTAAAGACTTCCAGTATGTGGTAGTAACAATCCTCCACACTTAGGGCTATTCTTACAATCGCCAATCTATTAGAAATATAAGTGCAAATACCACCCTTAGGTCTCCCTCCCAAACCCTTTACCGCATTGGTGTTAAACGTTTTAAAACCATTAATGTGAGTTGGATCTAAACACCATGTTTCCTGCAATACCAATATATCATTATTTGCTATCACCTCACCCCAAGCGGGATCTTGGATTTTAGATCGCAGCCCCGCGATATTTCATGAAGAGATCCTCCATATAGGGGCTGCGAGGGTAGGCGGTGGACTTGATGGAGACAATGCTGATGGAGTGGTCTGATCAACACAACTTAACACCTGTGGGCTAATGCGAAACGCACCTTGTTCTGGCCTCTGTAACAGATGCGCTAAGTCACCGTCTCTCCCTGTGGGGTCAGGTTTCATCTGCGTATGGGGAACCGTCTTCCCTGGAGTGAAGCAATCCAAACCCATCACCTGTTTCGAGGACCCCTCTTCACAACCCACTGCTAGTCTACCACCCAGGTCCAGCTGCTGAGGGGAAGGGGTCAGTCAGTCTATGTCTTCCAGGTTATTAAGGGCCTCATAACGGTTGTTAATTGGGACAGCATAGCTGTGCCGTAAAGGCCCCGAGCAGAAACCCTCCTCCAGGGGATACTGGGATGTTATAGGGGGTTGGTAGAAAAAACCTAAGGGGACAACATTAATCCCATTACTCCTGGCCAGCCAGTTTCCTGTCCTTTCTATAATTGTTCTGACCAGGGCCGGGGATCTAATGGACAGTACTATACAGTCTCAAGGCAAGGTTTTATTAGATGGTCCGACCCACCCAATCCGCCGTGCCATCTTAAATTCGGTAAAGAGATTTGTGTTCAAACCTGTTTTTCCCCTCAAAAAATGCAGGGCTTTATTTCGGAGAGTCGACCAATGCTCAACCTCTCCTGTTGGCAATGGGGGGACATTTACCAGTACTACAGTAAAAGGAGTTGCTTCCGGCGGGAGATGCAATACTCCTAAGCCCTGGGTACTGCCCCTAACGGGCTTACGGGAGCCCGACCTGCTTTGATTATGACCCCCTATGCCCCCATTCCTCTGATCTTCTGTACAGCTCATAGGGCGCTCACTACCTCCAGTTACCCGGTTAGGAACAGATCTAGAATTGTCGTGCCTAGGGTGAGGCACCTCTGTCATGTTGCCAATCCTGGAGCTGCTTCATCACCCCGGGGAATAGATTGTGCTGGTTCACCTTGTGATACTTGGGGCATCGACTCTAATTGGGACGATGGGACGCTAAACGGGGCAATAAACCTGGGGATGTTTTGTCCCAGAATCACCTATATTGTTAATTGGAGGGGCGCTAGAGCTGCTTACTGAACCTTCCGTCCTCTCTGCTGGTAGGCGGTTCATATATCTTTCCATATTAGTTAATCTCCCCTCTATATTTGTTAGCATGGTGCATAAAGGTTTAAAAAGGGTTGCAAATGTTTCCTCCATCTTCTTCAAAAACAACCCTTGATCAAAGTCTGTGGGACCATTAATTACTACTCTAGGGTTGGAGGAAAGAGTATATTCTTGATTTAAATTGCTCACGCTAGTCGTATTTTCTCGACCATGTGTTTTTTTGCCTGTTGGGCCCCTGCCCCTTTCTTCTTTTCGCGGGAGGGGCAATAGACCTCGTTTGATTATTTTTCACTTTTTGAGCCCTAGTAATGACATTAGGTCTATTTAGGCCAACATGTGAATCCCGTGCCTCCCGAGGATTAGAGTTTTCTCTGTCTGTTACTAAGGAATGGGGCAGAGTGAGTACCTCTGGGTCAGAAACTTGTGCTACGTTAGTTTCCTGTACAAGCGGTAGCAAATGAGACGGGGCTACTAATGGCTCAAGTGAAAGCCTGGGTTCTGTTAGAGCAATTTCATGCATTAGAGCGGATTCAGCCCTCAACAAAAAAGCATCTAGAGTACCCGCAACCCCCTGCCCTGTTAGCGACTTACGTTTACTCATCGCGGGTCCCCTCAAAATAACAAAGGATAGGGTACACACCAAACACAATACCTCACTGATAAAGCAAATTACTGCAATTATCCAGCAGGCTCTAAGAAACCAAGACAAAAATGTCAATAACTTGGTCCGGGCCGGGCTCTATCGGTCTCTGACGGGCTCAGACGGGCCCGCCCTTGGCCCGGTCTTCGCCCGCGTGCGTCCCGCGCCGAGGGATCGATGCAGTGCTTTATAGCGCGATGGCCACGCCTCCCCCCATGGCAGCTGATGATGATTGGAATAGTGTGGTGCACCCTGGGACTCCGAGTCCCACCAGGGTGTAACTGTGGCGTGGGCACAAACAGGAATTGTAGCAAGACCGGTAATGCAGAGGTCGGCCGCCCACAGCCCAGGCAAGAGGAGTTCCAGCAGGAAAAACAGCAGGAAAAGTAGCTCGGATACTAAAAAGAATGCACCAGCGCGTCAAAAGGAAGGACTGAAAGGGAGGACTAGAAAAAGGTCTGAGACTGTCTGAGAGGAAAGAGTTGAATCAGTTCAGTGTTTGGCTACAGTTACTAAAGTTTACAAGCCTTTTTAGAAGTACTGAATGAAATACTGTTTTGAACACTCCAGAGAAGTCTAAGGCTGCAGAACATCACTGGTCCAGGTACCCTATGAGCTCATCCACTAAAGCCAATAGTGCTGACTCTGAAGCATGAAAACATGAAATCCGGTAAGGAACTGTTTTTCAAATATTTTGAAAGTTGAACATTAACATCCCTTTGAATATTGGCTGATAGAGGAAGCAATGATATGGGCCTATCGTTAGAGGACAACAAACGATTGAAAGAGGTTTGCTCATGGCCCTTTTCCAGCTATTCGGTACCTTTCGACAGTTGAGTAAAAGATTACAAAGACCAGTAAGGAAAGGGCAATCATAATAATGGTTAGCTGCATTATATAAGGGGACAGGGATCAGTGGGAGCACATGACATAGATCCCTTTAGATGTTCTATAATGTGAACCTCTTTCCGGTTGACAAGTTCCCTAAGGATTGTTCCTTTACGAGAGAAAAGGTCTTGGTTAGACCCATATGAACAATTCCTCAAGTTGGCAAAGGTCACACCTAAGTATATTTTTTCAATTTTCTCCTTAAAGAAGAGAGAAAGATTGTTAAAAAATAAAGATCTTTGTGAGGGAGAAGTGGAACTTTTTTCTGCTTCTGGCTAAATGAGGTTGTTCAAAATCGAGAAAAGGAAATAAGCAGGATTTTTAGATTTAAAAAAAATGTTGGCATAATGTTCAGCTCAGATGCATTTTCTATGTTTAAATTACTTGTCAATATGGGATCCTATTTTGTAATTCAATTGGCTGATCTCTATTTCTATTTTTCTTTTTCAGGTCCTTTTCTATTCGTATACAGGTTCAGTGATCTAAGGTGCTGAAGGAATAGATCTCTTAAGCTTAAGGAAAAGGCTAGCAATGATCACCTCTAAGGTGGCAGTTAGCCAATTATCGAACTCGGTTGCTATAACAGTTATGCCCTCAGAACCATGTGGAGCTACAGAATCTAAAGCATTACCTACATTTTCTTAATTTGTTCTCCTCAATGAAAGAGATCTATCAATCTCAGGCAGGACTTTATTTTGAACCGATAGTGTGGTAGGGTTTTCAAAGTGTATCAGAATAGCTAAATGATCTGGCCAGATCACTGCTAAAATTATCATTTAACTATTTTCAATCCTGTCATTGTCTTCTCTCACATCTAACCTCCCCTCTTCCTCTCCCTGTTATAGATTCTCTTAGCTTTCTGTGCCTCTCATTTAGGTGCCTAGCTACCCCTTCCTATGATCTTTCTTGATTTCATGCTAACCTCCAACTCCTGTCATGTTGCTGCCTTTCTTACACTACACACAGTCTCACCTCATTTTCTATGCCTCATACATAGAAACACATATACCCTCTCTTGGGACTCCATCATGGTCAACCCTTCCAGGTTAGCTCTCCTCTCACTGTCATATAGTTTGTATTCAATTCTAGCACCCCAATGCACCTCCTACTGACCTGTTCATAGCTTACTCTACCCCTTGTAAAAACAATCCCCTCTCCCTCCCTTAAGCTCCTTTTGGGCATTGCCATTTGGAAGCACCCGTTTCCTTTCACACATCGTCATAGTTTACTTCACCCTTTGGTATCACTCCCGTATTTACATATTCTTTATTTTCTTGCACATGCCAACGAACACAACATTTGACCTCTAATGGACTTCTCTCAATCCCCCCTTTCTTTGTGCCATCTATCATCACTGTTGATGTTTCACCAGGCTCCTTCACAGCTAAATGTTGTTGGTGCAATCCTTCCTCGTTATGCCAGACTTCAACCCTTTGCCATCATTAGTCATATCCTGCATCCCATGATTCTTTCTTTATGGTCCGTCTTAGTTTCCCACCTTGTTGTTACTGTGTCATTGCCTCCACTGCAGGAGCGCCTCATTGCACCACATCACCATACTTCATGCACATGGATCCTTCTCCTCTCGGCCGGTGGGGAAAAATGTACACCTTTAATACAGCAGAGCTCCTACTCCATGACCTGTTTGCCTAAGGACTAATTCTGACCTCTCATCTAAGCTCTTGGTTTGACTGCTCCTGATCTCACCTTGGTTTGCACAGTCCCTAATGTATGTGACCACACACAGGTGGTTCCTTTCGTCTGGTGGATTCTGGCAGTTTTTCTTCAATAGTCACCTGTGTGTAGAGCGCACAACTACCTGGGGGTATCTAGGCACTAGCCCCAAAAGAGGGAGAACTACCCAATGCAGAATGAGCAGAGGCAATGTTATGTCCCGTATAGAGGCCCTAATGTAGACCCGTTCATACATGCCCTAAAATGGACGTATTCGTATTTGCCCTAATACGGTCATATTCGTACTTGCCCTATTATGCTCAAAGCCGCATATGCCCGATTACGGTCATAACTGTACATGTCCTATTATAGTCATGATTCCTTACATAGGCATGATCTTTCACCTACATTGGTCCTCGCTAGTACACAACGAGCTCTGAGGGCTGAACGTTATCTAGTCTGTGGTTTTGAATACAGCAGGGTTTTTCCCAACACAGGCCCACACTGTACTCATCAATTATGCATGGCTCTCTAGGAATACACCACCTGTATAATATGTATGTACAAAGTTTACCCCTGACGTCTTCCTCACGTCTAACAAGGGCCAATACAAACCATACGAAGCAACTAGAGTCTTCAGGGTATAAATACACCACATCTTACCCCGGTAAGACAGAGGGAACCGAGACTTCCATGCTGACACACTGACCAGAGACGCTGAGGCTCCTGCATGCAGTCGCTCCAGCTGACAGCGGTCTAACACAGCCCTTGCGGGGTGTCCAACTCGAGACCAGGACGGGGTCCCACACTCTCTCTATGCAGGTATGGGGGTTCGACTAAATCCTAGAAGGATTCTTGGTTCTTAGGCTTTTAGACCTACACATATGCTAGGTACACTCAGGTACATCTAGTTAGGCATCGTAGGAGTACGCGCACTTTTCATAATGCTTTTATATTCATGTATGTATTCATGATTATTGCAATATGGTAGAACTGTTCTATCCCTTTGCTTTTATCGTACTGCTGATTATATATCTCTGCTATTGTCTGCTGATTACCGCAGCACATATATTTTACACTAGAATAACAACTGTTCAATAAATACTTATTGAAACGCCCGACTGTTTATTCTGTGTAACTCTCTGAGACAAACCGAATAAGTAAGCACGAGTGACTGAGCGAAAGGTAGTGCATTGTTTCCACGATTCTGAGGAATTTGGGTTGTCATGATCTAAGGTTGCCAGAAACTAATCTCTCCCCGATAAGAGGAGATTCTAGTGGCACTGTGAGCTAGCTAATGCAAATCAGGCTAACATACGCGGTGGGGGTGCACAGAGCCAGTCTACCACCAATCCCACAGTTTATGTTATCCAAATGTGCAGGTCCTGCATGGGTACTATAGGAACAACACAACAGCAAAGAGTGATTTCTTAATGATTAAAAAGCCAGGTTTTTAAAGATTTTCTAAATGCGAGCAGGTCAGATTTTTCTTTAAGCTCATGGGGCAGGTAGTTCCATTACCCGGCGGTGCAGATCACAAAACGTCTGCCACCCCATTTTGATCTTTTGAATTTAGGAATCACCAAATTTCCTCTGGAGGATGACCGAAGAGGTCTAGCAAAACGTCTGCCACCCCACTTCGATCTTTTGAATTTAGGAACCACCAAGTTTCCGCTGGAGGATGACCAAAGAGGCTCCCTAAATACAACCTTTTATACAATCAATAGGAGCACTGAGCGGGAGGCTACAGCATTAATTGCAGAATTACCCTTTTTCCATAATCATCTGACATAGCTGCTGACACCTCTGCACATTCTCTTTACAGAGCCTTGCCAGTGTGTTACTTTGGACCTTAGTTATATGTTTTTGCAAGCCTTACATTATTTTTGCCATCACCCACCATTTTCCTTCCATCTTGTGTCATCCATTTCCTTGTGTTTAACATGACACTTTTGTGGCACTTGTTGTCTTTCCTTATCATCCCTTGATGACTGCTGCTTTCTCTTGTGTAGCTTACCCTCCCATATCAAAGGAGAGACCAAAGGCTCCATCAGTTCACATTTCACACACATCTGCCATGCTTTAGATGATAGACGTAGGAAGGATCTTGCTCTCTCACTGGAGTAATTTCCTCTGTCAGGGCATATTCAAGTTGTTTTCCTTTCTAGACCATTTTCTCCATCGTTACAACAATCCACTATGCTTCTCTTTTCCAACCTCAAAAACCCTGCAAACCCGACCCATTATGAACACCCACCTGAAGACCCCCAAACCACACAGCCCTCTACACAGCAGTTGGGTTCCTACCTCAACAATTAACCAGACCATAGAGTTAACTATTAACCATCCAAATTCCCTTTCTGATAATTCACTGATCCCTCCATCCAGGAATCAGCATAACTTCTTCAAGATGTCACTCAGCATTAGGATCCCAACACACATGAAGAGAAACTGCTCTTGCTCATCAAAGTGTTAAGATCACTCTCAGTGGCTTACCTACAAGCCAGATTTGATGTGACGTCATTAAATCACTATGTCAAGACACATCAACTCAGCTGCTCTAAAAAGCCTACTGAGGCCCCAACTTACAATGGTAGCCCATATAAATATCACTCCTCATATGGGTAGAACCACTCCCACATTATTCAGTGAAGTGGTCCTTTATCTACTTAGTTCTAACAGATAATATAGATAAAACAGTAGTATGTCTGAATATTATTAATAAAAATATTGTCTGACATAAGTATTACATCCTAAATATTGTTTACAAAAATATTTTCCTATTGAGTGCATATTTTCTGTTAACTCCAAGGTGGCGGCATTTTTATCACCAATAATTAGGGCTTACTTGTCTGATACAATAGTGCTAAAACCTCATATCTAAAATCCTGAACCACACCCACATCTCAGGCCCAAGAAAACCCTGAACAATGCAGAAAGGTGGCTACATGAAAAATCAGAGGAAAGAAACTAACTATAATAGAGATTTTATGCTTACTCCTTTGTATGGAAATCTAACTCAATTACTTATCAGCCTGTCCTGTACTTCCCTCAGCCCCACTTGAACACTCCTCCTCAACTGGAATGAAAAACCTAGAGAAGGAGTGGGCACCATACCCAAAAATTAAAGTTCCTAGTGACACCTTCTAATGCCTATAAATTGCATTAAAACAACAGATACTAATCCCATAAAACTCACCTTATCTACCATCCACCTGACCACAATCCTCAACTACAAACCGCATACTCCTACACAAACAATGTAAAGTCTGCAAAAACCGATCAAAGTGAAATCTATGTTCTATAGAACAGATGTTGCGTAAGCCAAAAACGAATTATTTGTTCAACAGATAACTAATCCCTCAAATCTTTCTGGATGAACACCACAAAAAAAAATACTGAAGAATCTGCATAATTCTTGAAAGAGGATATAGAAAATCAAGACCTCCCTTGCAAAAAAAGTAACCCCCACTAGGGATTACGACCACCAACTTCAAACCAAGAATCAGCAGAAAAATACTCTTCCTTTAATGAGGTTTCCATAAAGGAAATTATCAAAATAAAAAACCCTAAAATCTCCTCTCATTTTGCAGACCCAACCCTAGAATTCCTTCTTAAAAAAATAAGCATCATAGTGGTGCCCTGCTCGACCGACCCGATAAACGCATCCCTGAAGCAATGCATGGTACCAGTGTGCCTGAAGACAGTACATGTGAACCTAGTGCTGATCTGTATGACCTGAAAAACTTTCATCCAGTAACAGTTTCTCCATTTTATCCATTCTTAACTAAACTACCAGAGAGGAGCAGTAATTTACAACTGCACTGCAGCACAGCAGCACAGACACAACAATGATGAAGATAGTCGATGACACACCTCACATCCTAAATTCCTTCCTCCTCATTCCCACAGACCTCTCTGCAGCGCTCAAAATGGTCAATGATGACACCTTTATAAACATTCTAAAAGAATGCAGGGGGTGCAATTCAAAAGTCCTCAGCTGGTTCTCAACCATTGTTGAAGATTGATAGGAACAAATAAAAGTAAGCAATTCCCTCTCTGATTACTCTATTATAAATCAAGTGGTTTCCAAAGAATGCATCCTTTTCACCACACTCTTCAGCATCTACATTGAATCTCTGTGTTCCCTACTCAGTCGCAACAATATCACCTATCACCTATACTCCAGTGACACCCAGTGAAGTTTCTTCCACAGAAGATATTGCACCTCTAAGCACGATTCTAAAAAATATCCAATTGAGGATGATGAATCATCATTTCAACTAAACACCTTCAAAACAAAATGTCTTCTTCTCATACCTCTCACATGGATCCACTGAGGTCCAATCTTGGGCCAACTCACTGAATGCCCTAGACTGCAAAGCCTCACTTATTTACTGAACAAAATTCCTTTATTATTCTGGATGAAAAACTCAACATGAAAGTCCACAATTCCACTCAGGAAAGAAGTGCCCATTATCAGCTCAGACTTCTGAAAGGCGTCAAGCTTTTCGTCCCAAAAGCAGACTTCAAAATGGACTGTATATTTAATTGATTAATATTTAAATGGTTTAATTATTTAATTGCTATTTTATTTATTTACGTTTAATTTGTAAATTATGAGGTATATTTTAAATGTTATTTATACTTTTGTAAGTTATTTATGTTTTACTAGAAGGTTGTTGGGGGTTGTAAAGGAATAGGGTGGGCAGTTATTGAAATTATATTAATTAAAACTGATTGTTGTAAATCTCACCACTCCGAAGGCAAACACTTTCCCTACTGTTTCTTAGACTGGAGTAGGAATTGTAAATCTAACCCCTCCGAAGACCAGAACCCTCTGAGCTCAAGCTGCCCTGTAGGGTCAGAGTCTCCCTTCTCGGAGAAGTTTGTGTATTTTGAAAATGGGAGCATGATCCACTTTCGCCAAGGATTCAACCTTGTATGACATTGGAAATTAAGCAGAAAGCAAGGGAGGTAAGAGGGGTATTGTATCACCTCTTGCCTGCTTGGAAGAAAGGTGCATGAAATATTAAGGAATGCAGCAACAATACGTGCAGCACAATGACAGTATAAGTCTTATCAACATGTGTGCCATCAATATGCAGTGATTGGAGAAATGGTTTATAGTGCAAAGGGAAAGTATTGGACTTTGACAGTGCACACTCACCTATAATGAAATGATTTATAGTGCAAAGAGCAAGTATTGGACTTTGACATTGCACACTTACCTGGAATTAATTTTGCAATATGTTTGATGGTGCATTCTGGGCAATTGAGGCCCTTCGAACTACTGAGTAATGTGAATTTATAGAACAACAGCTGTGGACATTTTCTAATTAAAGTGCTGATCTATGATTGAGGCTAATTGCAGAAACGCATCAGATTTAAAGATTGTTACCGCCTTGTAACACAATAAAGCACTCTCAATTCCAAGCGGTGCTTCAGCATTTCTTTTTGTAATGCCAATATGGCGGGATGCTCCATTATCGCGGTTAGCTGAAGCTGCCCTGCAGGGTCGGAGGCTCCCTTCTCGGAGAAATTTGTGTATTTTGAAAATGGGAGCATGACCCAATTTCGCCGAAGGATTCCACCTTGTATGACATTGGAAATATGGCAGAAAGAAAGGGAGTAAAGAAGGGTATTGTACCACTGATCCAGCGAGTTACTAGCAACGAGCATTCATACACCAGATACTCACTTGGGCCCATACATTCATACTACGCTAGCAATTTCCGCTGGTGGGTCAGTTGTACTCTTTATCAAATCCCTGCTAGCAATTACTTTTCTGATTGAAGAGTAATGACTTACCAATGGACCCTTTGCTAATTGGGAAGTTTAAAATGAGTGACATTCATTTCAATTCATAATCCTGAAATAATCACTGAGTCAGGAAGTTTTAAAATGTTTATCTAAAAGATTTAGCAGAGTAAAGTACAGAACCACATGATACTTAGTCGTATATCAAGGATGAAGCATAGTAAATCAATTATCGATTTATGACGGTCCCTCAGAAAGGAGAAGATAGAGACAGCAGCGCAACTAAAGGTTGCATGTATATTTACCTAAAGTGCGAGAACCAAACCCCATGGCCAAGAGGTTGGAAAGATAGGACCCAGGAAGGATGAAGAGCAAAACCTCCTCCAGGTTCAGAACAGGACAGGTGACCTCTCTATCAACGACGCCTGCGTCGTTCCCCTCTCTGATACTTTGCTTCTCCTCGATTCTCCCGTGTCTTCCTTCTAATGGAATTCGCCGCCCCCTCCTCAGGACCTCTCTGGACAGCGGTTCAGTCTGCAATCAGCTCGTTCGATACGCCTGCTCTTCTGTGTCTGTCAGCGTCTAGTCTCTCTAATTAGCTAATTCTATATCTATTATACCCTACTATGCCCATGTACCTCCCCTTAATGTTGCAGAAATATGGGCCCACTACTTTTGATTGGACGGGGACAGGGGGTTGATCCTCACACCATATCGATTTAGTTCAATTTCTTTAAGCCCATTGTTTTAAAATACCGCCCATCACAGTTAATACATTTGCTTTATTTCCCACCCATCTCACGACAAAGTTTATACATTGTTTATGTACATTGTTTCATTTCAGTAGGGACATCATGGGTACAACAGTGTTGGCCATCAGGTCACGGCCTTGGACGTCGTCCAGGTTGACTTCATCCTTTTCTCTGGGCATCCATGCAGGACGCATGCGCAGAATCATTGTCTCTCGAGTTTCAGTTCACCAACCCCGGGCCCAATTTACGAACTAATAAAAGTCAAAGAAGAAAATATTAAATTCACAAATAAATTGTTTCACTGTATACCCACTCTTTCTATTCTATTCCCATTTACTTGTAAATTCTATCCTGCATTAATAGCGTTAGAATACCACAGTTTAATTGCAACATGTGAGCAAGCTGTAGCACGTGAAAACATAAAGCAACCATTTTAATACACACTGCGCAGAAGCAAGAATTTCCCACCAAGCAAAGAAAGACGTCACACCACGTGATATGGTTGACACATGCGCAATAAAGATTCCCGCGCTTTAGCTGCCATTTTAAAACAGACAAGCGTTATTTATTAGTTATAACACATAGGCAACCTTCCTTTCTACTTATATTCGTGTATGCAATTGTTAGTATGAACAATACAAAGTTTAATAAATTAATACTGTGAGAAGATTGCCTCCGAGCAAGTCTCATTTGTGAGTCCTTGCTCCATCAATCCCCTCTCTGATGGCGTTTCTGAGCCATCAAAAATGTACCCACAATCAGATGCCAACCTTTAGCATAAATGTGTCTTAGTTTCATTCTTACACTTTCTATTTTTCACATCCCCTTTCAGTTTCTTGTATAATTCACTTCTCAAATCTTCTAGTTCAATTTCGTCAACCTTTCGCTTCTTTCCTTTTCCTGTCATATTATACGATTCATTCTTTCTACAACATTTGCACCATATTATTATTGACAGTACTATTATCGCTATCGCTGCTAAGGGTACTAATATTTGACCTATAAATCCTTTCCCTACATTAGCAAACCAGGTACCAATTGACGCAATACTACTTGTCAATCTTTCCCATACACTATCAACTTCCAGTGGTTTTAATTCCTTCTCAAGTTTCTTTATATTCTGTATATATGTTCCAATTTCTGCACTTTTATCAGGTATGTAAGTGCAACAGTGTTTCGTCTTCAATAATTTACAGACTCCGCCCTCTTTTGCCAATATAATATCAAGGGCAAGTCGATTTTGCATAACCATAGACCTAATCGCAACCATCTCTGCATTAATCATTAGAAATCCTCCAGCAGTGTCAGTTGATAACCGATCAACCACTGTAGATAATTTACATATTTTCCTTGAGTTCAGAATTATTCCCACTGAAGGTATCAATGCACCAAATATATCACCTACGATTTCAGAAAAACTAGCTTTTTTACTACGTGTTAATTCACTATTCATTCCATCGCTCCCAGTGTTTCTTTTTACATGGTATATTTTTGGAAATACTATTCCAAAGTAACAACTCCCATACCATTGTGCAGGAAGCCTAAAGTAAGCCTTATTCCCACACACATAATAGATTCCAGGAAAAACTGAATCTGTTCCTCCTTTGAGTCCCCAACCTCCAAGAATTAAAAAATTGTGTTCACACTCACTGGTACCGATGAAAACATTGTTATAATCCGTCTTTAACCTATGTAGACAAATTTTCCCTGTTTTTACAAAATCCAGAGCCATAGCAGCTTGAGCCTTGCCAGGTGTGTAACTCCCTTCTTTCTCAGCCCAAGGTGGCAGATGTGCCTTATGCTCAGAAGCTTTCTTTTGAAAATCTTTTCTTCTATCTTCTACTATATTCAAAAATATCTTTTCTTCTTCATGTAATGAACATGTTAGATTGCTTCTATGTGCATGTGTTATATCTATCGATTTCATTGCTAAGAAAAATTCTCCCATAAATTGTGCATCTTTACTACTAAGCACTGGGTTCATATTCTTTCGAATCGGAACCTCAGAAAATATCACATCTATATTTGAATAGTAATACTGAAGTCTCCCTGTTCAATAAAATAAACTAGCCAATACACTACATGATATGCCATAAGTTAATGGCAAGTGATGATATGTTAACCCTTCTGCTACTGATTCGGGTAACTTCATACAGACATAACAATTACTAACTTCCATGGTATCTACATATTGAAACAATAACTTTGTGAAAACATTCAAACTAGTGTCGTTATCTGTTACTTCATGATGAAATTCTGATTCGTCTTCTGCCTCTAATTTTACTCTATCACCCTTTAAGTTATCTATCCTTCCCTTCGTTTCGTTGTTAATCTTTTTATCCATAATCAGAAGCTAGGGAATTGCTACGATCAGAACTAACCATACTACAAGCACCATTACTAGACTGCATATGCATACTGCACAGCATCTTTTACAACATTTCCATTTTGGTCTCCCAGAAACTCTATCGTCAGACATTTTGACAAGGAAGATTGCTCTTCTTATCTATTTTCAAGTCTTCTTGTGTTATCAAGGTGGTCTTATTTCTTTTTCATAGATCAGTTCCGCACTGGTTCCTTCGTCACCACTTTCACTTGATTCTGAGTTCTCGTAGTCTTCAAGGATGATATAAGTCCAATCAGGACCTTTAAATTTGTTGTTCACAAGTTTCAGTCTTTTGCTTCTTCGTTTTTCAGTTCTACTTTCTTGTCCTGTTTGGCTTGTTACTTCATTTACTTGTTCTGGATCTTCACTTCTAGTTGTTATGTGGTATTTTACTCTTTTTATGACACTAGGCCAATGATCACCTTTTCTTGTTTTCTTTGTTTGCACTGTCTCTTTACTTCTTAATTCTTCAGTAGTTCGTTTATTTTCAGGTTGTGGCACAGTTTTGTTCTCTTCAATTTCAGTTTCTTCTGCTGTTTGTTCTTTTTCAGGTCTTATTAGTTTCTCTTCAGCTGCTCCACTGTGAGTCTCTAGCAACTGATCTTGTTCTTGATTTACGTCTTCATGTTCGAGATTCTCGGGATCTTCTTCTTGAATGTATTTTTCTGGATCTAACTGGTTCTGATCGGGGCTTATTGCACTTTGTACTTCTGCAGCCTGACCGCGTTCTTCTAAACCTGTCTGTCCCTGCTCAAAATTTGTTGATTCATTGTTGATTTGAGCCTGTTTTTCTCTCCCTATCTGATCCTGCTCAGGTTCTCTTATTGTTTCTTCTTCTTCTTCCTGAGCTGCTTCTTCTTCACCTATCTGATCTTCTTCAATTTCTTCTAAATCTGCTCGACTTCTTGTTCTGTTGTAGACTTCAGGTATTTCCACCACCGGTATCCAGTCCTGACTTGTGCTCGGTTGTTCTTCTTCAGCTTCCCTTGAATCTCGGACCTGAGATTCTTCAGCTGGGCAACCTTCAGCTTCCTCAGTTATCGATGCTGACTGAGGATTTTCTTCTTCCGGGTCTGGTACTCTTTTGGTGTGGCTTACATGAATCCAATTAGGAAATCCTGCACATTTCACTGCTGTGTTTGTAACCAGTATGACCTGACAAGGTTTGTCCCACCTGGGTGATAGACACGTTTCTCTGGTGTGATTCTTCATCACCAACCAGTCACCGGGATTCAGATCATACTCTTGTTCAGGCTGCCTGGAAACTGTGTCTTCCCCAACCTGGTGAGAAACAAAACGCACTAGGTCAGCCAATCCTTTGCAATAATCCAGAACCATATCATCAGTTATATTCAGCAGTTTATTTGTAGGAACATGTTCTTGTCTCATTGCTCTTCCCATCATTATTTCGTGTGGACTCAATCCGGTATTTCTATCAGGAATGCTTTTGAGTCCCATTAAGACAAGTGGCAATGCATCCGGCCAATCTAGCGATGTTGATGCACACATCTTTGCCAGTCTGGATTTTATTGTGCCATTCATTTGTTCAACCACTCCAGAAGCCTCTGGACGATATGCACAGTGCAATTTTTGCTCAATTTGGAATGCTTCACAGATTATTCTAATCACATCACTGTTGAAGTGCCTTCCTCTATCTGATTCCAAAGTTACTGGGAAACCAAACCTAGGAATGAGTTCTCGTAGCAACAACTTTGCGACTGTAATACTGTCATTCCTCCTGGTAGGGTAAGCCTCCACCCATTTTGAAAACAGACACACTATGACAAGTACGTATTTCAGTCCCCTACATGGTGGTAATTGAATAAAATCAAGTTGTAATCTCACAAATGGACCCTCTGCCTTGCCTATTTTCCCAAAACCAATTATTGTTTTTCTTCCAGGATTATGCATTTGGCAAGTTAAACATCTCTGACAAAGGCTCTCTACTACAGCCCTAAACCTTGGATTGTACCAATTTTGTCTGAAGAGCCTAATCATTGCATCTCTCCCTACATGTGTGTCTCCATGATACATTCTGGCCATTTGTGAAATCAGACAGTCGGGCATAACTGGTCTGCCATCAGAAAAAATCCATACATCATCGTCTGCCCTTTGAGAACATCCCATTTTAATCCATGCTTTTCTTTCACTCTCATCAGCATCATCTTGTAATCGCTTTACATCATTCCATGTTTCAGGAGGTGCATACAGCATAAGTTGGCAGCTGATTCCCATTCTTTCAACCCTTTTATTAACTGACAACCTGTTTTTATCACAGTGTTGAGCCACCAAATCTGCATATCTGTTACCGACTACCACCCAGTCATCTCCTGACTGGTGTGTGGCACATTTCACCACAGCCAATTCTTTTGGTGATTGTATTGCCTCCAGCAGTTCCTTTACGAACAGTCCATTTTTAATGGGGGATCCTGAAGAAGTCATGAAATCCCTCTACATCCATAGTTGGCCAAAATCATGCACAACCCCGTAACCATATTGGCTATCTGTAAATATAGTTACTTTTTGATTCTTCCCAATTTTGCAGGCTTTTATTAACGAAATCAATTCAGCTACTTGTGCAGATTTTACTCCTGGTAAATAGGATGCTTCGACTATTCCAGTTAATTCACACACTGCATATGCAGCAGTTAGTTTTCCATCTTCGTGCCTTTGGCACGAACCATCAACAAACAGCTCCCTGTCTGGCTTCCTGAGGGGTAGTTCCTGGATGTCAGGACGTGGTTTTGTGCACAATTCTGTGACTTGTAAACAATCATGTTCCTCTTCATCATCTTTAACTGCCTCATGGTATGGGTCTGGTAGTAAGGTAGCAGGATTTACTATTGTGCACCTTACAATGGTCACATTTTCAGCACCCAATATTATTCTTTCATATTTAGTCAGCCGACTAGGAGTAAGATGCTGAGTTTGAGTTCTTGTCAACAGAATCACAACTGAATGTGGGACAAACACTTTGACAGGGTGTCCCATTACAATTGATTCACTTTGTTCAATGCTCAAACATGTAGCCGCTACTGCTTTTAGACAGCCTGGCAATGCGGCTGCCACTGGGTCCAATGTAACAGAGAAATATGCTATAGGATGTCTGTCCAAACCATGTCTCTGAGTTAGGACTGAGAGTGCGCAATTTTCTCTCTCATGACAGAATAATGCGAATTTTCTTTTATAATCAGGCATGCCTAGGGCAGGAGCTGCACACAAAGCATTTCTCAATTTTACAAAAGCTCCTACGCTCTCATCATCCCACTCAACTGGGTACTTTGCTTTCTTTTTCGTCATTTGTATTAATGGCTTTGCTAGCAGAGAAAACCCTAGTATCCATTGTCGACAATAACCCACTATTCCAAGGAACATTCTCACCTCTCGTTGGGAGACAGGCATTTGCATTTTCTTGATTAATTTTACTCTTTCATAGGTTATTCTTCTTTTTCCCCTCTCAATTTGGTGTCCTAGATACTTAACTGCTGTTGTACAAAACTGCAATTTTTCAGGTGAGACTTTATGCCCTTCTTCAGCTAAATGATTTAATAGTGCAATGGAGTCAACAACACAGTCCTCTCTGGTGTTAGATGCCACCAGTAAGTTGTCTATATACTGCACTAAGACTGAACTTCCTGGCATCACTAGTTTCTCTAAGCACTTTTTCAATATCTGATTGAAGATGGAAGGACTTTCCGTATACCCCTGAGGAACAAGATTCCAGACATAGACTTTGTTCTCAAATTTAAATGAAAAAAGATACTGACTATCTGGGTGTAATGGTATTGAAAAGAATGCTTGGCATAAATCAATCACAGTAAACCATCCTGCACTCCAAGGAATCTGGTATAGAATTACTGCAGGATTTGGCACTATAGGGCAACAGGGTTCTACAATCTTATTTTTCGCAGGTCTTGAACAATCCTATACTTCCCACTAGGTTTCTTCAAACCCATTATTGGTGAGTTACAAGGGCTTCTCATTACTTCTTTTAGTATGTCTTGTTTTACCATTCGGTTGATTTCTTCAATGACTCCTGCTTTTACTTCTGCACTCATTTTAAACTGTCTGGTATTTGGGAAAATTGCACCATCCTTTACAGTAATTTTAACTGGGTCTATTTTGGCCATAAGTCCTACTTCCTTTCCCGTGAAATCCCATACCATGGAATTCACTGTAGTTTTTAGCTCTTCTGGTAACTCGTCTTTTGTTATCAAAGAAAACATCTCATCTACTTCTGTACCTTGCTTTGCAATCATAAATTTATATACATGGTCTTCATCTGGGGTCTGAACTGCCACACCATCCGGCGTGCAGAAAATTGTGCAGTTCATTTTACACAACAAATCTCGGCCCAATAGATTGACTGGACTAGAATCACGCACTACAAATTGATGCATTTCTCTAAAATTTCCAATTTTAACTTCCATTGGTTCGGTAAGAGGTGTTCTAATCTTTTGATTAACTACACCCACCACTTGGATAGCTTCTCCAGAGAGAGGAAGGTCTGGGATGTCTGCTGTTCTCACAGTAGACCTGGTAGCACCAGTGTCCAAAAGGAAGGTAATATCATTACCCTTCACATTCCCTTCAACATATGGACCTGACTGATCTACCGGTAAGGACGCGCCAAGTACGCACTCCTTCTCCCCCTCTCTTAGGCACCGTCATTGACTGTATGGACAGAAGTCGTCCTGTAAAAGAAATTGTGAGGTTACATAATCATTCTTACCACTTCCTCCTTGATATCCGACGTCTGTACCGTGCTTTGCTCTGCTTACATTACCCTGTATAGGTGCAGGTGGCAACTGACTTTGAGGATTTACACCCTGCTGTGAGTCATTCTGCGTCTGTGGATTTAAATTTTGATTTGGGCCATTATTATTTCGAATCTTTTTACATTCATCCTTCCAATGCCCCAATTTTCCGCATCCATGACAAGGAAATTTCTTTTTAGGCTCTTCTCTGCTCATTCGTCCTCTCATTTTTCCACCATTCCCAGTGTCACCATTCGTTCCAGAATCTTTCCCCTGATTATCACTTGGATTATCCAAATTAATTCCCTGTCTCTCGGCCATTTTTACCTGAGCCCACATCACTTTCTCTTGCAATTTCTTGTGCCTATCCTCAATGTCATCTCCACAATATTTCGCATATTTCAAAATCTCGTCAATCGGTTTCCTTGCCAGCACAACATGTGCTGCTTAATCATCTGACAAATTTCCGGTTTTAATCCATAAACAAATCGGTAAACAAACTGACTCATGTTTTTATCTCCAATATCCTCAAATCCACTATAATGCTTGAATACCTGCAATAAACATTCGTAGTAGGCATGTACCGATTCACTGGCTTCTTGAGTAGTTCTGTCTATTTTCACCCAATCTGTTTCTTTTGGTGGTATTTTCCCTTTCAGATAAGTTATTACCTGCTGATACCTTTTCATGACATCACTTGACGGGGCACCTGTCTTTGGATCTCTAGGATACTCTTCACTTGGCCAATCGACTGTGATTTTACAATCTGTCCATAAATCGGCAGGTACCACTATGTCAAACAGACCATCCAAGTCCTTCAACAATACCTTTGACACTTTCACAAACCTCTCAACCTGCTTGTACCATTCAATTGGTTTTTCTCTCAATTTTGGGAAATCATTTGTAAATGACAAAATATCCTGTCTGCTCCATGGGACATGTACATATCCCCCTCCTGGAACTTCTCGCATCAGGTACATTTGATCTGCTTTCCCTGTTTCCTTCATTAAATATTCAGAAGCTGTTCTACTGTATCGTGCCGCTTCCTTTTTCTTTGTCCATCTAGCTTTCCATTTATCTAGGTCTCCCCATTTCTACAAGACTGTCATTAATTCCTTTATTTGTAATTTTCTTCCAGAGGCATTCATGTTTTCTAAATCTTTGTCTGAAAAATCTGCTCTATAGGGTTTCTGTAACACTTTTGACTTCCTTATTTCAATTCCCATTTGCAGAGCTAAATCTGATAATTTCTCATGGAATATCTTTACATTTCTTGTGATACTTCTGCACACGAACAATAGTTCTTCCTCATCGTAAGTATTTAGGCGATCTACCCCTACATTTCCTGCTATCATTTCTTCTAATTCGACCTTTAATTTATAAATGTCCATGATCTTTGGGGGTGAACTCTGTCTGTCTGATCCTTGTGCCCACCTTTCTAAGACTTCTGGTATAACTACTGTGGCACTTTTGGTTCCCGATGAGGTTACTATGTTTACATCTTTTGAGCAACCAGGTGTAGCTCTTCTGGGGGTACTATTTGCAGATTCTCGAATGGGCAAGTCCATTAATGAAATCATAGATTCACAATCACTAAAGTGATCATCAACTATTACTACTGCTTCAGGTTTAGGAACATTCACAGGTGTAACTAGAGGTTTGGGATAATTTACTTTGTCACCATATAAGGGAACCACTGGACCAATTGTTACAGGTATGGTCAAGGAATCAGGATGTACATTTAACTGTGTTATTTACTGTATTAATTCTGCTCTGTTTTTATCTATTGCTTCCTTTTCTTTATCGTGAAGTACCCTATTAACTGGGGAATCATGCAATACTTGTGGTACCAATGGCATCCTTAACAGTGGTGCACTTGGGGTGCATCCACTTGTCCCTTCCTGATATGGTGGCGGGTTCTTTAATATCTCTTCCATAAATTCATCTTCGGAATCTCCAAATCTAGTCAAGTGTTTTGTCTTTTCTGTGCATTTGCTCCCTAACGATTCTTCTGCCAATAATATCTGATACAGACCCTCTGTAAGCATTGCTCTTCTCCACTGTTTCATCTGACCGTCCCTTGACTCATTTTGGTACCTAGGGAAAAATCCCCGATAACCCCTATTACTTCTGGATCGGTCACGTTCAAATGCCTCAGTTTCCCACTCCTCCAAGGCTTCGTATTGGGTAAGTCTAGGTCTGGGTTCTAAATCATTCATCCTCAATTTCAAATTTTGAAGAATTCTCCCATTGAAAGTACCATTCTCGGGAAATGCTAATATTCCATCATTTTTGGTATATTCTATCCAATTTTCTAACCATACGCAAGTATGATAACCTCTCTCCATCATCATAAATGAAGCGGGCGTTTTCGCTGGTGGAATGATAATTCCTTCCCTAGTTTTGATTGGTTTATCCTTTTTAAAATAATTCTTGATCTTTTGTAGAAATGACATTTTTCTCTTCTCTCCATACATTTTGGCAAAATCTCGATGTATAAAATTATATTCTGCAAAGCCTAGGAATCTCCTATCCGGACGACTTCCTATTAAAGTTGGATCACGTTTTAACATACAATCTCCACTATCCACTAGGATTTCGACTTCTATGGTAACAACCAATCAGATTTCAGCTAACTTTTTGTCTCTGAACCAATCCTAGCGCGGCCTTTCTTGTGACGTTTGTCTGCCAACCCCTCCTTTACAATCTGCGCTTCTCTGTCCCTCTCTGTTTCGACCAATCCCAGCGCAGCACCTCTGACGTCAGTACTACTCCTGACCCCTCCTTTACAAGAGTCGTTCCACGCCCGCTGTTTCAATCAATCCCAGCGCAGCGTTTTGTAACGTCAGCTTCCTCTCCGGCAGCTGACCCTCCCTTTACAAAATCGTACGCAAAACTTTATTTTCTCTATTCTTCTTATTAAAATTCAGTAACAACATAAAACATTCGCTATCGTGCCAGTTTCTCTAAATTGAGAAAATAGTTTCGTTCACTCTTAGTAAATCCTTTCCGTTTACTAAACATACACTACGAGTAAAAACCCTTCCGTTTACTCTTCACGCAAGCTTCAGAAGTACCTGTTACTTCTTCAATGTTACCCTTTCTAGGTGATATAACATTAAATTTTTACCAGCATATTCCTTTTGCTATTACTCACACGCATAGAGTCCCTAAGAAGTACTGATAGCCCTGCCTAACTTTTCAGTACTATTTCTGCCTGACAGATAACCTCACTGCAGTATGGCTTCCATTTACCATCCGCTATTCAACTTTTCCCGGGGCATTCTGGACAACATAAAACAAACTTTTAAACAATAACGGTTGTTAGTTCATAGAAGTACAATTCTCATTACCCAATTAACAAAGTATAACCAAAACCATCCTCTGCTAGCCAGAAAACTGATCCAGCGGGTTACTAGCAACGAGCATTCATACACCAGATACTCACTTGGGCCCATACATTCATACTACACTAGCAATTTCCGCTGGTGGGTCAGTTGTACTCTTTATCAAATCCCTGCTACCAATTACTTTTCTGATTGAAGAGTAATGACTTACCAATGGATCCTTTGCTAATTGGGAAGTTTAAAATGAGTGACATTCATTTCAATTCATAATCCTGAAATAATCACTGAGTCAGGAAGTTTTAAAATGTTTATCTAAAAGATTTAGCAGAGTAAAGCACAGAACCACATGATACATAGTTGTATATCAAGGATGAAGCATAGTAAATCAATTATCGATTTATGACGGTCCCTCAGAAAGGAGAAGATAGAGACAGCAGCGCAACTAAAGGTTGCATGTATATTTACCTAAAGTGCGAGAACCAAACCCTTGGCCAAGAGGTTGGAAAGATAGGACCCAGGAAGGATGAAGAGCAAAACCTCCTCCAGGTTCAGGACAGGACAGGTGACCTCTCTATCAACGACGCCTGTGTCGTTCCCCTCTCTGATACTTCGCTTCTCCTCGATTCTCCCGTGTCTTCCTTCTAATGGAATTCGCCGCCCCCTCCTCAGGACCTCTCTGGACAGCGGTTCAGTCTGCAATCAGCTCGTTCGATACGCCTGCTCTTCTGTGTCTGTCAGCGTCTAGTCTCTCTAATTAGCTAATTCTATATCTATTATACCCTACTATGCCCATGTACCTCCCCTTAATGTTGCAGAAATATGGGCCCACTACTTCTGATTGGACGGGGACAGGAAGTTGATCCTCACACCATATCGATTTAGTTCAATTTCTTTAAGCCCATTGTTTTAAAATACCGCCCATCACAGTTAATACATTTGCTTTATTTCCCACCCATCTCACGACAAAGTTTATACATTGTTTATGTACATTGTTTCGTTTCAGTAGGGACATCATGGGTACAACAGTGTTGGCCATCAGGTCACGGCCTTGGACGTCATCCAGGTTGACTTCATCCTTTTCTCTGGGCAGCCATGCAGGACGCATGCGCAGAATCATTGTCTCTCGAGTTTCAGTTCACCAACCCCGGGCCCAATTTACGAACTAATAAAAGTCAAAGAAGAAAATATTAAAATCACAAATAAATTGTTTCACTGTATACCCACTCTTTCTATTCTATTCCCATTTACTTGTAAATTCTATCCTGCATTAATAGCGTTAGAATACCACAGTTTAATTGCAACATGTGAGCAAGCTGTAGCACGTGAAAACATAAAGCAACCATTTTAATACACACTGCGCAGAAGCAAGAATTTCCTACCAAGCAAAGAAAGACGTCACACCACGTGATATGGTTGACACATGCGCAATAAAGATTCCCGCGCTTTAGCGGCCATTTTAAAACAGACAAGCGTTATTTATTAGTTATAACACATAGGCAAGCTTCCTTTCTACTTATATTCGTGTATGCAATTGTTAGTATGAACAATACAAAGTTTAATAAATTAATACTGTGAGAAGATTGCCTCCGAGCAAGTCTCATTTGTGAGTCCTTGCTCCATCACCACCTCTTGCTTACTTGGAAGAAAGGTGCATGAAATATTAAGGAATGCAGCAACAATACGTGCGGCACAATGACAGTATAAGTCTTATCAACATGTGTGCCATCTATATGCAGTGATTGGAGAAATGGTATATAGTGCAAAGAGAGAGTATTGGACTTTGACAGTGCACACTCACCTGGAATGAATTTTGAAATATGTTTGATGGTGCATTCTGGGCAATTGAGGCCCTTCGATCTACTCAGTAATGTGAATCAGAACAACAGCTGTTGACATTTTCTAATTAAAGTGCTGATCTATGATTACGGCTAATTGCAGAAACGCGTCAGTTTTAAAGATTGTTGCCGCCTTGTAATACAATAAAGCATTCTCAATTCCATGCGGTGCTTCAGCATTTCTTTTTGTGATGCCAATATGGCGGGATGCTCCATTACCGCGTTTGGCTGAAGCTGCCCTGTAGGGTCAGAGGCTCCCTTCTCAGAGACGTGTATATATATATATATATATATATATATATATATATATATATTCACTGAAAAAACCATAGGTTTCAGGCACGTTATAGTTAGAAATTAGCATTTAAAAAACCTTAGAAATTCATTGAAAAAACCATAGGTTTCAGGGGCGTTGTAGTTAGTTGGACATTTCACTCGTACAAAACCATAGAAATTCCCCCGTTATAGTTAGTTCAGCTAACTATAACTCGCGCGCCCGCAATGCACTGCTGATGACGTCACATATTACATCACTCATGACATCACTCATGACATCTCAATGACATCATGATTAGTGCTACAACGGTCTTCAAGAGGACCTGCGATGCCGCTTCTGCCTCCCGTACCCTGGAGGCGGCACATGGGTCACGTGGTACGGTCATACTGCGGTGGGACGCACACTCGTTGACCTCTCATGGCACTGCTCCACACTTCAGGGAGGACGCTTTCCATTAGCTATGTTTTCTGATGACATGTCGCGCCGGCCCCGTCCAACAACAGAACTCCTTTAGATCCAAACAGACTCTTCCACTCTCTCACCAGAAGTGAAACCAGGCCACGCGGACACTTTCACCATACAACAGCCGGGAATGCACTTTTCGGTAAAAAACCACATTCCTTCCTCCTAATTAATCAAATAAACGTCTCACTGAAGAACGGGGCCAGCTTCGATCGGTAAACAGCCGTTACAACGACTTTTTACTTTGCGATACCATTACAACGCATGCATTACCACGCATGCGTTGTACATCACGAAGTCATTACTACGCATTTTTAGAACGCATGGTCATTTACCACACATGCCTTTACAACGAATTTTGTTGTAAAGGTATGTATGGTAAATGACCATGCGTCTAAAAACATGTAGACGATCCATGTCGTTGTAAGGAAACGGAGGCTGTTCCGTTTCCTCACAACGACGTGCACCGCCCCTCAGAGATGACGTGAAGCAGGAACCACGAGGAGAGAGGAACCATGAGGAGTGAGAGGTAAGGGAATTGGGCATGGGGTGGGGGTTTCTTTTCTAGGGTTTAGGGTAGTGCAGTGGTGTTTGGGTGGTGTAGGGGGTCGTGCTGGGGGTAGTGTTTTAGGGTTTAGGGTAGTGCAGTGGTGTTTGGGTGGTGTAGGGGGTGGTGCTGGGGGTAGTGTTTTAGGGTTTAGGGTAGTGCAGTGGTGTTTGGGTAGTGTAGGGGGTCGTGCTGGGGGTAGTGTTTAGGGTTTAGGGTAGTGCAGTAGTGTAGGGGTCGTGCTGGGGGTAGTGTTTTAGGGTTTAGGGTAGTGCAGCAGTGTATGGGTAGTGTATGGGGTTGTGCTGGGGTAGTGTTTTAGGGTTTAGGGTAGTGCAGTGGTGTTTGAGTAGTGTAGGGGGTCATGCTGGTGGTAGTGTTTTAGGGTTTAGGGTAGTGCAGTGGTGTTTGTGTAGTGTAGGGGGTCATGCTGGGGCTAGTGTTTTATGGTTTATTTTAGTGCAGTGGTGTTTGGGTAGTGTGGGAGGTCATGCTGGGGGTATATTTAGGGTTTAGGGCAGTGCAGTGGTGTTTGTGTAGTGAAGGGGGTCATGCTGTGGGTAGTGTTTTAGGGTTTAGGGTAGTGCAGTCGTGTTTGTGTAGTGTAGGGGGTCGTGTTTTAGGGTATAGGGTAGTGCAGTGGTGTTTGGGTAGTGTAGAGGGTCATGCTGGGGGTAGTGTTTAGGGTTTAGGGTAGTGCAGTGGTGTTTGGGTAGTGGAGGGGGTAGTGTTTTAGGGTTTAGGGTAGTGCGCCCAACCAGCCACAATATCCGTGGACAAAGGGGATCCTGACTCTTTGGAACGCTCCGTCAATTGAATAATTTGGGTCAAGGGCCCTACCACGTCCAAGACCTATCAATTCCTTTCTTGGGATCCCTCATATACTTGGAGAAAAAGGTACATAGTTTCTCATCAATTTCAGGCGTGTGTGCCACCTTCCCCTTCAGTGAGGGCCTGGGGCATTCTCCCTCATCCTATTCCTGACCTCCCTTTCAAGGGGTTGATGGATTTTCCCCACCACATACTCTGCCACTTTGGCGTCAGGTGTCCACTCTGCCGACCTAGGATAGTAAATTTGGGTAGGCTCGAACATGTCCGAGTGGACCCCGTCCCCAACCGGGGACTGAGAGGAGTGGGACTCTGGACACCAGGGACGCCCGAGTCCTTATCCTCATCGGAGGAAAAATCGTCCTCCGATACACCCTCTCCCTCTAAGGGAAACCCGCCGTCGGGGTCTACAATAGTGGTGACAGTGTCGCACTTTTCTCCGGGCCCCTCCTCCTCCCGGCAGGGTGCATGTTTTAGCGTTCGCGCACTCTTGAGGAAGGTCTCCGTAAGTTTATCAAATCCTTCCAAGTGCCCCGCGTTATGCTTAACGGCCCTTTTATTCCCCATCTGGGAGCTACTTGGACCCGCCACCACCAGATCTGGGTCACTGAACACCCCAGGGATGCTTTTCGCCAGCTTATCAACCTGATCCCTAAGAGGAGCCAGCGCCCTTGAAATAGCCAGAGAGAGGGCTTGGTCCACTGCTGGAGGGAGAAGTTGGGGGCCATTCCTCCTCCACTTCCTGGTAGGAGGAGTAAAAATGGTCTTCTGGAGAAGACATGATAGCAGAGGGTGTGAGCACAGAACAAATGCCCTTAAAATCCTTAAGACAGCCCCCTCGCCGGTGCTCCAACAGCTGGGCTTTCCCCGAAGCTGTTATAAGAATAGACTGAGGCACAATACCAATTACCACCACCAGGTGGCGCTGGTCACTAACGTGGCCGTGTGGGGAAATCACCGCGCAGCGGTGTCAAAATTAGGCGAGGGTTGGTCGGGAATCAAGCGGACACTAAAAGAGTGACCGGATTCCCAAACGCGCGTAAAGACCAGCGGGAGCGCTCGACGGAGCTGCCTCGCTCAGACCAGACGCGCCTGACAGGATCTCACCGCGCGCAGAGCACACAGCGGGAGAAACTGCGAGGGGGAGAACGCGCTCGGGCAAGAGCCTGCTGCGCAGGGAATATGAAACAATACCAAGGCAATAATGCTAATAACGTGCACAAGAAACCGCTATACAAACAGCAACAACGTCAGATTAAGCCAAGAATGTAAGGAATGCACTTAACTGACGAGCAGTGAAGAAAGAGGAAGCGGAAGGGACGTCACGATATTATATACGATGGACTGTGATATGATTGGACTATAGTTGCCTTGGAGACTACCCCTAATGGTTCATGGGTTGTGTAGTCTTTTGTTTAATGATTGTTGTGTTACGTTTTCTTTGAACTGCTATGCAAATAAAGTGAGGAAAGATATGCATAATCCTCGCCTCCGTCCTGCCATAGAATTCATTAAACTTTATTTGATCTGATTTAGAAACATAGATCACAAAAGTGTACATAAAAACAGTAAATCCTCTTTCCTAATACAATACAGTGAGAATTAATTAAAACCAGTAGGTAAAAACGGGTGTTACAAAGCCCGGTTCAGAGCAACTTCAGGTTAACAGAATCGTAAAGTTCAATGTTTCACAAGATCAATCTCATGTACTTCGTGCAAAATACGCAATAAGGGGTCCAAGTAAGATGTAACGCTCCAATACCTGACCAGTTTGCACTATATAAAACTGCAGAAAAACTAAAAATAAAAAGTGTTTTGCACACTTCTGTCATTGGGCTATATGTGGGCTACATCTGGGTGATATTTGTGCTACATTTGGGCTCTTTTTCTCTGGTGGCCATCTTGGGAGACTTATTTGTTATGAAGTTTCCTAATTTCGTCATTTACTGCAGTCTCCTCAGTAGGAAATGCTTTCAGTTTTTTACTTTGATTCCATCAAGAAGGCATTCAGATGTGTCACACATTTGCCATAAATTCAGAATGTTAGCACTCTAGTTGTTCATTAGATCACTGTAGTAAAGCTACTGCTCACCAGGGAGTTAACTGGAAGTCTACTGCTGGTATTGAAAGTGATTGTTTCAGTCTACATGTCAGAATTTTCTAATGAAATAGAAGAGGATTTGAGATCTCACTTAAAACATATCCTAATTTTTCTTTCTACAGCACTAACCATAATTTCTATGGCAAAATGAACCCCATCATTTTGTTCCTTTTTAAATTAAATGTTTTAAGTGTTACCAGTTTATTCCAATCAAGATGGCTTCAGGTGTGCCATACTTTTGTCATAAGTAAGACTGTTAGCGCTCTAGTTGTTCTTTAGAACACCCTGGGAAGCTGCAGTAGAACACAAAGGCATCAACTGACAGGCTGCTCCTGTTGAAATATAACAGGAAGATATTTGAGATCTCACTTAAAACATGTCCTAATTTTTCTTTCTACAGCACAAACCATAATTTCTATGACAAAATGAACCCCCTCATTTTGTTCCTTTTTAAATTAAATGTTTTAAGAGTTACCAGTTTATTCCAATCAAGATGGCTTCAGGTGTGCCATACTTTTGTCATAAGTAAGACTGTTAGCTCTCTAGTTGTTCTTTAGAACACTCTGGGAAGCTGCAGTAGAACACAAAGGCATCAACTGACAGGCTGCTCCTGTTGAAATATAACAGGAAGATATTTGAGATCACACTTGAAACATGTCCTAATTTTTCTTTCTACAGCACTAACCATAATTTCTATGACAAAATGAACCCCATCATTTTGTTCCTTTTTAAATTAAATGTTTTAAGTGTTACCAGTTTATTCCAATCAAGATGGCTTCAGGTGTGCCATACTTTTGTCATAAGTAAGACTGTTAGCACTCTAGTTGTTCTTTAGAACACTCTGGGAAGCTGCAGTAGAACACAAAGGAATCAACTGACAGTCTCTGCCCTTGTTGGATGTACATGTTTTACTGAGAATGTCAGACTTCATTCTCACATGACTGAGAAAGATAATGTGAATTTACAGAAAATATGCTCTCATTTTAGCTTCTGGCGCACCTTCCAAAACTGTATGGGACAAGCATGTGAAAATAGTTTTCTCTCAAACATGATTCATGATATCCCAGCAGAAGGTTTTTCACAGGGTAAAATCACCTTAGAACACACCACAATTCCTGAAATTAGTATGGTACCATCAACAAATGAATTCTAATGTAATTAAAGTCTGTTATCACCCTTTATAGTTCTCCTTTTGGTAACCCTCAAAATCTTCGATTCACTACAATGCATTTCAATGGGGTACTATCATTTATATTGGTCCCAAGATGGCTACCAGCGATTCCAGGATGAAGTGCTGACAGCCAATCAGATCTCACGATGACGTGTGGTTAGGCTCCGCCCAGATATATATGTGTTTTCTTTTTCAAATTTCTCAGGAACTACTGAACGGATTTACACCATTTAACCAAAAGGCACGACTCTGAACCAAGGGCAACCTTTTTGCCAAATTTGGTGTAATTCCGTTCAGCAGTTCGGGCTGTAGCTGCGATGAAAGGTTCCTATGGAAAATTGCATGGGGAAAACACGTTTTGGGACCCCCCTTTTTTCTCAGCCCCCAGTTGACGAATCACCCAGAGTCTTTCAGGATAGGAGCAGACCGGAGCGCCCCACGAGTTTTGAAAATTTCGCGAAGATTCGTCAACCGGCGCCAAAGTTATTTCAAATAGAATGCTGCGGATTTCCTATGGAAAATAGGTCCTAACTATAACTATCTACTGTCGACCGCCAGTAGATAATATATATATATATATATATATATATATATATATATATATATATATCCACCCAGTAGTTGATCGCTTTAGCCCAAGCCACTTCTACGGTGAGCCTTGCGGCGGGGTAGCGAACCCCAAATATCCACCAAAGCCTGTAGGTGTTGCTCGATCGTGGTACATACGAGCCACACAAAAACCACAGTACCGCAGCTCAAATGTGTTCAGCGTGTTTATTCCAAAACGCTAGCAACAACTTCCCAATGCGTTTCGGAGCCTTCCGCTCCTTGGTCACGGGTTAGGTTTGTAGGCTATTTCCAATTAATTTAAAGAAACACCACATGTGCTCCAAGTGACGTGATAAACATAAACAACAGACTCTTTGTTTGCTTGGAGTATAAACAATTGAAATAGATTTCCTTCGCGTTTTAGATTGAGCATAATTGAAACAAAAAGCATAACCAATATTTCAGTTCACTCTAAATAAAGTAAGATTGCATATTATGTACATCAATCAGTTCAATATTCTACCATGTGACTTTCGCCAAATTATACAGCGCAGTTCATCAGCTTTTAGCCCTAGTGGGCAACCCATTCTATTTTGCGGATCGTCAGGCACATTGAAATTGAATATTCGGCCCCAGTGGGCAAATCAAATGCAACTAAACCTAACCTCACCGTAAGAGCATAATAATAAGTCTATTTAGACATTTAAATAAAATTATTTTTGAAAGGCACTATTCGCCACCTCATACGGTCTTGTGCATTAGTATGATAAAACCAATTTAGACCAGGCTCGAGGAACGTGTAGTTAAATCATTTCTGCCCCAGTGGGCAAATTCCCATTCATGCTGATGTTCATAATCACACCCACAAGATATTTCTGGTACCCGTTTCATAACTAAACTGTTTAATCATCAAATTAACAACTTCAAATTTGATGCTGTGTGTGGCTATTATTAGTCCTAACTTGACATATCAATCTTCTCACATAAGAATATTTTGAATGAAGTCCAAACATAACTGGAACATCCGACTTGATAGGCAGACACTTCTGCTTATGCCTTAATCATAAAATAAGAGCGCTCTTCTGCGTTTTCATACTTCATAATCTGTAACAAAAAACAAGCACACAAAGACTAATGATTAAAAATAAAATTCCTGAGAACATGTTACAATAAAAACAGCATAAACCTATAATTCGTCTACCGGAGAGAGGTTGACTTTATTTTACCATGCCTGCTAACGTACTGTTTTATCCTAAATGAACAGCCAATTCCTCATCCAGGTTTAAGCCAATCAGATGAAGGGTGTTGTACTTTATGATCAATTTTGATTCCAACCTCCTGAGCTCTAAAGTGCGGTTACCCCCTCTTTCTCGAATTGGGATTTTGTCAAGGACATAGAATTTCAATAAATTGCAATTCTGATTGTGGCTGGCTTTGAAGTGGCGGGCAATGGGGTATTGCTTATCATCTTTTGTAATTGCCCGCATGTGTTCAAGCACCCGTTTTCATGCCTTATGAATAGTGCTCCCTATGTAAAATTTGTTACACGGGCATCTGAGAGCATAAACTACATAATCTGTGTTGCAAGTCAGATGTTTGGAAATAATGTATGGTTTCTGGTTATTTGCCAATTTTATCGTTTTGCAGCTCTCACTGTACTTGCATGCTTTACATTGGTTACAGGTAAAGAACCCTTGGATGTTACTTTTTTCTCTTTCAGGGCTGACCAGGCAGTTACTCAAAGTATCCTTCAGAGATATTGCTTTTCTGAATGTTATTGCTGGGCTATTCCCCACAGGTATAGCCAGATCTGGGTCTGTCTTAAGGTCTTCCCAGTATTTTTTCAAACTTTTTCTGATTTCCCAGGTTTGATTGTGATACTTCGTGATGAATCAAATCTTTTGTTCATCATTCATTTCTGATTTTTTTGGGGATGAGTAGCTCATTACGGTTTCATTTTTCAATCTTTTTAATGGCATTTAAAATGGTTTTATTACTATATCCTCTGTAAGAAAATCTTTGGGTCATGACTGCCTAGAGAGTTAGGAAACGGGAACCAGAAATATCTGGTGGGTGTGATTATGAACATCAGCACGAATGGGAATTTGCCCACTGGGGCAGAATTGATTTAACTACGGGTTCCTCGAGCCTGGTCTAAATTGGTTTTATCATACTAATGCAAAAGACCGTATGAGGTGGCGAATAGTGCCTTTCAAAAATAATTTTATTTAAATGTCTAAATAGACTTGTTATTATGCTCTTACGGTGAAGTTAGGTTTAGTTGCATTCGATTTGCCCACTGGGGCCGAATAATGAATTTCAATGTGCCTGACAACCTGCAAAATAGAATGGGTTGCCCACTAGGGCAAAAAGCTGATGAACTGCGCTGTATAAATTGGCGAAAGTCACATGGTAGAATATTGAACTGATTGATGTACATAATATGCAATCTTACTTTATTTAGAGTGAACTGAAATATTGGTTATGCTTTTTGTTTCAATTATGCTCATTCTAAAACGCGAAGGAAATCTATTTCAATTGTTTATACTCCAAGCAAACAAAGAGTCTGTTGTTTATGTTTATCACGTCACTTGGAGCACATGTGGTGTTTCTTTAAATGAATCGGAAGTAGCCTACAAACCTAACCCATGACCAAGGAGCGGAAGGCTCCGAAACGCGTTGGGAAGTTGTTGCTAGAGTTTTGGAATAAACACGCTGAACACATTTGAGCCGCGGTACTGTGGTTTTTGTGTGGCTCGTATGTACCACGATCGAGCTACACCTACAGGCTTTGGTCGATATATATATATATATATATATATATATATATATATAAACACCAGCTCCGATTCTCTGATTGAAATCAGACACAGGGGCTCGACTTCTCTGAAATTACTTCACGTTTATTTCTTTTGCTGTAACGCGATTCAGCATCTCTGCCTTGCTCACACAACGAGCGTTGTTACTTCTACAACTTAAAATGCCAGAATTACAAGTCACATGATTTCCTGTTGCAATAGTCATGGAAAACATACTCAATAAACACCCGATAACAGAAGGATTTACGATCTCTGAATCTCCTCTGATATAAAAATCAATATTTGTTAAAACATTCACAAATTGTTTTTGATTAACATTTTATATTATCATTATTTTTGGTGTTTTCCACACATTTCTTCACAAATATACAGAATGGTTGAAAAGAGGGTTGAGAATAGCGAACTTTTTGCATGTATATCTATGAACCAAAAATACACGTTTTTTTCCTGTTTTGGATAGAAAGTGCAGGTGCAATAAATATGTATGCAATGTATGCAATGTCAATGTACCACCTCGTGGGCATTCTTCTGAATTCAAAATGTCACAAGGTTAAATACCCTATGATGCACACAAGTGTAAAGTGCATTCAATTTGATCATTGACCACGCTCGCTCCCGAGCACTGGGGCCACCCACAGTGAATCACCACAACAAATTAAATGCCAGTACACAATTCATATGTGTTAGACTAAAGCACCACGTCCAAGCTTGTTATTTGAACCAGAAGCTCGAGAAAGATCCCTAAAGTTAAATACTTAAAATAGAGTAAATGTAAGTTGCAAGCATCGAGCAGTGAAATAAAGTGCAAATTCACTATTATAAAATGCAAGTGCATTATTATAAAATACACATGCCCGATCTCACTTTTGCAATCATCGAGCAGCTCTAATAAAGTGCAAGTGCAATATTACTCATAATAACAGTACATGACTGGATGCAGTGTTATTGACTTCAAAGGTCCAATATTATTTCCTATACGAGGAATAAATAAAGTGCCAGTGCAATATTACTCATAATAACAATGCATGACTGGATGCGGTGTTGTTGACTTCAAAAGTCCAATATTGTTTCCTATACGGGGTGATTCACAATTGCTCCAAATATGCTTGGTGCTTTACAATTGCCTCAAACATGTAAAGTGCAAGTGCCTGTTGTCATTGGTGGCCTATTTGTGATGGAATGACAATCTGCTTTCCAACTATAAAATGCAAATGCATTACAACACCTGTTAAAAACCTAGATGATATGGCAATACCTACACATTGAATGATAAAACAAACCAAACCAAATAGACTGCTGCACCATCCCCTTCATCACAAAAATCCTAATGAGTTATTTAATATAAAGTGCAAGTGTGCTTTATGAAAATAAACTAAAAAATGAAAAAGCGTCTAACTCCTGCCATTCTGGATGGGGCTTTTATTTACCCCTATTTCTATGAACTACGCTCAATACTAGGATTTTTCACTCCTTGTGATGGGTGGTGCTTAAATACAATCAACAATGCCAAACTTCAAATTAATTGGTTCTGATATTAGATTCTCTTACTCGTTCACCTCAATATGCCTCTCTTCTCATGTAGTTCTCTACTAAACTCAAAAAAACACTAATGAACATTAAAGTCAGATATGTTCAAATAAGTGTTTATCCGAATTAAGGCCAAATGGAATTTTTGTGTTAAACAACAATATGTATCTAGACTCAAGTTGTCGCAGCTTCTGCTCACGATTACCACCTCTTCTACTCTTTGCAACTTGATCTATTACTAAATAAGCGAGATCATTTACATTCCCCCATGTATCTCGTTGACATGCCTGGCAACAGGGTAGCTCTGGTCGTTATTTTTCACTGCCCTGAGGTGCTGAAGTACTCTTACATGTGCCATGTGGATAGTACTGCCCACATAAAATTTGGGGCAAGTACACTGCAGAATGTAAACCACATACTCGCTCTTACAGTTAGAGATATTTCTGATTCTCCATGGACTTTTGAGTAGCCAGCCCTCTGTGTTCCCTATCTCAGGGCTGTTAACTACCAGTTCCTGTCTCATGGATTTGGCCTTTCTGAAGGTGAGTAGAGGCTTACGTGTGGTTATGCTGTTCAGTATGGGACCTCTTTTCATTAGGTACCAATGTCTTTTCAAGCAGTCTCTCACCCTAGCTTGATAGGCATTGTACCCCGTCATCATACGTATATCATTTTTACCACTCCTGTTTCCTAATATATATATATATATATATATATATATATATATATATATATATATATATATACATACATATATACTACTCGGAGTCGCCAGTAGGAAGTTATAGTTAGGACCTAGTTTCCATAGGAAAAGCGTTTTTGACTTGCTTAGAACTTTGGCACCATTTGATGGACCTTCATGAAGTTTTCACAAAAATGTGTCAAGCTGGGTTTTGTTGTGAATGGAAAGTTTCGTGATGATCCGTCTCGTGGGAGCCAAGAAAAAGGGGGGTCAAAAAATTTACATTTCTAATGTTAATTACCATGGAGTCTTTAGACACACCTGCAGCCCGAACCCCTGGGTACACCTGGGTACCACCAAATTTGTCAGGAAGGCAGATTTTGGTCCTCAGATGACGTTTCCACTTATTTTGTGTAATTCTGTTTAGATATTAAAGGAAATTCAAATTTGTATATCTACAGTTGCAACTAATTTGTGATTATTTCATGACGATTCGCGAATGCGCTTGCCAACAGGAATGCCATGATTGACTGGCCACAACATGAGCAGAAACCTGTGGCTGCCATTTTAGTTTTTCAGCAAAGACCCCGAGGCTAACCTGAAAATGGTACAAATTTGTTTAAGGGGTCGGGATGGATGTATCCTGACTCCATGGGTGGGATATAGGGGTGTTTCTGGGATGCAGTATGGGTAGAAAGCATCAAAGAACAGGTTTTTCTGCACCACACATGATATTCGTGAATATTTTGCGATGCTCAGTGCGGTCCCTGTGTAACATCTAGAAGAATTTGCGCATTTTGTTAAAAAAAACTAAAAAAATAGCACACTCACAGACTACTCAGACACTCATGCACCCACTCACAGACCCACTCAGACAGCACACACTCACAGACCCACTCAGACACTTATGCACCAATCCACAAACCCACTTAGACACTTATGCACTCACTCAAACAACCACTGAGGTACTCATGCACCCACTCACAGCACCAAAGAGGTTCTCATGCACCCACTCACAGACTCATTCAGAACTGATTCACCCATTCACAGACCCACTGCAACACTTATGTAGCTACTCATAGACCCGCTCACACACTTACGCATCCACTCACAGAACCACTCAGACACTTACGCACCAAATCACAGACCCACTGAGAAACATAGGTTCCCATGCACCCACTGAAAGATTCACCCAGCAACTCATGCAGCCATTCACAGATGCACTGTGACATTCATGCAGCCACTCACAGACACACTCAGACACTTATGCACCCACTCACAGATCAACTTAGACACTTACACACCAACTCAGAGACCCACTGAGATACTTATGCACTCACTCACGCACCCACTCAGAGACTAATCTATGCACTCACAGACACAGTCACATACTCACACACCAAGTCACAGACCTACTCACACACTCATGCACCAAGTCACTGACCCATTCAGAGACTCATGCACCCACTCAGATCCACTTGGACACTCATGCACCCACTCACAGATACACTCAGAGACTCATGCACCCATTCATAGACCCACTCGTACTCTCTCACACATACTCATAGACCCACTCAGACACACCTGTACCCACTCACAGATGCATTTAGACACACTCACACCCGCTCACAAACCCACTCATGTACCCACTCATAGAACAACTCAGAATCTTTGACAGCCATTCACAGGCCCACTCAGACACTCATGTACTCATGCACAGACTGACTCACACACTCATGGAGACAGTCACTAACCCACTAAGACACTCTCAAACCCACTCACAGAACCACTCAGAGACTCACGCTCCCAATCACAGACCCTGTCAGACACTCAAGCATCCACTCACATACCCAGTCAGAGACTCATGCACCCATTCACAGATCTACTCAGAGACTCATGCATCCTTCTCTGAGACCTACTTAGAGACGTGTGCATCCACTGATAGGCCCACTGAGGTACTCATGCATCTACTCACAGACCCACTTAAAGATTCGTACACCCAATGACACACCCTATGAGACACTTATGCACTCACTCACAGACCCCATCAGACACTAATACACACACTCAGAGACCCAATCAGATGCTTATGCACCCACTTACAGACCCAGTCAGAGACTCTGCACCCACTGATACAACCACTCAGTCACTCGTGAACCATCTCAGAGACACAAAGATACACTGATGTACCTACCCACTGACCCATTGAGACAGTCATGCACTCACTCACAGACCCAGTCAAACACTGATGCACCCACTCAGAGACCCAGTCAGATAATTGTGCACCCACTTGAAGACCCTGTTGGACACTCATACACTCACTCACAGACCAACTCAGAGACTGATGCAGCTACTCAAAGACCCAGTCAGACACTAAAGCACCCACTCACAGACCCAGTGAGAGACTCATGCACCCACACACAGACCCACTGAGCATCTCATGCACCCACTCACATACCCACTCAGAGACTCATGCACCCACTGACAGACCCACTAAGGTACTCATGTACCCACTAACAGACCCACTTAAAGACTAATGCACCCAGTGGCAGACAATGTCAGAAAATCATACACTCATTCACAGACCCACTCAGGCATTGATGCACCCACTCAGAGACACAGTCTGACACTTATATACCCACTTAGAGACCCAATAAGAGACTTATGCATGCTCTGATACACCCACTCAGACACTGATCCACCCACTCACAGACCGATTCAGGCGCACTTATGCAATCACTCACAGACCCACTGAGGTACTAATGCATCCACCCACAGTCTCACTTAAACACTTGTGCACCCATTCACAGACACTTATACACTCACAGACCCACTCAGAGACTGATGCAGCTACTCAGAGACCCAGTCAGACACTTATACACCCACTCACAGACCCAGTGAGAGACTCATGCACACACATACAGACCCACTGAGAGAATCATGTACCCACTCACATACCCACTTAGAGACTAATATACCCACTGACAGACCAGCTGAGGTACTTATGCACCCACTCACAGACCTTCTTAAAGACCAATGCTCCCAGTAACAGGCCCTGTCAGGCAATCATGCACTCACTCACAGACCCACTCAGACACTGTTGCACCCACTCAGAGACCAGTCAGACACTTATGCACCCACTCACAAACCCACTCAGAGACTTACACACCCACTCACAGGCCCAGTCACACACTGACACACCCACTCACAGATCCACTTATAAACTCACTCACCGACCTACTCACAGACTCACACATGCATGTATTGCCTTATTTAGATAGTGATATACCCAGTGTAATTCACATAATCATTTATATAGATATGAATTTTTAATGTGTGGTGACTATTGAATGTCTGCTTTTGTTTTGGCGTATTCGTGACAAATTTATGAATTTTGGATAAAAAGGAAACTTTAAAAGAAAATGGACAATATTTTGAGAAACATGGTGGCTCTGAGAAGAGCCTTTGCACTGATTGTGTGTATATAACAGATACACACAAGCCAGGATGCAAAGTTTCAAGTTGCTGAGAAACACCCTGTTGCCTTCGTCTTTGAAGTGAACTCCATCACTTATATAGATTCCATGCATATCAAAATGCAAGTTGTTTTAGATAGAGCCCATGTTATGGTCTCTGAGGAATGCAGAAACAGTATTATTAACATGTTTCCTGGCTTTGTCAATCTGTGGACAGAACTGATTTGACAACTTCCATTTCTGCCTTTGGCATATGTTGGAGTGCACCAAGACAGTGTGAGGGAAAAGTGTCATTAAATGTGCAAAGGTATCCTTCATTAGGATTTCCAGTCCTACCCCAGTCAGTGTGCCTAGGTCATTGCCACCACAGTGCACAATCATCAGATCTAGATGTTGGCAATCCATAATGCTTTATGTTATGATATTCATTTAATAAAGCGCAACAAATCTCACCAAAGGTGTATCTTGGCGCTCGATCTCCACATGAATCATACCTAGTAATTTAGAACAGATAGGTTTTTAACAGTCTTTTAAAGTGAGCAAAATCCAAACAACAGAGAAGGTAGCCTGGAAGCTGATTCCACGTCATTGGAGCAGTGTAGGAAAAGGTTCTGCCCCATATCTTGAGGCTCGACACAGGGAATGGAGAGAAGTGCCTTATCATTGGATCTTAATGTGCAAGAGGGACAGTAGTAGCATAATTTGTCTTTAAGATACAAAGGAGACATGCCAAATAAGGCTTTATGGGCAAGACTACAAATCTTAAAGACAATGCACCTCCTGACCGGAAGCCAGATTTCAACGAAAGGCAGCAATTGATGCCACTTTAACTCTCTCTGGTCAATCCAAGTTATGTCCACGTTAGGCAAACCCAAGTATCTGTCCACGTTAGGCAAACCCAAGTATCTGTCAATGCCACTCTTTCTAGCACACGCTCTAGCCCAAAACACATACCTGTGACCCATAATCCACACTCTAACCATTTTGATGTCAAGCAGCAGTAGCAGACAGGAGAAGGCTGGAGCTGAATAAGATAGTTTTCAAAATGCAAGGCAGTTAAAATGGATATCAGGTCCTGATTTAAAAAAAAGATATTTGATTGGACTGTGTAAATATGCATATTAATAAAATCAGGTTGTATCTTTAGATACTAAACAAGTAGATTTGTGAATGGCTCTGCTTAAAATTAAAAAAAAAATGTAATGTGAACTTGGAGATGCTTGTAATTCTGAATAGTCAACTACACCTGTTGCAGTTCATTTTGTAATTAGTATGCTCCTTCTAGAATGTGCTGTGAACTTCTGACCTACTGCTTCTAGTATGTTGCTATGGAGACTCTGCTAAGAGAGTGTTGGGGGAAGGGTGTCAAAGAGAGTGTTGTCTGTTTTTTTAATTAGGGTGTTTAGACTCTTTATTGAAGAATGATGGTTTGGTTTCCTAGTGAGGGCTTTCTGATAAAGTGTAGTATAGTTTTAAAATAATAAAACTACCAAGCTAAATATGTTATTGGACTCTCGTAATTATTTGCAAATTTGTCACGCCGGTCGCGAATAATTCATAAATATGCACAAATACCCTTCCATATTTGGCTTCTTTGTTGTAAAAGTTCATGAAAGGGTTAACACATACTAACCATTCAGATGTGCAGTAACTAAACTAAAATATGAAAGGCGTGTTTTTGTTTGATGCTTTCCACAGTATCAGAGAATGTAAAGTTGAAAAGCTTGCCATTAATGGTTGCTTTGTATGAGAGTGGTGACATTCTTATGCTTAGTTTTCACACTTTCTGAGAGTATTGAGTCTATCTACTAAGAGAAAAAAATAACTATTTCACGAACAAACTCAATTTAGGGGTACGTGAATTATATTGAACTTTCCCCCAAAAAAATTAGATTGAAAAGGTATATGTATATGTGAGGTTGATAAAAGTGAGTATGATATACAGAAAGTATTGCAACTTTATGGTACGATCTATAAGTGGTTGTGTGAGTGTTTTTATATATTTATTAATGGGTGTGTAAGCTTCTTTCTGGGTGTGAGAGTATGTAACTCTTTGTCTGAGGTTCAGACTAGCTGTATGAGACGTTCCTTAACAATGTGTTGCCCTGGAACTGTATATTGTGCATGTGTTGTTTTACTGTATGCTGCTGTTGGTATAAAAAACTGCTTGTTAAGCTATAAGCTTATACTTCAGATTGTGGTGGTAGCTCTGTAAAGTTGTGCAGGTCCATATATCATGTGCTGCTCGAACAGAATGTTTGCCTTTGAACTCTGGTAGTTTTTGTCTTTTTTATTCCATTTTAAAAGAGCACTACATGTCACAGAATTGGAAGGGAATAACATCCACTGGAGCAGTACATAACACATGAACATGTAAAACTTGGCAGTTATCCATTAGGCAGGTTTGTATGTGCTTAGATGAGAAAATATGCCATTTTGAGTCATACTGAGTCACATGTATAGTATGAGCCTCCGAGTTATTGTTAAATATGCAGTTGTTTACCTATAGTTCATGTTTTTTACATTTGTAGGAAAGAATCATTATTCATTTAGTTTGTGGGAGATAGTCAGAGGTATGGAGATATTCAGTGACATACCAATAGAGAACTTATGTATGCAGCAGTAATTAGCTATAACTGATTCCTAAGGTAGGCTGTAGGTAGGTTATAGGACAAAGTGCTTTGTACTTAAATGCAGTTTTAAGTTTACTAAGGTATATGTGTACAAATAGACCAATATGTCCAGTTATAAATGCAGTATCCAACCCATACTACAAATCATTTACCCATTAAGAAATAGATAGAGCTACTCACACACCTAGTCACAGAGACCCAGAGGCACTTACATATTCATTTGCATGCCCATACAGCACCTATGTATCCAGCAGTAAGAGAGCCACTTGCACACACAGTTATATACACCTGCGGTCACTAATGCAGTTAGTAGGCAATTCATACAGCCAGTTACATACACATATAGATACCTGTACAGATACTAAGACAGCTAGTTATATACCTACATAGTCATTTACATATTCAGAGACACTCCCAGAGAGGGACTGATACACTTATTTAGATATGTATTCAAGTACTCAAATTTGTGTAATCACCCATGCAGACTGTAGTTCTTTAAACATGTGTTGGGCCTGGTACAGCAGAGCCTGGGTGTACAGATCGGGTGTATATACGCCTTAGTTTGATGGTCGTCCCAGAATCCATAGTAAAAAGACCTCAGTGCCACAGTATATCATGCATTAAAATGTGAATCTTGCCAGGTATGTACTAGATACTCTTTAGGTAATGCTATCAAAGGCAGTTTTAGACACATTTACTAAAACAGAGAGTCATATACCAGCATGCTTGCTTAAACATCTGATGGCACTCCTACAGGTGGACTCCTATACTCACTCAGATATGTAGGCAAGTACTGGCACAAGCTGGTCACGCATCCAAGCAAGTACCCCTTTAAACATGGATTAGGCCCAGTACTGCAGGGCCTGTATCTGTATTTTACTGCCAGCTCCACTTGGCATGAAAAACTCTTTGCCAAGTCTTAAACCCACCTTTTACTGCACATTACTCACCTCTGACATAGGCTGCAGGTATGCCATAAAGCACATTGCTTTGTGCTTAAAAGTTAAGATATGTCCTTTTGAGTTTCACTAAGTTACTCGTGCACTTGCAGACCCCTTTCCCAAGTACTAAACAGAGTGTACTACCTCTAATGGAACTGTCATACATGTTTTCAAAAGCAAAGAGCCTCTCTCTCACCCACTCACCCAGCCACACAGCAACAGAGACAATTATACATTCACTCACATACTTAGAAACAAGGTATCTATCCAGCAGTATCAAAGGGAGTTGCATACACTCTTACATAACCTGTCTTCACCAACACAGGCACTGAGCTATTCGTTCACCCACTTCCATGCACATTTAAAGAATCATAGAGTTACTAAAAGAGACAGTCATATACCAGCATACTTGCTAAAACATCTGATGGCACTCCTACAGATGGACTCCTACACTCACTCAGATATGTAGCCAAGTACTGATACAACCTAGTCACCCATCCAGACAAGTAGTCCTTTAAATATGGGCCAGGCCTACTTCTGCAGAGCCTCTCTGTGTACGTTTAGTGCCAGCTCCACTTGGCATGAATAAGCCCTTTGACAAGCCTTAAACCGTTGTTTTAGTACACATAACTCACCTCTGAGATAGGCTGTAGGTATGCTGCAATGCATAGTTCTTTGTGCTTAAAAAGTAAGAGATGGGGGCGTGGCCAAGATGGCGGCCGAGTAGGACGTGTCTACTCGCCGCTCCGGTCCCTCACCTAGGCCCTTGCCACATAGCACCGTATTGCGGATCCCGAGCCCTTGTTCTGGCCTCACCTCGGTCTTGTGACGGCAGCGACAGCCTGATTTCGGCGGCGGAGCGGAGCCGGCGCTCACCACCGCAGCTGGCTTCCTGACGGCTGCCGGGCGATCTGCGGCCTATCCAACGGCCGGGCAGAGTGGACCCGGGGGCGGCGGCGCGCATCGGCGCGGATCCACATAGCGGCCCCAGGGAGATCGTGGCGGACACTGCGGGGGCGAGCAGGCATCGCGCTCCCTCTTACATCAGGACCGCAATCCCCACAGTGTAGCGGTCCCGCTAGCGGAGAGCGGGCATGGCGGACTGCGACGGCGGGAGGAGCTAACTTTGCCGCCCCGGCCAGGCGAGCCTGCATCCAGCTTCTGAAGACCTCCGGGCGCCTACTGCAGCAGTGCCCTCCCCCCTGGCCACCTTGGGAGCTGTGGGATCGCGCTGTGGCCCGCGAGCCGGATCCCTGGTGAGGCGCCCTTTCCTCCTTCTGTTGATCGGCGCGGAGCTCTGGTGGCAGTCCGGAGGAGTGCAGCGCTGATATGCACGTGGGCGCGAGGCCCAGTTGGAGAGCAGGCCGGAGAGGAGGCCCCTTGTGCCTGGTGAGTACCGGAGTTGACCAGACGGGGGGAGGACGGTGTGGTCTGCCCTAGCACCGCGGCCACGCTCACGGCACCCTGAATTTGAGTGGGTCGGCGGGGAGGCGCCTTAGTGCCCGGAGAAGAGCGCCAACTGGGCAGGATCAGTGCGGCCATCCTCACCCTGCCCACGCCAGGTCCCGCGGGTAGCGGAGCAGGGAGACATAGCCATCCGAGACCCCTGACACCCCGCATGACAGGGGGCCAACGATACGCTGCAAGAACAGACTGACCCACCTCTAAGTGCCCATCTCTCCGCCAGAGGGTGGCCCTATCTTCTCCTGGTGGGTGAGGGGAGCTTATCTCATCCCCATGGCTTCCGCCAAAGCTCGAAAGGACAGATCGGTGAGGGATCTCCTCCTCGAGGCCGGGTCTAGTGGATCTGAAGCACCGACGCGCAATGGACAGGATGACCCTGAGGGACCGGTCACACGCAGTGTCCTGGAGTCTCTCTTTGCGGACCTCACGAGGGAGTTCCACTCCATGAAGAAAGACCTGACCATGGAGATACGAGAGGTGCGCAGTGATTTGGACTCAGTGGGTGATAGAGTCGACAACTTAGAAAACCAGACGGCTGCCCGTGACGAGGAGCTGTCTCAGCTTCAACAAGAGGTTTTGCGACTCCGGGACCAGCACTTGGATCTCCAATCCCACGCAGAGGACCTTGAGAACCGCTCTCGCCGGAAAAACATCAGTATTCGGGCGGTCCCTCAGGGCTTGGAGTGGCAGGATATTGAGGCCTTTGTTATGGAGCTCTTCCGACACGTCCTTGGGGACTCTTTGGAACTCAGGATCAAACTGGACCGCACACATCGCGTGGGGCCCAAGCGGCCCTCGACAGCCCCCCTCCCGATATCCTGACCTGCGTCCATGACTTCCAACTCAAAGAGCGTATTTTGCGGGAGGCTCGGGCCAAGCACCCCATTGACTTCCGCTCCTGCCGGCCCCTTCTCTTCCAGGATCTGGCAGCCTCGACCCTACAGAAACGGCGAGAGTTCCGGCCAGTGACGACGTTCCTACGCTCCAAGGACATCTCTTACTCATGGGGTCACCCATTCCGGCTTATCTTCAAGTAGGAGGGCAGGCTTCGGCAACTTCGATCTCTCAATGAGGCCACGTCACTTCTTCATCTCACGGGAGAAGACCACAGCACCACTGAGAATGCTTCTCCCTCCGGACGCCGCTCTGACTCTGCGAAGTGGCAGTGTGTGGGAAACTCTTCACAGCGGCTTCGCCCATATCCGGAGACCATCTCCAAGGAACGAACGGCTGTGCTGCAATCTCTGTCCGAGGACTCAAACACTGCGGACTGAATCTCTCCGACCCTGGTAACATTGTTTAAGCTGTTCTGGGATCCATAATGATTTGTTTGGTTGGGCTCTTGGTGGGACCAGGGCGGACGGGGACCCCTGCTTCCATCTCACGTCTCTCCACAGGGCTGCTCGCCCGGGACATTTGTGGACTTCATCCATTATGTTCTTTGTTGTACGTTACTTGTTGTGGGTTTTGGGGTCCTTTTTCCCTCCTCTCCGCCAAAATGTGTTGATGGTCTTTACCACGGGCCCCTCACACTCGTCTCCACGAACCCAGGGGCATTCCCTAGTAGCTTGCTTTAGGACCTTTTCACCACACTGACTGATATCAAAATTCTGTCCCTTAACGTTAAGGGGCTTAATAACCCCTTCAAAAGGCTAGCGATCCTGTCCTTTCTCGAAAATTCCAACGCCCACATCTGCCTGCTTCAAGAAACACACCTCCTCACGGCCGACACACATAGGTTAAGGTCCAGGGCCTTTCCCTTCCAAGTGTTCTCTTCTCATTCTTCTAAAACAGCGGGGGTGGCGATCCTGGTCTCGGCTCGGTTCCCAGGTCGGCTCGGCTGCAAACGGGCCGAGATCAAGGGCAGGTTTCTGACCCATACTCTCACTTTGGGCACGCACACTCTTGTTATAGCGACTGTATATGCCCCCAATGGAGGCCAAGAGGGGTTTATCCGGGACGTGGTACATGAACTCACACGTATCTCTGACAGAACTGTGCTCATAGGGGGGGATTTTAATTTGGCCTTTGATGGCATGCTTGATCGTTCGGGGCAGCGATGGAGACAGACTGGGGCTCTCTCTGGGGATGGGATGCTCTTGGCAGAGGCTGGACTCACAGATATCTGGCGGCTGCACCATCCCAGTACCAAGGAATACACTTTTTACTCCCACCCACACAAAACGTCTGCCCGAATCGATTACTTACTCACCTCCGACGCATTGACCCAACAGACACGAGATGCTGAAATTCTTCCTTGTCAGACCATTCGGCAGTGTGGATCTCCTTGTCCCTGCACCAACCTAGGCCCACACGGCGCTTTTGGCGCCTCCGCGAGACTATGCTACAGCGCCCCTCAGTGGTACAGCAAGTACGTCAGTGTATTACTGACTACCTAGCTATTAATGATTCCCCTTCCGTATCCGCGACAACTCTTTGGGAGGCTCTCAAGGCCGTAGTTCGAGGGGAGTTCCTGGGCATAGCTGCAGCAGACAATAAGGACAGGAGGGAAAAAATGGAGCGCTTATCCGGGGAGGTGGCTGAACTTGAGCGCATCCATCAGCGGACCGGGGCCCCCAGAGTTTGGAGGCAGCTTAAAACTGCCAGGGCACAGTTAGCGGGGCTGGATGCTGATCGGGCGGAATATGCCGCCCTTCGTCTAAAGCATACCTTCTATGTGGGGGGAAATAGGTGCGGGCGGCTTCTCGCCCATAGGTTAAGTGCGCAGCGACAGGCATCCCGCGTTACTATGATCTGTGATCATCAGGGGAGAGAGTGCACGACTGATCTGGACATCGTGGAAGAATTCCGACGTTTCTATGCCACCTTGTATATGGCCCAGACTCTACCTGACGATGAGCCAGCCCGTTATTTGCAGGGTGTAGCCACCTCCAAGCTTTTACAGGGCCAGGCGGAGGATCTTGCTGCCCCTATCCGCCTGGAGGAAGTTATTTCTGCCATCTCCCGCCTGAAACTCCTCAAGTCACCGGGCCCGGATGGCTTTTCCTCCGTTGTTTATAAAAAGTTCTGCGAGCTGTTAGCCCCGTTGCTGGTAAGGGTTTACAACTCGATTGGGACCGCTCAGGCCGCCTCTCTCCCTCTGTCTATGTTGGAGGCATTGAGTACGGTACTACCTAAACCGGGCAAGGACAGACATTTATGTGGCTCCTTTCGCCCCATATCCCTTTTAAATGTGGATCTCAAGATTTTCACTGGGATCCTGGCATGTAGGCTCTCTCGTCATCTGCCCGGACCAATAGATCTGGACCAATCCGGGTTCGTTCCCGGACGTCAGTGCTCCGATAATACCAAGCAGCTTCTGCACCTGGTGGACCGATCTGAATGCTTTCCGGCGGAACGCATGATTTTCTCTGTTGACGCTGAGAAGGCGTTCAACAGGGTTCATTGGCCGTACCTCAAGGCGACCCTATCTCACTTTGGTTTCCCAAGTCGCTTTATCGATTGGGTTTTCAGTAGCTACGCTAACCCCACGGCTACAGTGCGGGTGAACGGGATAGCTTCGTCGGCCTTTTCCATATGCAGGGGGACGAGGCAAGGCTGCCCCCTGTCGCCACTTCTATTCGCCCTGTATATGGAACCCATGGCCCAACGGGTCCGAGATGACCCGAGCATTAGGGGGGCACGCTTCGGGGGAACGGAGCACAATCTATGTTTATACACAGATGATGTGGTAGCCACGTTGGAACATCCCCGGGAATCTCTGCCCGCTTTCTTGGCTGAATTAGATAGGTTTGCCCAGGCCTCGGGGTTTAAGATCAATGTACATAAATCTCAGGCCTTAGATCTATCTCTGCAGCCTGAAACGATGGAGCTTCTGCAGCGCTCGTATCCGGTCCAGTGGGCCCAAGACACGATCCCTTACCTAGGGTTGCAAATCTCTGCTACCGTCCGCGCCACCAGAGTAATAAATAATTCGGCGATCTCTCGCCAGGTCTGAGATTCCCTCCGCAAATGGAGGCCGCACTCTCTCTCCTGGCTGGGACGTATTGCTGCAGTAAAAATGGTGATACTACCCCAGCTTCTCTACTTATTCCATACATTGCCACTTGTACGTCCCCCAGGGGTCCTGCACTCTCTACAACGGGACATCGAACATTTTGTCTGGCGCGACCAGAGGGCCCGGCTACGAACGGAGTTCACTTATAGGGATCCTGTGGAGGGAGGTTTGGGGATCCCCGATCTTTCTGCCTACTGGCGTGCGGCTCAACTGAGGGATCTGGTGGAGTGGTCTCGTCCGGAGTCCGAGAAACATTGGTTATTTATGGATCGGTCGCTTGCCGGACAGCCCTTGTGGGGTATCCCCTTCCTTACACGGGCGGCTCGGCCCCGCAATCTATATCTGTCGGAGGTAACTAGACCTACTCTGTTGGCGTGGGATAAGGTGGCTGGTTCCCGGGGGCTCACGACCTTCCTGTCTCCGATTATGCCTATAGTCCATAACTCTGACTTCATGCCGGGGCTTGACTCCGAGACTTTTCAACACTGGACCGGGGAGTCCTGTTGCTCCATAGGGCATCTTTTTGATCTCTCTGGACTCCGTCCCTTTATTGACCTTCGCAGGGAACATGTCCTACCGGAACAGGAGCGTTACCGCTACACGCAGGTCCACCATTGGGTGTCACATAGGGATGTACGGGGGGTGCGGAGAGACACCTCACTACGTTTGAGAAGTGGTTACTCACACGGCACACTGACGCACATCTGACCTCGGATTTCTACAGATTTGCTAGGGGCACCTCAGATTTTGTGAAAACTCCCGGCCAGCTGCGATGGGAGGGGGAGCTCGGTAGAGTTCTGACACAGAAGGAATGGAACGATATCTATTTCAGGGCCCGCCGAACAGCACGCAACATGTCCTCAGTGGAAACAGCTACCAAGGTTGCTACTTATTGGTACCTTACTCCTGTACGACTCCATAGGGGTAATCCCTCCCATAGCCCACAATGTTGGTGTGACTGTGGCCAGCTAGGCACTCTAACTCACTTACTGTGGAATTGCTCCGCCCTGGGGACATATTGGCAGCAGATCCTGGACGAGGTGGACTCTCATTTCGATACACAGATCCCTCGCTTCCCAGTGTATGTCCTTCTGGGCCTTCCTAACGCTGTAACCTTTCCCCTCAAATCTCGAAGGGGTAAACAGATGGCACTCGCGCTCGGGGCAGCGGTTCAGAACGTCCTCGCTCACTGGGGCACTAAGAATGTTCCGACTCGGCTGGGATGGCTTCATAGAATGTGGGGCATATTGGGTATGGAAAAGATCTGACTGTCCCTGACTCATCCTGGGGCCTCCTTTCACGATTTATGGGAACCTTTCCTCACGTTACTAACATCCGAGTTTACGGAGCTTACTTGCCCTAAGTACTTGAGACTATTGCGACTTGCCGACCCCCCCAGGTTGCTAACCTCACATACCTCAGCTACCTAGTGTACCTTTACATATGGACTTTTCTGGTTTGCCCTTGCTGTTGCTACTTTCTGGGAGCATGGCTTATGATTGGAGGGAGGAGGGCGGGGTGGGAGGGGGGGTGTTTCTCCTTTTTACTAGTTCTGTCCATTTTTTGGCCAGGTACGCTAACACATTTGCCGGGTTGCATCCCGATGACTATAGAGCACATTGGCTCGTTCGTTATTTCTTCTATTTTGAAATCAATAAAAGAAATTTTAAACGAAAAAGTAAGAGATGTCCTTTTTCGTTTCAGTAAGTCACTCTTGCATTCGCAGATCCCTATGCCAAGTACTACATAGAGTATACCTTCTGTAATGTAAGTGACATACATGTTTTCAAATGGATAGAACCTCTCTCTCATCCAGTGACACAGCGACAGAGAGACTTATACATTCACTCACATGCTCAGAATCTAGTTATGTATATAGCAGTATCAAAGGCAGTTGCAGACACACTTGCATAACCCTGTATTCACCAACACAGGCAGTCAACTATTTGTTTGGCCACTTACATTCACATTTATAGAGCCATAGAGTTACTAAAAGAGATGGTCATATACCAGCATACTTACTTAAAAATCTAATGAGACTCTTACAGGTGGACTGCTACACGCACTCAGATATGTAGCCAAGTACTGACACAGTCTACTCACCCATCCAGACAAGTAGTCCTTTAAACATGGGTCAGGCCTACTACTGCAGAGGCTGTCCGTGTACTTTTACTGCCAACTCAACTTGGCATGAAAAAGCCCTTCACCAAGTCTTAAACCAACCTTTTAGCTGAACTGCAGCGGAGAGGGGCAAGATGGCGGCTGTGTGAAGCTCTGCGATACACCACCCTTCAATGACTCCCGGGTTGGGCTAGTTAAACATGTCCTAAATGGCTTTTCTCTACCTATGGTATCAGTGGAAGATATTACAAAGGAGAGCGCCTGAAGAATCGGAAAGAACTACTTACCCGCTGGTTCGGGCGGCTTGGAGATTCCTTTTGGCGGCGGACAGCAGCGGCTGGCGTTCTTGGCGGTCTGGGATGCCGCCGAAGCTCTCTAAACCTCAGAGGGATCGAGGTGATGCCGGTGCGGCGAGCGGTGGGACAGGGGTGGCCGGGACTCGGCGTGGTCCTCCTGGCTCCCGAGGGGTGTCGAGCGCAAGGAGAGGAGGAGACGCTGCAACTGTGGCAACTGTAGCGGCAGCGGCAGCGGCAGCAGGAAGTATGGAGGCGGCCCCTTCCAGACTGAGGGATGGAGGTCTGCGTGCAGATGAGGAGGCGGGCTCTGTTCCTGACAGGCAGCGGGTGATTCCAGGAATGTTCACCGGCCGAATGAAGACCCAGGAGAATGTGGCTGAGTCTGTAGTAGGGGCGGCTCTAAGCATGGAGGACTTTTCTTCACTTGCAAGTGCAAGTGGTTCAGCACCCTCAGAGATATCATTTGCGGGACAAGGAGATACTCCCCTGGGAGAACCACAGCAACTGGAGATAGGTACGGGGGCAGAGAGCTTGGTGACTGAGGGGCAGGAATTGCCCACTAACGAGAATTCGACCTTTAGGCTTCCTTATTTACAGAGCGGGACCATAGGGACACCGGAGGGGGAGATAAATTTTTTCAGTAAATGAGGATTCTGAGCCGTCTATTGGTAGCAGCAATGCTATATCTATTCTAGAAGATTCGGAGGTTGGGTCAGATAGCTCAATATCCAACCCTAGCACGCAAAAACGTCTTCCCACTTTGGCACGGCGGAATAGGGAAAAAAAAGGGGGAAATATCCAGAAGGCAACCCTTACGGATTCAGATCAAAGCCAGTCCGGGCAGCTGAAATGGGACTATTCCACTACGCATATGGGCAGTGATTTTGGAGGGACACCGGACTATCAGGGGCAGGACGAGATTTTACTGAAACCCGCAGCAGGGGTTCCACCCTCAATGGATCTGATTTTTTCAACCCTTAAGCAGATACAGTCGGAAGCCCGTCAGGAACACAAAAGGGCGCATCATGCGACTAAGATGCTACAAGGAGCTATTAGAAAAATAACCAAAACCTGTAGTGAAATTGTGGAAAGAACTACAGTATTGGAAGAGAAAGTAGGGACGTTAGAGTCTGGGGTTGGGGGTATGACCCAACAAATTTCTTCAAATGAATCCAGGATGACGGACGTAATGTGGAAGTTGGAAGACTTCGAGAACCGCCAGAGGCGTAATAACCTTAGATTACTAGGTATTCCAGAAAAAGCGGAAGGGGAGGACATTAGAGGCTTTGTACTTCGATTATTGAAAGGAGGTTTTCCCGAGCTGGCACATTGGGATTGGGATACTGAAGTACAACGTGTTCATCGCTTTCCTCTCATGCTCAGACAAAAAAAGGGATTGAGCGACATGAATGATAAACCCAGAGCCATTTTAATTTTTTTCGGCAATTTTTTGTTACGGCAGGCGATTTTTGAGAAGGCTCGCCCGGAAGCTAGGCGATCTGCTGAGGGGCATTCGTTTTTTGTTAGGCCGGACTTCTGTCACACGACGGTTGAGAGGAGGTGGAGGCTGCGTCAGCTTATCACTCCCTTTCAGAAGGTTGGCTGTGAGGTTTATTTGCTGAGCCCTGCTCGCCTCAAAGTTATTTATCGAGGAAACATCAGGGTTTTTTCTTCTGAGGTTCAAGCTCAAGATTTTTTACGAGAGATTTCAGCGGTCACCCAGTAGGATGTTTTGGGGTTTTCTGGACGATGTACCTGGACAGTAATGTTAGTTAATATCTTCTAGATGTTTTTTTTTTTTGGTCTTGTAGGGACAAAAAAAAAAAAAAATAAATAAATAATAAATAAATGGTGGTTTCATGGGGGAGCGGGAGGGGTGGTGGTGGGAAGCAGATCCATGCAGAAGGCATCACAAGGGTCTTCGGACCTTTCTTGCCTTATTGTGGGGTGGGAGGGGAGAGTTTCTGGGGGGTTCTTGGGGGCCGGCTGGTCAATTGGGTAGAAATAGTTGCAAGGGTTTGAGTATTGGCAGAAAGAGAATGAGCTATAGGGAATTCAAATATTAAAAATGGTAAGAGGTAAAGTTAGAATTGCTTCGATCAATATCTGTGGGCTGAATTCTTTACCTAAAAAGCGCAGAGTTAATATTGATATCCAGTATTTGAATGCAGATATAATATGTCTCCAAGAGACACATATCGAAGCCGGGAGACAAAAGGCTGTGGAATTAGATGGCTACCAGCTGGTGTCCTCTACAACTCAAGATACTCGAACTAAGGGGGTAGCTATTATGGCTCGCAGGGGAAAAAGCCTGTGCTTTCCACGTTCTAAAGCAGATCATCTGGGTAGATGGGCAATTACGGTGTGCAAAGCGGACAATCTCTTGTTTACGCTGTGCTCAATTTATGGCTCCGTGTTTGATGACCCTGCTGTGTTTAATTGGTTGGATCAGGAACTGGTCGCATGGCCACTGCCAATAGTTCTATGTGGTGATTTTAATTTAAACTTGAGCGGCAATGTTATTAAATTGGGACCTAGGCTATATAGGGGTCGTAAGCCCAAAGTCTTTAATTCTTTATATAATGTATGTAAGACTCATGGACTAATGGATGTTTGGGCTTCACTAGAACCTCAGGATCCGGGTTTTACCTTTTTTTCAGCCCCACATCAGACACATGCTAGGCTCGATTATTTCTTTGTTTCTCAGAGTCTCTCGACTAAGTGCCAGATTTTTAGACTCCCACGGGTTATGTCAGACCATAACCCGCTAATTCTAGAGTTTTCATTTCAAGCCTCAAGGAGCGAGGTCCCACGTTGGACATTTGATAGGGCACTGCTCTACGATCAGGGATACATTGAGCATATGAGAGCGTGGATTCCCAGATTTATTTTGGAAAATAGGGGTAGTGCCCGGGTTGATATTGTGTGGGATGCCCTGAAAGCAGGGATAAGAGGTGAGACTAACAGGTTTGGATGGCAGTCCCAGAAGGCTAGCAAACTGCATATGCAGGAACTTTACACTAAATTAGGAGAGACAGAGACACAATTAGTGGGAACTGTGTTAAATGGGGGTGATGTGGGACAGGCGCAAGTATGTGTAGCTCTTGCTAAATCTAAGATATTGGAAATATCTACTCAGAAGGCAGCGGGGAAGTATACTGCCTGGCGTTCTAAAATGTATGAGTGTAGTGAGAGAGTAGGACACTTGCTGGCAGTCCGTATTAGACAACGGGTGACACAGGGGGCAATTCTTGCAATTGATGATCCTCAATTCGGGATGGTCTTAGAGGCTTCTGATATTCGTAGGGCCTTCCAGCGGTTTTATCAACAGTTGTACACGGAGGAATCTATTGGGAGTAACCAGGAAATTCACGATTATCTGGCTAACATCACAGGGGAGAAATTAACTAACGAGGAAAGGGAAGCATTAGAGGTACCTATTACAGCTGAGAAAATTGGGAGTGTTATTAGCTCTCTGGCTAATGGGAAGGCGGCTGGTACCGATCTCATCCCGGGTGAATTTTACAAGAAATTGCCTCCCTGTCTCTTGGATTTAATGGTTGAGGTTTTTCTTGGAGCCCAGGCTGGCCAAAGAGCACCAGAGTCATGAGGATCGGCCAATATAGTGGTTTTTCCTAAAAAAGGGAAATCCGTCAAAGAGCTTGGGTCTTACCGACCAATAACATTAATTAACTCTGACATAAAAGTGTATTCCAAGATTTTGGCCAATCGATTAGCAGGGGTGATCAAGAATCTAGTTTCATCTATCCAACATGGATTCGTCCCTGGTAGGAGTACAATCGATCATGTCCAGAGAGTAATAGCTCTTTTTGATGAGGCAGGGATTACAGGAGACCCTGTCGGGCTGATTCTGCTAGATGCGGAGAAAGCCTTTGATAGGGTCTCCTGGCCTTTTTTATGGGCTACACTAGAGAGTAGAGGGTTGGGCATGGGCTTCATCAAGGCTGTTGCCGTAATGTATAAGAATCCGGTGGCCAGGATCGCTCTCATGGGCGATTTGTCAGGGCCAGTGTCAATCAGCCGGGGGACACGTCAGGGGTGCCCATGCTCCCCCTATTGTTCGCTTTATATATAGATCCTCTGATTCGAAAATTGGCAAACAATAATAACATCTTAGCTATACACAGTAAAGGAGGGAGCACGAAGATTCTGGCATATGCCGATGATCTCGCTATCTTGACACCCAATCCACTTAGTGCGTTAGCCGAAATTGAAAAAGAGGCACAGGCTTTTGGGCACATCTCAGGATATCGACTAAATTCTAATAAAACCCTTGTCGTTGTTAGCAAGGGCCTTCAGATTAATGACTCTCGGGTTGTGCAGAAAGCAACGTATCTTGGGATTGAAATTGGGGTTGATGTGTCCAAAATTGCAGAAATGAATCTGGATCCATTGGTCCCGAAGTTTAAGGCAGAATTTAATCGAATAGATAAGCTTAAATTGACGCTGGTCGGTAGATGTAATATCATCAAGATGGTTTTTCTGCCGAAAATTTTATATATTTTTAGGGCGATTCCGCTGGCTATTAACAATTCCTGGTTCATATCTATGAATTATCTGTTCACAAAATTTCTCTGGGCTAACTGTCGTCCCCGGAGAGCATTAAAATTTATGACGCTCCCGAAGGATAGAGGCGGTTGGGCAGTTCCCAATCTTTTGTTATATCATTGGGCTGCTATACTTCTCAAAATGGGAAGTCTTATAAGGGTTGGAGCCGATCAAGGTCCGGAGGGCACGCCAGATCAATCAATTTATGATTTATTATTGGGGTCAGAGGCTAGGGCTGCCTGGGACAGCATACTGATTTTAAATATTACAAACGGGTTAAATTTAAGACGTTGATGTGTGCTTTTAAAATCTGGACCGCAGTCAGAAAAAGATTAGGTATGGGCCTCATTCATGCCTATACTCCACTTTATGGTAATAAGTCGTTTCCAACTATTTTCAATGATGGGTATATGAAAACTTGGCAGGATAAGGGTATTATGATGGTTGGAGATATTATGGATGAGACAGGGATGAGGACTTTTGATACAATTAAGGATTCTTTTGTAATGGACAACCGACAATTTTTTAAATATCTCCAAGTGAGAGATTTTTTAGGGAGGAAAGTAGGGGGCAGTAGCGGCTTTGCTCGAATAGGTCTAGTGGAACTGCTTCTTAAGGGATCAGGTACCCTTGGGGTTATCTATAAGAGGCTCAACGAGAATATGAAGGATGATCTATCTAAGCATAGTGATCGTTGGCAGGACAGATTTTCTGTTAGTTCAGGGGAACCAGAAGAGGCTCTTTTATGGCCCAAACTTCATTTATTGCTGCTAATCTTCAACTGCAATATTTTAAGACCTGGTTTAATTTATATATAACGCCAGAGAAGATCTTAAAATGGGGCGGGGATGTGGGCTCTACCTGTCCTCGGTGCAAGCTTGTAACGGCTGACATGGTGCATATGTTTGCTACCTGTCCCGATCTGGCTGAGATCAAGAGGGAAGTGGGTGCAATGTTAGAATCTCAGATAGGACAGCGAATTGAGATGACATCGCAGTTGATTGTACTAGGGTTGAGTTGTTCTCAACTAGCTGGTCGGGTTCGGACTTTTCTTTTTATTGCAATGACTGTTTTTAGGCTCTGCCTAGCTACTCACTGGCTCGATCCTGTGCCACCCACAAGTCAACAATGGCTGGGTAGATTCTTGGCAGTTTTTAGGCTGGAAACTGCAGTATATGCTAGAAAGGGGCCAAGAGCCAGTGCTAAGGGGAGGGAAATTTGGGCCCCTCTCCTAAGCATATCTAGGATTGTAGCAAGAAGATGTCGGGGCCTATATATGTATATATATGTATTTGAATATGTGCTCTGCCTGGGAGTGCTTCTTCCTTTTTTCTTTTTTTCTCTTCTGTTCTTTTCTGTTTCTCATTTAAAGGGATATGGTTTTTTCTCTTTCTCTCGTTTCTCTTTTTCTTTCTTTCTTTTTTTCTCTTGGCTCTCTGCCGCATCGACCAGCCGGGGCGGGGTGGGGGGTGGTCCAGGGTGGGGGAGGGGTATTTTCCCGGGGGTGGCCATGGTCAGTCTCATATGTATGGTCTTTTCTGGTTTGTTTCGTCTAAAATTTAATAAAGAATAAAAAAAATTAAAAAAAAAAACCAACCTTTTAGTACTCATAACTCACCTCTGAGATAGGCAGTAGGTGTCAACAACATTGTTGTCATTGTAAATCGCAAGACCTTTCATGGAACACCTCAGTCCAGTTTTTCACACTTCTTGAAATCTCTCACATTCCGCAGGCTTATCAAGATTTCTTTTTTTTCATTTTTTTATTTAAATTTTTTGCAGCACCATAATTACAGTTACACCTTAATACATGAGGAATTATCAATCTTTCTTCGTACAAATAAAGGGAAAAATAGAAACACAGAGGAAAAAGAAAGAACAAAGGAAAGAAACAAGAAGAGAGAAAATATAATTTTGGATTAATTCTCAACCCATTTTTCCTTCCATCTGTAAATTGGTGCCCAAATACGGCCGCCAAGCTTTCTTCCATTTCTACCCTTTCTTTCATATATTCCTTTTTCTAAATTAAAAATGGAAAGTAACCTAGCAAGCCATTGCTGAAACGATGGGGCCATCTTATCGAGCCAGGCAGAGGCGATACAGATTCTCATCACTGACATAGCCACAAAAATAAAATAATAAGAGCGATCTTGCATGTTCTCGCCGTTGAGCCCCAAAAGAATTATTTCGGGTGTTAATACTACTTTTAAATTCAGGCTTTGATCCAAAAATTTCCCAATTGCATTTACTAATGTTTTGAGCTGAGGACAGGTTGAAAACATATGTATTATATCCGCATCAGTACTGTTACAGCGAGGGCATCTAGTCCCTTCCTGTCCCCCCCACTGTGCAATCTTCGCCGGCCTATAGTATAATGAATATATTGTTTTAAAATGCTGGGCTTGCAGCCCTGCTGAGCACAAAATAGTCTGTCCCAAAGCTAACGATTCAGAAAATATCTCTTGATTTATATTAAGCTTTTCCGCCCATTTCTCCCCATGTTTCTCTATGTCATCCTGCTTTAGAGCAGATAATTCTGAGTAAATTCCCTAATACTGCATTTCTCTGTGTCTCTCACCCCCTCAATTGTTTTAACTTCATTAAAGCCGGTCGAGCCCCCTTTTTGCTTTCCAAAAGCTCCGTACCTGAAGATACTTAAAAAAAGCCTAGTCTCCAGTTCAAATTTAGCCTGGATATCCCCAAATGTTCGAGCTCCCTCAGACCCTATAAAGTCGCCCACTTTCTGTACCCCATGCCTCTCCCACTCTAACATTGCGCCATCCGAGAAAATTCCAGGAAACATGGGGTTTCTATACAATGGGGTATAAAAATTAACTCTACCTAATCCAGTTTTTCTTTTAAATGCAGCCCAGATCTTGAATACGGCCATCAATGTTTTAAATCTCGTCTTTTTATAGTAGCTGGGTTCACTATACTTCAGTAAGCAATTCTGCACTTCTTCCCCTAAAAGTAGCTTATAAACATCTGGGGATCCTTCTTTTATCCATGGGTCTTCAACAGTCCCTCCTAATAAACCCCGCATATATTGAAGGGCGGCAGCCCAATAATACATTCTGAAGTCCGGGACCGCCAAACCTCCCCTTTCTCTTGGTAGCGTCATGTACCTTAAGGCTCTCCTTGTTTTCCCGTGCGCCCAGATAAACCTATTCAGAATACTCTCCAAAGTTAAAAACCACCGTTTCTCAAATTCCAGCGGAATAGCCCTGAATAGGTACAGCACTTTGGGTAAGAAAACCATCTTTATAACATTACAACGCCCCACAATGGACAAGTGAAGGTTGTGTATCCTGTCAAAGTCTTTTTAGCCTTCTGAATTACTGGGGTCATATTTTTTTCCACCAGCTGTTCCAGATTAGATGTAATGGAAATGCCTAAGTATGTTACAGCGTCGGTGACCCGAGGATCATCTAGTTCCACCTTCCCATTCTTCACTACCTGAGTCTTCTGCCTATTCAATGCATATCCTGAAATTATTCCAAAAACCTGAGCTTCCTTTTCTATTGCCGTTAATGCTGTACAGGGATCAGGGGTAGCCACAGCAATATCATCCGCATAGGCCAAGATTTTAGTCTCTAGCCCATGGAATGTCATTGGCTTAATTGAGCTATTAGCCTCCATTTTCCGAACCAAGGGATCGATGTACAACGCAAAAAGCAGAGGTGAGCAAGGACAGCCCTGCCTAGTACCCCTTGTGATTAATATTGGTGCGGTCAGACCCCCGTTCAACCTCAATTGTGCCGTAGGTACTTTATATAAAGCCTGTATCGCCCCAAGAAAAGAATTGCTGATACCGTACCATTTCAGAACCATCCACAAAAAGTCCCAGGAGACCCTATCAAATGCTTTTTCAGCATCAAGTAATATTAAAGCCATAGGGTCCCCTGAGACTTCAGCAGCATCAAACAATGTTATGGCCCTACGTATGTGATCAGTTGTTCCCCTCTCAGAAATAAACCCATGCTGACGTGGGTGAATCACTTTCCCAATGACGGCATTCAAACGAGTCGCCAGAGCTTTAGATAGGATTTTAGTATCGCTATTCATTAACGTGATTGGTCTATACGAGCCTGGTTCTCTAGGTGCTTTACCCTTTTTAAGAAAATAGTAATGACTGCCCCGGCCCAAGAATCAGGAACTGAGTTCCCCTGCTGAGCTTGACGGACTATATCTACTAGGTCTGGCCCTATTACATTAAGAAAAGTTTTATAAAATTCCAGTGGGATCTGGTCTGGGCCGGCTGTTTTCCCAGAGGGGAGGCCACTAATTGCGCTATAAACCTCATTGGTAGTCAATACAGTTTCCAAAGCTTCCTTATCTTCAGAGGTTATGCACTGTATAGGTATATCCCTCAGGTATTCTAAGATCTGGGTCTCCTCCCCTGATTGCTCCTTACAATATAAGTTTTCATAATACTGCCGAAAAACTTCCCGAATTTCAGGTGAATCCTTAACTAAATTTCCTCCTGTATCGAAAACTTCAAGTATCTCTCCTGCTGCACTTTTTTGTCTTAATCGTGCTGCCAGGACACGGCCAACTTGTTCGCTATACTCATAGCATAGCTCCTTTTTACCCAGAAATCTTTCAGCAGCCCTGGCTGCTGTTACGTCTCCAACCTCCGCCTTAACATTTGCTAATTTTAACAGTATGTTATCCGTAGCAACACCTAGCGTCAGGGCAGCTACTAGTTCTTCTTCCACTTCCCTTAGTTTCTGATACATCATTTGCTCCCGCTGTACCTCTTTCTTTTGCCGATGTAAACTAAAACTTAGTGTCTCTCCCCTTACCCCAGCCTTAAATGCATCCCATACAATCCCCAGGCTTGTACTCCCTCTGTTAATATCCCAGAACCCTTTTATCCAGTAGTTCATATGAGCCACATATTCTTGATCCTTTAAAAGTTGTCTCTCAAATGTCCAAGTCCGCTCTAATCTCTCTACCCTTGCGAAAGTTACTGCAAGTATTAGGGGACTATGATCTGAAATAATCCTTGGGTGTTTCTCTATTTTGCAGCTTGCAAGCAACTGGTGTGAAACAAAGAAGTAGTCTAATCGAACTACTAACTTGTGAGGGGCCGAAAAGAACGTACTACCCGGGTCTGCAGGCCTCAAGTGTGTCCACACATCCATAAGTCCGTTATTCTGCACTAAATTAGTAAGAGCTTTAAAGACCTTTCTCTTTCGACCTGAGTAGTTATGACCTACTTCCCCCAAAGCCCTCCCAAACCGTTAATATTAAAATCCCCACACAATATAATGGGAGTTGGCCATGATGTAAGCTCAGTATCCAAAAATTGAAAAAGGTCTGGCTCATCCGCAGTTGAACCATAGATTGAGCAAATGGTAAACATAACCCCTTGAAATATACATTCAACTATCACCCAGCGACCCCATTTATCAGACTGGCTTTTCTTAAAAATATGTCCCCCCGCCGTGAAAGAATAGCCACCCCTCTTGTTCTGCTCCCCTGCTTAGTGCAAACAATAAGCTTAAACCCCAGTTGTTCGATAATGCTCCCTCTGCTGCCCTCAATATGAGTCTCCTGGAGACATATGATGTCAGCCTTAAGATTTTTTAAACTATTGCCGCTCTTTGTCTCTTACTCTGGTCGTTCAGACCACATATGTTCATTGAGATTATTCGTATACTCATTAACGTAAGTTACTATTGCCTTTATTTTGAGAGCCAATATCAATTCTTTTATAAATCAGCCTGACACTTTCATTTTCCCCCTTTATCCACATATTCCTCAATTGCTGTGCTGCCCCTCCCTGTGCCCACCACCCCAGTCCCCCCTTATGAACCCTCCCAGCCTTCCCCCTCCCCTACACCCCTTACGAGCAAATAGGTCAGCAATGACCCAGATGTGGCGGCTGTTTCTCACTGCTCGAGCTGCCGAGAGAGCCCCCCCAATCCATTGATCACACTACACTACTTCTATGCTGAGACATATTATAAACTTTTATAAAATTGTGCCAATCTTGAAACTGAAAAATCACCCCCAAAAGAGAAAGAGAAAAATAAAGAAGCTTAGTGAGTCTCATCCTAGGATGGCCCCCCCTGAGGAGATCGTGCAATCCCAAGTCCAGACCGTCCTTTAACTTCTCTCAGCTCCTGTAGATACTCCTGTGCCTTAATCTCTGACATAAACACTCGCACCTTCCCACTCGAGATGACTTTGAGGCGAGCTGGGTACATTAGGAATGCTTCACATCCGATCCCTTGGAAGGGAGATATCATTTGCCGGAGTCTCCATCTTCTTTCAACCGTAATATGGCAGAAGTCTGGACGAGCGAAGAAAGTGTGCCCATCATATGTCCGCTTTGCGTTCGGCTTTGCTCTGTCCATTATTGCCTGTCGCAGAAGAAAGTTACCTATGAACACTAGGATTGCCCGAGGCCATTGGTCCGTAGCGTTATTTTTTTCTGTGTCATTGGAAAGCGATGAGCCCGCTGGACCTCATTGTCCCAATTCCATTGGGAGAGTTCAGGAAATGCTCCCTTCAAGAGATTCACAGTAAATAATCTAATGTCATTTCCTTCAATGTTTTCCGCAAGGCCCAGCAGTCTAACATTGTTTCTCCGCTGCCGGTTTTCAAAATCTTCCAGCTTCCAGTGCACGTCCTCTACTTGCTTGTCCTGCGTCTCCATATGTAGTTGTAATTTCCCAACATCTTCTTCCAAAGTTGCAGTTCTAGTTTCCACCTGAGTTACCCTTTCTGCGATGTCGGTACATACTTTGTTCACTTTCCGGAGCGCCCCCTGCAATTTTTTGGTTGCTTGTTGTGCCCTGCGGCACTCCTGCCTAGCCTCCCCCTGCATTTGTTTCAGGGTGGAGTACACCAAATCAAGTGAGGGTGATTCGGTGATTTCAGTAGTAGACTTTGATAAAATAACTATGCCCCCCTGAGCTGGAACATGTGTATAATCATCGTCATCGTATACTTGGCTAGTAGAAGAGTAGCCCCATTTTAATTCGCGAGCTGTGGCAGTATCCGACTTGGGAGGACTGACTCTCGCCTTACTTTTGCGTTTCTGGGTGAGAATCTTATTTCTTTGTCCCGGTAAAGCATGGGAAGAATCCCCTGAATCAGTCTCATCAGCCGTATCACCTACGCTAAAATTAGAATTGTCAGTATCATCCGTTAGAGAGAAAAACGTATCTCCATCTGGTGATCCCAACACAGGTTTAGTCCATATTAAGTCAGATTTTAAGCCAATACCCCCACCCAGTGGCCAAGTTAGCTCAGAAGCGTCAGGAATTATAGGAAGCTGTTTATCTTTACCTTGTTCCTTTGTTTCCTTTGATTCTATCCCGGCCGGTTCCGGTATGTCCCCCACAGTAGCAGCCTCAGCCCCCAGCGATCTCTCCTGAACCGGTCGGTCATCAGCCTCCTCCACCACTGCTACCAGTTCCAGTCCGGGCTGTCTGTGTAGCTGAGGCAGCATTGTATCACCGGAGAGTGAAGGAAGGGCAGGCTCCAGGTCGCCAGTAGTCTTCGTTACCCCAGGACCTGTCACGTCTTCCGTGTCTTCCGTGCCACCAACTGAAGCGGGCAAGAAGACCTCCGCAACAGAGGGCTGACGTAAAGCGCCCTCAGAGGTAATCACTCGCGGTTTATTCCACCCGTCCATGGCTCCATCCCGCGCCTTCAATGCCGCTTCCTCGGTTCTCTTTCCAACGCGTCGGTGCTGTGCCGAGCCACGTCCCACTGCCACACCTACAGTCGCTCCTTCCTTTGGTCTAATTGTTTTGGGAGCCATCGCCCGTCCCTGGTCAATATTTCTCCAGCACACACCGCCACCAGACTCCGTTTCCAGCGGTGTTTTAGCGGCAGAAAACAGCCCTCTTAGTCTCCGCCTGAAACTACTGCTGTTCCACCACAATAGCACTCGTCTGGCCAGGTAAGTGTGTATCAGCATGCCGGTCTTAGAGAGAGGGTCCTGTCAGCAGCTCTCACTGCAATCAGCCAGCGGCCATCTTGCCCCCTAGGTCACCAGTCTTCTCCATCTCATAAAATTCATCTCAATGATTCATTGGCTTATCAAGATTTCAGTGATGTATTTAGTAAGAAGAGAGTGGATCTACTGCCAACACAGTGCAAGTATGACTGCGCCATTGATTAATACCACAGACCAATATGCCACTTGAAAGAACTTGCTCTCACCATTGTTAGACCCAGTGGTTTCTGGCTGGCTGGGACACATTGAAGCCAGGCAGAATCCACCGTCCTAGATAGGATGAGTATGATACACTTGTCCAATAACCTGTGCTCAACCTTGGGCAGCTTGACACAGAGCAGTCAGGCTTAGCCTCAGGGTCAAAGTGTAAAGTATTGGCACAACCCCCACCCTCACAACACACTGCGTATGGTACAAAAAGACTCCACACAGTATGAATAAAACACTGGTCTTTGTATTACGCAAACATTGAAATCAAAATGACATACACATTGGATATATACTTTACAGTTATATGCAATTGTCAAACTCTTCCATTAGCAGTAAAATGACACAAACATATATGTGCTAGTCAGAGGTATTCATTTGCCCCGTTATCCCCTCAGTGTTGTAAACAACATAAACCCATGTGCGTACTTCCCCGAGGCGTTCACAATCCAAGCAATCCCTCCCTCATCAAAACAGACAAAAGCATATATGCAGACTGTTCAGAGGTATTCCACTTTCCCACTAACACATTAGCATATACCACAACATTCCCAATATTGCATACCCCATACAGGTGTAATGGTCAAGAATTCACAGGTTCTGGCTACGCCTCGTGACCCAGCCCCTTCAGCCACTCAAACCACACCAACCAATGATACACGTTGCACACACTGGTGACACTTTGATTTGATTGATGGGACCACCTAAAGCAGGAGGAAAAAGTAACATGTTCACGTCCATCCAGATTAGGTCCTCAGGCACACAGCAGAACCTTCACGAGTGCTGGATCATTATCCTCCCATAGGCAAAAGACTGACACCAGAAGCTGGTGCACTTCCAATTTGGAGAATGGTATCCCCTCCGGCGGAAGTGCGAGCTGGAGTTGCTTCAGGCAGCCAGCCGTGGGTGCACCCAAGGCACAAGCGACCCCTCGGATAGAGTCACGGTATTCTCAACAACAGAGTACCTTGTGGTGTGGGGCCGGGGAGAGGGAGTTGTTGACCTTGGATCAAGGCCGTGATGTCAGGCACTGTCATCCTCCCGATCTGGATGTCAGAGACAGTATATACTGTGGACTCGGCAAACTTCCTCCAACACCCCTCGGACACCACATGTTACGGAATGCAAGCTAGCACAGGTTTCTGGTTGTAAATTTGGATCCCTCAGACTCAGCAAACTTACCCTGCACTCCTCCAACTCCTCACACTATGGCACCCCCAGATGGGCCGCTGATCGTTATGAGCACACTCCTCAGCACAGTGTGATTACTGCACACTTCAGGACGGTCCTTGTCCCAACCGACTATCAGTTCCACCCACTTATGATCTCATGGAAACAGGGAGATCCTTTCTGTCCCTGGGATCTCGTGGACAGGATACCATCCAACCGGCCCTTGGAAACACTTAGGGACCCGGGCCACAACAGTCGGCAATTAGCTGCAGTCCAGCAACATCCAGGCAAAATCCACCAAGTGATAGTCCCCTTCCTAGTGCACGACAAGCCCCAGTCCACCACAGGGCTGGGGACAATCCAGTTGCAGGCCCTCCTTCCTCAATAGTTCCTCTTGTTGATGCCCCAGCATCAAACCAGTGTAGTATGGTTCCAATGTCCAAAGCGTGTCTTACTCCTGAGGGCAGAGCCCCAGTAGTTATACCCACAATGGCCTTTGAAGATGAGATTAGTTCAAAAGGCCACCTTTGAAATGCCTGGGCCCTCTCTAAATTTTGTCCTGTCTGCCATCCTGCCCCGGGATGCTTGATTAGTTTCTTTAGTGGGGCCAAGACCCTACCCTTCGGAAGGAAGGTACCAATTCAACCCCCACTTAACCCTCCCAGGAAGGCCCCTCATAGTTCTGCAGTTTCCCTTGAGCCCCTAGTTCATGGCTGTCTTATCAGGAATGCACACATGCAGCTGCCTCCTCAGCAACCTGCTATGGATTGGAGACAGGCGGACATGCACACAGAGCCATTAGCACAGAAATGGCCACTTTCCCAAAGTGGTATTTCCACCATAGTAATGTCGAATCCACTTGTACCACCGGGGAGGGTTCGCCCTTACTAACTCATCGATATCAAACACTATACTGCCACTCTACTGCATGTAGGAAATACAGCTCAGTAGCCTTTCCACAGATCCCTCATGTTAATCCAATGTGAGAAGCAAGCCCTACCATACTGAACACACCACCTGGTGCCATTCTCTACCAGGGCATGTAGCACACACACGCACATGCCCTACCTTTTCCCGACACTGCACCTTATCCCCAGGGAGTTCTCCGATCTAGTGAGAGGCATGCAGAACCTTAACAAGTAGATTTTTTAATGCCAAGCAAAGTAACAGTAACCTGCACACACAGGTCCCGTCATGGCAAATCTGTGGCACGCTTGTTGAGCTACCTCTGTGGGTGTCACAACCAGTGCTGCAGGCCCACGGAGGAACATTTGAGTTGCATGCCCTAGATATATGTCTTACCCCTAGACAAGAGACTTACAGCTATTCAAATTAGCCAATCATGTATACACTAATTACGTGTATATATATGACAAGCACAGCACTTTGGCACTGAATGGCAGTGACAAAAGTGCTCAAAGTCCTACGCCAGCAAAACAAGGCCCAAACAGGAGGTTGGAAGCCAGAAAGGTCAGGAAAGATTACGCCAAAAGACACAAGGTCTAACAACATCAAGAAGAATTAAGTATTGAAAAATACTTAGAGGATAATTTTACGAATAGGTGCCTACATCATTCCAGCTTCACAGCAGGTGCCTTGATCTTTTCTTCCCCAAGTCAGAGGACACTGTCAGATCTTGCATTGACTACAGAGAATGTAATGCTATTACAGTAAAGAATAATTACTTGCTCCCTTTCTTTTATGTCCTAATAATCCTAAGAGATACAGTACAGATCAAATCAAAGAAGCACAGTTGCCTAAGCAATTTCTCCCCAATAAAATCAAAGAAGCACGTTTTCTTTCTTAGATTTAAGACGAGGAAACAACTTAGTGAGAATCAAGGAGGGTGATGAATAAAAAAATGTAGGAGTATTTAGTTCTGGACTTCAGCTTTTGAAATGCCCCAGACACTTTTCATCATTTTCCCATCAAGTTTTCAGCGACATTCTATTATTACATTATTGTCTATTTTGAGTATCCTTTGATATTTTTGACTATCCTCGAAGAACATAGAACAAAGTTTTGCCCCATTACATAGTCTGTAAGCAAAAGTGTAAATATGCATCTTTGATGTTCTCACTATTTCCTTTTGGGCTTGTTAGTATTGCAGGATCTGATATGTGTGATGCCCAGACATCCAGAACAGTGTAAAAGACTGTGAAAGATTATCTGTCTACATACAGGTGAAAGAGGATCATCAGCTTCCTGCGGGTCTTGTTCCATTCAAACACTATTGTGTCAGTACTGTGGATTTTATTATAGATCTCCCACTATCAAAAGATTATACAGTGATTTTAGTTATTGTAGACTACTACACAAAGCTACAGCATTTTGTTTCTTTGCAAAAATTAACCTCAGCAAACCAGTTGACATTTATTTTACTTCAGGACATTTTCCCGTTACATGGTTTGCCAAATACTATACCCACTGACATAGGTTCAGAGTTTATTGCCAAGTTCTGGAAATAATTTTTTATGAAAACTAGAAATGAATAATCACCACTTCACCATTTATTATCCTCATACAGATGTTTCAACTTAAACTTTAATCAGACAATTATTTCTTATGAACCACTAGAAACAATAGGTGCAACGATTACCTTTGGTTGAATTTTCCTACAGTAACTCTCTTCACTCCTCTGTAGAGCAGTCTTCATATTTATTTTCCTTTTGATATCATCCTCATATTTTGACATCTATTTTTTCAGAGACTATGATTCCTTTTGTCTAAATCTCTGAAGACTGTAGAGCATTTGGCTTTAGCTAAAAAATCAACAAGATTTGCTGATTGTCATTGCAGTCGAGCTCTTCCTTATCAACCTGGTGACCAAGCTCTTCCTTATTCACTTGCGGACTAAGTATAGTTATATGCCTGATTTTTATCTGTTCCTGGTTCCTATCCTCAGTTCTCCCCCAGATTGGTGGGCCTTTTTCCAGCAAAAAGAAAGAGGGCATTAGGTCAGAAGACGCAGTTAGGCCCATTAGACTAAAGAAACAGCAAACATGGAAGATATGGTACACTGGGCAATGGAAGATGCACTGTTATACATAAAACTACAGTTCACAGACTCATAGGCGGAGCTCCAGCCACCATGGGGCCAGTACACTCTACCACACTAGCAGGTCAATAGTGGCAACCAGTATTTAAGCCCATTAACACAGAGCTCCCTTGTCTGCCAGCTGTGGTTGCTGTGACTCCTTGCTACTTGCATTAGTTTGCACCCAGCTTGACTAGTCCTTTGTTGTTTTTTCCCTTGTTTGATTTCCCCTGCTCCCCTGAATTCTTGCCTATTGCTATTTGTAAACTAGCTTGTTCCCATTTTGTTAGTTTGTCTTCCCTATCCAGACTTCTTCCCTTCCAGGGCTGAAGTGGTATTCATTTTCTGCTCAGGTGCTGGTTTTGTGGCATGGCAGGGGCTAGTTACATTGTGCCATCTGCATACACTGGATAAGGCCTGGCCTGTATAACTTCCATGTCTTATTTTCATCATTATCTGGGATTCCTTAGTAATTGGCGTACTCTCACCTGTAAACTTGGAAGTCCAGACTTCAGACGATGAATACATCCTTGCTGGAGTGTCACTCTCTTTCTTTCTGTCTGTCCTCGGCCACTTTTCGCCTTAGGTTGTGGTTTCATTACTATCCTTTACTAAACCAAGGAAGTAAGTTGACCGCTAAAAGGAGACAGAGGGATTGGCCTCAGCATCTTTACGCTTGCAGTACTGAGTCAATGACAGATTGCCAGACCACACAAAATGGAATCTGAGCCCAAACCCATGAAGACGATGGCACAAGCCATCAGCAAGATCCAAGGTGATCTTGACGTTACTTGCCAAGCATGCCATTGTTTTAGAGAAGTTGAGTGAGAAAGTTAAACTGTCCAGCACATCTAGCAAGGTCAGAATTACTCTCACTCCGCCACATAATCGAAATAACAACATTGATTCAGGTGGGAATATTATCACATCCAGTAATTCGGTTATACCTCTCTATGCCTCCCCAGGTTTGGCACCATTCGAAAAGTTCACAGGTGTGAGGAAATTCATCTTTTTTTGCATGAGTACCCCATTTGTTGATGTTTTACTGGGTTTTAAATCTGCACACTAGGGCATGATTGTCCAGTCCCAGTGTATGTGCTTTGACCCCTAAAACATGATACAATTGGCTAATCCCCACTTGGAATATTTAACTTTCCATTAAGACCAAAGTATATGGAACAGGAAAATGGGCCAATGGCTTGGAAAGTTATCTGTCACTTGTGGACCACGGCAAATGTTGTACTATCCGCGAGGTTGACAATGAAAACATGGCTTCAGGCCAGCCTGTGTATCCTGACTGCTGCAGCTTTTAAACATGCAGGCAAACCTGTCAAAAAACCCTTTTGATGGAAAACAACCTTACTTTTAAATATTAAATAGGTCACGCCTAAGTGAGCCCCCAGGGTAGTGTGCCGAATATAGCACAAATTCAGCGTTTGCACATACCTACAGCCCAAAAGCTATTTTCAGTGAAAAGGGCTGTGGTTGTTCCAATGAGGAAAACTAAAGTTCACATTAAAATACCATTTCTGCTAACTCAGGTTTCTGGTGAATCTGATTTTTGATAAATATTTAGGAAAATAAAAATTTTAAATCTTAGACTTGCTCAACCTGGACATTCAGTATGCTAATTCGCATTCAACAGCTGGCCTCTGTCAGTACTTCCCTTTAATGATGTGGTAAAACTGCTTCCTGAATAATGGCTTAGGCCTTTTTGCCTAGCTGGAAGACCTGGCATTGATGTATGTCACTACTCTCAGCTCAGTAAAGGCAAATGTGAAAGATTCAAGAACTTCAGTAACTTGAAAGGAACCAAGATAAGGCCTGTCCACTGATACGTGAGTGCAAAGGGACCTGGGGAACAGAAGCCTTGTTCCATGAGCCAACTGAAGCAAGATTGGCACCAGCCCAGTGGGAGGAGTAGCTGATCCAATAACTAGTTTGGTAGGATTGTGAAGGAGGTGTTACTAATTTTCCTAAACACACTCTAAAACCTACAAGGGCAGAAGTGTGTTGCCATGTTGGATTTTACTAAGAAAGTGCACTGTGGGATAGTTTTCAGTAAGACAAACAGAATGTGCTGCAAAAATTAGAAGGTTTGCCCTTTGGAACTTTTAACTCAATCATTAGGGAGTGTCCAGGAGTAACCCCACCCATTGGATAGTGAATTCTACAAAAGAGGCACCTTACCCGAGCTCATCAGAATACATTAGGACTTGTGGTGGAAGAACAGAAGAGGGCTCCACTTGTTCCCAGGTTTGAAACGTGGACTCCAATGGACATCTAGCTGACCTCCTGAGAGGAGGCAGGGACCCAACAAGCTGCAAGAGGCAATTTTCCTTGAGTGGCCAGATAACCAATAGCAAATGGACCTGGACTGGACCTAGCAGGTGGCTTCTGCTGCAGTGAGTCCTGGCCCCTAGGTGCTAGGTGCAAATTTTTAGGTGCAAATATTTATTTGGGAAGGATTCACATCCCCCAAATAAGAACCCATGTTCTCAAAATGGAAGACTTTTATCACTTACAAGCTTTTATGGCTCTATGCCATTTATATCTCTCAATTTGGCAGGTGGAGTAAAGGCAGGGTGTTCTCCTGTCTGCCTGTACTGTGTCCACCAAACTTTACACCAGGCCCTAAGTCAGAAGGTAAAATCTTTATCTGGGACAACACACTTGGGGTATGCAACCTCCACTCCATCGCTTTTGGCCTGAAATCACACCTAGTTTTGGTGTCATTTTTCTTATTGAATTTGTCTTCATTTTTAATAGTTAGTTTACTGAACTTGTGTGTTGGATCAAAACATATTTACATATGTTTATTTGGGAAGGACTCGCATACCCCCAACTAATAACCCATGTTCTCAAAATGGAAGACTTTTATCACTTACAAGCTTTTATGGCTCTATGCCATTTGCAATCTCTAAGAAAACCTCAGCAGTTTGTAAATGATCAAGCTAAGGTTACTTTTATGCTGTCCTAATTTAACAGATATGCAATAGTGTGAGAGAGGTCTTTAATTTTAAATCAAAGACCTTGGTTATCCAATTTTGAGCCATTTCTTTGGTGCTAAATAGACCCTCCACCACTACAGAACTCACTCTACAAACTGATGCCCAACAAACACAGAGGAAACAAGAAAGATGATGGATTCCCTCCATAATCTCCATTCCAGTACCAACAGGGACATCCAGGGAAAACACCAGTTCCAGTGAGAAATCCATGCATCAGTGAAATATTTTCACAACACTAATCACAGAAGAATAGAAGGTTGTGCCTTTATTGTAAAAAAGCAGGGGCATTTTGCAAAAGAACATGCCAGTCTGGTGGGAAACTCCAGGACTTGACTGTGAAGGGTGCACCCAGTGAAGTCCTTGTTCTATCCCGAGGTTCACCTGCTACAGAAGAGAATGTGACTGAGAAAATGTTCAACTCCCTTTAAGATTCTCACCAGTGATGTACGCTTTGCCCCGTTAGCTCTCATTGATTGTGGGGTTTGGGTGCCTTATGGACCAAACATTTGACCGGTGGGGTATGCCTGGGTGCCTGGGGAGGGGATCGGCTGGGGATCTCCCCTCCTGGCCGTCCCCTACCCTCCGGGTTTTGCTGCGGTTGCCTGTCCTTTTGCACCGCCTCCCTAGCGATAACGCAGATGCATGAGTCTTGCTTCTCCCGGCGGGGGTTCAGCGGCGGTGAGTACTGCGGCGCTGCTGACCAGTGCCCCCGAGCTTGTTTTGCTTCTTGAGTTTTGGGGAGGCGCGCCCTCCTGGTCCCCGCTGCTGCCTCCACCTCTCCGCGGCTTTTGCCTGGCGCCCGAATCTGACTTTCCCCTGTCTTTGCGGCATTCTGAATGGCGATGCTGCTGCCCCTGGAGCCCGGGTGTGTGTACGTCGACGACCCGCTTTGTGATCGGCGGTGTCCTGCCCTCCTCCCTTCATGGTCATGTGGCTGCCTCCCCCATCTGACCCTGCGTGAAGCCTTCGAGTCTGCTGCCTTGTGGTTTTCCTGTCGGATTTTTGTGTGTTCTGCCATTTTGGGTTGATGCTGTCAGTTCCCATGGCCTGGGTCCTCCATCTTGGCGGTTTCGACCTATCCTCATTGTTGCTGGACTGCTCCTTGTTCGCCTGTCTGTTCTTTTCCTCAAGTCGCCCCCCCCACCCCTTTGGTCTCCTACTCCCCTCCCATCTTATACTATCACCGATTCACAGGATGTTTATGATTGTTGGTCCCCAGCCGGTGTGTATGTCTTTTACTGTGACTGTTTTGTAAGTACTTTCCCTCTTGCCGGTCTGCCTGACCCGATTATGCATTCCTTACCCCTTTTTATCATTCCCCCCCTACCTTCCAGGCCCCATTTGACGTGTGTCTTGGCTATGCTATGCGCTAATAACCCATGTTATTGTGTATTCACTGTTTTTCTCCTATGTTATACTTGGCTCCTGTAACTGATGTAATTTTGTAACTTGTAACTCGCTGATCCTCATGTAAAGCGCTCTGATACCTCCGGGTCTAGCCAGCGCTATATAAAACTCTGCAAATAAATACATAAATAAATAAAATGATAGGACAGCCCTATCTTTTTATCTGCAGAGACTCCGCAGTCGTAAAGATATTACTCCTAAAAATAACTTTGTGAATTGCAAATAATTGTAAACTTATACAAAGTGTAAGTTTACCTTTGTGAATCAGGCTCTAAGTTGGCACAAATGCATAATAGTTTTATGCTTCTAATAAGGCCGTGCAGACTGCCTGATATTTACCAACAGTTCAAGGTTAGTATAATATTACACTAAATATGCAGACAGTTTGGCAATTTAAACTTCCTCATCATTGGCTTGTTATCTATTTCCGGAGTATTAAAAAAGTATACCTGGCCTAGCAGTTTGAATTAGACTGTTCCTATTGGAGCAGGAAAAGGGCTGATTTGCATATGGCTGCCCTATGTCTGAAGTGACAAGGTGGGCCAAAAAGACGGACTGGAATATAACCCCAAGAGATTGACAGTAGCTGAAACGTTTGCAGGCATCATGTTTTCCTCATTCTGAGCATGGCTGGGCTGGACATTATGCCACTCTGGTATTTCTCTGACAGGCTGCCGTCTAGAGGGCTTGTTTTAGAGCAGGATGGTCTGCCGTGACCTAATCATGCCCCTTATGACCCCATTCTAGTCAAGGCCTTCTCGAGTGTAGGGTTGGTTGAGCATTTTTGCAGGGTTGATTTTGATTTCCAGAGCAAGCCTGCGTCTGAGTGGCCTGAGAATTAAGAATGGGGTGCAACTGAGCTTTCGTGCCAGATTCAGCATTGCAAGTTAGGCAGACTTACCATACATCCCAGAATTTTTCCCATGCAGAATTTCCTGTTAAGAGAATTGCAGTAGTTGGTTTCAGGTACCAGATAAATCAATTGGGGGTGAGGATGTAGGATGTAGCCGAACCTCTAGGGCGGTCGACCTCAAATCTTGGGAACCAGGTTCGAGTCTCGGCCACGACGCTCAACATCCTGTGATTCTAGGCAAATCACTTAATCTCTTCGTGCCTAACAAAAATGAGTGTGTCCATATGTAATGCAACTGGTGCTCATGTAAAGCGCTCTGATACCCGATACCTTAGGGTCAAGTTTGCGCTGTATAAAACTCCGTAAAAAAAAAAAAATCACTCTCCGAAATCACCCCTAAAATTTATCTCTTCTAGTTCAGTGGCAAAATAAACAGATAACTGATCGCGTTGCCAGGGCCCTTTGCAGTTTATATTGTTCTATTTCAGACAGCTGTCAAATTTAAAATTTCATGAGACACTGTTGACAGTGACCCAGAGTGAAAGGAAGTATGTACTTTGTGTGCTTCACAGAGAGCTTTTGTATGTTTAATTCTGTCTTGAAACTTTGATTTCCAAGAGCAAGAGATGCATATATGAACTTCTGCAGTCAATGCCAATAATGGCATGCAGTAACTTATAAATCCTCAACATTTTGTTGATGGGAAAATCGCTTTAAAAAAAAAAAAAAAGACTATGGATAGATACTGTGAATTGTTCAATAAAAATTTTGTATTTTGAATCCTTTGTGTTTTTTATTAAACAAAACTAAAAAAATTGTAGTTCAATTTTTTTCTAAATGAGGCGACATACTTCAGTGTACTGTACAGCTGGGAATAATGGCTAGTAATTTCCATTTCCGTCATTATATGTCATTGTTGTAAAATCAGACCCAGAACTGCTTGATGCTCCTTTGACAGTACTTAAAGCACAAAATCGAGGGAAATAACACTTAATTATATTATTTTCTCCACTGGCCAATGAGTTGCAACTACTGATCATGATTTAAAAACGGGTCTGTCCCTGTCAGACCAAATATATCACTATTGAGTCTGTTCATATGATTCTCACAGTAATTCACGACTAGCAAATACAAATCATCATCTCCATTGAACTCTAGGTAGGCATGGTCATATTTCCTCTGCAAAAAAATAATGTTGTTTCACATGAGATACCTGCAAAAAGGCAAATCCACCCAGCAACCAACACCACAAAGACCGTCACTCAGGCCCTTGTTACCAGCCACCTCGAATACGGCAACACCCTCTACACACAGCTCCTCATAAGATTCCCTACCATACAGAATGCTCAGCCAGACTCATCCTGGACCACCTCATACGAACCCACATAACCCCCTTGAGTGCCTCCACTGGCTCCCCATCCAGAAAAGATACCAGTCAAGATCCTCATGCACGCCTACAAAGCCCTCCATGACCTAGGACCTGCCTACCTCAACCTGAACCATCGACTGAACTTCTACCAACCCGCTAGACACCTACACTCCTCTTCACTCACACTCGCACACACTCCCACATTCACCACACCCGCAGTAGTGGCTGCTCTTTCTCCTACATCACAGCCAAGACCTGGAACGAACTCCAGCTCCGCATGTCCCCCTTGCTTGCAGACTTCAGAAAGAGACTCAAGACCTGGCTCTTCGATAGAGACACAGCACCCAGATACCCCTAGGAATGACAGAGTTGCACTTTACAAATGCTGATTGATTGATTTATTGATATATGTGCATCCAACATTCCTCTTTCAACTAAATTATTTGGCAAAGTCCTGAGTTGACCATTCCATGATATAGGTAACAGATGAGTTGTAGCTACAAAATGATAACGACTTCTATCCTTTTCATCAAGCGATATGATACTGTAATTGGAAGTGGGATTAATGTGTAAAATATCTGCTTTCTGATATGTGTTACTAACTATCTATGTCCTTCATTCAAACATACTCAGGAATACTAATTATCTACTCCCACATGCAGCATTACCAGTATAGCTCACAATTAATGTGGGAATTGTTCAATTTTGGGCTGATTACCACCTGGTCATTGTGCCTGGTTTTTACTGGTGAAATGCTGGGAGGAAAACACTGGGACTGCAATTTTACGACAATAATCATAATCCACATAATCCAGATTCAACTAGTAAATCTCATAACTGGACAAATCATGATTATCTCCCAACATGTTTTACAGGCCAAATACAACTATTAAATCAGTCTGGCTCTCCTTTAAAAATTGAAAAATTCAATTGAAGTCTATTTTGTTTTTTAGCTTCGTACCCACTTTAAGTATGCACTGTCCAGTTATGCAACCTCTGAATAAATCTGAATAGTTTCAGGTTATACAATTCAAAACTAGGGGCTGTATCACATACAGTGAGCACAGGAATCACTAACTGACTGATTTATTATTTGGGGTGCAGCCCACTGTCCCTCAGGGTGGAGGAAGTCTTTCTTCCGCCACCCTTCCTGGACTGCCCTCTACGATATTAAAAAAGCTAATCGGGTACTTTAGAGACCTCTGTGCCTTCACAGGAGCCACTGTCATAGTGGCACATATGTAGGGACTGAAAGTTTGGTGAGAGGCCAACTTTCATACAGATACTCATAAAACATTTTTGTTTTACCAAAAGCAAACTGGGAGTTTAATTTTAAAAATCAAAAAAATAATTATCCTGATGTCTAGTGAGTTTTCTCCCAGGGTGTAGTGGTCATTTTTCTATATTTTTCAGTTCAGGTCTGCCAGCGTTTCATAGTAACCTACACAAGCAGCATAACAACACAATTAAAACATAATATGGAACACCAAAAATCCATCACCATCACAACAAAGTGCTAAACAACAAATATGCATAACTCTGCTTTTATAATACAATGATGACAGACATCATGATGTGGCATTGTATTTCTTCACTTTTAGCACTGTGAATAAAACAGCAATAACATTTTTGCAACAGAAATGGATGAATGTGATATTTGAAAGGGATTAATTAAGAATGCACACACTAAATAAAGAAATATTAAGAAAACGTGCTACATATTGTCACTCTTGAGAATGCTAATTTGCAATTTTCAGGTAACCTCTAAAATTGTGCTTAAAGTAAACCAGGCTAATTTAGCATCTGTTGCCCATCTTTAACGTGACATTGTACTACACCAGTGACTAAACTTGCTTGCTAGGATTACTAGGCTTCAAAGAACAAGCTGAAGACTATGCTGAATGTTCTGAACAAAATGTAATTATCTCCAGGCTGTGTTTAGCTGTCCCAAACTGAATAACATACTGTGTAACAGTTGTATTCCATGTACCTGATGCTCTGAGCACAGAATCCTATGTAGTATACTAGTGAGAAAATCTTTGAATGTTTCTGTTACAAATGTTTCTCTTCGCTTGATTTCTATTGGTTCCGAACCTGAGAACCATGTATTAATGTAGTGAATGTTTGAGCTTTTTGTTTAAAATCCTATAAAATGTGTGTGATTTTATGATTTAAGAAGGAATCTTTTCCCCAGTCTTAGAAAACGAATCTCTCTCAATTTTGATTCTGAACTCTCCGAAGTTCATGAGTCTCTGTATTCTGGGCTTAACACTTTTAATTTCTATTTTGCTGACTTCAATTTGTGCCTTTGCACCTTAAATATTTTCAAAGTATATCTTTAACCTTAAGACTTTCATGTCTGTCATTCTTAAAGACTCCAATGTGATATAAGAAACAAGGCATTATAAAGTTTCCGTTAGAAGAGAGATGGGTTCATTGGGAGCACCAAAGTCTGTATAGGGACTACACGGCTCCAGATCCGAGAACATTATTGCATGCAGTGGTAAAAAGAAAGGTGTGGGTATGCACGATGACAGATCTAGTAGCAGAACTAATGGTTCTGATTGGATCCGTCAAGTTCCGTTTGGACCTGCACAGGTAAATTGGCTGGAGAGACCGAGAACTGTCACTTCCCGATACAGGCAGTCATGCCCAGAAATTCTAATTGATGCAGTCCACATCCTGATTAGGCCTGGGTGTAGAACTCTGCTCCGCTTGCAGAGTTTGCGGAATTTGGCAACTCCGCATTCCGCAGAGTTACCGATAAACTCTACAACAGAGCAGAGGATTTTTTCTGTTGGCTTGCTTGTAATGTAATTTCGCATGCACATGGTAAGCGCGACGAGACTTGCCGGATGCTCACAAGCGCCCACAAGATTTTCTAGCCACCCACGAGCTCCTGTGAGATTTTGCGGCTACTAGTGCAGCTTTAGGCCATGCCAGCCACTTGTGGCACTACTTATGTGACATAGGTGAGCGGGATTGACTGTGGCTGCAAACTGGAGATGATTCTCTTCTCAAGAAGCAGTTAAATCTCCTCAGGAAGACAATTTGGAGTTAAAAAACTTCTTAAGTGGACCGTTTGCATTGTTTTTTTGTGCGTGGAGCCATTTTTTATTTTACTTTTTTTTCCAACAGGAAGGAAGTGACCCGGAGGCTCCAACTTCCAGTTCCTGTCCAGCAGGCTCCTCCCAGTGCTTTGTCCACCTCCTGGTCAATTCTCATTTGGATTTGGAGCTTGAAGGATCGTTCTCTTTGTCTGTTGCATATATACACCATTGGATTTGAGGACTTTGTTTTTGTGATATCACAAGTAAGTTAAAAACTGTTATCTAAGGGTATTGTTTGTTTGATAGAGGGCATGCACCAGGATTTATTTGTACTTTTATTCGATTTTCAAAATGCATTGGGGTGGGTGGCCTGCAGTTTCAGTAGGGGCCTAGTTATTTTATTGCATGTACCTCTTCTTCTATTGTAAAGGAAAATCGTTGCACAGTTCAGTACATTTTCTCCATGTTTTTTAATACATTTGCAATATTCATTTAATTCCATATGTGGCCACATCAGCAACAATGCAATGGCACAAGACTCAGTGTGAGGTGAAGACACCAAGGCAAGAGCATACAGTGACTGCCCCGCTGAGACGCACATTGAGTCTACCACCTTCTTCTATCAAGAAGTCGCCTGGGTCAGTGGCACCAGAAAAGAAGAAAATCAAGGCTACTATTCCTGGCATGTTTAGGCAGGAGGGGCAGTACAAACGCAACCACCCAACAGTAAGTTTGTACAATGGCAAGCTGGCTAAAATGTTAGTGCTGGACCTTCTCCCTTTCCCTTTTGTGGAAGGAGTGGGTTTTCTAGAATTTGTAGTGCCCATCTGCCCAAAATGGAAAGTTCCCAGCTGGACCTATTTTGCCAGAGTTGCTGTTTTAGTGCTACATCACAATGTGCTGGAATTGGTTGGACAAGCTTTGCAGCAGAGTGCTGTTCACACTATCCATCTGATGACAGACATGTGGACCAGTTGCTAGGTCACTGACTAATCTGTTTTGAGAGGGTGAGTGAAATGGTATCTGTGGGTGTTGATACTGCTGAAATGTTTAATGGTGCTCGGAAGTATGCAACAGTAGCCATGCTTACCATGGAGAAATCCCATACAGCTGCAAACATCTTGTATGACTTTAACAAGAAAGTCTTTGAATGGCTGCGACCCAGAGGGCTTAAAATTGGATTTCCTACCACAAACAATGGCAGTAATATAGTTAAGGCCATGTCAGATGGTAAATATTTCAGGGTCCTGTGTTTGGCACATTGTATCAACATCATTGTACAGGACTTTCTCAAAAAAGAAGATTGAGTCAGTAACTTACTCTCCACCTGCTCAAAGAATCTGCACTAATTTCAGCCATACTATTAAAGCCCAGAAGCAGTTGAGTATCATTCAGCATGATAATAGAATGCCTCATACAGGAGGAGCTAGCACACAAAGAGGGGATGCCACTGTGAAAGGCATGACCATTCAGATGGATCAATAGGGCCTAGTTCAATGCCTGACAGAGATGCTGCTTCCTTTTGAGGTTTTCACATGGGAAGTCAGCAAGGAGGACTGTACCATGGGCCAAGCTATCCCATTGTTGCATATGCTACAGGAACAGCTAAAGGAGGGGTCTGAAATTTATGCTGTTGGGGGACAAAAAAAAGATAGACATTAGTTGATGGAGAGTTTAATCCTTTGCTTGCATGTTAATACAAGGCTGCAAAGAGACATTGTGTCACCCAAACATTACATCTGTGCCACAATACTTGATCCACAGTACAAACAATTACTGGCCACTTTCATTCGTTCTTCAGATGGTGATGTTTCAAGGTATAAGATGTGGATTACTGAGCAAGCCTGCAATCTAGAAAAAGAACGGCTGGGAATTAGAGGCACACTCCTGGGCAGAAGTTCTGTGGTGCAGCCTTCAACATCCATAGAGCCTGAGGGCAGTGCTGTTGGCTCAAAGCAGCCAAAACCCACAGTAAGAACACCAGCAATAACAACAGGATCAGGAGTATTGGCCCCAAAATCTACATTTGATTGGTTTCTAAAGGCAGAGCTTAAGTCCAGTGCAGAGCCAAAGGAAAAAGAGGTTGAGCAAGGTGGAGCACCTATGACTGTTGAGAGGATGGTCCAGGCCTATCTGGATGACCCAACACAGGTCTATCTGGATCAAAACCCATTGGTGTATTGGTATGAGAAGAGTCGCCAATGGCCAGGGCTCAACAGACTGGCAATAAAGTATCTGGTTGCCTAGTCACCAGTGTGTCTGCTGAGCATGTGTTCAGTGCAGCTGGTGCAGTTGTCACAGTGAGAAGGACCAGTCTATCGCCCCAAAACGTAGAGAGATTAAACATGATCAAAATGATCAACACTTTATACCACGAATTACACCATACCTGAAGTACGACAGGAGGAGGATGAGGGTGATTGGTCAGAGTCAGGTCATGGTAGTTTGTTAGCTGACCAACGTCTGGGTGAACCCTCTGAGTTTGAGGACAATCTCTAGTTCCCTGGCTACTGAACAGGCCTAGGCCAACATAGAACTTTCTATCGCCGAACTGCTTTGACAAAAAAAAAGGATATAGCTAGGGGAAGATTATATTATTTTGTTTGTTTGCGTCTGACTGACTAATGCAGCCCCCTGTTTTAGACACATGTATGGCCTGATTGGAGTTGGACCAGTGTGCAGTGAAGAAGATTCCCCCCATTCCCTTCAAGAACAGTGGAGAGATATTGCCTGCCTCCATCTTGTACCTATACTTTCTTTAAACCTTTGGCAGGACTTCCCCAGGATATTTGATTTACAAGACTGTCCAATGTGTGTTTTGTGAAACAAAGAGGATCATCAATGTACTACCGTGCTTCAATTGGAACAGGTAACTAATGCACCAATGAGTGACATATGAATGTTTGTTGTTTGTGTGTGTTGTTGAGATGATTCATGTGGTGGCTGATTGTGAGGGTGGGTGTTTATAATTTGCAAGCATGATTGTGTTTGTGATTATTTATAATGCTGGTGGCCTAATGGGTGATCATTTTTTTTCCTGAAGGCGATTATTTCCTTCCCCTTTCACACTTTACGAGAATTGTTTGCCGGGTCCACACTGCTTTATTTTCTGGTTCACTCTCCTCAATGACCTGACCAGTCCATTTAGCAAACAAACACAAATCTAGTCTACACAAAAAGTTACTCAATGTTTCTCATGTTGTTCATCAACAGCATTGCACTACAGGTCGATCTTTCTCATTTGGGTCAGGAGTCGGTACGGAATAGGACATATTTGTTACTCGGAGTCAGGAGGATGATGGAAAGACTCAGGGCATGACTACCTGAACAACTGAAGAAGGAAGTTATCATCAACTGCATGGAAACCAACTTGGTGATGAATCTAAAAGGTATCTTCAACTCTGTGGACTGGTGAGAGGTACATTGATTACTTGATTTGGGTAAGGCAATGATGCTCAGAGTGTGTGCTGGCTGGCTCAAATTTGAAACTATGTGGTTGGGTGGGGGGGCCTGCTGTAGGTAGCTGGAGACAGACGTGATGATGTCACATCATTACAATATGCATGCGCTAGGCTAAATGATATGATGATGATCGTGACAGTTGTGAGATTTTTATCAGACCGATACATGCAGCCACTTGTCTGTAATTGTTGGTTGTTGTAATTGCTCTCACTTTAATTGATCACACATCAGTCATAAAATGAATGATTGCAAAGGACTATGCTCTTGCTCTGCCTCTGAGGCTTCTTGGTACACTCCTCATGAAGCTTGCCTTCTGTCCTTCTCCTTGATTCTACAATATCATTTCTGTTTTACAATCCACAGGCCTTCTCTTCTCCTGCACAAAAAGCAAAAGCACCATAACACTCATGCTTACTGTACTGGACCGCTTCAGCCAGGCACCGAAGATTGAGCACAATCCAAGAAGAATGCAGATGCACCACCCAATTTGGAAATACAGTATAATTTTTCTTTTAATAATCATTTTTCGGAACTTTATGTGTTGTTTGCTTCACTCCTACATAATTTGTATTTATTATTTTTCAAACCTAGGTGACAGAACATTTAGATATATAATATTACAACATAACTTGGGTCTCTCTGGGGATGATGGACTATTTGCAATGCATTTCACTTAACTGTGTCATAGTCATTCCATTGTTTCCTTCCACAACAGACTGATGATGGTAGGCTGCTCATCGGCCAGATGAATTTTGTCTGTGTGTAGTGTTTGTCTTTGTCACAACTTTCCCCAAATCCCCTTTCCCATCTATTCATCAAACCCCTAACCCTCTTCCCCTGGGCTGTGTGATTTAATGCTTTACACCATTAATTGATCACACACTTGGTGGGGTGATATGGTGAAAGCAACACCAAATCAGTGCAGGATCTTCAGTTCTATTACCGAAACAATAGCTCACACTGGCTTCATTTACCCACCCATGCATAAAAATGATCGATATTTTAGATATAGAAGAGCATTATTCGTAAGCATCATCATTCAGGCATTGTGTTGTGTAAACACTTAACCTTGCCCACTCCAGACTTTGAGTCCACTTCACGATTTGATTATTTTGGAACTTTAGTTTTAATAGAAATACTAGCTCACCATTGCTCTGAATACTTTAGCATTGCTTGTAATATATTAACTGTCAGGTATTCTTTGTTGTGCAGTAGTCTGGTCTCAATTGTTTGTAAAGCTATGATATAATAATATATAACCCACTAACTCAGTTTTTATTTCAATGTAGTTGCCTGCGATGAATAATCCTTCGGATTAATCATATAGTTAGAGTTCACCTAGTTGGGAGTGGGACCTTGCTTTTGATTGCTTCACTGTTAGTGTACTAGCCTGCTACTACTAACACCACCATGGCACCCTGGGAAACCCTGCAGCCCTCCCTTCAGTTATTCGGCAAGAGAACTATGGAGCATTGCTCTACTTAGTTGTAGGCAATATAGGCAATGGCAACCCCCCTTCCCCTTAGAGGTCAATATAGTTGCAGACTGCAGAGACTAGGATAGTGGCAGGGCAAGGTTACTGCATAACTAATTATTACACACTATCAGCAAATTCTTTAAACAGGTGTGCTAAAAGGCAGCAGTGCAAATAAATACACCCCCAAGAAGATTTGAGGCATAAATAACGAAAAATAAATATTTATTACCCTAACAATATAATAAAACCCACTCCTTCCACCCACAACTGGCCCATCCCTCTCCCCAAACAAATCTCCCCATCCCCAACCATTGTCTGATCAAAATGTCCATTGTCCAACAAAGAAAGTCCACTCCAAACTGCCCCTGTGTCAACTCCCACATTCCCACCCTCTCCACCCACAATAAGTCCTACCCACCAAAACAAAGGTTAGAAAAGGGGCAGAAGAGGGTACTACACACAGCGGGCCAGGAGCTTTCTGAGGTGCCCCTCCATCTGGATCTGCCTGACTCAAATCCACACCAGCCTCAACAGGATGTGGCATTGGAATGTGCGTTTTGAGGGGGGGCAGCAGTGATGGAATGGCAGTGGGTGGCTGCCAGCGGACTGCAGCGCCAGTGTTGTTGAGAGATTGGAGACACTGGGGGCTGGCTGGGACCGTGGGCAGATGCCTCCTCCTCCTCTTCCTCCTGGGCCACCAGCCCCTGGTACTCTGCCAAGATTCTGTTGCCGGAGCCAGGCTGTTACATCCTGCTGAGATGGATGATCGGCAGAAGTAGCTAGAAAGAAAAAAGATAAATTGTAAACAATGTTCTGTGCAAAAAACTTGTTTACAGTTATGTAATGGGTGGCACAGTAGCAGTACATTGATGGTCCCTTAGAGCCTTTCGATTTGATCTGATTAGAGTCACAGCCATTACCCACACATTCCTCACATTAAACTAAAGGCAAATGGCAAATGCACAAACTGCCTGAAAGGAATTAAGGCAGAATAAACACAGCATACCAGCTTAAAAAGTAGTTTTTTTCTTTAGAAGTATTTCGTAGTAAAAACTAAACAGACACTGCGTGGAAAAATAAAAATAAATTACCTATCATTAAGGAGGAAGGCATTATGCATTATGGAGTACAAGTATAATCTCTCTTGTTGTGCTACATTAATTAATGGAATCATGCTAGCTCAGCTGGCTCCCTAGTTGTACTTGTTAGTCGTACCTTGCTACTCTTTGCAGTCTGCAGCTGGGGCAGCTGTAATAGACAATTATCTTATTCCAATAGGCCTGCTCTTCTACAAAATGCCTTTCAATTGTACCCTGACTACAAGACAGATGAATAATATGAATGAAATACGTCACGTATAAAATAAATAAATCATGTAGACATTCTGTCTTCCATAAGAAGACGGTGGGAAAACCAATGTACTGCAGTACAGGGAAAGGAGTAAGGAATGGGATATAGCTTTGGCACGTTTGTTACAGACTATCCCATTCGCAAAAGTCAAGCAATTATCCGTTCATCATTGCATTGTTTTTCTAGTATTCTTAATCTTCACCCTTGGCTTTGATACACACCATTTAAGCTTTACATTCTCTCATCCAGTCTTTCACCATTGAAAACCATTCATCTATATATTGACATCCATCCAAACATGTCTCTCAACAAACCTTTCACCAACATCCATTTACCCACCCATGCATCCTTTCACCCATTCACCAAACCTGCTTTTCCTTTAACCCACCCAAGCATTCCTTTCACCAACCAAGGCAGGCATCCTTTCACCCACTCAGGCATGCATCCTTTCACCCGTATACCCTTTCATATTTCATCCATCCTTCTCCCACCCATGCATCCTATCACCCACCTATATGTATCCTTTCACCTACACATCCATTCACTCATATTACATACATTTCACCCATCCTTTCTCCTTCCATCCTTTTGTTCCCTTTTCCATCAACCCATCATTGTTAAAGTTCATTATGAAACTTTGTCTGCTGAGTTGCAGATAGAAGAGGATATTAACTACTCAACTCCTGCTGTATCTTGTAAAGTGGGGTGTTCACAAGTCAACGCCCTTGCAGTGAGTATATTACAAATTGTCAATAAGTACGCAATGTGACATACCACCGCCCGTCCCTGCCACCGCTGGGGCCCCCTTCGACCGCCACGTCTGCTCCACTGGTGCTCTCGCAGCCGGCCCCAGCACTAGTAGTCTGTGTGGCTAGAAAAAGCATTACACATTTTAGACACCTACCGCGATTATTATTTTTTTAAGCAAAATACCACCACAATACATCACTACAGTTCAGTTACAGTATCTTCTATCAAAATATCACATTGGGCATTTTATTGGCTGGCAATGTTTGAAAAGCCTGGTAGTCAAGCCAACCAAAAACATTTTATAATGGAGGGGCAGTGCTATGATGAATCTGAGTCATTGAAACACAATGAAGGGGTGCAATAATTGGTCAATGAAAGACACATGATCTTGGTTGGCAAATGTAATGGGGCCACCCTCATAATTCCAGCCATGCTGTACTGTCATCAACTGCTTTTATACTATGATAATAACACATACAAAACATTGAGGGGTCCACCATGACCATGGTCACTCTCTCGTTTTACTGTTTAAGCATGAGCAAGAAAAAGAAAGCCATCTCAACAAACATGCGTAGAATACCTTACTTGGTCAAGCAATCTTCACATTAGAGTAACTGACCTAAAATGGGTTCTCTGAGTCTTAAAGTATCACCAGTCCACAAGATATATAAGGGGAGAGGGAAAGCTTACTGACAAAGCAGAAGAAAGAAAGCTACAGACAGACTGGTACAGACAGTTTGAAGTACAGTACAGAAACTTGAAATATATAAAATTAGTAGATAGGATAATTTAGGGATAAGATGATTTTAGAAAATTGATAGAATGAAGACGAGTTGGAAGAAAATTAGGAGACTGGCACAGTAAAAAGGAAAATTAATTCTAAATGTGGAGCGGTAAAAGTTAGGGAAATAATAATAATATTGACAACAGAAGGAATTACTGGGGCCAGCAGAGCCATCTGCAGCGGCTCTTGTGGAGGCACCTTCTGCTCCCTCACCCACCTCAGTGGTTTAAGGCTCATCCCTCTTCTTGCCCAAGAATGCTGATGTAAGAAATAAAAAAATTAAAATTAAAAAAGATTGTGGTAGAGTTAATAGTATCCCCAAAAATATTTTGACAGGGAAAGGCAAATGCGGCAACATTAAACTTTTCTAAATCAGATCTCCTATAGTACTAGTATTGTGGACCTATTCCTAATTTTCTAAACCTAACTCTAGTCCAAATGTCCTAAACTACATTTTGGAACTATTAATTGCAACGTATGATCTTTGCTTCTCATCTCATTCTCAATCTCTCAGTCTCAACCTCCTTGGATGGTCCAACTCAGTCTACATTTTTTGCATGCATACTACACATCACGAGGAAATTGCTTGGGGTTCGGACTGTACGAGCTACAAAAATGAAAAGCACAGAGAAGTGGGAGAGCGGTCTAACTCACTAATACTAATAATTACCACTATCTTAATGACAGGACAGAGGAGTCTCTGCATGACTTCTTAAATAATCAGACCAAGCGAGCGCCAAAGAGTAGGATTAGGTAGCTCCTCCTAGCACCTGTCTAGATGATGATCACATAATATTTGTAACATAAACTTAACCTACCTGAGTGTGAGCAGCATGCTTGCTATTCGGGAAAAAAATATTAGCATAGAACACAACAAATAATAAATATTACTCATCGAAGTCCGCAACCTCCATGCCGAGCATGTCGAGCAAGTCCTGTTCCCTATCCAGGATGTCAGCCCACCGGTGCGTAAGCTGCTGCTGGGTGCACCGGACCCCAGAGCTGCAGCGCACAGCCAGGTGTACCCTCTGCCAGTGCTGCCGACACTCCCAGAGGCCTTACCAACTGCCAGACCTGCTGCCTGCTACCAGGGTGGGAGGGAGGTGACGCTGCACATAAAACGATAGCGCTGCCACCTCTACCTCTGAAAAAATAGTGTGGACTGCACCCTTTGCGGCGCCGCCAACCACAAGGTAGGCGGCTGGTGGTATGGGTGGTTCGGGGGGGCCTTGCACTACTGCTCCCCTGCTCTGTCATGGTGCTGTGTGGGGGGGGAGAGAAGAAACAGAAAAAGGAAGGAAGGAAGGCAAAAAATAAGAAAGTAAAGCGAAACATGAAAGTACAAAAATCACACAAAAACACAATTTTTTTGGAAAAACATAAAATACACAAACACAAAGACACAAGGTAAGATAATAAATAAAAATGAGGAGTAGATACATTTGATAGAGGTAGGATTAAAGACATTTGGGGGCATATCTACAAGGCCCGGCGTTAAAATTATCGCCGCTTTAGCGTTCGTTTTCGGGCGAAAAGCGGCGATAATTTTATCGCCCTATCAGCATGGACACGCTAACGCGTGAATCCATGCCTTAGCGCCCATTTTCTTTGCGCCTCGCATCGCTAATGAGATGCGAGGTAGGCATTCCCGACTGAAATGCAGCGAAAATGATCGCTAACACAGCTTCTCCCTATCAACAAGGGAATCGATAACCCGCCTAGCGACATGAAAGTAGCGCTAACCGGGTTTATCGCCAGTTCCTAACACCTGCTAAATTCCAGACTTACCTATATGTATCATGGGAGGTGGATTGTAAAGCTAAGTCCACATCTCCCTATCAACAATGATTTCCCTATCGCTGTTCTTTATCGCTGGAAATCAAGCGATATTCCCGCTTATCGCTGGTATTCCTATCGCCTCGGCGATGCGCGTTGTTAATAGCGCGCTAACCGGGCGATAGAATCCGGCGATAGACGGCGATAGCAATGTTCACGCTAAACGCGGCCAGCGATAATTATCGCTGCCGCTTGTAGATATGCCCCTAAGTAGGGATTCAAAAGTAGGCCCCAGCACCATAAATAGAGCAAAAACAAGATGGCTGCGCCCATGCGAACCGCATGGTGATGTCTGTGCAACAATTCCGGTGCGAGAATACACTTGGCGTTGCCCATGACCAAAACTCACTTGAACGGGCACAGCAAACGTAGTGAAGCTGAGGTTTTTTGTCAATTTGCGGAGTTACGCGTATCGCGATTGCGTAAACTCCGTCTGGGCCTAAGCTTGATCCTTCCAGACTGCTGAGAGGTGAGGCCACTTATACAGCCGCACACAGATGATGAAGTGAATATTAATAGGGACCAAAGTTAGTGAGAAGTGAACGAGGGCAAGGTAACGTGGTACATAAGAGGATTTGTAGTTGAGTGAGAGCATTGGGATGCAGTGGTCGGACTTTGACTTTACGTATAATTTGGCTTTGTTTTTCAGACTTATAGGGACTATGACTATACTTTTCTTGATGTACTTCTTTGAAGTTTGTTGATAGTGCCTTTAGTTAAATGTTTAATGTATAAGGTAGCAGTTAAGTTGATACGATTTATGGAAGGTGTAGTCTCAAGATTTAAGGATAGGGGCATAATATTACTATGAGCTCATGTGCTTAAGATTGATGGTTGTCCATTCTTCTGTGTGTGAGAGTGGACTACTTGATCAAAGCAACTCCCACTAGTCAGGAGCCTGTCATTGTATGAGTGTGATTCTTGAGAGATTTCACCGTAAAGATTGTTTCCATTAAAAGAAGCAAATAATGATAGTTTAGAGGAGTTTTTTCGATTCAAAGCCCATAAGAAAATTAACTATACCCTGTGCATAGGGATAGGCCAGCAGAATCTAGGACTGTGCTATGATTTGTTGACCTTTGACTTGGCCTGCTGGTATTGATGGATGGACTGTGAGCTCCTTGAGTGAGAGAAGCTTGCATATGGAGCGAGAAGTAGAACGATTGTCGACATTTAAGAGAAAAATGGGTACTATCTCCTTAAAGAAGCCTTCAAATCAGGAAGAGAAATTTCAATCAGAAGGAACACCTGTTAGGGAGATGGCAGCAAAGAGGAGTTTATATACGTGTGAGTGGCTTAAACAGTAGCATTTAAATACAGAGAAGGATGGTGAATTGCAATTCCCCCTATGTGGAACATTTTACATAGCCAATCTTGAGCACCTAAGGAGGAAAATGAATGGCTCAAGACACCAACCTAGACCCACCCAAGTTGAGGCTATAAATCTTTAGGAGCAGGATGTGAATGAAAAGAACAGGAAAAGAAAAGAAATCTTTTTCACTTCACTAATACACTCAAGAAGCTGAGAGTGAACCCAGAAAAATTGAACAGCCAAATCGATCAGATTGTTACTAGTTCTAAGGTATCATAGGAAGATTTAAATATGCTCTATGAAGTGGTACTCGTGAAAGACTTGTGGACTGAATATAAACGAGCCTCAGATTGGCCCACCTAAGAACATCCAAGAGTAGCAATTACAATCGGACCATCACCAATAGTGAAAGCCAAGTATTATGCTGTCATTTCCCACCTCAAAACAAAGGTTCCACAGAGAGAGATGAATTGGCCCAAGATTTTTAGGATGACACAAGAGCCAAAAGAATTGGTGCATGCATATTTTCAGAGACTGTTTCAAGTTTATAGGGAGCATAGGGGTATGAATCACCCACTTGGTGAAAACATGGAAGGTTTCCTCCCATCCTTTGTGTATGGACTGTCAACCGAGATTAGCTCTCATATACACCAGGGTGTAATCTGTTAGCATTCAAAGTCCCTTGATGAGATTTTGCAGTACGCAAAATATTACAGTAACACACTAGAAGCAAAGCAAAAGGTTCATGATTACGCAAACAAAGTTAGCACAGAGAGGTGGCACAAGATGCTTGGGTATGATGGATCTAGGGTTAGATACTGTGAGTAGTGCAGGAGCAGAATTGTTAGGAATTAACATGCTCTAGTGAGCGGCAGTTGCAATGTAATGTAGAGGAAGGGAAACAGGAATGACACAAGTATCAATGCTTTGAAGAAAGTCACACCTTGTCACATTTGCAGCAAGGCCAGCCACTGGAAGAGTGAATGCTGCTACAATCCTGACAGAGTGCAGTTCATTGCTCAACTGCCAAGCCCCATGCTTCAGGAAGTGATCCATCAGATACTGAGTCCTCCTGGGATGAATCTGAAGGGCCCAAGGCAAGGTTTAACCCAGGCCCACAGGTACCTACCCAGATACAGAGTAGAAGCACACTTTTCCAGCCCCATGCAAAGGCTCATCAGAACCCATTTGCGACCCATCTTCCCCAGGTCCCCCTCTTGTTCAAGAGTCCTGTCGGATTTGAACAGGTCCAATGATGGTGCCTGAGGTGGAAGGACTATGTGTTTGGTGCAGTTCTATAAGTAGATCAGAGTGGTCCATACGTGGAAGGTGAAGTCAATGGATCTTGCCTTTTTTGATGAACACTGGAGCCACTCGTTCAATCGTCAGGACGGTTGAGGTCCAGGACGTACCCCTCTTGGGAAAGAAAGTCCAAGTTGTAGACATTACAAATCAGCATCACACCAAGCAGGTTTCAGCCTCAGTTTGTGTGACGATTGGCACTAATCGACACCATCACCAGTTTGGCATTTGCAATTTGAATCCCACAAATATGTTGGGAACAGACTTGCTTTGCAAACTCAACTGTGTGATCTACTGCACACCTGTTGGTGTAGAAATAGAGACTCAAGCAGTGGATGCTGAATTCAAATTGAACCCACAGTCAAATTGTACCCCATCCTGACTAAGGAGGATTTACATCCTGACCTCAAGGGAGGAGGTGTGAGGTTACACTAACAGAGAGATAGGGTTAGTCAGGGATGCAAGGCCTCTAAAAAATACCTTCAGATCCGATGCATTTTTCCCTCAGACACGACCCTACAAGTTGACTATGACCCTAGAGCAGTGGTCTTCAAACTTTTTGATGTCGAGACCCCCTTGTCAAACCTTTTTAGGCATAAGGACCCCTTCTGACAAAATTTTCTAGAAACTGGTTTTCCTCATCATCAACATCTATCGACAACCATAAATGCCCCTGTTAGATCTGGCATCTTTTGGTATGTTTCCCCTGTTTTTTTCCTTTCTGACCTCCTAGTTTTGACTCTGTTTTTACTGGTTCAGTGTCTCTGCGCACTTCCTCACTTCTGTTCAGTGTTAAAGTGCAAGTGTTCCTATTGTAAATTGTATTATGGATTGGTGTTTCCATGATTGGCATGTTTGACTTACTAGTAAGTCCCTAGTAAAGTGCACTGAGGGTGCCAGGGCCTGTAAATCAAATGCTGCTGGTGGGCCTGCAGTACTGATTGTGCCACTCACCCATGCAGCCCTGAAAAGCGTTATCCGACCTGCCAATGCAGTGTCTGCGAGGGTTTGTAACTGCCATGTCGACCTGGCAAGTGCACCCACTTGCCAGGCCCTAATCTTCACTTTTCTTACATGTAAGTCACCCCTAAGGTAGGCCCAAGGTACCCCTGTGGGTAGGGTGCCGTGTATATTAAAGGTAGGACATGTACTGGTGTGTATTTTCTTGCTTAGCCATCCTGTGTGCCTCTGCTGGGTTTGTGGATTGACTGTCTGGCTTTGGAGTGACAGGGGCTGGGGATGTGCATTTTCATCAGACAGCCACCGGGGGAGGTTGAGGTGTGTCCTGCCTTTCCTGGATGAGTCAGGGCTGGGCTGAATAGACCTGGGCTGTATTTATAGTAGTGGGAGGAGATTTTCTTGCACCTGAATGGGCCTGGTCTGCCTTGGACAATGCTGTCTCCACCTCCTGCCAGGAAGCTGGGCCAGAGAGGATGGAACTGGTTTGGGCTGGGCACAGGCACTCTCTGCCCAAAAGCACAAAGAGAAACCGAGTATAAATATTGGGGTCCAGACCCCAGAACTTTAGAACTCGCTGGAATCAAGGAACCTGCCAAGAAGAAGAGCTGGAAGAACTGCCAAGAGGAGTACTGCAACTTTGCTGTGTTGTTGCTTTGTTGGTTTGGCCTGCAGTTGCTTTCTGCCTTGGGCAGTGAAAGAACTGGACTGAAGTTTCTTTACTTGTTGCTGAGTATCTCCAAGGGCTTGAAGTAGAAGTTGCCTCCTGTTCTGAAGTCTCAGGGACCGCAAAGACTTCACTGACCTCTGGGTACCGCCTCTGGAACCGTGGTTTCAGTTGCCACAGAGGGGGAAAGCAACCGACTCCGTCACTGACTCCGCAGCTGGCTCCGTGTCCTGAAGGCACCGCAGACTGCACCGCTGCATCTCGCACCACAACCCCGGTCTCACTGACGACGGCCACCGAGCTGCTGCTTGCACCGTGACCTGTGGGCACCGCACTCCCCACCGCCTCGTTTCACTTCGCCGCCCTGGTCACGCCGTCGCTGACTTCGACAACCGTGACCGCACCGTGGCTTGGGGGCACTGCTCGTAAGTCTTGCGACACACTGCCCCGTCCCACACCGCAGTCCGGACCGACCGATGCCAGCTCCCGCAAAGTGCATATTTTTAAGTACTGTATGTTGGATTTTTATCGTTTTGGTCTTGTTTTGAATGTATAAAGTATTGGATATTTTTCTAAACTGGTGTGGTGTCCTTTTGTAGTGTTTTCACTGTATTACTGTTGGTTATGTGCAAATCCTTTACACACTACCTCTGAAATAAGCCTGACTGCTTGTGCCAAGCTACCAAGGGGGTGAGCAGGGGTTATTTCAGTAGTGTATCCCTCTTACCCTGACTAGAAGGAAGGGCCCCTACTTGGACGAAGGTGCAAACCATTGCCAACTAGAGACCACCCATTTCTAACAGCCCCCAATTACCACAGCAAATAATTTTTACGGTGGGGAAATTATATTAAACAGTGTTTAGCAAACCAAAGGTCAGTGAGCGTGGGGGTGTAGCCAATCAATCAATCAATCAATCATAGAATTTGTAAAGCGCGCTACTTACCCGCGAGGGTCTCAAGGCGCTGGGGAGAAAAAAAGGGGGGGGGTGCTGCTACTGGTCGAACAACCAGGTCTTGAGTAGCCTCCTGAAGGTCAGCAGGTCTTGGGTCTGTCGTAGGCTTAGAGGAAGGGTGTTCCAGGTCTTGGCGGCGAGGTGGGAGAAGGATCTGCCGCCGGTGGTAGTTCTTCGAATGCGAGGGACGGTGGCGAGGGAGAGGTCGGCGGAGCGGAGTTGGCGGTTGGGGACGTAGAAGAGGAGTCGTCTGTTGAGGTAGGCTGGGCCAGTCTTGTGGAGTGCCTTGTGTGCGTGGATGAGGAGTTTGAAGGAGATTCTCCTGTCGACGGGGAGCCAGTGCAGGTTCCTCAGGTGGGGGTGATGTGGCTGTGGCGTGGTACATCGAGGATCAGGCATGCGGAGGCGTTTTGTATGCGTTGCAGTCGCTTGATGAGCTTGGCCGGGGCTCCCGCGTAGAGGGCGTTCCCATAGTCAAGTCTGCTACTGACGAGGGCCTGGGTGACTGTTCTTCTTGTGTCTGTCGGGATCCACCTGTAGATCTTGCGAAGCATGCGGAGGGTGTTGAAGCAGGAGGATGAGATTGCGTTGACTTGCTTGGCCATGGAGAGCGTTGAGTCGAGGATGACTCCCAGGTTGTGTGCGTGGTCGGTGGGTGTCGGGGCTGCTCCCAGCGTCGTTGGCCACCAGGAGTCGTCCCAGGCTGATGGGTTGGAGCCGAGGATGAGGACCTCTGTCTTCTCCGGGTTCAGTTTTAGTCGGCTGATCTTCATCCAATCGGCGACGGCCTTCATTCCTTCATGGAGGTTGGATTTGGCGGCAAGGGGGTCCTTGGTGAGGGAGAGGATCAGTTGAGTGTCGTCGGCGTAGGAGATTATGTTGAGGTCGTGCTGTCTGGCGATGCGTGCGAGAGGGGCCATGTAGATGTTGAGTTGCCAAAGGTGTAGCTAAAAACAAAGGGCCTCATTTATGAGGAATCGGCATAGGGCAGCGCTGCAAGTCTTTGCGGCGCTGCCCTATGCCAATGTGAAGGGCAGGAATGCACCGTATTTATGAAATACGGTGCATTCTAGTCCTTTACCTTCACATATTGCTGCCTAGCACCAACGTAGGCAGGATTGTTTTTGTACGGGAAGAGGCACCTTCCTTCACCAAAACAATCCTGAGGGGCGTTTTCTATTTCTATGTGAGCTGCAATATGTAGCACACATGGAAAGAGGAAAAACGAGGAGAAATGAAAACATTTCTCCTCGTTACGCCTCCACTGGAGAGGCGTTAGATTTTGGAGCTCCCAGGTTTACGTGATTTTGTAAATATGGGGCAGCATCAAAATCCATGGGCTTTGAGTGGGAACCCCACACAAAGCCCATGGAACACCTTGACGCAGAGTAAGGCAACGCAGTGACTTGCGCTGCTATGTCTTACTCCATATCTATGAGGCAATGCAAAGCCATGCAGGGTGACTTTGCACTGCCTCATAGGTATGGTTGAGATGCTTGTGCCACAAAAAGTGATGCTCTGGCGATGCAAGCCTCTCATAAATAAGCCCAAAATATTCTATACGTTTTTTAGGTCTTTCACCTTTAGGTATCTACACATTAAATAATGGGCAGCGTAAATGAAAAATAAATTAAAAAAGTTCTTGCTGAGTGGGAAATGCACTGTAGTACATTATGAAACCTCTACTAGTTAATGCACTGCAGAGGTCTGTGTGTAACCAGAGAACCACAGAATTAAATCTTGATTGGTGGAGTGGAGAATAGTGATGTGTATTTTTAGTGCTACAAAGTCACAGCCTGTGACAGAAAGCACTGTGAATATGTAAGTCAATTTTTATACTTGCATTACACACAGGGTAAGATAGAATGCTGCAAAATGTGCGAATAGTTTTACAATAAAATGGCGCTTTCGAAATGTAGGTTTTAATAATACCAGAGCGTATGTAATGCAGTTTTCTTTTTACATAACTGTCCCTTCAACACCTCTTTAGGGGCACTAAGGGCTGTGTAAATGCAGTTAAAATTAAAAGCAAGAACTTCTCAGCCCAGTTGTTAACTCTTTGCACTGCACTCAAAAAACACATCTTTGTCTTCACAAAGAGCCAGAACTGCTCCCAAGCATCCTTTACACTTGCAGATTAACAGATAAGGCACATTTGCCTTTCATTCAGGGAAGCAGCTGATAACGATCTTTATTAGCCATCCCAGGACAGCTGTCTTTTTGCAGGGACAAGTGAAGCTGGGGAATCTGTGACCCCCTTCCTAGGACTCCACGACCCCCCTGGGGGTCGCGCCCCACAGTTTGAAGACCTCTGCCCTAGAGGCTACAGCGTGTATCACCCCAATCATTGAGGACATGATAGAACAGGACATCTCAATAGAGGTGTTAGAATTGGGGTCTCTAATTGATAGTGGTTTGCACCCTGTCCAAGAAGTCCATGCCAGTTTAGAAAAACTAATATCTATCTGAATAAAACAAGACCAAAATGACAAAAATCTATCATACACAAGTCAAAATATAACTTTTAAAAGGTTAAGCAAGTTTAGTCCATAGAAATCGATGGATGCATTCGTTTTAGCAAAAAGTAGCTTAGATGTGTCAAAAAACAAAGACGGTGCAAGGCGCAGGGGAGGTGAGGCACCGGAAAAGCAAAGTGATGCGTTGCATCCTTACTACACAGGGGAGGTGATGCTTTGGTTCCATACTGGCAGCGGAGGTGATGAGTCGGTTCCTTACTGCTAGGCAGGGGAGGTGATGCTTTGGTTCCTTACTGGCAGGGGAGGTGATGCGTCGGTTCCTTACTGGCAGAGGAGGTGTTGTGTCAGTTTCCAGACACGCGGCCTCAGTTCCTTACTGCGGTACGGTGTTGATGAAAAATCTGCTTCAAGGGTCAATGCATCGTAATTCCAGACACACTGCGTCAATGCAAGTTCTGCATCGATTTCAAGCTGCGAAAAAGACGCTGCACCGATTCCTCAGCCGCAAAGCGGGTGCTGCGACATAGTTGGAGCGGGTACGACGGACATCTAATATCAGAACTATGGGACTCCCATTGGTGGATGGTCTCCTGGTACAGACCAGGTCCTCCTCCCTGTGCTCCCTCTGAGAGCAATCCAAGCACTGGGCTGGAAATTGGGTACCCTGGGCCTCTGTCCTCCCCACCCCTCTTCCTATTCTTGGAAAGGACATGGGACCTTTCTCCCCCCTACTAATGTGGGACCTGTCTGGGTCACTGCAACCCTCCCCCTTACTCTGATGGGGAAAATCTGAGCCATCCTCCTTTGGGATTACTCCTCAATGCCATCACAGACCCTCTGGCCCTCGCCCAGAGGTCTGCCTCCAGTGCAAGCTCCATGGGGTCAAAGAACTCACACTTCACCAGGTGTTGGAAGAGCTCTGGAAAACCGTGACTGTACATATGCTCTCCAGCAATCAAATTGTACAGCCCCTCACATGTGTTAACCATACTACCCTTTACCCAACCATCCAGTGCTTTAAAAAAGTACCACCTATTTTCCCTGCAAGACTGGTGAGACAGTATCTGACTGTCTCTGAAACTCAGCCCACACTCTTCTGGGGTGACTACATACCTCCTTATTAGGGCTTCTTCCCAGGGGGTACACCTCTCCAATTTACTTCCTTCTACAGCCAGTAGAGTATCCCACTCACAATTAAGAATATGACTCCCCGTGCCAGTTCCACTATCCTCCTCATGGACTCTGCACACCTCTGGAGCTACCTTACATGCATGAATCCCCTGATGTATGTCATTCCCCTCCTTGAAGCCAGGTGCCAAGTCTCTGGGTATGTGGACCTTTTCTTTTGTACTGGTTTGTTAAAAAATGATGGGAATAACCCAAACCTAAAGAAAAAGCTAAATCTTGAGGAGGATCTCCGCCTCCGGAGTCCTCTGACAGAGGCTATAATTTGTGTGATCACACATAAATTAAAGCACCTGATAGGTATCAGTTTTCTGATATTCATCCTTGTCGTTCCTTCCAGGAATCATTGCAAAAACAATATGAGAGAGGAGGGCATTCTGATCGCAGACAAGAAGAGTACATGAAACCAAAGAGGGACTCACAACGCTCGTCTGACGTGAAGATAAAGAAGGAGGAAAAACCTCAATTTAAGCCCCAATTTCAGGGAAAAAAAAGTTCCGGTTATAACTGTACAATATGCCACACACACTGAGAACTCTCCTCCTGAACAAGAGATGGGCGATGACTCTGCTCTACTGCGCGGCAGAAGTCACTATAGTGCGCCGGAATCTCCAGGATTTTCTGACAGCGACAGCATCTGATAACTTTGTTATAGTTGAAGCCTCATGCAGACACATAACCTCTCCAGATAGGTTATATAATCTAGATATACAAATTGAGGGTAACATACAGCAACCATTAAAGTAATATTCTAGAAAATATAACTTTTTCATACGACATTCTCTTAGCAGAGGTTGATTAGCCCCCACAGTTTGTCCAAATATCCTCACATGGTGAGAATGTAATGCTCCCATCTTTTCTACGCTTGTCCCTGACGAAGTCAAACAAGTCTATGAAGCAGAATGGGCTCTTGCGCTAGTCCTAGCTTTATTTTATAATCGTGTTGGCTGAAATAAGGATTCCCCTCATCACATAATACCCATAAGGTCCAGCACACAAGTGCAACCACAAAATGTCTGAACACACACTTATCTGGTCCTTCCTTGGATATATGTTTGGATAACACTTTTCTTGGATTTTCTATTCCTAAGGATTGGCTTTGTGACTGTTTTCCTCTTGCTGATAAATGGTCATTACCTTCCAGAATGCTCTGCCACAGAACTGGTCAATGAGGTGTTAAGGCCTCACTCCTCTTTACATAAGCTAAAAAGACACTTGTCCCTTGTGAACATTTCAGCTGTTCTAGTAAATGATGGAATTGCTTGGGACAAAGTATCTTATATATCTTCGACCCTACAGAAATACTGCAGATTCCTTATGTTTTTAAGGTTTCTATGGGTGATGTTATTGTACCTGCTTTACACTCTGATGATTGGGATGTTGAGACTGTAAACTCCATGCTCTCAGAGTTAGAATACAACAGTGTTTTTGAATTTGAGGACCTGGATCTAAATTCTAACTATGGTGAAATGTTTTGTTACCATCATTATGCACATCATTATTTACATCGAGCTAGTGTTCAATGCATACTTTTTTAATTATACACAATGTGAACAATGCACAGTTTTTAATTATACACAATGGGAACATTGTCCTACTTCCCCACAAGGAAGCTCTAAAACATATAGGGATAAATTAACATATTTTTTGGGACATGATCATTAGACCTTAAATCTTTCTATTTAAAACGTATCCCTACACCAGCAAAGAAATATATGCTTACACAAACCAAGCTAATATATGCAGAATTGTTTGTACCACAATTAGCTGTGAAAGGCTATGATTAGTGGAAGGATACCATTCACATGAAATCAATTTGGGTGCCAAACCTTGGAAAGTTCAGGGTACACACACCTTGTTCTGAGTCTGCTTAATTCCAACACAGATGATTTTCATTTCTGAATGACACAGATTAGCAGACTGGCAAAAATGACAGCCATGAATGCACTTAAGATTCCATCCATTGCCGAATTTGACAATTGGCAACATCTCACAAATTACACTGAACAACAGCTCAATAGTATGAAACAGAATGGTACATTTAACCCAACACTTTCGGGTCCAAACGGGTGGTTATTGTGGCCAGTGAACACAAATGGTTGTTATTCTTGTTTTTGAATTCCACACCGGGGTTTAAGGCAAACAGACCTGAACCTCATTATTCCCTTTCCCAACACTCAGGTATTGTCACCACCTATCCGGAAGGGAAATTATTCCAACAATGGTTGGAACATTCCACACTGTCTGCAGTAAAACAACATATTTCCCTCCTTTTTGAAGACATGGACCTATCTGACTTTTTATTGGGTCCTAAGTCTCAGAGTTCAAAAAGATTTATTTATGCTGCATATAATGAAACTTGGAAACTATCACAAATGGAATCTGCTCCGCATTCAAGACAAATTGATCAAGATAATTTGGATAAAGTGATTGCTTTGGTTGATAATAGTATTAATACATTTTTTTCTTGCATTTACAACTTCAATAATATTGTGCCATCTGTTATTGATATTATGCACAATGACATGTCTGTATTATACCATGGGCAAATTCACTTAGATCTATCATGCAGTTTAGTTGGACACTTCAGGTCCTCAAAGTGGCCATTTGTCATGTGTTACCTTAACTGTATGCAGCTAATCTTGCCTTTCAATCTGACATGTAAACAATGACTTATGGCCAAGAAAGACACCACTTACACAATGTTACATCTCGAGAAGTTAGAACAGCTCTCATTCACAACAGCAGAGACACCCGCCACAGTGTGGTTAATACATGGTGTAATATCTTTGCCAATTTCAACATTTCCGTTCACAACTTCCATGAAACATTTCCCAGTGGTAGAAATGAAGCCCCAGGAGGGAGCTTTATTCATAAGTTATGGTCTTTACCATTCTCTTATTGATATGAGCGGGCTGAGAAAGAGGTACTCCTTAGGGGAAAGGAATGTGATTCTTCTGTCTGTCACTCACTTGTCTCTAAACACGTTAACATTCATGGCACATGCAATTCTTCCGTAGGGAATTTGGCCTCTTTTCTAAAAGCAATACCAGCCCCTTCAATTCTCCCCCTCATCCCTGTCCTTTCAAATGAAAGCTATTAATGCTAAGCGACCAAGACTGTTGCGTCATGAAGGCCGGGATCCTATGTACTTTACTGGTCTCCCAGATTGTATACAGCCTTCTTCATTGTATACAGCCTTCTAGTAATGTAGATTATGTTGCTTAGTTGTATTTGCTTTTCTATTGCAGCACACTGGCTTCAAAATAGACTACAATAGATTCAATAAATATATTGTAAACTTCCTTTATGTCTTCCTTTTGTTTACTATGGACATGCATGACTGAGAAAGGAAAGGTGATGATCTGTTTCCACGGTTTCCTTGGGGACTAGAGGTTCATGTTCTAGGTTTGCCGAAATCACCTGCTACTCTGGAAGGCTAGGAGTTTGACTGAGGCCCTGTGAGCTAGTCGGATTTGGGCCTACAGGTACTGACATGGTAGAGAGGCTCAAGGCCTGATTTACATCTTGGTGGTAATGGTCCAGCCATCACTTTTTCGATGGTTTCAACACCTGCCTACTTGGCAGTCCGCCCACTCGATTTAGATGTTGGCGGGTCCATGGACGAAAGACCGGCAGAGTCCCGCTGACTCCACCAGAAATTCTCATACGCATCAACTGTGTCAAAGGCAGAATTGGCTGTCAGCTTGAGTCACGCCAAGATGGCCGCCAAGCTAAACTTGATTTGGCTTTCCATTGAGACAACTCTGGTGGGAATTCCTCCTACTTTAAGTTGGCAAATTGAAGGAAATGAGGTAAGAACTTACATTTTTTACTTTTTTCCACTTCTGTTTCCATCTTGAACCCCATCGTCCAGGTCCCTTCTTTGTAGGTCCAACTCCACCATGACACCAAAAGACTCCGTTGTTGCTGGGATCTAAGGTAAGCAACTTTTACAATTGTCTTACTATGAATCGTGTGTTGACAATTGCTGTAGCCTCGTGTATTTTTGCATTGCTCTTCCATACAATTTTTTCTTATGTGAAATGCAGTAGCATTCATTTTCCATCTTATCAAGGTAAAATGAACTCAAAAGTATTGATACTTAAGAAAATATTGTTGTTATGGTTCTTGGGGGGTGTTGTGCTTGTGGTGCCTGTGGGTGTGCATTTAATACTGCGTGTATGTTGTTTGTGTGGCATTCAATATGTAACAAAAAGGGGCATAACACATTACCTACATATGTTTTTGAGGCAAACACAACATATATGTGTATTGACATGAAAATAATCCACTTGGGACTCACTCCGTAAACAAACCGCCACTACAACAATGCCAGCACAACAGGGACATCTAAATAAGCTCAGCAGAATACCATCGACCTAACGGCGACGGAACCAGCAGAGCCAGCACACATTTAAATACGGCGGGTGGGACTCCGTCAACTCGACAGAGTACTTGAAATGGTCGCCACGAAGGGACGGCAGGAGTACCGCCAAGATCTAAATCAGGCCCTCAGTCACTACATTTGGATGTCCTGTTCTCCCAAGGCACAGTTCTGCTTCCCAACAGAATCCCTGCAGAACCATTCAATTAAGCATACAGTCACTCTTCGTCTATAGTCAGTCTCACAATCAATTAATCAAAACAAATGACGAAAATATGAAAAATCCAAAATACGGTAAAAGTATACAATAGTCCAAATATAAAGAATTCACAAGTTAAAAAACGTTGTCCAAACGTGGTATTCATCATAAAAAAATAGTCAAGTGTAGTGAATCATGCTGAAGCAAATCATTGAAGTCAATGGAATAGTTCTGTCCATGCTTGTGTATCGACCATATGCTCTATTAAAGTTAATTAAAATCCATTCACATCCTGCCCAAGAGTAGACAGTAACTGAGGTGAATGAAAATTCATTATGCACATAATGGTGCTTAACATTAGTAACCTTATGAGTCCCAATCCTGAAAAGGAAATAAAAACAAGAACAACCATAGATCCATAGGTCATTAGCAAAGGCACTGTGTGAATATTAGTAATTATTCACGCGTCATAGGCACTTTGATAACTAGACACTCGCTGTCTTGCTCACCTTGGCGAAGCACACTCCCAATCACTTAGAATGCAATTACATCATTATGACCTTTGTATAAGAATCTCCTTAACTAGATCTATGGTTGTTCTTGTTTTTATTTCCTTTTCTCCTTCCCTCTTTTTCAGGTCTCAGATTACTGGGCCAAATTGGACCCGGTTTCCCAACTGCAAAGCTGGTTACCATCACATCACACGAATCCTCGAACCAGCATTGCAGTAGTGCTAGAGTATAATAATTAATTCCTCAAATACGGTCCTGATGAATTGCCACCAGACCCGCTAGGGGCTACTACTGGCATGAAACATGTCGACCATATGCACCATACAAGCCCTGTAGGATCATTACATCCAGCCGGAGCTAACTTCTTTTAGTTAGGCTAGTGCCCCCTAGGAATAAAAGTATCAGAAAGGGTTGCTGTAGACCCATTTTAATCTTCACACTCACCGCACTACCCAGCCCACACACCCGCACTCACCATACGGCCTCATCAACAAAAGATCTCCGCCAAAGAGCCCCTTCGTGGGTGCCCGTCGGGCATTGCAGCGCCGGCCCGACGTGGAGCAGGCCCAATGATGAAGCAGGACATCCTTCGGGGTGTGTGAGGGCACTTTTTAGAAAGACCTGAATCCTCCCTCACATCTAGGAACTGCATACCCCCTTTTTCTCATCTATCCATTAATGTAACATTTCTGTCTAATTTTAAGCTTTAAAACTAGCAGTTTTGATTGTATGATCATAACCTCTGATTAAAAATCTTTGTTCAATATCTTTAATGTTATAGAAAAAATCACTCTCCATACTGCAGTTACTCCTGGCATGAGCTATTTATGGATGTATGCATAAATGAACTACATGACGTTTCTTTGAGGTACAGTCAACTTTGAAGTGTCATGTTGCTAATATACAGTTCTACATCCAAAAACTGAATACTCTCGTAACTATAGTTCAAAGTAAAACTCATGTTGTATGTATTGGAATTCATGTATCCTGCAAACTCAATTAGTATATTCAAATGGCCAGTCCATTTGAATAAAACACCATCTATAAATCTTCCCCAGTAATACGTGTGATTAATCCATTTTGCGCCACCTCAGCAACAGACATGCCTCTTCTCAACCAACCCATAAATAGATTAGTATACAAGGGGGCAAACCTCTAGTCGATGGCAGTCCTGCAAGGCTGACGGTACCACTGGCCATTGTTAATGAAAACATTATTTTCAAGGATTATTCTAATCATATATAAGATTATACGAGTGTGTGACAGTAATTCAACAGGTCTCTTCTTAGGAAAGTGTTCCACTACCAGTAATCCAAAATTATGTATAATGTTGGTGTATAATGAGACTAAATCTAAGGTGACGATTATCATTCCTTTTTCCCAATGATGACACAAAGAAGACTTAAGACATGATTGGTATCTCTAGAAAAGGATGGTAGATTAGATATAGATGATCATAGAAATACATCTATAAACTCTGAAATACTCTCAGTTGGTCCATGAATCCCTGAGATAATGGGCCTGCTAAGGGAAAATGAACCCCTTTGTGTATTTTAGGAAGAATATACAGGCATGGGAACCCAGGTTTCACAACTCCCATTTAGAGGTATTCTTCACATAACAATAGATCATTCTCATACCATTGATACCACAAATAGAGGTATTCTTCACACAGCAATAACTCATTTTCATACCATTGGTTTAACTTGGAGTTAAGCATAGTACTCATTCTAGAAATAGGATTATTATCCAATTAAGCATAACATGAAGTATCATACAATTGTCTAAACAGTTCACTGTTACAATAACTAAGTTTCAACCCTCTTCTGCTTCTCTAATTATCAATTCTTTATCATCTTGGAGTTGTTGAAATATTAGATGTTCAGCGTGTAACAAGTTATTATGGTGGGGTCTAGAGTTATCTCTTCTATCACACCTAATCCATTAAGGACAAATGTTGGCAGCTAGGGAACCTATTCACTACACCACCCAAAGTGAACACAAATTTGATACACAAACGCTTTGGCTGCGTGTGTTTTTCTGTTTGAAGAAGAAAAGAATAAATAAAGAAAGATTTTCGAGCAAAAACCAGCTCGTCTGGTTTCTCTCCTCACACCTCAGCAAATAATTTGGCTGTTCTCTTTTGGAAATGTTGGTTGCCTCTCATTCTTATGTTATAATTCATTGAGGATCCTGCAGGAATGAACCAGAACAGGATGAAGAGAGCTCCTTGGCAGCAGAGAAAGGAGTTGTAGAGACCTCAAAAAGAAGCTCCAGTATTCTTACGATGAACTAGTGTCTCATGATCCTGAGATATCTAGATATCATGAAAGGAAGAGTGATCATGAAGAGAAAAGGCCAAAAACTGAATTCAGAAGAAAAAGGGTGCTGTCCAAAGTTATGAGAGCAGAGTCCATCATTGAAGAACCTCAAGACGAAGAGGACCAGATCAAAGAGAAATCAGTGACAATGAATTAGAAAATACGAAAGAGAGAGAGAAGAAATTTAATTGGAAATGCACAGATCCTGATTGGTCTTACTTTGTGATGAATAATAATGAATCAGATGATTGCTTGACTGACAGCGACAAACCTCCATGAATTCAGTAAAAGAGTCAAAGGAGGCATTCAACATTCATCAGACATTCTGACAAAAGACAAATAATTAATTAGCAAGATTAGTGCAACAGTGAGAGGACTTTAAAGCCCTTAGACATGAAGTTGACCTAGTTTATTGACACCTTAGATTTTGAGATAAAGTAGAGACAATAGGGTAGGAATAGAGGATTAATATGTTGCAAGTAACACAAAGAAAATAGTTTCCCTTGGCCTGGTACAAGATTAACATGGAGCTTGAAGGCCCCAACATTGTCCTAGTATAGGGTTGCCACTGAAATGGCTACCCTATGAGGCTAGAATCTACCTCAGAATTGCATGTATGACCCATAAAGCACCACATCTCAATACCCCTTCCTACCTGACTCAGAGATTGACCCTTCAAGCTCCTTACTACTGAAGCCAGAAACATTCAAGCAAAAGAAAACCTACTACCGATCCTTCTCCAGAATTGCCCCAAAATCTGGAACTCTCTCTCTCCCTCCTGAGATTAGATGCAACACATCCACATCCATCTTCAGGAAAGAAGTAAAAATTCAACAATCCAACAAATTCCTCTCACACTGAGGTCTTACCTCCCTCTCCTCATAAGCAACTCTTCCCCGTCGGTTTGGTTATTGATTCTTGTCACATCATCAGCGAACTCTCTATCCTGCATCTCTCTGCCATCTACACACCGCTCTGTTACCTATCGTTCTATGCCCAGACCTGGACTTATGTCTGCTCTTTTTGCTCTCATCTCCACCCTTTCCATTTACGCTTTTAAATATTGTTCTTCGTGATCTATACCATGTTTTGTACATTGTCACAGTTTGTATCATATTTCCCTTTGTTCTTTCTTGCAAGGCACTCTGTCACCCGAAAGGGTCTTGCTCGCGCTATATAAAACAAAACAAAATAAATGCAGTTTTGAAGGTTGCCACAGCCGTTTCTGTAGTTGGGGAGATGTTACATTCCTATGTCCTGGAGGGAAATGCTGGGAAGGGTATACCCAGACCTGGGTCCCGTGCTTGCTATGCCAGTGGATTCAATGTAGCCTGGCCTGGCTGTTCGGGCTGGACTGTTTCTATGGGGAGCATTGTCAAGACTGATTTGCATATGGCTGGGTCCAGACTGGAATGGCATGGTGAGCAAAAAAATTATGGATTCAGGCCCAAATCTCTGTACTGAGGGCGAATGTTTGACATTGTTCAGCATTCCGTCCATCATCTTTTTGAGTTGCTATAGTTGCCCTAAGTGTGAAGGGTATGCCCAAACGTGGGTCCCGTGCTCACCATGCCATGGGATTTAAGCTAGCCTGGCTGATGAGGTGTGATACCCCAAAACCGGTCCGAGGATGCTTGTTTCCGGTCCAGGGAGCAACTGGGCTTGCACTTCGGACTGGACTGTTTCTATGGGGAGCAGGGTCAAGACTAATTTGCTTATGGCTGGGTCCAAACTGGAATGGCATGGTGAGCAAATAAAAGTATGGATTTAGGCCCAGATCTCTGTACTGGAGGTGAATGTTTGACAATGTTCAGCATTCCATCCATCATCTTTTTCTGTTACTATAGTCACCCCAAGTGGGTAGGGTATGCCCAGACCTGGGTCCTGTACTCACTATGTCATTGGATTGAAGCTAACCTGGCTGATAAGGGTGATACCCCAAAACCTGTCTGAGGATACTTGTTTCTGGTCCAGTGAGGAACTGGCCTGGCAGTTTGAACTGGACTGTTTCCATGGGGAGCAGGGTCAAGACTGATTTACATACTGCTGGGTCAAACTGGAATGGCATGGTGAGCAAAAAAACGATGGATTCAGGCCCAAATCTCTGTACTGAGGGCGAATGTTTGACATTGTTCAGCATTCCGTCCATCATCTTTTTGAGTTGCTATAGTTGCCCTAAGTGTGAAGGGTATGCCCATACGTGGGTCCCGTGCTCACTATGCCATGGGATTGAAGCTAGCCTGGCTGATGAGGTGTGATACCCCAAAAGCGGTCCGAGGATGCTTGTTTCCGGTCCAGGGAGGAACTGGCCTGGCACTTCGGACTGGACTGTTTCTATGGGGAGCAGGGTCAAGACTGATTTGCTTATGACTGGGTCCAAACTGGAATGGCATGCTGAGAAAATAAAAGTATGGATTTAGGCCCAGATCTCTGTACTGGAGGTAAATGTTTGACAATGTTCAGCATTCCATCCATCATCTTTTTCTGTTACTATAGTCACCCCAAGTGGGAAGGGTATGCCCAGACCTGGGTCCTGTACTCACTATGTCATTGGATTGAAGCTAACCTGGCTGATAAGGGGTGATACCCCAAAACCTGTCTGAGGATACTTGTTTCTGGTCCAGTGAGGAACTGGCCTGGCAGTTTGAACTGGACTGTTTCCATGGGAACAGGGTCAAGACTGATTTGCATGTGGCTGGGTCCAAACTGGAATGGCATGGTGAGCAAAAAAACGAAACGATAGATTTAGACCCATATGTCTCCACTGGGAGTGAATGTTTGACAACGTTCAGCATTTCGTTCATCATCTTCTGTGTTGCTATGGTCAAGTGGGAAGTGTATGCCCAGACGTGGGTCCAGTGCTCCCTATGCCACTGGATTCAAGCTAGCCTGGTTGATGAGGGATGATACCCCAAAACCGGTCCGAGAATGCTTGTTTCCGGTCCAGAAAGGACCAGGCCTGGCAGTTCGGGCTGGACTGTTTCTATGGGGAGCAGAGTCAAGACTGATTTACATACTGCTGGGTCAAACTGGAATGGCATGGTGAGCAAAAAAGGATGGATTTAGGTCCAGATCTCTGTACTTAGGGTGAATGTTTGACAATGTTCAAAATTCTTTTTGTGTTGTTAGTGTTTATGACTATACAGCACTCTCATGTTTGTAAATATTTTGAGAAGATGCTTCCTATTTGTAAAGAGGTTTGCAGCAACTTCACAAATGGTAGGCGGTTACCTTAAATCAAACACAATGCTGGTGAAACAGGATCTGTTTGTAGATAAACTAGATGAGAAACTGGACCAAAATCACCAACGACCAGCTCACCTCCTCACTCAACAATTCCACCCCTACCATCGTGGAAAACGACGACCCCAACACCGCAGCCCGAACCCTGCATAGATGGATCTCGGACAGCACCAACACCCTAGCCCCTCTCAAAAAAACCAACAATACCCGCACCAAGAAAGCCAGATGGTTTACCACCAAACTTCGAGAGTCCAGACGCACTTGCCGCCGCCTAGAAAAGGCCTGAAGGAACAACAAATCCACAGAAGCCCACAACAACTTCAGAGCCGCCACCAATGCCCACCATCAACTCATCAGAAAAACGAGGAAAAAAGCGATTGAAGACAGAATCTCCACCCACGTGCACAACAACAAGGAACTCTTCAGCATCATCAAGGAGTTCGCCCAACTCACCAGCGAGTCTACCGACATCCCTCCCTCACAAGACCTCTGTGACAAACTGAGCACCTTTTTCCACCACAAAATCAAGAGCATCTACGACAACTTCGACGAAGACAACCAACACACTGAACCCTCACCAACCACCCCCGACGCCCGGAAACCAGCGGTTGACAACTGGACAGCCCTCACCACCGAAGACACACTGAAGACAATGAAGTCAATCCACTCAGGGGCCGCCACGGACCCCTACCCCACCACATCTTCAAGAGAGCCATCCTGAAAAGGAAATAAAAACAAGAACAACCATAGATCCATAGGTCATTAGCAAAGGCACTGTGTGAATATTAGTAATTATTCACGCGTCATAGGCACTTTGATAACTAGACACTCGCTGTCTTGCTCACCTTGGCGAAGCACACTCCCAATCACTTAGAATGCAATTACATCATTATGACCTTTGTATAAGAATCTCCTTAACTAGATCTATGGTTGTTCTTGTTTTTATTTCCTTTTCTCCTTCCCTCTTTTTCAGGTCTCAGATTACTGGGCCAAATTGGACCCGGTTTCCCAACTGCAAAGCTGGTTACCATCACATCACACGAATCCTCGAACCAGCATTGCAGTAGTGCTAGAGTATAATAATTAATTCCTCAAATACGGTCCTGATGAATTGCCACCAGACCCGCTAGGGGCTACTACTGGCATGAAACATGTCGACCATATGCACCATACAAGCCCTGTAGGATCATTACATCCAGCCGGAGCTAACTTCTTTTAGTTAGGCTAGTGCCCCCTAGGAATAAAAGTATCAGAAAGGGTTGCTGTAGACCCATTTTAATCTTCACACTCACCGCACTACCCAGCCCACACACCCGCACTCACCATACGGCCTCATCAACAAAAGATCTCCGCCAAAGAACCCTTCGTGGGAGCCCGTCGGGCATTGCAGCGCCGGCCCGACGTGGAGCAGGCCCAATGATGAAGCATGACATCCTTCGGGGTGTGTGAGGGCACTTTTTAGAAAGACCTGAATCCTCCCTCACATCTAGGAACTGCATACCCCCCTTTTTCTCATCTATCCATTAATGTAACATTTCTGTCTAATTTTAAGCTTTAAAACTAGCAGTTTTGATTGTATGATCATAACCTCTGATTAAAAATCTTTGTTCAATATCTTTAATGTTATAGAAAAAATCACTCTCCATACTGCAGTTCCTCCTGGCATGAGCTATTTATGGATGTATGCATAAATGAACTACATGACGTTTCTTTGAGGTACAGTCAACTTTGAAGTGTCATGTTGCTAATATACAGTTCTACATCCAAAAACTGAATACTCTCGTAACTATAGTTCAAAGTAAAACTCATGTTGTATGTATTGGAATTCATGTATCCTGCAAACTCAATTAGTATATTCAAATGTCCAGTCCATTTGAATAAAACACCATCTATAAATCTTCCCCAGTAATACGTGTGATTAATCCATTTTGCGCCACCTCAGCAACAGACATGCCTCTTCTCAACCAACCCATAAATAGATTAGTATACAAGGGGGCAAACCTCTAGTCGATGGCAGTCCTGCAAGGCTGCAAGGCTGACGGTACCACTGGCCATTGTTAATGAAAACATTATTTTCAAGGATTATTCTAATCATATATAAGATTATACGAGTGTGTGACAGTAATTCAACAGGTCTCTTCTTAGGAAAGTGTTCCACTACCAGTAATCCAAAATTATGTATAATGTTGGTGTATAATGAGACTAAATCTAAGGTGACGAATATCATTCCTTTTTCCCAATGATGACACAAAGAAGACTTAAGACATGATTGGTATCTCTAGAAAAGGATGGTAGATTAGATATAGATGATCATAGAAATACATCTATAAACTCTGAAATACTCTCAGTTGGTCCATGAATCCCTGAGATAATGGGCCTGCTAAGGGAAAATGAACCCCTTTGTGTATTTTAGGAAGAATATACAGGCATGGGAACCCAGGTTTCACAACTCCCATTTAGAGGTATTCTTCACATAACAATAGATCATTCTCATACCATTGATACCACAAATAGAGGTATTCTTCACACAGCAATAACTCATTTTCATACCATTGGTTTAACTTGGAGTTAAGCATAGTACTCATTCTAGAAATAGGATTATTATCCAATTAAGCATAACATGAAGTATCATACAATTGTCTAAACAGCTCACTGTTACAATAACTAAGTTTCAACCCTCTTCTGCTTCTCTAATTATCAATTCTTTATCATCTTGGAGTTGTTGAAATATTAGATGTTCAGCGTGTAACAAGTTATTATGGTGGGGTCTAGAGTTATCTCTTCTATCACACCTAATCCATTAAGGACAAATGTTGGCAGCTAGGGAACCTATTCACTACACCACCCAAAGTGATCACAAATTTGATACACAAACGCTTTGGCTGCGTGTGTTTTTCTGTTTGAAGAAGAAAAGAATAAATAAAGAAAGATTTTCGAGCAAAAACCAGCTCGTCTGGTTTCTCTCCTCACACCTCAGCAAATAATTTGGCTGTTCTCTTTTGGAAATTTTGGTTGCCTCTCATTCTTATGTTATAATTCATTGAGGATCCTGCAGGAATGAACCAGAACAGGATGAAGAGAGCTCCTTGGCAGCAGAGAAAGGAGTTGTAGAGACCTCAAAAAGAAGCTCCAGTATTCTTACGATGAACTAGTGTCTCATGATCCTGAGATATCTAGATATCATGAAAGGAAGAGTGCATCATGAAGAGAAAAGGCCAAAAACTGAATTCAGAAGAAAAAGGGTGCTGTCCAAAGTTATGAGAGCAGAGTCCATCATTGAAGAACCTCAAGACGAAGAGGACCAGATCAAAGAGAAATCAGTGACAATGAATTAGAAAATACGAAAGAGAGAGAGAAGAAATTTAATTGGAAATGCACAGATCCTGATTGGTCTTACTTTGTGATGAATAATAATGAATCAGATGATTGCTTGACTGACAGCGACAAACCTCCATGAATTCAGTAAAAGAGTCAAAGGAGGCATTCAACATTCATCAGACATTCTGACAAAAGACAAATAATTAATTAGCAAGATTAGTGCAACAGTGAGAGGACTTTAAAGCCCTTAGACATGAAGTTGACCTAGTTTATTGACACCTTAGATTTTGAGATAAAGTAGAGACAATAGGGTAGGAATAGAGGATTAATATGTTGCAAGTAACACAAAGAAAATAGTTTCCCTTGGCCTGGTACAAGATTAACATGGAGCTTGAAGGCCCCAACATTGTCCTAGTATAGGGTTGCCACTGAAATGGCTACCCTATGAGGCTAGAATCTACCTCAGAATTGCATGTATGACCCATAAAGCACCACATCTCAATACCCCTTCCTACCTGACTCAGAGATTGACCCTTCAAGCTCCTTACTACTGAAGCCAGAAACATTCAAGCAAACGAAAACCTACTACCGATCCTTCTCCAGAATTGCCCCAAAATCTGGAACTCTCTCTCTCCCTCCTGAGATTAGATGCAACACATCCACATCCATCTTCAGGAAAGAAGTAAAAATTCAACAATCCAACAAATTCCTCTCACACTGAGGTCTTACCTCCCTCTCCTCATAAGCAACTCTTCCCGTCGGTTTGGTTATTGATTCTTGTCACATCATCAGCGAACTCTCTATCCTGCATCTCTCTGCCATCTACACACCGCTCTGTTACCTATCGTTCTATGCCCAGACCTGGACTTATGTCTGCTCTTTTTGTTCTCATCTCCACCCTTTCCATTTACGCTTTTAAATATTGTTCTTCGTGATCTATACCATGTTTTGTACATTGTCACAGTTTGTATCATATTTTCCTTTGTTCTTTCTTGCAAGGCACTCTGTCACCCGAAAGGGTTTTGCTCGCGCTATATAAAACTAAAAAAAAAAATGCAGTTTTGAAGGTTGCCACAGCAGTTTCTGTAGTTGGGGAGATGTTACATTCCTATGTCCTGGAGGGAAATGCTGGGAAGGGTATACCCAGACCTGGGTCCCGTGCTTGCTATGCCAGTGGATTCAATGTAGCCTGGCCTGGCTGTTCGGGCTGGACTGTTTCTATGGGGAGCATTGTCAAGACTGATTTGCATATGGCTGGGTCCAGACTGGAATGGCATGGTGAGCAAAAAAATTATGGATTCAGGCCCAAATCTCTGTACTGAGGGCGAATGTTTGACATTGTTCAGCATTCCGTCCATCATCTTTTTGAGTTGCTATAGTTGCCCTAAGTGTGAAGGGTATGCCCATACGTGGGTCCCGTGCTCACTATGCCATGGGATTTAAGCTAGCCTGGCTGATGAGGTGTGATACCCCAAAACCGGTCCGAGGATGCTTGTTTCCGGTCCAGGGAGCAACTGGGCTTGCACTTCGGACTGGACTGTTTCTATGGGGAGCAGGGTCAAGACTAATTTGCTTATGGCTGGGTCCAAACTGGAATGGCATGGTGAGCAAATAAAAGTATGGATTTAGGCCCAGATCTCTGTACTGGAGGTGAATGTTTGACAATGTTCAGCATTCCATCCATCATCTTTTTCTGTTACTATAGTCACCCCAAGTGGGTAGGGTATGCCCAGACCTGGGTCCTGTACTCACTATGTCATTGGATTGAAGCTAACCTGGCTGATAAGGGGTGATACCCCAAAACCTGTCTGAGGATACTTGTTTCTGGTCCAGTGAGGAACTGGCCTGGCAGTTTGAACTGGACTGTTTCCATGGGGAGCAGGGTCAAGACTGATTTACATACTGCTGGGTCAAACTGGAATGGCATGGTGAGCAAAAAAACGATGGATTCAGGCCCAAATCTCTGTACTGAGGGCGAATGTTTGACATTGTTCAGCATTCCGTCCATCATCTTTTTGAGTTGCTATAGTTGCCCTAAGTGTGAAGGGTATGCCCATACGTGGGTCCCGTGCTCACTATGCCATGGGATTGAAGCTAGCCTGGCTGATGAGGTGTGATACCCCAAAAGCAGTCCGAGGATGCTTGTTTCCGGTCCAGGGAGGAACTGGCCTGGCACTTCGGACTGGACTGTTTCTATGGGGAGCAGGGTCAAGACTGATTTGCTTATGACTGGGTCCAAACTGGAATGGCATGCTGAGAAAATAAAAGTATGGATTTAGGCCCAGATCTCTGTACTGGAGGTAAATGTTTGACAATGTTCAGCATTTCATCCATCATCTTTTTCTGTTACTATAGTCACCCCAAGTGGGAAGGGTATGCCCAGACCTGGGTCCTGTACTCACTATGTCATTGGATTGAAGCTAACCTGGCTGATAAGGGGTGATACCCCAAAACCTGTCTGAGGATACTTGTTTCTGGTCCAGTGAGGAACTGGCCTGGCAGTTTGAACTGGACTGTTTCCATGGGGAGCAGGGTCAAGACTGATTTGCATGTGGCTGGGTCCAAACTGGAATGGCATGGTGAGCAAAAAACGAAACGATAGATTTAGACCCATATCTCTCCACTGGGAGTGAATGTTTGACAACGTTCAGCATTTCGTTCATCATCTTCTGTGTTGCTATGGTCAAGTGGGAAGTGTATGCCCAGACGTGGGTCCAGTGCTCCCTATGCCACTGGATTCAAGCTAGCCTGGTTGATGAGGGATGTTACCCCAAAACCGGTCCGAGAATGCTTGTTTCCGGTCCAGAAAGGACCAGGCCTGGCAGTTCGGGCTGGACTGTTTCTATGGGGAGCAGAGTCAAGACTGATTTACATACTGCTGGGTCAAACTGGAATGGCATGGTGAGCAAAAAAAGGATGGATTTAGGTCCAGATCTCTGTACTTAGGGTGAATGTTTGACAATGTTCAAAATTCTTTTTGTGGTGTTAGTGTTTATGACTATACAGCACTCTCATGTTTGTAAATATTTTGAGAAGATGCTTCCTATTTGTAAAGAGGTTTGCAGCAACTTCACAAATGGTAGGCGGTTACCTTAAATCAAACACAATGCTGGTGAAACAGGATCTGTTTGTAGATAAACTAGATGAGAAACTGGACCAAAATCACCAACGACCAGCTCACCTCCTCACTCAACAATTCCACCCCTACCATCGCGGAAAACGACGACCCCAACCCGAACCCTGCATAGATGGATCTCGGACAGCACCAACACCCTAGCCCCCCTCAAAAAAAACAACAATACCCGCACCAAGAAAGCAAGATGGTTTACCACCAAACTTCGAGAGTCCAGACGCCCTTGCCGCCGCCTAGAAAAGGCCTGAAGGAACAACAAATCCACAGAAGCCCACAACAACTTCAGAGCCGCCACCAATGCCCACCATCAACTCATCAGAAAAACGAGGAAAAAGCGATTGAAGACAGAATCTCCACCCACGTGCACAACAACAAGGAACTCTTCAGCATCATCAAGGAGTTCGCCCAACCCACCAGCGAGTCTACCGACATCCCTCCCTCACAAGACCTCTGTGACAAACTGAGCACCTTTTTCCACCACAAAATCAAGAGCATCTACGACAACTTCGACGAAGACAACCAACACACTGAACCCTCACCAACCACCCCCGACGCCCGGAAACCAGCGGTTGACAACTGGACAGCCCTCACCACCGAAGACACACTGAAGACAATGAAGTCAATCCACTCAGGGGCCCCCACGGACCCCTACCCCACCACATCTTCAAGAGAGCCATCCTGAAAAGGAAATAAAAACAAGAACAACCATAGATCCATAGGTCATTAGCAAAGGCACTGTGTGAATATTAGTAATTATTCACGCGTCATAGGCACTTTGATAACTAGACACTCGCTGTCTTGCTCACCTTGGCGAAGCACACTCCCAATCACTTAGAATGCAATTACATCATTATGACCTTTGTATAAGAATCTCCTTAACTAGATCTTTGGTTGTTCTTGTTTTTATTTCCTTTTCTCCTTCCCTCTTTTTCAGGTCTCAGATTACTGGGCCAAATTGGACCCGGTTTCCCAACTGCAAAGCTGGTTACCATCACATCACACGAATCCTCGAACCAGCATTGCAGTAGTGCTAGAGTATAATAATTAATTCCTCAAATACGGTCCTGATGAATTGCCACCAGACCCGCTAGGGGCTACTACTGGCATGAAACATGTCGACCATATGCACCATACAAGCCCTGTAGGATCATTACATCCAGCCGGAGCTAACTTCTTTTAGTTAGGCTAGTGCCCCCTAGGAATAAAAGTATCAGAAAGGGTTGCTGTAGACCCATTTTAATCTTCACACTCACCGCACTACCCAGCCCACACACCCGCACTCACCATACGGCCTCATCAACAAAAGATCTCCGCCAAAGAGTCCCTTCGTGGGTGCCCGTCGGGCATTGCAGCGCCGGCCCGACGTGGAGCAGGCCCAATGATAAAGCATGACATCCTTCGGGGTGTGTGAGGGCACTTTTTAGAAAGACCTGAATCCTCCCTCACATCTAGGAACTGCATACCCCCTTTTTCTCATCTATCCATTAATGTAACATTTCTGTCTAATTTTAAGCTTTAAAACTAGCAGTTTTGATTGTATGATCATAACCTCTGATTAAAAATCTTTGTTCAATATCTTTAATGTTATAGAAAAAATCACTCTCCATACTGCAGTTCCTCCTGGCATGAGCTATTTATGGATGTATGCATAAATGAACTACATGACGTTTCTTTGAGGTACAGTCAACTTTGAAGTGTCATGTTGCTAATATACAGTTCTACATCCAAAAACTGAATACTCTCGTAACTATAGTTCAAAGTAAAACTCATGTTGTATGTATTGGAATTCATGTATCCTGCAAACTCAATTAGTATATTCAAATGGCCAGTCCATTTGAATAAAACACCATCTATAAATCTTCCCCAGTAATACGTGTGATTAATCCATTTTGCGCCACCTCAGCAACAGACATGCCTCTTCTCAACCAACCCATAAATAGATTAGTATACAAGGGGGCAAACCTCTAGTCGATGGCAGTCCTGCAAGGCTGCAAGGCTGACGGTACCACTGGCCATTGTTAATGAAAACATTATTTTCAAGGATTATTCTAATCATATATAAGATTATACGAGTGTGTGACAGTAATTCAACAGGTCTCTTCTTAGGAAAGTGTTCCACTACCAGTAATCCAAAATTATGTATAATGTTGGTGTATAATGAGACTAAATCTAAGGTGACGAATATCATTCCTTTTTCCCAATGATGACACAAAGAAGACTTAAGACATGATTGGTATCTCTAGAAAAGGATGGTAGATTAGATATAGATGATCATAGAAATACATCTATAAACTCTGAAATACTCTCAGTTGGTCCATGAATCCCTGAGATAATGGGCCTGCTAAGGGAAAATGAACCCCTTTGTGTATTTTAGGAAGAATATACAGGCATGGGAACCCAGGTTTCACAACTCCCATTTAGAGGTATTCTTCACATAACAATAGATCATTCTCATACCATTGATACCACAAATAGAGGTATTCTTCACACAGCAATAACTCATTTTCATACCATTGGTTTAACTTGGAGTTAAGCATAGTACTCATTCTAGAAATAGGATTATTATCCAATTAAGCATAACATGAAGTATCATACAATTGTCTAAACAGCTCACTGTTACAATAACTAAGTTTCAACCCTCTTCTGCTTCTCTAATTATCAATTCTTTATCATCTTGGAGTTGTTGAAATATTAGATGTTCAGCGTGTAACAAGTTATTATGGTGGGGTCTAGAGTTATCTCTTCTATCACACCTAATCCATTAAGGACAAATGTTGGCAGCTAGGGAACCTATTCACTACACCACCCAAAGTGATCACAAATTTGATACACAAACGCTTTGGCTGCGTGTGTTTTTCTGTTTGAAGAAGAAAAGAATAAATAAAGAAAGATTTTCGAGCAAAAACCAGCTCGTCTGGTTTCTCTCCTCACACCTCAGCAAATAATTTGGCTGTTCTCTTTTGGAAATTTTGGTTGCCTCTCATTCTTATGTTATAATTCATTGAGGATCCTGCAGGAATGAACCAGAACAGGATGAAGAGAGCTCCTTGGCAGCAGAGAAAGGAGTTGTAGAGACCTCAAAAAGAAGCTCCAGTATTCTTACGATGAACTAGTGTCTCATGATCCTGAGATATCTAGATATCATGAAAGGAAGAGTGCATCATGAAGAGAAAAGGCCAAAAACTGAATTCAGAAGAAAAAGGGTGCTGTCCAAAGTTATGAGAGCAGAGTCCATCATTGAAGAACCTCAAGACGAAGAGGACCAGATCAAAGAGAAATCAGTGACAATGAATTAGAAAATACGAAAGAGAGAGAGAAGAAATTTAATTGGAAATGCACAGATCCTGATTGGTCTTACTTTGTGATGAATAATAATGAATCAGATGATTGCTTGACTGACAGCGACAAACCTCCATGAATTCAGTAAAAGAGTCAAAGGAGGCATTCAACATTCATCAGACATTCTGACAAAAGACAAATAATTAATTAGCAAGATTAGTGCAACAGTGAGAGGACTTTAAAGCCCTTAGACATGAAGTTGACCTAGTTTATTGACACCTTAGATTTTGAGATAAAGTAGAGACAATAGGGTAGGAATAGAGGATTAATATGTTGCAAGTAACACAAAGAAAATAGTTTCCCTTGGCCTGGTACAAGATTAACATGGAGCTTGAAGGCCCCAACATTGTCCTAGTATAGGGTTGCCACTGAAATGGCTACCCTATGAGGCTAGAATCTACCTCAGAATTGCATGTATGACCCATAAAGCACCACATCTCAATACCCCTTCCTACCTGACTCAGAGATTGACCCTTCAAGCTCCTTACTACTGAAGCCAGAAACATTCAAGCAAACGAAAACCTACTACCGATCCTTCTCCAGAATTGCCCCAAAATCTGGAACTCTCTCTCTCCCTCCTGAGATTAGATGCAACACATCCACATCCATCTTCAGGAAAGAAGTAAAAATTCAACAATCCAACAAATTCCTCTCACACTGAGGTCTTACCTCCCTCTCCTCATAAGCAACTCTTCCCGTCGGTTTGGTTATTGATTCTTGTCACATCATCAGCGAACTCTCTATCCTGCATCTCTCTGCCATCTACACACCGCTCTGTTACCTATCGTTCTATGCCCAGACCTGGACTTATGTCTGCTCTTTTTGTTCTCATCTCCACCCTTTCCATTTACGCTTTTAAATATTGTTCTTCGTGATCTATACCATGTTTTGTACATTGTCACAGTTTGTATCATATTTTCCTTTGTTCTTTCTTGCAAGGCACTCTGTCACCCGAAAGGGTCTTGCTCGCGCTATATAAAACTAAAAAAAAAAATGCAGTTTTGAAGGTTGCCACAGCAGTTTCTGTAGTTGGGGAGATGTTACATTCCTATGTCCTGGAGGGAAATGCTGGGAAGGGTATACCCAGACCTGGGTCCCGTGCTTGCTATGCCAGTGGATTCAATGTAGCCTGGCCTGGCTGTTCGGGCTGGACTGTTTCTATGGGGAGCATTGTCAAGACTGATTTGCATATGGCTGGGTCCAGACTGGAATGGCATGGTGAGCAAAAAAATTATGGATTCAGGCCCAAATCTCTGTACTGAGGGCGAATGTTTGACATTGTTCAGCATTCCGTCCATCATCTTTTTGAGTTGCTATAGTTGCCCTAAGTGTGAAGGGTATGCCCATACGTGGGTCCCGTGCTCACTATGCCATGGGATTTAAGCTAGCCTGGCTGATGAGGTGTGATACCCCAAAACCGGTCCGAGGATGCTTGTTTCCGGTCCAGGGAGCAACTGGGCTTGCACTTCGGACTGGACTGTTTCTATGGGGAGCAGGGTCAAGACTAATTTGCTTATGGCTGGGTCCAAACTGGAATGGCATGGTGAGCAAATAAAAGTATGGATTTAGGCCCAGATCTCTGTACTGGAGGTGAATGTTTGACAATGTTCAGCATTCCATCCATCATCTTTTTCTGTTACTATAGTCACCCCAAGTGGGTAGGGTATGCCCAGACCTGGGTCCTGTACTCACTATGTCATTGGATTGAAGCTAACCTGGCTGATAAGGGGTGATACCCCAAAACCTGTCTGAGGATACTTGTTTCTGGTCCAGTGAGGAACTGGCCTGGCAGTTTGAACTGGACTGTTTCCATGGGGAGCAGGGTCAAGACTGATTTACATACTGCTGGGTCAAACTGGAATGGCATGGTGAGCAAAAAAACGATGGATTCAGGCCCAAATCTCTGTACTGAGGGCGAATGTTTGACATTGTTCAGCATTCCGTCCATCATCTTTTTGAGTTGCTATAGTTGCCCTAAGTGTGAAGGGTATGCCCATACGTGGGTCCCGTGCTCACTATGCCATGGGATTGAAGCTAGCCTGGCTGATGAGGTGTGATACCCCAAAAGCAGTCCGAGGATGCTTGTTTCCGGTCCAGGGAGGAACTGGCCTGGCACTTCGGACTGGACTGTTTCTATGGGGAGCAGGGTCAAGACTGATTTGCTTATGACTGGGTCCAAACTGGAATGGCATGCTGAGAAAATAAAAGTATGGATTTAGGCCCAGATCTCTGTACTGGAGGTAAATGTTTGACAATGTTCAGCATTTCATCCATCATCTTTTTCTGTTACTATAGTCACCCCAAGTGGGAAGGGTATGCCCAGACCTGGGTCCTGTACTCACTATGTCATTGGATTGAAGCTAACCTGGCTGATAAGGGGTGATACCCCAAAACCTGTCTGAGGATACTTGTTTCTGGTCCAGTGAGGAACTGGCCTGGCAGTTTGAACTGGACTGTTTCCATGGGGAGCAGGGTCAAGACTGATTTGCATGTGGCTGGGTCCAAACTGGAATGGCATGGTGAGCAAAAAAACGAAACGATAGATTTAGACCCATATCTCTCCACTGGGAGTGAATGTTTGACAACGTTCAGCATTTCGTTCATCATCTTCTGTGTTGCTATGGTCAAGTGGGAAGTGTATGCCCAGACGTGGGTCCAGTGCTCCCTATGCCACTGGATTCAAGCTAGCCTGGTTGATGAGGGATGTTACCCCAAAACCGGTCCGAGAATGCTTGTTTCCGGTCCAGAAAGGACCAGGCCTGGCAGTTCGGGCTGGACTGTTTCTATGGGGAGCAGAGTCAAGACTGATTTACATACTGCTGGGTCAAACTGGAATGGCATGGTGAGCAAAAAAGGATGGATTTAGGTCCAGATCTCTGTACTTAGGGTGAATGTTTGACAATGTTCAAAATTCTTTTGTGGTGTTAGTGTTTATGACTATACAGCACTCTCATGTTTGTAAATATTTTGAGAAGATGCTTCCTATTTGTAAAGAGGTTTGCAGCAACTTCACAAATGGTAGGCGGTTACCTTAAATCAAACACAATGCTGGTGAAACAGGATCTGTTTGTAGATAAACTAGATGAGAAACTGGACCAAAATCACCAACGACCAGCTCACCTCCTCACTCAACAATTCCACCCCTACCATCGCGGAAAACGACGACCCCAACACCGCATCCCGAACCCTGCATAGATGGATCTCGGACAGCACCAACACCCTAGCCCCCCTCAAAAAAAACAACAATACCCGCACCAAGAAAGCCAGATGGTTTACCACCAAACTTCGAGAGTCCAGACGCCCTTGCCGCCGCCTAGAAAAGGCCTGAAGGAACAACAAATCCACAGAAGCCCACAACAACTTCAGAGCCGCCACCAATGCCCACCATCAACTCATCAGAAAAACGAGGAAAAAAGCGATTGAAGACAGAATCTCCACCCACGTGCACAACAACAAGGAACTCTTCAGCATCATCAAGGAGTTCGCCCAACCCACCAGCGAGTCTACCGACATCCCTCCCTCACAAGACCTCTGTGACAAACTGAGCACCTTTTTCCACCACAAAATCAAGAGCATCTACGACAACTTCGACGAAGACAACCAACACACTGAACCCTCACCAACCACCCCCGACGCCCGGAAACCAGCGGTTGACAACTGGACAGCCCTCACCACCGAAGACACACTGAAGACAATGAAGTCAATCCACTCAGGGGCCCCCACGGACCCCTACCCCACCACATCTTCAAGAGAGCCATCCTGAAAAGGAAATAAAAACAAGAACAACCATAGATCCATAGGTCATTAGCAAAGGCACTGTGTGAATATTAGTAATTATTCACGCGTCATAGGCACTTTGATAACTAGACACTCGCTGTCTTGCTCACCTTGGCGAAGCACACTCCCAATCACTTAGAATGCAATTACATCATTATGACCTTTGTATAAGAATCTCCTTAACTAGATCTTTGGTTGTTCTTGTTTTTATTTCCTTTTCTCCTTCCCTCTTTTTCAGGTCTCAGATTACTGGGCCAAATTGGACCCGGTTTCCCAACTGCAAAGCTGGTTACCATCACATCACACGAATCCTCGAACCAGCATTGCAGTAGTGCTAGAGTATAATAATTAATTCCTCAAATACGGTCCTGATGAATTGCCACCAGACCCGCTAGGGGCTACTACTGGCATGAAACATGTCGACCATATGCACCATACAAGCCCTGTAGGATCATTACATCCAGCCGGAGCTAACTTCTTTTAGTTAGGCTAGTGCCCCCTAGGAATAAAAGTATCAGAAAGGGTTGCTGTAGACCCATTTTAATCTTCACACTCACCGCACTACCCAGCCCACACACCCGCACTCACCATACGGCCTCATCAACAAAAGATCTCCGCCAAAGAGTCCCTTCGTGGGTGCCCGTCGGGCATTGCAGCGCCGGCCCGACGTGGAGCAGGCCCAATGATAAAGCATGACATCCTTCGGGGTGTGTGAGGGCACTTTTTAGAAAGACCTGAATCCTCCCTCACATCTAGGAACTGCATACCCCCCTTTTTCTCATCTATCCATTAATGTAACATTTCTGTCTAATTTTAAGCTTTAAAACTAGCAGTTTTGATTGTATGATCATAACCTCTGATTAAAAATCTTTGTTCAATATCTTTAATGTTATAGAAAAAAATCACTCTCCATACTGCAGTTCCTCCTGGCATGAGCTATTTATGGATGTATGCATAAATGAACTACATGACGTTTCTTTGAGGTACAGTCAACTTTGAAGTGTCATGTTGCTAATATACAGTTCTACATCCAAAAACTGAATACTCTCGTAACTATAGTTCAAAGTAAAACTCATGTTGTATGTATTGGAATTCATGTATCCTGCAAACTCAATTAGTATATTCAAATGGCCAGTCCATTTGAATAAAACACCATCTATAAATCTTCCCCAGTAATACGTGTGATTAATCCATTTTGCGCCACCTCAGCAACAGATATGCCTCTTCTCAACCAACCCATAAATAGATTAGTATACAAGGGGGCAAACCTCTAGTCGATGGCAGTCCTGCAAGGCTGCAAGGCTGACGGTACCACTGGCCATTGTTAATGAAAACATTATTTTCAAGGATTATTCTAATCATATATAAGATTATACGAGTGTGTGACAGTAATTCAACAGGTCTCTTCTTAGGAAAGTGTTCCACTACCAGTAATCCAAAATTATGTATAATGTTGGTGTATAATGAGACTAAATCTAAGGTGACGAATATCATTCCTTTTTCCCAATGATGACACAAAGAAGACTTAAGACATGATTGGTATCTCTAGAAAAGGATGGTAGATTAGATATAGATGATCATAGAAATACATCTATAAACTCTGAAATACTCTCAGTTGGTCCATGAATCCCTGAGATAATGGGCCTGCTAAGGGAAAATGAACCCCTTTGTGTATTTTAGGAAGAATATACAGGCATGGGAACCCAGGTTTCACAACTCCCATTTAGAGGTATTCTTCACATAACAATAGATCATTCTCATACCATTGATACCACAAATAGAGGTATTCTTCACACAGCAATAACTCATTTTCATACCATTGGTTTAACTTGGAGTTAAGCATAGTACTCATTCTAGAAATAGGATTATTATCCAATTAAGCATAACATGAAGTATCATACAATTGTCTAAACAGCTCACTGTTACAATAACTAAGTTTCAACCCTCTTCTGCTTCTCTAATTATCAATTCTTTATCATCTTGGAGTTGTTGAAATATTAGATGTTCAGCGTGTAACAAGTTATTATGGTGGGGTCTAGAGTTATCTCTTCTATCACACCTAATCCATTAAGGACAAATGTTGGCAGCTAGGGAACCTATTCACTACACCACCCAAAGTGATCACAAATTTGATACACAAACGCTTTGGCTGCGTGTGTTTTTCTGTTTGAAGAAGAAAAGAATAAATAAAGAAAGATTTTCGAGCAAAAACCAGCTCGTCTGGTTTCTCTCCTCACACCTCAGCAAATAATTTGGCTGTTCTCTTTTGGAAATTTTGGTTGCCTCTCATTCTTATGTTATAATTCATTGAGGATCCTGCAGGAATGAACCAGAACAGGATGAAGAGAGCTCCTTGGCAGCAGAGAAAGGAGTTGTAGAGACCTCAAAAAGAAGCTCCAGTATTCTTACGATGAACTAGTGTCTCATGATCCTGAGATATCTAGATATCATGAAAGGAAGAGTGCATCATGAAGAGAAAAGGCCAAAAACTGAATTCAGAAGAAAAAGGGTGCTGTCCAAAGTTATGAGAGCAGAGTCCATCATTGAAGAACCTCAAGACGAAGAGGACCAGATCAAAGAGAAATCAGTGACAATGAATTAGAAAATACGAAAGAGAGAGAGAAGAAATTTAATTGGAAATGCACAGATCCTGATTGGTCTTACTTTGTGATGAATAATAATGAATCAGATGATTGCTTGACTGACAGCGACAAACCTCCATGAATTCAGTAAAAGAGTCAAAGGAGGCATTCAACATTCATCAGACATTCTGACAAAAGACAAATAATTAATTAGCAAGATTAGTGCAACAGTGAGAGGACTTTAAAGCCCTTAGACATGAAGTTGACCTAGTTTATTGACACCTTAGATTTTGAGATAAAGTAGAGACAATAGGGTAGGAATAGAGGATTAATATGTTGCAAGTAACACAAAGAAAATAGTTTCCCTTGGCCTGGTACAAGATTAACATGGAGCTTGAAGGCCCCAACATTGTCCTAGTATAGGGTTGCCACTGAAATGGCTACCCTATGAGGCTAGAATCTACCTCAGAATTGCATGTATGACCCATAAAGCACCACATCTCAATACCCCTTCCTACCTGACTCAGAGATTGACCCTTCAAGCTCCTTACTACTGAAGCCAGAAACATTCAAGCAAACGAAAACCTACTACCGATCCTTCTCCAGAATTGCCCCAAAATCTGGAACTCTCTCTCTCCCTCCTGAGATTAGATGCAACACATCCACATCCATCTTCAGGAAAGAAGTAAAAATTCAACAATCCAACAAATTCCTCTCACACTGAGGTCTTACCTCCCTCTCCTCATAAGCAACTCTTCCCGTCGGTTTGGTTATTGATTCTTGTCACATCATCAGCGAACTCTCTATCCTGCATCTCTCTGCCATCTACACACCGCTCTGTTACCTATCGTTCTATGCCCAGACCTGGACTTATGTCTGCTCTTTTTGTTCTCATCTCCACCCTTTCCATTTACGCTTTTAAATATTGTTCTTCGTGATCTATACCATGTTTTGTACATTGTCACAGTTTGTATCATATTTTCCTTTGTTCTTTCTTGCAAGGCACTCTGTCACCCGAAAGGGTCTTGCTCGCGCTATATAAAACTAAAAAAAAAAATGCAGTTTTGAAGGTTGCCACAGCAGTTTCTGTAGTTGGGGAGATGTTACATTCCTATGTCCTGGAGGGAAATGCTGGGAAGGGTATACCCAGACCTGGGTCCCGTGCTTGCTATGCCAGTGGATTCAATGTAGCCTGGCCTGGCTGTTCGGGCTGGACTGTTTCTATGGGGAGCATTGTCAAGACTGATTTGCATATGGCTGGGTCCAGACTGGAATGGCATGGTGAGCAAAAAATTATGGATTCAGGCCCAAATCTCTGTACTGAGGGCGAATGTTTGACATTGTTCAGCATTCCGTCCATCATCTTTTTGAGTTGCTATAGTTGCCCTAAGTGTGAAGGGTATGCCCATACGTGGGTCCCGTGCTCACTATGCCATGGGATTTAAGCTAGCCTGGCTGATGAGGTGTGATACCCCAAAACCGGTCCGAGGATGCTTGTTTCCGGTCCAGGGAGCAACTGGGCTTGCACTTCGGACTGGACTGTTTCTATGGGGAGCAGGGTCAAGACTAATTTGCTTATGGCTGGGTCCAAACTGGAATGGCATGGTGAGCAAATAAAAGTATGGATTTAGGCCCAGATCTCTGTACTGGAGGTGAATGTTTGGCAATGTTCAGCATTCCATCCATCATCTTTTTCTGTTACTATAGTCACCCCAAGTGGGTAGGGTATGCCCAGACCTGGGTCCTGTACTCACTATGTCATTGGATTGAAGCTAACCTGGCTGATAAGGGGTGATACCCCAAAACCTGTCTGAGGATACTTGTTTCTGGTCCAGTGAGGAACTGGCCTGGCAGTTTGAACTGGACTGTTTCCATGGGGAGCAGGGTCAAGACTGATTTACATACTGCTGGGTCAAACTGGAATGGCATGGTGAGCAAAAAAACGATGGATTCAGGCCCAAATCTCTGTACTGAGGGTGAATGTTTGACATTGTTCAGCATTCCGTCCATCATCTTTTTGAGTTGCTATAGTTGCCCTAAGTGTGAAGGGTATGCCCATACGTGGGTCCCGTGCTCACTATGCCATGGGATTGAAGCTAGCCTGGCTGATGAGGTGTGATACCCCAAAAGCGGTCCGAGGATGCTTGTTTCCGGTCCAGGGAGGAACTGGCCTGGCACTTCGGACTGGACTGTTTCTATGGGGAGCAGGGTCAAGACTGATTTGCTTATGACTGGGTCCAAACTGGAATGGCATGCTGAGAAAATAAAAGTATGGATTTAGGCCCAGATCTCTGTACTGGAGGTAAATGTTTGACAATGTTCAGCATTCCATCCATCATCTTTTTCTGTTACTATAGTCACCCCAAGTGGGAAGGGTATGCCCAGACCTGGGTCCTGTACTCACTATGTCATTGGATTGAAGCTAACCTGGCTGATAAGGGGTGATACCCCAAAACCTGTCTGGGGATACTTGTTTCTGGTCCAGTGAGGAACTGGCCTGGCAGTTTGAACTGGACTGTTTCCATGGGGAGCAGGGTCAAGACTGATTTGCATGTGGCTGGGTCCAAACTGGAATGGCATGGTGAGCAAAAAACGAAACGATAGATTTAGACCCATATCTCTCCACTGGGAGTGAATGTTTGACAACGTTCAGCATTTCGTTCATCATCTTCTGTGTTGCTATGGTCAAGTGGGAAGTGTATGCCCAGACGTGGGTCCAGTGCTCCCTATGCCACTGGATTCAAGCTAGCCTGGTTGATGAGGGATGATACCCCAAAACCGGTCCGAGAATGCTTGTTTCCGGTCCAGAAAGGACCAGGCCTGGCAGTTCGGGCTGGACTGTTTCTATGGGGAGCAGAGTCAAGACTGATTTACATACTGCTGGGTCAAACTGGAATGGCATGGTGAGCAAAAAAAGGATGGATTTAGGTCCAGATCTCTGTACTTAGGGTGAATGTTTGACAATGTTCAAAATTCTTTTTGTGTTGTTAGTGTTTATGACTATACAGCACTCTCATGTTTGTAAATATTTTGAGAAGATGCTTCCTATTTGTAAAGAGGTTTGCAGCAACTTCACAAATGGTAGGCGGTTACCTTAAATCAAACACAATGCTGGTGAAACAGGATCTGTTTGTAGATAAACTAGATGAGAAACTGGACCAAAATCACCAACGACCAGCTCACCTCCTCACTCAACATTTCCACCCCTACCATCGCGGAAAACGACGACCCCAACACCGCAGCCCAAACCCTGCATAGATGGATCTCGGACAGCACCAACACCCTAGCCCCCCTCAAGAAAAACAACAATACCCGCACCAAGAAAGCCAGATGGTTTACCACCAAACTTCGAGAGTCCAGACGCACTTGCCGCCGCCTAGAAAAGGCCTGAAGGAACAACAAATCCACAGAAGCCCACAACAACTTCAGAGCCGCCACCAATGCCCACCATCAACTCATCAGAAAAACGAGGAAAAAAGCGATTGAAGACAGAATCTCCACCCACGTGCACAACAACAAGGAACTCTTCAGCATCATCAAGGAGTTCGCCCAACCCACCAGCGAGTCTACCGACATCCCTCCCTCACAAGACCTCTGTGACAAACTGAGCACCTTTTTCCACCACAAAATCAAGAGCATCTACGACAACTTCGACGAAGACAACCAACACACTGAACCCTCACCAACCACCCCCGAAGCCCGGAAACCAGCGGTTGACAACTGGACAGCCCTCACCACCGAAGACACACTGAAGACAATGAAGTCAATCCACTCAGGGGCCCCCACGGACCCCTACCCCCACCACATCTTCAAGAGAGCCACCGGCACCATCGCACCCATGCTCCGCCACACCATCAACCGCTCCCTGGCGACCGCCTCGTTCCCCGATGACTGGAAACACCCCGAGGTCAACCCCCTCCTGAAGAAACCCTCGGCGGACCCCACCGACCTCAAAAACTACAGACCCATCTCCCTGCTCCCGTTCCCAGCGAAAGTCATCGAGAAAGCCATCAACAGCCAACTCGCCACATTCATTGAAGAACACAACATCCTCGACTCCTCCCAGTCCGGCTTCAGAAAAAACCACAGCACGGAAACCGCCCTCCTCGCAGCAACAGATGACATCTGCACCCTACTGGACAAAGGAGAGACAGTAGCCCTCATCCTCCTCGACCTTTCAGCGGCATTCGACACAGTCTCCCACCGCACCCTAATACGCAGACTCTACGACGCAGGAATCCAGGACAAGGCCCTCGACTGGATCCGCTCCTTCCTCTCCGGCAGGATGCAGAGGGTCAGACTCCCCCCTTTCCTCTCGGACCCTACACCTACCACCTGCGGAGTCCCCCAGGGCTCCTCCCTCAGCCCGACGCTTTTCAACGTCTACATGGCTCCACTCTCCCCCATCGTCAGAACCTACGGACTCAACATCGTGTCATACGCAGACGACACCCAACTCATCCTCTACCTATCCAATGAGCCCAACACCGCCAGACACAACTTTCGAGAAGGCATGGAAGCCGTCGCCAAATGGATGAAAAACAGCTGCCTACAACTAAACACCAACAAAACAGAAGTACTCATCATGGGCCCAAACCCCGACGCCTGGAGCGACACCTGGTGGCCCCCCGCCCTCGGAAACCCGCCAACCCCCACGGACCACGCACGCAACCTGGGAATCATCCTGGACTCCAAGCTCAAAATGGACCGCCAAATCAACTCCGTCTCGTCTTCCTGCTTCCACACCCTCCGCCTCCTTCGTAAGACCTTCAAATGGATCCCCCTCGAACACCGAAAGACCGTCACTCACGCCCTGGTCACCAGCAGACTCGACTACGGCAACGCACTCTATGCCAGAATAAACAAAAACCTCACCCGCAAGCTACAGAACATCCAGAACGAAGCCGCAAGACTAGTCCTCAACCTGCCAAAACACTGCCACATCCCCCAGCACCTGCGCACACTCCACTGGCTCCCCGTCGAGGCGAGAATCACTTTCAAGATACTCACCCACGCACACAAGGTCCTCCACGGCACCGGACCAGCATACCTGAACAGTCGACTCAAATTCCACGCACCCCAAAGGACCCTACGATCAGCCCAGCTCTCCTACGCCGTGGTCACCCGCACCAGAAAGACCAGATCGGGAGGACACTCCTTCTCCTTCCTCTCGGCCAAGGCATGGAACGCCCTTCCGCTCCACCTCAGACAAACAACATCGCTCCCCATCTTCGTAAGAAGCCTCAAGACCTGGCTCTTCGACAGACCCCCCCCTTGATGGAATGGAACCTGCACCCCCTCCTCCCCCCCACCCCTAGCTCCTTGAGACCCTTATGGGTGAGTAGTCGTGCTTCAACAAACCCCTGATTGATTGATTGATTGATGAGTTGTGTTATCAAGCTAGCCCTTCAATAAAACAAAAGTGAGGATTTAAAGCTGCTTTTGCATTGTAACTGTCTGTAAAGAAAACTGGGCATAATCACATAAAATGAGCACTAGAGATGCTAAATTACGACTATCTTTCTGTCATTAGGTGTCTGAGAAAGTTGAAGAGCTGAAGTTACCTTTTTACCACCTTACACAGTAGTAAAGGGTTGTTTGTGTCTGGAACTGCAGAGGCATGTTCTGAATTTGGCTGGAAATATAGCAGCATTTGTTAGTACCTCTACAGAACACAAAAGAACATAACACCAAACAGCATGATTTAATGAGGAGTTGCATAACTGGACAGTGCATACTTAAAGCGGGTACCAAGCTAAAAAATAAAATAGACATCAATGGATTTTTTCATTTTTTTAAAGGAGAGCTAGACTTATCTAATAGAGACATCTGACTCGTATAACATGTCGGGAGATAATCATTTTGTCCAGTTATAGGATTTATCAGTTAACCACGCAATTAAAACATAGTAGTGCACTAGACAACAAAACAGTCAAAACGTAAACACAACAAATACAGCAAAAGACAACATCATTTTGCAGTAATGCAGCACATAAAAACAGCACAATACATCACCACTACATCAAAATGGCACAAAGTCAATATGCATAACCATTTTTGTCGCACATTACAATCTCTAGAAATCACCTGTGATAATACAGTGGTAAAAGCTGTTTGAACAAAGTGCTGCCTTACTTACCACCACGGACATGAAATAGAGCCAATCAAAAATGTTTAGTGACTCATACCCCAGATTTTAGAAGTTGGCAATTGCAGTTGGTTTTGAGGTTGAAGTCATAAATGGGTCGTGCAGCGTTCATTTTGGAGCCTGTGAGTTAACAGTGATGCCTCAGCAACTTCTAAACTATTTTTGTTTTGTTATTAAGATAGCAATTTGAAAAGGTATCTGATATTATGCATGCTAACTTTCTACGACATTTTAGTGACTGATTTTATTTTTCAGTAAACGTGCAACTGATGTATTGATAAACACCTTGAAACATTTGAGAATATTTTACCTGTGATTGTGTCTGCCAGATATAAGTGGAAAGAAACATCAATTTTATTTGGCTGAAGTAACAATTTGATTTTTTAATCGTAATATGTAAAATAGCTTCGAAGAAGCTGCTGATTAATAGAAGTAAACCCATGACGAAATAATTTATAAAAAGCAGCCCAGTAAAAAGCTTTGCTTTTCAAAATTGGAAACAATATTACTTGCATTATTAGTTTTACTTTGTAAACCAGGAGCTCTTTGCTGTAGCCCAGCTGTGACCCGAGGGCAAGAACTTTCTGCTTGCTGTCAGCTTCTGACAGTTTTCTCTGATAATTACCTAATTCAGCTGAAGACAAGCACCTCGGTGTCTGCCAGCTGGCACAAAGCTGCCTGCCTGAGAAGATTTAAAACCTGTAACAAAGCACTTTTACGTAAACAATGTGATGCGCGATGCACAATAACAACCGCATCAGTTATCAGAGGGAGAGACTCTTCTTTGAAATCCCTGGAGGACGTTATCCACTGTGGTGAATCACCCAGTGCATCATACATTATGGGGTGGCTATCGCTGCTAATCAGGTTCGCAGAACAGTAACTCTTGAAAGCGTCCCTGCGTGTCTGATTACTCTTCACTAATCACGAGAAGAATGTTCACCATGTAGAATGAAAGCAGCCCACAAAATTCCTGTCTGCTGATGTGATGCACTATTGACCGGGGCATTGTGAGTAAACTGTAAAACAAAGTTAGAGGTCAGTAGGAATCCAGTAGCTGAATCCTGCACGCATCACACACCTCCCACCTCAGCAGGCCTTATCATGGACTGTCTGAGGTGACTATGTGGGGAAATGGTGTGCTTAGGAGAGGCCTATTTTACTCTAGTAGGAGTGTATTTTCAGCTTACTTTTTTATATACTTGGAGCCAGACGCAGGTCTTGGACCTTGCAGTGTATACTTGGAGCCAGACACAGTTCTTGGACCTTGCAGTGTATACTTGGAGCCAGACACAGTTCTTGGACCTTGCAGTGTATACTTGGAGCCAGACACAGTTCTTGGACCTTGCAGTGTTCAAAGTGGGGTTAGTTGGCACCAATTAGTTTGCTGAGGCAAAGCTTTCTTCTAAATTCTCTGTGAGCTTGCCTCACAGACTCCAACCTCACGCTCCAAATTCAAATGAATAAAGTAATCATAGATACCAAAAACATAATCAGAAAATCATGTGTCCTTTACTCGGGTCTTTATCACTCCATACGTGCATCCATAGCTCTAGTCCAACAGAGTGTAGACTATGCCAATTGCCTTTAAATTGGACTCTCTCGACACCTCACCTTCAAGCTACAAAGAAATGTAGAATGCTGTAATAAGACAATTTCTGAAGTTGACCAGCCAGGACCATATTAATCCTGCCTTCAAGGCCCTACAATCAAAACCAAGCACAGGTAGAATTTTAGTCAAAGTCGTCTACATAGTTCAATAGATGATCAACAGGAAAATTCAAATGAGAAATATCCAGTAGCGGTCGGTGGTGAGTGCCGCCGGGTGCTGACGTGGGGCGGGGGAGGGGCAGGGTGGGGGATAGCAAACTACGGATTACAGCCGATTACAGGTAAGTACACATATAAATAAATAAAACGAATTTCGTTTCGCGCGCTGCATCCCCTCCCCCGCCCCACGTCAGCGCCCGGCGGCATTCCCACCACAGACCGCTACTGGAAATATCAGCTCTAAAATGACTCTGCTCCCGATCATTCTCCAACTCTAGAATATCTTCATACTTGTTCAAAGAAAATTGAAAATTCTCACAGTCACCTAGAATTCCAAAGACCTGACTATTTCTCAAATCATAATTTTACAGATTTATGGTAACAAGTGACACCAATTAGGAAGAGCAGTGAGATATCATGGACTGTTTAATATAATTGATGAGAAACTGCAACTAATAAGAACGTATGTTTTATCTTCATCAAGATTTATCATGGTCACACAGACCAGAGGCAGTGGTGTAAATTGCAAAACATATTCTGGCTAAAAATAAACTGGACTGGAATTAAATGGTGATAAAATAAATAAATAAATAAAGTAGACTTGTGTGAAGACATTACTTCTTGTTAAGTGATATTGTCGTACAGTTCATACTTTATCAGTAAGACTGCGCGTTTGGACAACATAAACGACAAAACTGAGCGAAACGGAGTCCACGCACACCATCAGGACATGTTGGCCTTATTCCTGGCTAGCTCACAGTGCTCTATCTGGACCTCTAAACCTTACAAGGTAACGGACAGTATGTGTAACCTCAGAACATGACAACTCTGACTCCCTAAGGAAATCGTGGGAACAGATCAGTCCCTTTTGTTAGTAACTCATGCATGCCAAAGGGAGACACAAGAAATACTCAAATTTACATTTCAATTATTTGTTGAAACTTTATGATTCTTGTGTAAAATACGTGCACTGCAATGATTAATATCAGGAAACACAACAGAATAATCAGCATTACTAGAATGGTAAAGAAGTTAAGCAATTCAATCATTGCACTGTTACATTGATTATAAGCATACATATATAATCATATCTATACTCCTACCTAGCACTTCCTAACCTAGTAGGCTTAGGGGGTGCAAATCCACCAAAATACCGTAGGGTGATCTGACTCCCCAGTTACCTGTCAGTATGTTTCATCTTGTGCAGAGCAGCGCATCATCCTTCTCTGAAAGTCAAACAGGATTCAACCGGGCTGGAATGCCGGTATGAGGTGACCTCAACAGTGACTGTGGAATGCTCCTTTCCCTAAACAAAGGACTGGTGTAGTTTATATAATAAACTTCACCCATGTTACCATGCCAGAGCTCTAGTCAGGCTTTCATAGTTGATTCTATCCTTGCAGGGCTGTTGCAGAGCGGACAACAACAAACATGAAGATTTTGCGCAGTGTTACTTAAGTCAGGTACAGAATGTTCAAGGCCCTGATAATATGCCTATGAAGAAGTGTAAATGTAAGCAAATCCATTTCAGAAAATATTATCCTATATGTGCGTGCATGCAAATGTGTGTCAAGAGTCAACGTTCACGAAAGATGTAAACTTTAAACGTGAACATGTAAAATGGTGGTGTTCTCTCTCCGAGGCCTACATAACCACGTGACAATATTAGTGCGTCAAAATATTTGGATTTAATCTAAAATCATGTTGGTATGTATACACACTACAAACCAATCCACCACACTCCTTTTGCATTACATTTCATACATATAATGCTGCTACTTGCCACAGTGACATGTTTGGAGCACACATCTGAGCCTCATGAATAACACCAAACTTTATGACGGTCACAAACCAACTAACACTCTTCCAACCATGTACAACAATTAGAACATCTACTTACTTAACCAGCCAGAAAGTACTCTGAATACAATTTTTTTTTACAAGTGCTATAGAAGAGTACATTACATATTCTACTCTTCCAACAAATGTCCGTTTGCCTTTTTGTCTTCTCTTGTAGCCCAAAACTGAAAATAGTGCCTTATTTCTAGCTTTTGGAACATGAAGAACTCCATGCACATGGTTCCTAAATGTCCCATACCCACTGTCATATACTCTTGTCTAGATTGCTTGTCTCTGGTTCTTAAGAAAATTGCCTTAAAATTGTTTAGATATATTATATTTTGACCACATCGGTCAATAAATAGATTTGGTTGCATCTTTCTTTTGATTGACGGATTGATAGCAAATTAGCCATTGACTGATATATTTGACAACTGTGTGATTAAGGTTTTTCCTCCCAAACTGCTTTGTGCATCTTCATCAGAGCAAAAGAGCTTGGTTATTCATAGAGTCACACAACTTTTTGAAGTACCAGACTTTCATGTTCTCTTGTAATCTAATGCTGTAGTTGTGATACTAAGGGGCATATGTACAAGGAGTTAACGCCACCGTAGCGTCAATTTTTTGACGTTACGGCGGCATTTTTTTATTGCCATATGTACAAGTTGCCGCTAACCGCGGTAAGCGACAGTTTACTGGCGAAATCGTCCGTTTTTCCGATCGCCACTTCTGTTAGCGATAGTTAACGAAAATGAGATGCAAGGTAGGCGTGCCTGTGCAAAAAAGGCGGCTAACCCCACTTCACGATATTTACAATGATCGCAAAGTCCGGCGATACGTTCCAAAAACAGCCGCTAAGGCCGGTTAGCGGCTGGTTCTTAAGACCAGAAAAAAAGGTGGTCTTAAAAATGGAGATAAAAATACAGGACAGAAGGGAGACTAGCCCAGAGCTACATTTGCTAACCTACTGATGGCATGGAGGTACTACTCATGCAGCTTGGAGCACCAAGAAGACAACAACAACCACCGCCCCGCCCCCAGGACCACCATGGACGCAGCACCAAAGAAGACAGCGGGTCTATCGCCAACGCATCACCCTGATAGTCCTAAAGCCAGAGGATGTTATAGCCCACTACAGGCTGAAACGGTCCTCCATCCTCCGCATACTGACCCAGATAGCCCCCAGGCTGCAGGCACCAACACAGCGTAGCACCAACATCCCTCCGCAGACAAAGCTACTAGCAGTGCTGCACATGTTGGCCTCTGGTACCTTCCAACCAACCACTGCCAGAGTTGGGGAAGTCTCCCAGTCATCCTTTTCAAGTTTCTTCCCAACTGTCTTGGATGCCATAATCAGCCTGACGCCACAGCACCTACGCTTGCCCAACACTGCGCAAGAACAGCTTTGCACCAAGCAAGGCTTCTATGCCATTGCTGGCTTTCCACATGTGTTGGGGGCAATTGACTGCACCCATGTCCCACTTGTGCCTCCTGCGGACACTGCACACATCTACCGGAACAGGAAGCACACACACTCCATGAACGTGCAGGCAATCGTGGACCACCTGGGCTTGTTCACCAATGTCGTTGCCAAGTTTCCAGGGAGTGTGCATGACTCCTACATCTTCCGGCAGTCCATCATCAACCAGCGGTTTGAGAATGGCACATATGGAAATGGACTGCTTGTTGGAAAATACTAACTGAACACCCACACACCTCAAGTCCACAATCATGTAGCACACAAATGTGAGAATGCACATGTAGCAAATGTCATACAACATGCCTTGTAACTAGGGGTGGGCGGAATTTGCGTAGTTGCGCTACGCAAAGCTCCGCGAAACGGTAAAAAATCTCCGCGAGCATGCAAAAGTTCCGCGAACACGCGGAATTGCTTGTTCCGCCCCTTCGCGATGCTTTTTTCCTGTTCGCGAATGCTGTTTGCGTGCTCGGGGAGAAATATCTTGCGAACACGCATTTTGAAAGCGTGAACAAGCCATAAATTCCGCGAAGCCACGGATCCCTGAATTTTTGGTAATTTTGCGTTCTCCGCGGAACGCGAAATTACCCAAATTCCGCGAGCGGAACGGAATTCACCGCCCTGGCCTACTTGTAACATGTCCACCTACCATACACAAGAACCCAAGGGACTGCGGTGACTGGGAGTAGCCTTGTAGACAAACTTTCATCAAAGGTCCTGCCCCTCCGTCACACATCTGCAAATGCTGGGAGAGGTGGGAACCAAGTAGGTGTGATGGAGGGTCAGGACCTATGAGGAAAGTGTGAACACAAGCCTGAGTCTGGCGGCGGTGTTCTGCATAGTCTGGAGCTTGCCGAGCAGAGCCTCTACCATGCCGGCGTAGAGGGCGTTTCCGTAGCCCAGTCTGCTGGTAAAGAGTGCGTGGGTGACAGTCTTTCTTGACTCGGGGGATCCATTTGAAGCTCTTACGGAGGATGCGGAGGGTGTTGAAGTAGCTGGAGGTGACGGCGGTGACCTGTCGGTTCATGGAGAGGGAGGAGTCGAGTACGATGCCCAGGTCTCTGGCATGGTCCGTGGGGGTCGAGGGGCTGCCGAGGGCGGTTGGCCACCAGGTGTTGTTCCATGCCGCTGGGGTGGTTCTGAGGATGAGGACTTCTGTCTTCTCCGCGTAGAGTTTCATGCAGCTGTTGCTCATCCAGGTCGCGACTTCCTGCATTTCTTCATGGAAGTTGAGTCTGGTGGTGGTGGGCTCCTTGGTGAGGGAGAGTATGAGCTGGGTGTTGTCGGTGTAGGATACTATGCTGAGGCCGTGCTGTTGGGCAATGGCGGCGAGGGGGGCCATGTGGATGTTGAAGAGGGTTGGGCTGAGCGATGATCCCTGGGCACTCCGCAGTAGATTTTCATGGGTTCGGAGAGGAAGGGTGGCAGTCTGATCCTTTGGCTTCTGCCGGTGAGGAACGATCGGATCCAGTTGAGGGCGGTTCCTTGTATGTCGGCGTCATGTAGTCTGCCCGCTAGTGTGTGGTGGGAGACGGTGTGGAATGCTGCTGACAGGTCGAGTAGAATCAGGGCTGCGGTGTGGCCTTGGGCGAGGAGGATGCGGATGTCATCATTGGCGGCAAGTAGGGTGGTCTCGGTGCTGTGGTTGCTGTGGAATCCGGATTGAGACGGGTCCAGGATGGCGTTGTCCGTGGCTTAGCTGGGGGGCCTGGTGAATTCCTGGATGACGTTGAAGAGTTCTTTGGAGTTGGTGGAGTTGGCGACGATTTTGTTGTGGATGAAGGTCCTTTGAAGTGGTACAGATGCGTTGGTGGTATTTCGTCATGGCGTTCTTGTAGGTGGTGAAGTTTACGGGTGTCTTGCTGTTTCACCAGTTCTTCTCCAGGTGTCTGCAGGTGCGTCTGGATTCTTTGAGGTTGGTGGTGAACGAGGAAGCTTTTCTGGAGCGCTGTCTGTCGTAGTTGCGTAGCTGGGTGAGTTTGTCTGCGCATTTGGAGATCCATGTGTGTAATTCCCTGGCAGCGTGGTTGGCGTTGGCTGCAACGGTGGGGGTGTTGCGGTTGAGGGTGGATTTGAGCTGCTCCTCGGTGACTCTGCTCCAGTTCCTTTGCGGGGCGCGGGGTGCAGGTTTGGCTGGCTTGGGTTTTGTCGCCGAGGAAGTGTACGCAGTGGTGGTCGGTCCATCGGTGTTGTGTGGTGTGGCAGAAGTGTACGCTGTTTCCTCCTCCGAAGATGGGTTCGAGGGTGTGTCCTGCCTTGTGGGTCGGTGTGGTGAAGAGTTGTTTCAGTCCGATGTTGGTGAGCTTTTTGCCGGAGGGTAGTGGAGTTGGGGTCGTTGGTGTTGTTGAGGTTGGAAGTTCAGGTCTCCGATGAGTATGTAGTCCATGGGTGCGATGGCGTGGTGTGCGATGAGGTCGGTGATGGTGTTGGCGAATCGGTCCAGGGGGTCTGTAGGCGAGTGTGCCGCAGAGTGTGGAGTTGGGGCTGGTCTGGACCTGGAAGTGCAGGTCTTCGGCGGCGGGTAAGGTGTCACTTGAGGTGGAGAGGCAGAGTGAGTTATTGTGCACGATGGCGAAGACTTCTCCCGGGTGGTTGGGGCTGTCGTCCCTCTGGATCTTGTATAAGTCCCGGATTGCGATGGCGATGTCAGGGGCGGAGGAGGTGGTGGGACAGGTGTCGGTAAAGAAGGCGATGTCGGGTGAGAGTGTGTCCCGGAGGTTCCAGATTTCCACAGCGTGTCTGTGCAGGGAGCGCACGGTGAGGAGGATGTATCTTAGGGCGTTGGCGGTGTTGGCGGCTGTGGCGGAGGTGAAGGTCTGGCGGCAGTGGCGGCAGGAGAACTGGTCATGGGTCGTGTTCAGTGTGGCCTGTTGGCAGTTGTACTTTCTTCCAGGGTTGAGTGCGAGGACGGCGGATGAGTCGTAGTGGTAGACACTAGGAGATCCAGGGTCCCTGTCGCTGGTCGTGGTCGGGTCGCGGATGGGCGCATATGGGCTTGCCTTTGGTGCGCCTTTGTTGCACCAACGGCGCAAATGTGCAGCCGCCACCATCAAATAGGGTAGAGGGGAGGGACGAGCAGCTGGGAAACAATGTAATTTGCATTGATGCTGGTCAATTGTCTGAAGCTACACATGACAAACCCAAATTACCAAAGTAGCACAAATCACACACCCCAAAATAGAAACTCTGCAAACACAGCAGGCACAAATACTAATGGACACATCTCTCCATTATATGTCACAGGTGATCAAGTATATGCACTCTCTCCATGGCTGATGACACCCCTCAGAGCCACAAACAACCAGGCACAGAGACAGTACAATGTTGCCCATGGACGCACAAGGTCCATTGTCGAGAGAACATTTGGCGTGCTTAAGTCACGGTTCCGGTGCCTTGACATCTCAGGTGGCAGACTGCTGTACAGCCCTGAACTAGTGTGCAAGATCATCGTGGCATGTTGTGTGTTGCACAACATATGTGTCTGCACCTATGCACCATGGATTGAAGTGCCGGATGAACCAGACAATCCTGAGGATGACCAAGAAGACGAGGCTGATGCTGCACACACCCCAGCTTCTGCTGCAGTATCAGCACGAGGGGACAGAATTATTAATATTTTCTTCACATAAGCACGTCAAAATATGACATCCCTTTTATTCTGTTCTGTGCAAAATGCACATAAGCATACTTTGTGCAATAAAACATCACAACACCAAAACCTTGTGTGCATGTTCACCCTCTGCAGAAGTACATCTATCTGACAAGTGTAAGTTAAACATTGTGCGGTTAGTAATGGTGAATTGAAAGTTTGTGGGTGGGTATGTGTTTTGGGGTCAGAGATTAATTTTAGGGTGTGTTTTGGGGTCGAAGATGAATTTTAGGGTGTGTTTTGGGGTCAGAGATTAATTTTAGGGTGTGTTGTGGTCAGAGATGAAATTTCATCAAATACTGTTCATCTGAGGAACAACTTGCACTTAGCGTCCAAATTTTTGCCGCCTTAATGCTAATGCGACAATTTTTTCATAACCGCGAGGGAAAATAATAGCTAAATACATGTGGCAACACGGAATATTACTGCTAAAGCCGATTTGCGTGCAGAATCTCACCGCATAGTCAAAAAACGGGCCACAAACACACAGGCAGTGATGTTAGCATGCATCCTGTTGCCTGGAGGAGTACTGTGCACTTTCACTTTCTCTTTTGAGCACACTTCTGGTGACTGTGGAGAGTGTTGGAGGTGTTTGGTGTTGTGTGCTGGTGATTTTGGACTTGAGAGTGTTGTTGTGTCCTGTGAACTGTCCCTAGTGTCCCTGTGAAGTCTTGTGTACTTGTCCTTACGTGTTTTTTGCGTCTTGTAATAAATCTTGTTGGGTGTTTGTCCAAGGGGTAATTTACATTCTTACTAGTTGTTGGGGTATATATTAGGGTTGAATTTTTTAGGAGTGGGTTTAGGTGTGTGCTGGGAGATGGTGGGTGTGGGTAGGGAAGGCAGGATGTCGGAAGGGGCATTGGGGGGCTTCCTCTGGCTAGTGAAGTACTACCTGCCCTTGATGGTAGAAGGTGGGGGTCAGATCCTGCAGGGATATGCTGTACGTGTGCGGAAGGTGAGGTGGGAGCATGTGAGGAGCCAGATGCTGCGGGTCTTCGGTGTGGACAGGACTGTCCGACAATGGAAGCACCGATGGCAGCATTGCGTGGGCCATGAGGGTGACATGTTGGACCACCTGGGAGTTCTCATTGGCCAACAAGGGGGTAAGTACAACCTCAAAATAGTTAAATGAACACTTTTGTAACAAATAAAAAATGCTGTCTGTAACACAATGGGGTATATGTACAAGAAAATGGCGGAGTGAGGCGTTAGACGTCATGCCTTCACGCCTAACTTCAGAATAGCAATGCTGCACCATGTTTACAAGCATATGGTGCAGGCTTGCGTTTCACACTGCGCTGGTGCAACAATTAGCAGTGTAGTGCCAACTCTGGCACCCAAGCACCATAGTGCAAGGGTGTCTGCGTGCAGGGCATAGATTTTTCATGTACAGGAAGGGTGACCTTACTGTACATAAACAATCCAAGGCATTTTGCTTATTCCATGTGTGCTGCATAAGGCAGTACACATGGAAAAAGCAAAAAGGATGAGGAATAATGCTTTTCACCTAGTTTTGTTAAGTTAGGATCAGCTTTTCCCTGACCTTTACTATTGGCGCTGCCTCCTATGTACGCTGCCCTTGTACCTAGGTTTTATGTAACGTTATATGAGATATGAAAAATTGGACATTTATCATAGGACATCTCCAGAGTGTCATACACCATCAATAGTTGTGACACACCCTTGTGCGATCTGCAGCGATGCTATTGTCTACAGAGCAGGGAGAACATGATGTTGTTGGGAGAAACGGGGCCTTGGGAATGTGTCACACAAGTCGTCTGTGCAAAATGTGCAAATGTGCAAGCATGATTGTCTTGTTTGGTTTAACTCTGCATTATCATGTCTTGTGGGAATAATAGGCAAACTAGACACAATCATGTATGCAACATGAACTGCAACAGTACAGTTACAGAGCATTGACATTGATGGTGATGAATTGGATGATGAATAGGACACGTGTGAATTTACGTCTGTTACCAACACACTTTTCTTTTCATGTCTCACAGCTGGCAGACTACTCATCACACAGGGGGATATCGACGCCTTCAGGGACCCACACGCCACTGGTGAGTTCACCCATTAAATATTGTCATTGTGAGATGTGATGAATGTCTGGCTCAAATCATGTACTCAGTAGTATGCAGTGTGGGTGTGTATCACATGTACCTTGCCTCCAGTGTGATGGTGTTTCGTGGAAGTGTGAAGGGTGTACAAATCAGTAAGTGAAGATGGAGCAATGCATATGTATTCCGGATGTAACTTTGCACATCCCCAGTCAGTGATACCCATGCAAGAAATATCAATGGGTTCTGTCACTACAGCACATGCATGTGGATTACAGAGCATACAGACAGGAGAGGAGACATGTGAGTGGTGTTGGTGATGAGTATGACCAGACATGGAATGCGTGTACATCTTTGACTGAGATGACTGTGCAAGTGGGCCAGATCATGCACAAGGAGGTAGTGTTTTTCTGACAGTGCGGGATCAGACACAGGTCTGCACAGTACTATTGTAGGTATGCTGCATACCAGCTTCCCCAAAGTTGCAGGGCGTAGCTGTAAGCCAAGGCTACCAATGGCACATTCCCCAACCACTTGGCAAAGATGGCCCTATGTATGTAATTTGCATGTTTTTGCACTGCAATGGTGTTGTCAAGCTGTCTCCTTGGGTCATTCCCCTGGTAGACTCAGGGGCAAATGTACAAGCCCCTCTCACCAAATATGTGACGTTACCCTGCATGCATTTATGGCACATGCTTTTACTCCGCAGTTTTTACTCTGCAATACCTTTACAACGCAGGGCTTTACAACACAATTTGTTACAACGCATTCCCCATTACAGCGCAATTACTATTCTAACTCCAGGGGGGCATTACTTTGGGGAATGCGTTGTCACAGTTTGCAGTGTAAAGCCCTGCGTTGTAAAACTTTTAGCGGAGTAAATAATGTGGGGTACACAACATTTGTCCCGCTCGCCACCACTACGTCACCTATTGTGAAGTTGTGGTGGCGAGAGGGGCTGCGCCTCATGTGCAAGTCAGTGTTCAGCCACCTACCATTGTTTTTCCATGTGTGCTGCTTGATGCAGCACAAATGAAAGTGACAGTAGGGCTTTTCCAGGATTGTTCATGTGCAGGAAGGGACACCTTCCTACACATAAACATGTCTCCCCTGCACACATACACCTTTGCACTCTTGTACAAGGGTGCCTGTGTTGGCGCAGAGTTGATAAACTTCACACCATTGCCGGCGGACACGCAGGGCTGCACCAGAATATTGTACATATGGTGCAGCCCTGTGTTGCAGAAGTGGAGGAGCGAGGTGCTACACCCAGAAGGCTAATGCCTCTCTCATCCAATTCCTTGTACATGTCCCCCTCAGTCAGGGTATGTGACAGCCCCATCATTTGACACTGACAGTCTCATTGGGTTGTGACACTACGGGCCTGATTCACAGAACTAACTTACGTCAAAACGTAAAGTTAGTACTTTTGGTATTCACAGAATACACTTACTCATTTTGGTATTCACAGAATGAACTTACTCATTTCGGTATTCACAGAAGTTAGTAGTCCTAACTTTAGGACTCCTAAATGCCTTCTGTGAATACCGAAAGTCTTAAAGTTAGGATTTTCTCAGTTTACTACTCCTAAACTGAGAAAAATCCTAACTTTAAGACTTTCGGTATTCACAGAAGGCATTTAGGAGTCCTAAAGTTAGGACTACTAACTTCTGTGAATACCGAAAATGAGCAAGTTCATTCTGTGAATACCAAATGAGTAAGTGTATTCTGTGAATACTAAAAAGTACTAACTTTACGTTTTTGACGTAGTTAGTTCTGTGAATCAGGCCCTACATGTCAAATGCCATGCACTGTCATGTCAGTGTTGCCAGCATGTTGTAACTGATCCTTGATTCTACATTGCATTGTCCATGTCACTTTCGAACTTCACAATCTTTTGTTAGAGTGTAGGCTTCCATGTTTCATTGACCTTGTGTTTCTGAGTTAAATGGAGAACATTGACATCGTCATCAGGACTCACATTTTGTCATTGCTCTTATTTGACAGACATTATGTCGCCAGAGGAGGTCTACGCGTTCCAGGTCAGGAAGTACCGGTATCTTCACATACACAGGGTGGCCAAGGGATACCGCAACATGGCAAGGAGGCATCAAGCTGACCAGGCAGCTGGGAGGTGGAAGTCGGTGCCCGATGTAGTCCTCCGATGCAGGCAGAGTGACAGACAGGCCATACCTGGCCCTTCTGGCGACAGGCGTGGGTCCCGACGTGGACAGGGATCTGCACATCCCCCCGAGACACCACACAGACAAGCTGCTTCCTCAGTTACCAGCACCGGATGTTTGGAATCGACGTATTGACAGTTTCCGGTTTGCGCTGAGTAAGAGCGTCCACTAGTAATACCTTTCCCGTGGCACGATTGGTCCCGCTGCTGTTTCAATTAAATTGAAGAATCTGCTCCATCACTACCCAAAAAATGGGGGTCTTGTAAATCTGCCGTCCACCGCGATTGAGCAACCTATGATTTAGACCGTTTGGCAGCCTACCAGTTCGTCTCTCATACGGGGCACCCGACTGGGTCCCTGTGTGAGTATTCCCTTTTCTTTTCTCACCTCACCGGTGTCTCACTTATTTCACTGTCTCACGAGGCTGAACAATCGCCATTAGATTGTCCCCATATCCCTTGGTCCTGAAGAGACCCTGTATTGTAAAAGGGTCGAAACGTCGTTGACTGTATTTTAAAGCGAATGAGTTGAACAGCTCTGATTACTGTACACAACAGCTGGAAATATTACTAAGTCACTCTTTGGTCGTCTTTAAAAAATTGTGGAAACCAAGTTGTATACGTTACATGTCTTTTCACTGTCTGTTTTATGGTTCCATTTCACTTGGGGACACATAAGTACCATTGTTGTTCTTGGTTTGTGTATATATCATTTTGAACTTTACAATTCTGATAAAAAGAATCAATGTTAATACAAAGTCTGCAAGGTCTTCTTTCTTTCTGACATCACCATAACCCATTTTGTGGTTGCGATTGTGCACATTATTATTATTATAGACTAGGCCAACTTTCCGCTGGAACCGTTGTTTCTGTTACATATGACACACCCTGGTTCCTAGTGAGTAGGGTCCCCCTTGTCTTTGTTCTCGGCGTCAGGATCCGGCACACAATCTGGTGCCCCCTCACAGCCCCACGGACAAGGGACAATGCCAGCTGCAGCATCCGATCAGGTAGTGCCATTTACCATGCGAGACCGTCGCACAATCATGGACATGAACATCAGAGTGGCACAAATAGAAAGGGAAATGGCGGAGCATACCACCCACCTGCAGGACATTAAGGCTGCCCTGGGTCTCCCGTTTTGAGCTTTCCGTTAGAGACCCATCCCCCTTTTCTCCGTTCCCCCAATGTTATTTATTATAATTAGTTAGTGATAGGGACGTTTTTTAAAGTTAAAGTGTGTAGTTGTAGTGTAGGAATAGGTAGTGTTAGATTTTAACATAGTTTTAGTTATTTATTCTCTTGTAGTATTTGGGGATAAGTTTCCTTTTCCTTTGGGTGGGGGGTTGATGTATTTGTTGTTATAAAAAAATTGAAAAATAAAAAATATATATATTTGTGTATGATATCTGTGTAGTTAGTTTATGTTTAGCTAAGATGTATTTGTCCTGTCTTCTGATGTGCTTTAAGGGTGGGAGGGGGGTTGATGTCTTAGATATGTTGTTTGCGTGTTTAGGATTAGTTACGTTAGATAGTTTAGATTAGCATTCACTTTGTTCCAGCTAGTTAAGATTAGGTTAGTTGTAGTAGTGCTTAGTGTTAGTTTAGGGTAGTTAATTTTGTTACTCGATAATAAATGTTTACTGTTTTTGAATTGTGGTTGCACTTATGTCAAAAGTGATTTGGTGGAGTGTTGCTTTTTACCTTGTATACAACTTATTCAATCACAGAACAATCATTTGAATGTGTGCGTGTGGTCATGACATGTTACTTAGCTGGACGGATAGTGTCAGGATCCTTTTGAGTTGAGCACAGTAAACTTGCATGGATTACAGGGTGGCAAGTAGGAGTTATGGCCTAGGCTAGGGACACTCTTTTGTGAAGTTTAACATCTTATGTGTGACTTACAGGGTTGGACAACACATTGTTGACCATTGACAACACTATGGAGGAACATGGCCTTGAGCAGACATTGACATTGCAACTCTTATCCATCATGGAAATGGATGTATGCACCTTGTTCCACAGATTACGTCCACACCCTGCATATCACATGAGCCTGGTGCAGAGTCCATCTAGCATGCACACACATAGGCACACTTGGGGGCAGATTTACAAGCCCCTTGCGCCACTTTTGCATCACTTTTCCCATGTTAAAAGTGACGCAAAAGTGGAGCAAGGGGCTTGTAAATCTGCCCCTTGCTGCGTAGTGAAAGTGTGTCAGCATTATTGAAATTGGATGTTCCTGTGCATGGAGGCTCACCCTCCTGCCCATGCACAATGTTTTCATTTTGCAGATCAAATGTGCACGGCATATGGCAGAACACAGTTCTGATGCAAACAGGAGGGAAAATGTAGCATTGCTCCCTGTAGTGCCAGTGTCATACCCACTTTTCCCAGCTGTTACTTTTGTAATTACCTCATAGTGATGCCACCCTTGAAATGGTGGTACAGCATCTGACTATATGCTAATTGCAGTGCACTACACATCCCTAGACACATTGCCCTATCCTTTCACAGTGAGCCCAGCATGAGAGGGTTCCTTATTTCCCAGGCATTGTTAAGCCACTGGAAGGGGCTGACTGAGGACTTGCACTTTAGGATAAGTTCCTATTGCCAACACCACTTCACTGAAACAGACATTGTGGTTCCAATAGCGGGTGGTAGATATGTGCCATTACGAATCTTCATCTGTTTGAATATGGTGTGCTCTATCTTGAAATGTGACATGCAATGACCCCCATCACAACAAGCTTTGTCCACCCCGTAGAGTGTGAGTAGATCTGCCAAGTGAGACTTGTTAGCAATGCTAAATGGAGACACTACTTGTGGCATGCGACTGACTTGGACATATTTCCACACATGCCTATTGCCATCATGTACATAGGGCAATGTTGGAATCTTGCTAGAAGGTTGTATTTGAGCAATGAGGGCACGGCTAGTTCACACATGCCCGGTCATCTCAAGACCTATCTGGGACAAAGTTAAACATGAACATTTATCATATGTCCCTCGGTGTGCGTTTTGATGGATTCACTGGCCCAAAATGTTTGCAGACTTCTACACCTATATGGTCATGGGAAACACACATCTGTGTAACTTAAATATTTTAATTTGCATGTGCATTGGCTTTGGTGAAGACTGGCCCAGTACTTGGTCAAACAACTCCCACATTCCATAGATGCCCAGTGGAGGGCCTGACCGAGTCCTTTGGGAGGAACATGTCCAGAGGAAGAGGCAGAGTTCAGTCAGCAGGCTGATTGCAGTGTCATTGGGAACAACACAAATTAAGGCAGTCCATATCGAGGTCCAAGGTGAGTGTCGCAGTGTGAATCTGAGGACAGTGGAAGCTGATGTTCCAGGGCATGATGCTAAGCACAGATACAAGGCAAAACAGTCCATTTGGCAATGATGAATGCTACCACTTTCTTCTTAGCAATAATGTAGAATCATCCACATCTTTGTCCTCTGATGTGTCATGTGCCTCCTGTGTGCGTGGTGGTAGATTGGCTGCGGCACTGTGAGGCACTGACGCATCAGGGGGCTGAGATGTGGATGTTGAAGCAGCAGCAGCATTCATCTGTGCCAAACCTTGAGGCAGCACTGCTGTGATGAGCAGATGCAGGGCTGGAAAGATTCCAGCAACGTGTCTGTGATGTGCAGCCGTGGCAGCCATTTGTGAGGCTTGCATCCACTCCATGTTCTTCATGATCGTTCGCATGTGACGCAACTCCTTGCTGACATCGCTGGAACCACTCTGACTGGACAGTTGTTCATGTCTCTGAGTCAGTACTCCAGCGATGTCAGTCATGGAATGCTGGAGAGCATGGAGCGGACTGTGGGTGTCTGTGATGGTGTGTAGGTGGTCCCGAATGGGACTGAGACACCCACGTAGCCCATCTAATTTTGCCGCTAGGCTGTCAAACCCCACTCGCACCTGGCCAGCCATCTCCTGCTGGACCTCTACAGCACGACGTTGAAATGCCAGAAGTGGGTCCCCAAGGTCCTGGGAGACAGCTGTGGTGGTCGGTGCTTGCTGCTGGGTGGTTTGTGCAGGAGGTGGAGTTTCCACGGCGCTGCTGGATGGCCCTGCTTCCGGAGATGGGGTGCTAATTGAGTCGAGCAGCTGTTGGAGGGTGTCCTGGGCGATGTTTGCGAGGTCTTCCTCTTCATCATTAAAGAGTGGGACAGGCTGCTGTACAGGAGGTGATAGCCCTCTGCAATGTAAAGGTGAGATGCAGTTGTATGTGTGTTTCAAATATGATCATGCATTGGATTAGTTTACAAGCAGACTGCATGACAATGTCCATTCACAATGTTTAGGAGGTGATGCCTATTACATGGCGGATAGTGATTCATTGTAAAACATCACAGATGTGACGTTAAAGTTGTACATTATCATCTCACAGTTTACAATTAGGCCAAATGTGAATGACCAATTTCTACACACATGCAGCACCAGTTGTGTCCTCTGCTCAGTAGTGACTGTGATGCAGTTTCTACCACATTGTTGTCAATGTTGATTAGCTCAGATGTATGTGTCTGTGCACTGCATTGTGGGAGAGTCACCCCTACTCAGTACACCCTGATACTTTTTCAAGATTGCTCTTTTTTGGAGGGGTGGATTGCATGGTGCCACACCTTGCTGTTGGCAATGCAACATGATTGTTGTTGTGCCATGATTAGGGCTATCCCACTGGTGTGATCTGGGTTGATGTGATGTGCCACATGATATGGGCAGGGAGGTATGCTTGATTTGCCATGATACACAGAGTGTAGATACTTGTGCATTTTGTTAAGTCAAAGGGAGTGATGACATCTTAATAATTGCATGTTGATCTGCAGGTATGGTACAGCTTTGGCTTAACTGCCCCTTATCCCTTTCACCCAGTGACCCTTTCACTTATGTGCATTTCCAATGGTGAGATGTTGCAAGCTTGAAGAAATATGGGTCGTGGTCACAGTTGGGACACTTGTGCATTGTTGGCCAGCAGATGTCTTTCTTACATCAGGGGTTGTATGAACACGAGGAAGTGACAGAGTGTGACCTGCTCCTTTAAGGATGAACTCCACACTCAGCCACTTCAGTGACCGTGGCCTGCACCATGTTGACATGTTTATGGTGCAGGCATGCATTTCATCATGCACTGTCACTTGCCTTGTCAGTGTGGCTCACAGACAGGCAGCTTTGCTGGGTAGTGCACATGTGCATGGGTTTGGTGCGGGAATGTTTATGTGTGAGGAGGTACCCCTTCAGGCACATTAGCAATGATGGAGTAATTGCTGTTTCTATGTGTGCTGCACAATGCAGTACACATGTACATCCAAATAGCTTTGGCTATTGTGATTTCTCTTGTGTGCATGTCGTCGGTCATGTTTTTCCTTGCAAGCATTGCTTACTGCCCTCCTGTTGGCTTAACCGTTGTGAGTATGGTGCAGCGTGACTTTCTATTGTTGTTGCAGGCTGAACAGACAGTAACAACACCCATTACCCTCAACATTGACACCACGTGTAGTGTGTAAGTGAGCCTAGATTTCAGGGCTGTGGATTTCCAAAGGCTTATTAGTGGTGCTCAGGCCCTATCACCACACCCCCTACATCACATCAGGTGCGATTGGCAGGGTGATGTGTGTTTGGGAACATGCCATGCAGATGCTCACATGGATGATACATGCTGTCCTGTTTCAGATTATTTTTTGACAGGGTTTGTGTGCAGATGATAACAGACATGACTGAATATTTGTTCACTGACACTGTTGACTTTCCAAAAATACTTGTTTACCTGCACATCAAGGTGTAATGGGCAAATCACACCAGGACTAATGTAGAATACAGTTTTAGGTATGGCACATGTGTACACTTGAGAGTAGAGGAGTGCATTTTGAGCTAAGGGGTGATGGTGCCATTTATCAATTAGACATTTGTTGGTGCTATTCTTGCTTGGTGTCATACTTGACTTGTCATACTTCATTACAGGGATTTTTTACTTCTGTGAGTATGGTACACAGACAAGACATGTGGTAAAACATTATGGTGACACATTCCTGATATGCGTAGTCCATGCACTGTACTGTTGAAGGCATGTCCCCCTTGCTTATGGTATGACATCACCTTTTGACTCAACTATGCTGAATGTGTGCATTGTGGGATATGCACCTTTTAGCCAGAAGGCTGCATGATCACTATGTTGTGACAATGCATGTGTTTATAGGATGCAGACTCGCTACATGCTTTCTCACTTGGTGTACACAGGGCTGCATCTCATGAACAAGTAAAGTGGCACATTGGCTGGAGATGCAGCAGGGTGTCAAAATGGCCCCCTTGCCTCAACACCACGCATATATAATTTGTCTGCACAGGGCTACATTTCTTTGACGACAATATGAGGATGCACTGTGAACGCGACTGATTATGTGCATAAGTGAGCATGCCACCACCAATGTCAGCACACATGCACCATTGTGCAAGGGTGTCTGAGTTGATTTGAAGATTGCACATGTGCATGAAGGGGGACCTTACTGCACATACACATTCTTGCATACAACTCAGACACAAGTACACAATGGTGCATGTGTGCTGACATTGGTGGTGGCATGCTCACTTATGCACATAATCAGTCGTGTTCACAGAGCATCCTCATATTGTCGTCAAAGAGATGCAGCCCTGTGCAGACAAATTGTATATGCATGGTGTTGAGGCAAGGGGGCCATTTTGACACCCTGCCGCATCTCCAGCCAATGTGCCCCTTTGCTCTTTCATGTTGCCCTTATTTGGTGGTCGGATATGAATCTTTGGCTATATTTTGAATTACTTTTCTGTGCAGATTTCCAAGTCTGTGACCCCACCAATATGTGTCATGCAATATATTTGTTGACTAGGGTGATATGTGTCTAAACCCCCAGGGACAGGAGTATCTGGGACAAGATCTGAAGTCATTGTGGATGTGCACTGGGTGATATTTAATTGTGCATGAGTGACATTGGGCCCATCCACCCCGTCTCCCCAGTCCCTGGTTGTTACTCACCGTGTTGCTGATGTGGCTGGTCATGTTCAGCAGTATCCTGTCCCTGGACTCCAACCACTGACTCCTCGCAGATGACTGCGGACACCTGCTCCTCCAACGCATCCAGGTCTTCCTCTGGCACTGGACTCCCACCTCCAGTCTGCCGTGCTGCATTGCGATTGGCGACAGTTTCTCCTTGGTCTTGCTCTTAGCATCATGCCAGCACTTCTTGCAGTCGATCACTGTCCTCCTCACCTCTCCAATAGCATTCACCTTGGCTGCGATGGCCTGCCATATTGCACTTTTGGTCCCCAATGACACAGTGGAGCTAACAAAGAGCTGGTGTTGTTTCTCTGTCACCTCCGCAATCAGGACCTGGTATTCCTGCTGGCTGAACCTGGTTTTTCTCTTCCTCTTACCCTTCTCCTGGCTCTCTGACTGGTCCTCCTGGCTGTTTGGGGGGTTGTTGTCTCCTGTAGTACTGGGTCCAGCTTCCTCCATAGTTCATCAGATTTCTTTTTTTTTTCTGTTTGTGATACTTTGCGGGCGTTTTGCAGTCGCTTTTCCCGCCTAACGTGAAAAAAGTGGTGCCATGCTAATTAGCGTGCAGTTTCTGGCCGCTGACTTGCCTGCCACCACTTTTTTCACATTAGCGGCAAGATTTTTAACGCTGTAACGCTGTTGTTAACGTCGACAATTTCCACAGAGATGAGAAACTATTGCCATGTAGCGACGGCTTGTACATACGTCGCTAACATGGCGATAGTTTTCGGCGGTACACGGCGATAAATAAATTGCTGCTAACTTACGTTAGCGATAGTTTTCGCCTGTCCTTGTACATATGGCCCTATATCTTTTCCTCTCAATATCTTAAGAGTGGTTTTCTTGCTGTATGGGGAATCTGATTTTCTACCATGCACCTAATGAACTGGTATCCTCCTGGATTACTCCATCTTTGACTCATATATTATATACCTTATTTTTGATCCCTTTTCTATTGATCTTGCTCACTGAAAGCATCTACTACCTCTCAGATCTGAATTGCCCAAATCTAAATTTCCCAGCTTTGACTTAACATGCTATACTACTGACAGTAGTGGTGGTCCTAAATGTTTTCAGAATCTTTCTAGGAACTCACTTCAGTGGAACATGTTCTACTCTTCTTTATCTCACCATGAAGTATTCTTCCTCACAAATCACTCAACATTTTTTTTTGTAAATGGCCATTACTGTATGCGCCACAAATATATCAAAAACATTCCCATTGAGTAGTGACCCCTTATTATTTCAGTAATTCCACATGTAGAGAATATGTCATCCAACAGGAGGATGATCATAATTTGTTTTGCCAAAATAAGTTGTCTAATTAGTTTGAACTTAGGCTATTCATTCACTCATTTCCTTTAGGTTAGGTTGTGGCCTCAAGACATTCAAATGAGAGCAACCATGCACTTGTTTCTTGTTGGGAGCCCTGTGCTATGTAATGGCTGTCAATAAAACTCTTCACATCTCTGGATTGAGCAATTTGTTTTTGTATGATTATATAGTTCAGAAAGCGATGATGAACCCCATCATGCAGGGTCACATGTTATAACATAGGCATTATGAAATTCATTAGATGCATTTTAGTGACAGTTAATACATTACTACAGTGTTGAGTCTATGGTCATGTTTCCAAGCCCATACCACCACTAGTCTCTTATTTTAGACTTTGAGTATGTATTTTTATTATCTGAGACTCCTGCAAGCATATAATAAAAAACTATCTTGACAGGCAACTCATGTCAAAGTCGAGTTAAGCAAATCATAACAGTTTTACTAGTATTCAGATGGGGAAATGCATGCTAAGATATTTGTTAACAGAGTAGAGATGATGATAATTAAAAAGCTCAGCCTTCAATAGTATGTTTTTATCCTGGTATAGAATATAGTGGAAGGCACAAACAGGAAATTTGCAGTCTTATTCTATGCCTAGGCCAATCAGAAAGAAATAGCACTAATCTATCTTGAAGTTGAAAATGTTCTTTATGAGTTGGATGGGTCTAATTATGGCATTTGCTTAAATACATGCATTTACAGAAATACTTGTTTGGTGAATAAAAATAAATTCATAGAATATGTAAGCCACACTGTGTCATAAATGCCATACCAAAGGACACACTAATAAAAGAAAGGCCAAACAGAAATGCCCCTTGTTAGACCTGGCATCCTTGGGATGGTTTCCACTGTCTGTTTGCCTCTACCTCCTGTATTTTCTGAAGTTATGCTGGACTGCATGTTTGCTGGTTTAGGTACTCTGGGTACGTGCAGGTGCTTCCTGTGTAAATTGTAATTCTGATCGGTTATCCATGATTGGCATATTTTATTTACTGGTAAGTCCCTAGTAAAGTGCACTTAGTCTGTCCAGGGCATGTAAATCAAATGCTACTAGTGGACCTGCAGCACTGGTTGTGCCACCCACACGAGTAGCCCTGCAAACTTGTCTCAGGTCTGCCATTGCAGTGTCTGTGAGTGCAGTTTTAAACTGTCATGTCGATCTGGCAAGTGAACCTACTTGCCAGGCTCTAACCATCCCTTTTACTACATATAGATGAAGCACATCACTACTTGAGTGGGTGAGGATTATATATAAAAAGAGGTTTTCTCCTCTTCCCACCTCTAAATGCGGTGGAGTATAGGTTTTCTTTTTCTCTCTCTCCTTAATCATTGCAATTTGGAAGGGAGGATGTTCCAGTGGGAGTATGTATCCCCTTTCCTTTCGGTATTGAAAGGATTTCTCCAAACAATTTTGGGTCTCTGGAGTATCCCTCCGAACCTCATTTGTTACAAGCATTTTCTTGCTTTGCCATCCTGTGCCTCTGCCTGCCTGTAGAATCAATGTTTGGTTTAGACTGACAGGGGCTTGTTTTGTACATTCACTCTAGACAGTCACAGAAAAGATTTCGAGGTGTGCCCTGCATATCCTGATGGCAAATCACCAGGCTGATGGGCCTTCTTGAGCTAGAGTGGTGGGAGGAGTTGTCAAATACACCTGAATTGGGCTGTGCCTGGCCTCTTACAATGCTGCTCCCCTGCCACCCCGGAGTGTGTCTGGAGCCAAGACCAGGCAGGACAAGAACTTGTGCACTAAAAGAAAATCCTTTGAAAAATGGCTACTTCAAAGGCCAAAAGGGGTAAAAGTATTGGACCTAAAACTTCAGACTTTTAGAACACTTCTGGAGTGAGGACTCTGCCAAGAAGAAGAGCTGAAGAGCTGTCAGGAGGAGTACTGCTGTGTGCTGCTTTGTTGAGTTGGCCTCCAGTTGCTGCTTCTGTCTGTGGGCAGTGAAGGAACTGGACTTTGCTGTTTTGATCCTGCTTTCTAAGTGACTCCAATGGTTTTTGTGTGCTTGCCTTCTGTTGGACATCTCAGGGTCATCAAACACTTCATCTACAGTCCCTGGTCTCCATTTCTGGGAGTCCTGAACTTGCCAAGTGGTGCCCCTGGAGGTGTTTGCTGAGCTGCAACTGCAAGAAAAGCATTCCTGATGCCGTCACTGATGCAGCTGCCTGCACCAACGCTGTGATCACCGCTCGTTGAGTGGGCACAGCACCGATCTCGATGACACCGCAGCCCTGGTCTCACCGACGACACATCTCACTGAACTCGACGCCACTGCTTGCACAATGGCCGTGGGCACCACCTTGGCACACTGACTTTGACAGCACCACAACGTTGGTGTCACCGACGATGATGCCTAAGCACCATCACCGATGCTCCTGTCTGCACCGCAGCCATGGTCACTGCCTTGCCACACCACCCTCGACAACACCGCAGCCTCGGGCTGCCGACGACAGCGTCATCAACTCCGACACCAGCAGTCCGCACCACCGCAAAGCTGGAACCTGCACGAAGCCACAGACACCACATCGTGAAGCGTATGACGCACTGCCCACGATGACCCCTGCCACTGTCGACGTCAGCACTCCTGACTTCGATCTCACAGAGTTCAAACTGCAATACATGTGACTCTGAGGACCCACCGACTTCTGCACTGACCTATGGCACTGACACCTGCAGCATCAGCAATGCCGCACTTCACCACAAGGTCTCCAAGGTACTGTTTGCGGGTCTCTCCTGACACCATGACCGGCTCCCGACTCCCGGGGTAGGGCTGAACTGTTGGATTTGTTTGTCACAATGCCGCATTAGCCCCAGTTAGAGCTATTGTCTTCCATGAATCAATTTTTACAGAAACAGTTTTTAAGTGATATCTTGATGTATGTATGGTGGATTTTGGGTCATTGTGGTCTTGTTTTGATTAGATAAATATTGGCTATTTTCTAAACTGGTGTGGTGTCCATTTTGTAATGTTTTCCCTCTGTTACTATGTGCGTTTTGTACAAATGATTTACACATTGCCTCTGAGATAAGTCTGACTGCTCATGCCAAGCTACCCAGGGGGTGAACAGGGTTTATCTTAGCTGTGTAATGCCCTTACCCTGACTAGAAGTAAGAGTCCCTACTTGGTTAGGGTGTATACCACTGCCAAGTAAAGACACCCATTTCTAACATCCCTCTTTCTGGCATTTTGTTTTATATATGCAGGCAGTATCTCTGAATATAAATTGTCAATATATATATCTTTGCTGATAAAGAGGCTTCTGTACACATGACCTGCAATTAGCAGCACTGCCCACTGAAAGTGATAAAATCATAATTCCATTTTCACTCAGATCTGCCAAGACATCCTCCTACTCAAGAAACTGAACATGACTATGAACAACTTTCAGAACTGCAGACTGTTTATCAGACTACCTTCCGGGGAAGATATTATTGAAAAAGTGGTTATGAAACAGCAATTGTCTCATATCTTCAACTCAACAACAACATATTGAAGAAATCCAAATTGGCTTCAGGCCAAAACACAGTGGCAAGATTGCCACACTGCAAATACTGGATGACGTCTTAAGAACATGGACAATGAATCTTGCCTACTATTCTTACTGGATTTGACAGCAGCATTAAACACCGTCAGCAACACTACACTCCTCAGCAATCTAAAAATGTATATAGAAAGTAAACTGCTAAACCGGGGGGCATGGCCTGCCTGGAGCCAAGATGGCCACATTGACGGAGAGCTCCGGTGAGCAGGGACCCATTTCTTCATCATTCTCAAAATGGGGTCTTCAGACTCGGTCAAAATCTCAGATGGAGTCTCATGTGGGTTGCTCCTCTCTGCACGGCAGGCAAAAACGAGGGGGCTGCCAACCTCTACTGAGAAATGAGGTGGCATGCTATGCCCGTAAGTGAAGCAAAATGGCGGCTGTGGTATAGAAGGCAACCAGTGGCCGTGCACGTTGCGAGAGACTGCGGAACCCCTGGGTGGAGGTTAGAGTGGCAAGGAATGGAGTTTTGGGGATAGAGGACCCCTGGACGAGGGCGGCAGAGTGGAGTGCCAGTTGTGAAAGGATACAGGTGATACTGAGTAGACTCAGCGGTGCTGCCACAATTCGAGCAAGCAGCACTGTGGGAGAGTTTAGCAGGGGAAGGATGCTGGTGCTCCCCGCTGTAGGAAAGTAGGATCTGCTTCTTATGGTTACCCCCATTTTTTTGCTTGATGTCTTACTGTTTTTGACTAGTCTGATTGGGATCCTGCTAATCAGGACCCGAGTCTATCTGCTTTCTCTCTTAAATTGTCATACATGTACTTTGGTATACTCCAGATTGGATACTGGGGTACCCTTATCAGTCCCTAGTATATGGTACACATGTACCCAGGGCATAGGTCCCCCAGGGGCCTCCAATGGGCTGAAGCATGTATTATGCCCCACATGAGAGGCCATGCAAAATGGAACTCCAGGTCTGCTACTGCAACCTGTGTAAGCTGGTGCTTGCACCACTTACTTCAGATATAGGTTCGCTATATCTAGTGGTCACTACACTTAAAACTTAAAAGTCACCCCTATAGCAGGCCCTAACAATCCTGAAGGCAGGGTGCTGGGTTTTATGTGAAAGGGTGCCCCTGCATGAGCAGAGCCTCTCTGCAGCCTTCGGAGACCATTCTCCCGGGTTGTCTGTGACTCAGCCAGATATATAGGTAGAGGTGCATTATAACCTCGCGGTAAATGCTATCTTGAAAACGGCTGCATAGAAACATATCGTGCTTGGTATCAAACACCTTGGAATCATACCTCCACACCAGGATTCCACCCTTCTGAAGCGAGCTTCGTGGGGTCACTGGGCTTACCGGTGCCAGCCTTCTCGACCCGGACAGCACAAAATGGATGCTGCCGACCAGAGACACATTTCTGCCCTCCTGCTGCTGAGCCAAGCTCGAGCAGAGGAAGGCAGCACAATAGGCATCCTGTCACAGGGAGGTGTGACCACCTCCCAGACAGAATTTAGTGTATTGGGGCTGGGTGGGTGCACTCTGAGAGTGCCTGAAAGTCTGCACCTGGGGCACATTTGGTGTCCCTGTGCATAGTCCAGCTCAAACCAGTTCTGGGAGCCTTTGGCTCCTGCTCTGGCACGAAACTGGACAAAGGACATGGGTGTAACCACCCCTCTGTCCTGACCCTCCCCTAGGAGAGTCCCCTGAATCTGTCCAACCCTCTCCCGTGGGTACAAAAGGGCTTACCTGGCTGTAAGACTTTAGATTTTACATGGACAAGATTCTACAAGAAGAAACCACTGACCTTCGACCGTCTGGACACCCTAGACTTTGCTGGACCTCGACTGGGCTCGACTTCGTCCCCCTTTCCGTCCGAAGCTTAGTTTGTGCCTTTGCTCCATACAGGCTCCGTGCAGGACCTGTGGTGCACTTAAGACAACTGAAGAATCTCCCTTGGAGTGAAGGAGTCACTCCCCTGCATTCGCAGGCACCTAACCACAACTGACAGGACTGCTGCTCCTGAGCTCCTGCGGACACCGAAGATTTCAGCAACACAGGAGGTGGGTCTCTGAGGTTGATCTGCCCTCTCACCGAGTTTGAGGCCAGTATCCCTCGTGGGAACTGCATAACCCGAACCCCTGTGCACCACGTCCATTTGCAAGTGCATATGCTTGTTGGCAATTCCTGAGCTTCTGCATTGGACTCTGTGTAGTCCCAACACAGAGCAGTATTTGCACCAAAGAACTCCGGCCTCCTCGCACTGAGTGCTCCGTGGGCTGGTACTTCGCAATCTTTCTCAAGGTCCCCATGCGACTCCTGGTCATTCAGCCTGTGGGTCCTCCTGAGGGTCATCTTGATTGTTCTTGGGCTTTCCTGGTTGCTCCAGATGGGCCCTGACTCCCCATTGCTTGGTGAGTCCCCTGGACCTTGCTGGTCCACACCGTAACCTGTTGTGACCTTCCTGCGTGGGTTGCTTTTGCCAAGGCTTGGTGGTGCTCCCGCCGGACACCGAACAATCAGCACTCGAGATCGTTTGTGGGACAGCTCACCTCTGGCTCCTGGTCATCCTCGATGCCTCCTGGTCCTCGTGGCTGCAGAGTCAAGCATCCCTTCTTTGCACCTGAAGCACCCGACATCGGTGGGCATTCGTCTTCCGAGCCCCTGGTCACTCTGAAGTGACCCAGACTCTGTCCCCTCTGCTTTCAGGTTCCTTCCTTCCTGAATCCAGGCTTGGATTCCACCGGACCCTTTTCACCTTCACGGCAGCAGTACTTCTTTGCAGCTCTCCATTGAGAACGACGGCAGTTTCCGACGCCACTTCAGACCTATGCACCCGGCTCCTCTGGGATAGGTAACTCTGGTAATACGGTATCTACGGGTGGGGTGGCTCTTCAAACTCTTAAGTTCCAAAGGGTTCGCTCGAAGTCCTCTTAGAAGGGCCCTTAAACTTTAAAAGTGTAACCGCGACTTTCCCATAGAATTGTACGGAGCCCACGGTCGTGTTCCCACACTGTACCCGGCCTCCGTGGGGTCCCTGTCTACTCTGCTTGGGTTCCTTGGGATCCCAGCGATTCTACGTGCTCCATACCTTGTCTTGATCTCAGTCGTGACTGGTATACCACTATTTTAGTATATGGTTTGGTCTCCCCCTGGAGCCCACTGTGTATGGTGCTACTTACAACTGTTCTATTAATCTCGTATTGTGTGCTTTGTGTTCTATCCTCATGTAGAGGATAGTAGAGAGTGTTATATTAATAAATACATATTTTTATATAACTACTGTGTGGTTCTCCTTCATTTAGTCATTCAGGAGGTGATATTCTGGTAAAACAAGCTGCTTTACATTCCTTCAAGATTAAGCCTGAAGGCTACTCTCCACAGCTTTCACTAGGATAGCTTTCTAAAGGTTATCTTTTGAGTACATACATCATAAGGGTCGTTTGGACTGGTGCAAGGTGCCCACTTTAACTATTGGACAGCATATACCAGGCCAACTTCTCGCACCAGCTTCTGGTGTTGGAGATGCAGCCTGAATTCTTTATCCCAAAATAAGGAGGCTGTGTCTGGAAATCTAAAGGGACTGGAACTCAGAAACGGAGCGAGGGGGTGGTCAGTCTAGTCGTAACTTCTAGAGCTGGGCCTGATATTCTCCTGCCTGGCTAGAAATAGTGAAGACTGAGATGCTGCTGAGCAGTGTCTCCACAGGCAGTATGACTGAATCGATTCCTAGCACAATAGGAAAAAAAAACTGACCCTAAACAGCCAAAACTCCCCTTTGAGGGATGCAAGCAGATGGAATATGGAGATCATCCCCCGGCTGCCGAACGAACGCTCACAGAATAAACTGGAGACTTTGGAGGTAAAGCAACTCTTACACAATCTCCACACTAGCCTCATCTGAATAGACATGAAAATAGACACGTTGAGCACCAGAATGGATACCATTGCTGCTAAGCTACAAACATACGAAGGTCGTATCACTGAAGCAGAACACCGCAGTGTAGAACACACAAAACAGCAGGAAAATAAAAACTACTGAAAATGCATCAAGTCCTGAAGCTGATTAAAGCTAAAAATGAATACCTTGAGGTGAGGTCAAGAAGCAACAATCTGTGCATAACAGGAGTGGCCGAATCCACCAACACTGGAAAAATGGAAACCTTTGTTGAGACATTACTAACGTCACTATTTGGTGCAGACTCATTCTCCAAGATGTTTCTCATAGAGAGAGCATACAGATCTCTGGCTCCCCAGCCACCCTCAGGTGTGCCAGCATGACCCATTATAGCCAAATTGCTGAATTATCAAGATAGAGACACAGAGCTTCAGATGGACAGAGAGCATAAAGACCTTCAGTACAGGGAAGACCACATATCCCTCTACCCAGACTTCACACTGGTGGTGCAAGAAGCAAGCCACGCATTTCTAACTGCTAAAAATAAACTGAGAGATTTTGACATAGAATACACCATGCTGTATCTAGCCAGGCTGAGAATCGCACATAAAATCATACTTAAAATATTCATAGAGCCCCAGCAAGTAACTGCCTACTTAAAGCAGATACGGTCTCAATTTACACAGCGACACAGGAGGATGTTGCCAGCTCTCCTCAGACTTCGGTACTGAGCTGGCACCCCATGTCCAGACCCCGGGAATCACACCCTGTTGGAGTGATTAATGGAGTATGCAGTATGGGGGACACCCCGACGACACACAATTGGTCATGCTTACGGTTGTATGGCTGGACATTGCCTGTCATTCTACGCACATGCACTTCCTATCACAGAGATCCCAGGCTCAGGCCACTATCCGCTGGTAACATCCAAGGAAAGTTTCCTGTTTTCTGTAAATTTGATGTAGCAAGAGAGAGGCCCCACGTAACAAGGGGATAAGCACCACTGTTATACAACAATAAAATCAGAATGTCCTTTATAAACAGCTGTGTACCACAAGCACACTCACTCCACACTCAAAACACCCTTCTCTAGGTCAGTCATATATCAAAGAAATCCTTAATCAAACTAGTACCACAACATTAGGGGAAATTCAACATTTTTAATGATGTGTTTTAAAGACACCATATATAATTACAAATAGTTGCAATCTAAATATACACAATAATATAGTGAATAAATCACCATTACATAGATTAAAAACATTGTTCTATAAAACCACTTCATTAATACGGTGCAGAATAAACAGAATATGTAAGATTATAGATATAAAGAAAGAGAAAAGGTAAACACATAAGACTACTCCAATTGTCTATTCAGGTGATACCAATCTGCTCAAAATATTATGCCAAATACATGATGTGTTGAAACAATCACCATCTATTACACTGAGATATTACAACAGATTTAGTAAGTCAAGTGCGGAATCGCATTTAAGTGGGCTTCCACTGTGACATCTTCTTCAGGACAAGATATATATTCACCCACACAACAGTCATAAAATACCTGAAACCTGTTAAGAAATGTAGTATAGACATTAAGAATGTTCATGACACCTATTAAAAGCATTTCAATAAAAACTTACAACTACATTGTACCATCATATTCAATTGCAGATTGCTTAATGCCGCAGTAGTACTGCTCTTGAAATTCATAAAACCTATTCAAGGCATATCATCAAAACCTTATGACTGCAGTGTCCAATACTACGGGGGTACTGCTCTCAAAGGTATCACTTACTCATAACTACATTCATACCCAGGCTATTTTCCTTCTTGATTTTACTTTGCTCTTTACAGGAAGCAGGAAAAGCACCAGCATATGAATGCACTTATGAATGAGGGATACCTTTGAGAGCTATATTAGTATGTATACTGAGATTGCAACTATTTACAATTATATATGGTGTCTTTAATACACATAAACATTTTTTTGTTTCTCCATAATATTGTGGTACTAGTTTCTTGAGGGTTTTTTTGATATGTGACTGACCTAGAAAAGAGTGTTGTGAGTGTGGAGTGAGTTTACTTGTGGTACACAATGGTTTTCAAGGGGAATTTTGATTTTATTATTCTCTACATCTGATCCATTGAAAAACAAACTATGTCCCAATGGGACACCACTATTTTTGTTTTAGTGCCACGAGGGAGGGCTATATTTTGTCAGTGAAGTTTAGTGGCTGGTGTGGGTGGGGGGAGTTAAGATGATGGAAAATGTTCAATTTTGATGTTGTTCCACCATACTAGTACGGCGTGAGACAGAGCATGGATGGGGATAGTATGGCACCACTACACACACCACTCACTATGGCCCCTCAAACCATTGACCCACCACATAAGTGACAATGGCCAAGGGCAAACATACTCCCTACTCACTTGGAATGTACAGGGATTAAATAACCCTAGAAATCACCGGCAAATCACCACTTAAATGCAGAGACATACTATCGATATTACGTTCCTTCAAGAAATGCATTTATTGCCCAGAAATTATACACACATTAAGCAAAAATGGTAAAGTCTGGCATACACTGCATCCTACTCATCTTATGCAAGAGTGTAGTGTAGTTCCTATTTCCCTAATAGGATCTGCGCATTGGAATAATATACCCTATAGATTCGACATAGGACTGAGATCAGTATGTCCCTATCGAGTATATTAAACTTAATTACTTTGTGCCAGCTAACTCAAAGGCCACTAGAAACTCCTTGTAAACAAGAAGGGAGTAGTTTCTGGCAACCGCATAAACATGACAACTTTGTTTCCCTTTAGAATCGGAACACTCTCAGAATCGTGGAAACAATAGATAACAGTTTCACTCAGCTAATCGTGCATGCTTAGTTTCTTCAGAGTTACACAGAAAGAATAGACGGGCGTTTCAATAAAAGGATTTATTGAACAGTCTTGTTTCTCGTGTAAGAGATATGAGCTGTTATGATCACAAGACAGTATGCAAGATATATAATGTACAGCGTAAGCAGTAGAAAGAAATAATACTGCGCTAGCATTATCTTTTAGCTATGACACATATATACATAAATAACATAAGCTAAAAATGCGGGTACTCATACAATGCTTCTCTAAACTAGTTCTACCCCAGTGTACCTAACCTAAGTGTAGTGCAAGGTAAGAAGTAGGTGAAGTATTCTATAGTATGGTATACTATAGTCTAGTATACCAAGAGTCTAGTATGCCAAGGGTCTACTATGCCAAGAGTCCCTCTAGGTTCTAGTCAGCTCCATACCTTGAGAATGAGAGAGGTGGGAATCTCTTTCTGGGTCTCGAACTCTAACACCCCGCGAAGGGAGTCAGAACACTGGAAGCTGGATTCTCTGCGAGCAGGGATGACAGCGTTTCTTGTCAGTGCATCAGGCCGGGACACGGGCTCCTCTAAAGTCGAGGTCTCCTTCTACTTGCTTGGGCAAGGGAAGGTATATTTATACCTAGTAGGTGCCTTGGAATGTTAGCATTGACGTAAAGTCGGGCAGAGGAAGACGTCAGGAATGAACCCTTAGGGTATAGCGGTTCATGCATAATAAATGAGTTCTTGGAGAAATCAATAATCCTGTGCTAGGGGAACTCCCAAGAGCTGAAGGGTCTGGTTTCTAAGAAGTCGTTGTGATGTTAGGGTGGACGGATGTAAGTGACCATGCCTGTATTTGGATAGCATGGCTAATGCCTAAATAAGGACTGGGATCTTATGCCTATATATGGGCAATGTGAATTGTGCCTATATTAGGACATGTTTCAGGAAAACCTATATACGGACACCTAAAGCGGAATACAACACCCACTCCACTTTCGAATGAATGATAGTACTAAATTCTAAACATGAAATGCTAAACATTAAACTGAGTACCACATGTTGCTAAAAACATTTCTAAAAGCATATTAAAAGAAGTTTTAAAAGAACTGTTGCTAAAACATGTAATGCAATAGGTACTGTACATTTTAAAGCATTTTTTCATTCTAAGCATATATTGGAAATAAATGCAACATGAATGAATAAACAGAAATATATACATATGATGAAAATGGTTGACAAGTTTTCAAAAATCAAAGCCATTGCATATCATGGTACTAAATATAATTGTGGTAAATAAGGTGACAATGTGTCCCTGGAAGTATTCAAAGAAGTCTGTTTTATATTAATAGTTCTACTGTAATCAGATTGAATTGCCATGTATTTTCAAAAAATAGAAAAAAAGAAAAAAGTCAATTTTTAGGAAGAGTTCCAAGTTTTGTTCTGTTTTGAAAATATGGAGGCCAAATTCATTGCTTCCCTGGTACACTGTGAGCCGAATCAAAGTCAGTGTATGGGTCTGGTGTAAACATGAAATCATCTATTTCTGTAGACAAAAGATTGTCTACCGATGTCGGTGACAGTTGGAATACCTCATTTAGAAGGTTGACTGCACAGAGATGTGAAGCATCGCCCTCAGCATAGGATGCCGCAGCAATGTTCGCGTCCGTTGTTACCTGTGTGCCTGTTGATCCATCTCGTACCTCAGCAGCAGCAGGAAGCGTCTGTGAGATCTCAAGGAATGCCGTCATCAGAATTGGTAGCCTCTGGGGACAACACAGAGCATGGGCCGTTATCGGGTCCAGCAGAGTATCAATGTCCGTTGGCATGACTGATGGGAGTGTTAGACAGGTGTCTAGTATGCATTCTTCACCGCAAAGCAGGCAGCGTAGAACAGGTAAGATGCAATCTTGCCAGATTGGTCTAAATGACAGAAACCATGTTGTATTAAGTTCCCGTAGATGAGGTATGCCCAAAAGTTGACCTATGCGCTCACGGCACTTCCGTTCTAGGAGAGCTTTCTGCAAATTGCTGGGAGTGACGCCGGTGGATAGGCTTGCCATAGCGTAGTAGTAGGAATAAAAACAGGATTCCCGCAACAAGTGCTAGAATTAATGGCACACCACCAAACACTGAATGTGCGAAGTATGGAATGATTCCGAGGACTGCCTGGAAAGGTGTTAACAGTCCTGAACACATGGTCTTAAATACATGTACAATCCCGCTCGTATCAGACATGTTTAAGATACGTCCCATCATTTCTACGAAATGTATAGGGCAGTTTGTACGAATTAAAGCCTGTATCTCAGCCGAAGTCCTTGCAATTTGTAAATCATAGATTTCTTTGGCCGAGGTCAAAGGCACGGTCTGTTGCAAAAGCATGGCTTTCATTCTGCTTAAAGTATCAAAACGTATAAAAGAAACATTCAATGAAGGCCATAGAGGCGACTCCCTGACTGTGTCTATTGGGGGGAACAATACTTGCATACAACAAGTAACCCCGGAGTCAACCGTTACCAGATATGGGATGCCTTGCAACATGCCACAGCAACTCTGATCATTCAACATGAGGTAACTCCCGTTAGAAAGTTGGCCAAACGTTGGATTAATCACAGTAGCTGGTGTACCCTGCTGGTGGCAGGACAAATTTGCCACAGAACCATTACAAGCCTTGTGTAAAGAAATGTCCTGACATATGAGTGAACCGCTTAGTGTATTTTTACAGTGTGTACCGCTTAGAAACACTTCACGATCCCCACTCCAACATCTGTATTCATTTGGTAAATCCCAGGATGTCTTAATGTATTCTTTACCCAACCTTTCATATTTGCCTGCTTGCATTTGTTTGAGACAATACTGAAACTGAAAAGTAGTGACAGGCAGAGTTATTTTGCCATGGATAAGCCATTCTGTAGCTGGTTTTTCTGCTACCGTAAATGGTAATTTTTCCAGTTTTCAATGCTCAGCACTGTATACTTTGCTCCCCTTTGTGCCAGTTTGATCTGTTTATCCGTTAGATTGTATTCTGCAAACAGAGATGACGTGTTGAGAAAACGCCAAGGCACATAGCCTGCACGCAAACATTGCAGCATCCAGCCTAATAACATAATAGAACGTAACTGAGATTGGCCTTGTTGTAACATGGCTAAATCTTGTTCCAGTATGTCAATAGCAGAGGATACAATGTTGTCCAATGAATAAATTCTGGATGACAAAGTTGTTAACCCATTGTCGACCACAGAGAGAGATTTCTCTAAGTTAATACGATCAAGCTCACGTATTCGTTCTGAGGCCACTGCCTGTGAAACCTTCCATACTTCATTATAAGCAGCATAAATGCCGGCATATATGAAATGTTTTTGACGCAGTTTTCTTGGTCCTAGCAAGAATTCCCTAAGGTCTGCGTCTTCTTTAAGTAAAGATAAGTGTTGTTTCACATCCTCGAGTGTAGATTTTTGTAACCAGTCGAGGCACAATTTTCCTACACTGTATGTTGTTACTACCCCCGTATGTTGTTGTTGAACATAACGTGGGTCTGGCCTATGGATAGTAAAGCCCTGTCTTCTATTCAGGAATCTTTCTTGACAGATGTTTGTGTCTGTGGGCCAGCAAACCAATTTTTCCAATCAGGATCTGTTCTGTTGTTTTGTAATATTGTCTCTACTGTGACCGCTCCCTGTGTAGTGCTATTACTTGCAGGTGTTGGTACAGAAGGTGTCTTCATGTTTTTGATCTTGGCTAAACCAAGGCAAGACGTTTGTTGTACAGTGTCATTCAAAAACATTATTTGCTGAGGGATGATACATGCTCTAAACAAAGCTTCTATCCCCTGTACTTGGCAATCTTTAGAACCCCAGACAGATTTTGTGTCTATTGTGTCTTTCCAAAAGTCAAATCCATGTCTAGACACTTGGGTAATAAAGGCTGCAGAATAAATCTGTTTTGTATTAGTTAACATAATTTTCTGTCCTGTTTTGTTTACATTTTTATAGTAAAATGGTTCTGGATCAGATGTATTGTACCCTGAAAAATATGGAAACATTTTAGCAAATGTTTTTGAACTACCCCTTGGTGGTGTAGGACAATTTTCCCATTGGTTAAACATAAACACATTTCTAGGTGTTACAGATTTATGCAAGAAATGATGACCATAGTGGTTGTAACAATAAAGCTGTCTGTAGTATGATGAACCCTCTAAGTATTCATTGTTAGAGAATGCAACAGACCTTTCTAGATCAGACATCATGTCATTTACAGTCTCAAAGTCCCAATCATCAGAATAGGTACTGGAGGTAATAAAATCACTTAATGAAATTTTAAATAAATGTGGAATGTTCAAACGTTCTGTTGGGCCAAATATGTCGAAATCGATTTTGTCCCACACTATACCATCCTATATAGGAACGGCTGTGATGTTCACTGCTGACAAGTCTCTTGCTTCACGATGGGATGATTTGTGTGGTTTCAAATGTAAGTTCACATTTTTACTTTCAGTGTCCATATGGATGTATCTGCCATTTATAAGCACGCTGATAGTCATAACCAAAGCTAGCCAAAGCAGAAAGAAAAATATTCCAGAAATAATCCATAGTCCAATCCATGGTGAAACCAAATAAGTCTCTTTCAGGAAATGAAAAAGGTCTTGTACTTGTTGTTTGAAAGTTTTTAGGGCTGACGTCGTTTCAGGTTCACTCGGATCCTCAGAAAACGTATCAAAGTTATGAAATAGCCAGAAGCAGTTCTGTCAATTGTTGGAATTGCATCAGGATTTGTTGAAATCGCTGGAACAAGTTGATTACTTGTTACGTTGGTGTAGACAGGTGTATCTGGAACGAACTGTTACTTGAGTTTCAAGAGGGATGAGTTCCATAGCATTGTTGCTTAGTCCTTCATCTGTTACTGCTGAATTCTCGATAGTTATGAGTCTTTCAGTCTGAACCTCTTGGATAGTAGCGAGAGGAGTGCGTCTGCTACTAGGTTGGAGTCCACGAGGCCCACTATTTAGTATTGGCCACATACTGTGGTTTGATGAGGTCGATTGACACAAATCTTTTCTCCTTTTTTCCAGCAAGGGGCGGCAGAAGTACTGTTCTTGTTCCGTGTACGGCTAGGACAGGTACTGGTTGTCTGTAAGAAGGTCCAAATTCCTTCTTGTCCGCAATCTTCTCTCTGACTAGATCCCCAACTTTTGGGATCCAGACAGGCCTTGCTGGGACTGCCGGCGTTTCCCCAGTGGTGCTTGGCTTCAGGGACACGTTGCTTTGTTTCGATCTTAGTTCATTTAGATCCTGTAAAACAGCCAAACGATCTTTGATATCAAAGGGTTTATTTTCCACCACTGTGCCTTTACATTCGAGATCAGGAACCCACATTATTGTCCCAAATAGGACCTCATATGGAGTGACCCCCCCTAGAGAACTTCTTGGCAAATTATTTAATGAGCGTTGGACCCCATAAAGATGTTTGACTCACCCATCACACGAACCTAATACTCTAGCTGTTATAGACTGCTTTATGTCCCGGTTTTTCCTTTCCACAACAGAATTTCCCTCAGGATGAAATGGAGAGGAGTACCGCAATGCTACGCCCAAACTGGCCATGGCTTCTTTGTAAGCCCGAGAGCTAAACGCAGGGCCCTGGTCATAATGTAGTGGGCCAATTGCGTATGTGCCGATAAAGACTCGCAAATCTTTTATAAAAGTTCGAGCGTCAGCCGAGCGCTGAGGCCATATCCATAGGAACCTTGCGCACGAATCCACTGCGACCATTATATATTTATAGTTACCGTCCCTTTGCAAGGGACCGCAGTGGTCCAGGTAAACACAAGCTAATGGTTTGTCTGAAATCAACAGGGGTGTCTGCGCAGGACGTTTCACTGTGGAGACTTTCAACTGTTGGCATATTTCACATTCCAAAACATAGTTCTTGGTCTGTTTCCTAATGCCAGGCCACCAATATCTTTGTTTAAGTAAAGATACTGTTGCAGAAACACCTGCATGGGCAGAGGCTATCCCCTCATGTGCTGCTAGGATCAGTCCTAATCTACGTTCCATGTTTGGAATTACCCTGTCCCCCACTCCAGGGATTCGAGCAAAAGGAACGTTGTTCGCATCAATTACATAAGAGTACTTGAGTGGAAATTTCTTTGGTAACGCTGCACCACTGCCTTTGCTTGAAGCATTGACAGCCAACAATATCTCACTGTCTATTCTCATTTTTGAACGAGTGATCGCAGCTACGGAAGCCGTCTGAACAGCCCCCTTTGCGGCTTCATCAGCCAATGAATTCCCTGCAACGTGAACACCATCACGTTGATGACTCAGTGTGTGTATCATGTGAGCTTTTGGTAGTGCGTTTCTTAACTGAACTACTTGTTCCCAAAGCGTTTTATGCTTTATTGTGCCACCTTTTGCATCTTTGAACCCGTTTTGAAGCCAATTTTGTATATATTCATTATACGACTGAACACAGTAAAAAGAATCGCACACTATGAGTGTGGGGAATTCGTGATCTGTATTTTCAAGTGCCAGTTTGAAAGCTTGTAGTTCAGCTCGCTGAGCTGTACAATCTCCTAGAGATTGAGTTTTAGTGACCATTGGTCTGAAGTTACCATCTTGCATGCAACCTTTAACGATTGCGCACGCTGCACTGTAAGCTTGCTTACTCCCTGTAGCGGGTTGTGCGGATCCGTCAGTGTAAATTATAAATTCATACTGATCTAGAGGCAGAATTTCAGTGGGCAGAGGACATTCATGTTCATATTGCAGGAACGCTTGTGTTTTTAAATCAGGATCAAAAACATATTCAACATCTGTTGCAGCAAGAGAATTAACCCATTGTATCCATCTAGGATGTAAAGCTTTTGCATTTGGAATGCTCGCTTTTGTAACCGCCTCTAAGGCTGGTACTGGAGTTACGACAATAATGCGTTTCCCTTGTGCTAGAGCTCTTTCTTTTGCTACAGCGGTTTGAGCTGCTGTCAGTACTTTTTCTGTTGAAGTGAAGCGCATTTCTGCTTGTGTATACAAATGTGATTTGTATGCTATTGGTACTTTTTCACCCTCATTAAATGTTAAGTAGGTGAATCCGCATTGACCCGAAATTATTCGGATCACTAAATTGCGTGTATTTACGCGTGTTTGTAAGTGATTTGTTGCTAACATGTTAGCTTGGAGTGAACGCAGGATTTCTGTGTGTTCCTGTGTCCAATGTTCTGTTGAAAAATCAGGTTTGATTAATTCGTAGAGAGGTTTAACCCTTTCTGCGTAATTTAGAATGTAAGTTCTTCCAAAATTTAGGAAACCCAAGATGGATTGTAAATTTTTCATCGTTTTTGGAGGTTGGAGCAGCGCGCACTTTTCTAAAAAGTTAGCTGCCAGGCTCTTGCCTTCACTTGAAAGCTCATATCCTAGGAAAAGGACATTGAGATGGGAAATTCTGGATTTTTAAAAGTTGAATTTATAGCCTTCAGACGCGAAGCCCAATATAATGGTACTCACCCTGTTCAAGTGCCTATCTAGGTCATCGTCTGTCAGATAGATGTCATCGACATATGACAATGCCTCATTATCATAAATTTGTAGTAACTCTGTTACTCTTGCTGAGAATAACCCCGGGCTGTTTTTGAACCCTTGTGGGAGTCTACAAAATTGACGCTGGGTCCCCATTATTGAGAAAGCTGTTAAGTACCTGCTTTCAGGTGCAATGTTTTGACAAAAGAAACCATTTGAAATGTCCAATGTGGTTTTATATTTTTTACGCACAATGTTATTCATTAATGCTGTACTATGTGCATTTTGCACTGCAAATGTTTTTGAACAAGTGTTCAAGTGTCTGTAATCTAAAACTAGACGATATGTATTGTCTGGTTTGGATACAGGAAACAAAGGATTGTTCATTGAGGAGGTGCATGTTTCACTCACCCCTTGGTATTCAAGTTGATCTAAGATCTCCCTGACCTGTTTTTTAGCTTCTTGCTTTATTGGGTACTGCCTTTGTGCAGTAGGTTCATTTTTTAGATGTATTTTGTGGTGAGGTGAGTCCTCATCCCATCCTACATGATTTTTATATAATGTTGGGGCCTGGGCAACTGCCCATTTCCTGGCATAAGTATATTTTAGGTGAATTGGAATATGGTTGGAGAAGGCAGGCATAATGATGTCCTCACCATGTGGGCACTCCCTGACAAAGTTTGGTGGCCAGTCTTTTTCTGCTAGAAGTATATCATAACCCCTTGAAGGTTTCTCCCAAAAGAGTATTTTCACTTTTCTTGGTATGTCTCCCTCCATTCGGAGTGTTATTTCATATAACTTTTGTGGAGTACTAACCCTGGTGTCTACAGTCTCTACTGTGATGTACTCATTCAAGTACACTATCTCCAGAAGTTCCTTCAGGTTCTGGCGAGCTATTGTGACTTCTGCTGCACTGTCCAGCATTGTCTGAGCCCATTCTCCGTTCTTGAGCTGTGTTCTCAGTATTCTCGGCATGTCTGATCTTCAGACCTGCTACCTTCTTTTTGTGAATTGAGGTTTTGATTTATTTTTCTGAACGTGTTTATCGTCTTTGGATTTCACGCATTCTTCTCTGTGTTCTGACCGTCCGAAAGGTACGAGAGGAACATGTATCAGTATCTTGATACCTGTCAGGTTTTCTTAAATTATCCCTATTCCTGAGGTTATACCTCCTTTCAGAGGGCTCCTTTGAGGAGACCTACCTCGGGATTGAGAACGTCTCTCTTTGAATTTTGTTTATTAGTTTCCCACTTCTTTTTAGAAGATGTAGGATTTTGTTTAATAGAGTCCTTCTCAGGACTTTCAGATAGTTTTGGCTTCAAAGGTTTTCTACCCAAACTATCTCTGCCTAATTCTTCATAAGATTGTTCTATTATTCTGGGTAGTTCATGTTGATGTTCTGTAACATCAAATTCCCTTAAGCGTTGGCGGATCGCCACTGATGCTGCCTCCCCTTTAATATTAGATAATATCATTGTTGAGACCTGGTCGAAGTTTTTCAGTAATTTCATACCTAAATTCAGAGCAGGTTCTGCCCCGTATTCGTTTTGAATTTGTTTCAGGACTTCTGGTATTACTGCAATTGACGGAACACCATGGGGCCGATTCCGATCTCGGCTGGTAGGGCTCCGAATCGGATTCGGCATAACCGGATCCGATTCAAAGCCCTATTTCCCGACCGATTCGTACGCGCGTCCGGACGAGCGAGTACGATGCGAAATCGCCGACCGACTCGTTCGGGCGTCCCAACCGCTCCGACCGACTTGTTCCCGGGTCTAACCGCACCGACCGACTCGCTCGGACACGACTCGCACCGCGCAATGGAGACGTTCCTCGGCCGGGTAAGTACGATGCGCGCCGCGAGAAGTCCGACCGACACGTGCCGTCCGGCTCGAAAGAGCAGTCGGAGCCGTACTTCTGGGGTCCGTGTCGGACCCCCCTATACGCGTAGCCACGCGAGTCGCACACAGGGGGGACCCATGGGTCCCCCCTACCTGTGCGTGTATGGCGCGAGTCGCTTCGCCGCGTACGCGCTGTAGGGGGCGCCCTTGTTCTCCTCGCACCCATTGAGGCAATGGGAGCCCGCGTACGCGTTGTACGACCGGCTCCCATTGACTTCCAGTTGTGGTGTGATCCCCATTGGTAAACAGATTGTTAGGATTCTGTGTTTCTCATAAGGGATAGTATTTGGAAATACTGCTTCGATTTGAGTAATTTTTTGAGCTATCCAGAATGGAATGTGCTCACGTTTTGTGGGCATTTTACCCATGACTGCGTGTAAAGTCTGTGGAGTAATTTTTAGTGTATTCCCCTGTTGAGGGGTTTGATTTGGAATGGTCATTGGTGGTTGGACTGTGAAAGTCCGCATGACATATTGGACTAATTGTCTGTAAATTTGTATTAACTCTTGTAATTGAGTAAGTAATTCCTCGTCTGACATTACATCGATGTCAGGAAGAGGTGTGTAGCCGGCTAGAATCGGCCATGTTGCTCCTGGTCTACCTAGTGGGCTGAGCCTGGTAATGTTTTTGTGATGTTTTTGGGCGCCTTTAAACCAGAGATTATGCTCCTGGTATGTGAGTGGAATTTCAATATCCTCGAAAGGAATATATTCCTCTGGTGGTTCATCTTCTTTAAAGAAGTGAAATAGTTTTGTTATTGGATTTGATTCTGGGAATACTATCCATGAATAGAATACCTCTGTCTGAAAGGATTCGTGTGCCTCTATCACAGAAACTGCTCTACCACCTCTTGGTGGTAGGCCGTGTTTTAAAAGTTTTAGAGTGATGGCTCTCCTTAAGTTTTGAGGGATGTTTATAACACCCTCATCGGTTTCATTTAAACCTGTAAAATTAAAAGCTGTTACGACTCGGTCAGCCGCAGCTACACCGTCCTCGGTGCCATTATCCCTGTGTATGGACATTTGTTTTTTGAAAATGTAGACCAAGTTTCAAGGAAACAAAAGATAAGGTGCACAATATTTTGGAACACTGTATCCTTCAACGTTGAACAAACCAAATAGCTAATATATAGTTTTTTTTTGTCCTATTTAGCTTTGGCGGATATTTAACCCTACCCACTCCAGATGTCTTATGGATTATGTGAGTAGGGGTCTCTGAGAGAAAAGCACGACTGAGTTACTCAGTATCTAGCGTTAAATTAGTGCCTTACCAAACCGTTGGGCGCCATGTAGTGTAGTTCCTATTTCCCTAATAGGCTCTGCGCATTGGAATAATATACCCTATAGATTCGACATAGGACTGAGGTCAGTATGCCCCTATCGAGTATATTAAACTTAATTACTTTGTGCCAGCTAACTCAGAGGCCACTAGAAACTCCTTGTAAACAAGAAGGGAGTAGTTTCTGGCAACCGCATAAACATGACAACTTTGTTTCACTTTAGAATCGGAACACTCTCAGAATCGTGGAAACAATAGATAACAGTTTCACTCAGCTAATCGTGCATGCTTAGTTTCTTCAGAGTTACACAGAAAGAATAGACGGGCATTTCAATAAAAGGATTTATTGAACAGTCTTGTTTCTCGTGTAAGAGATATGAGCTGTTATGATCACAAGACAGTATGCGAGATATATAATGTACAACTTAAAACTTGGTTATTCCAGCAGAAACGTTAGTTCCTCATCGCTCAGCATCAGCAGGATAGTCTAGGGCTCCGTTTAGCGCCGGGACACTCTTCTGAGTAGCCGTGTGCTCTACAAGTACGTTATAACATAACATAACATAACATAACATAACAGCGTAAGCAGTAGAAAGAAATAATACTGCGTTAGCATTATCTTTTAGCTATGACACATATATTCATATACATAAATAACATAAGCTAAAAATACGAGTACTCATACAATTCTTCTCTAAACTAGTTCTACCCCAGTGTACCTAACCTAAGTGTAGTGCAAGGTAAGAAGTAGGTGAAGTATTCTATAGTATGGTATACTTTAGTCTAGTCTGCCAAGAGTCTAGTATGCCAAGAGTCTAGTATGCCAAGAGACTAGTATGCCAAGAGTCCCTCTAGGTTCTAGTCAGCTCCATACCTTGAGAATGAGAGAGGTGGGAATCTCTTTCCGGGTCTCGAACTCTAACACCCCACGAAGGGAGTCAGAACACTGGAAGCTGGATTCTCTATGAGCAGGGATGACAGCGTCTCTTGTCAGTGCATCAGGCCGGGACACGGGCTCCTCTAAAGTCGAGGTCTCCTCCTACTTGCTTGGGCAAGGGAAGGTATATTTATACCTGGTAGGTGCCTTGGAATGTTAGCATTGACATAAAGTCGGGCAGAGGAAGACGTCAGGAATGAACCCTTAAGGTATAGCGGTTCATGCATAATAAATGAGTTCTTGGAGAAATCAATAATCCTGTGCTAGGGGAACTCCCAAGAGCTTAAGGGTCTGGTTTCTAAGAACTCGTTGTGACGTTAGGGTGGACGGATGTAAGTGACCATGCCTGTATTTGGATAGCATGGTTAATGCCTAAATAAGGACTGGGATCTTATTCCTATATATGGGCAATGCAAATTGTGCCTATATAAGGACATGTTTCAGGAAAACCTATATACGGACACCTAAAGCGGAATACAACAAGAGGAGTGGCAGTCCTCATTGAACGTGGAATACCGTCCCACGAAGTGGGCAGGAAATTAGATGAAGAAGGGAGATTCATAATACTATGAGGTGTGCTGGGGTCAAAGCCTTGGACATTAGTGAATACATAAGGCCCCACTGTGGATGACCCTGACTTCTGTAACACCATCCAGGGTCTCATTCGAGCTGACAATACTGGTGCAATAAAATGGGGAGGGAACTTTAACACAACACTGGATCCACAGCTAAACAAGTCACATGCCCTAGCTAGAGGACATGTAAACTCAAGTGCCACACTGAATAATATAGCGGAAGAAGGTAATTTGTCGGACATCTGGAGACAGTGAAACCCTACCCTTAGACAAGGCTCATATTACACACACCATGTGGTCATGGCTGGATTTGTGGCTTACTTCAAAAGATGTCAGCACATGGACATCAAAGGTAACACATCTAGCTCATACTTTATCTAACCATTCCCAAGTAATCCACCAACTCCAACCCCCAGGCAACCCCTTACATACCCGAATATGGCAGATTTCACCTAGAGTACTCCTGGACCTAGTGCTTGGGGATGAAGTTTGTACAACTATTGGGTGCTATTTCCAAGAAAATGAGGGCACAATAGACACACAAGTATCCTTATGGCAGGCTTTCAAATCTGTGCTGAGAGGTGAACGCATCTCGAAGCTGCATACGGTACTTCAAACACAGCAAACCCACTTGACCAACTCGAAAACTGAAACTCGACAGCTAGTTGCTGGGATTACTGGAACTAATACCCCGGGAATTAGGGAAGAACTACGCACCAAGATCTCTGAATATAATGAGGTTGCGGAGAGAGAAGCGAAATGCCTGGGTAAATACACAACAGTGAACACATATTGTCAGGGAGCTAGACCAGGGAAAGCATTAGCTAATGCCATTAGGAAACCCTGGACAGCTACTGATGTGACACAAATAAATGACTCAACAGGCAGACCACAATATGCAGTTAAAGATATTGAGAGGGTGTTCTTAGAATATTTTGGAGCATTGTACACATTATGAAAACATTACGACCCTGACTGACTTGCAAACTACTTTGGCAAGATCACTCTGGCTCTGGCCTGGCTTAGTGAAGCCAGAGGGAATTCTTGGCAAGCCCCATAATTTGGGTCAAGTCACTGATGCCATCAAGGAACTGCCCAACAATAAAGCACCGAACTCAGATGGTCTTCCCACTGAAATATTCAAAGCCTACATTTACTTATTAGTGCCTCGATTCCACTCTATGTGGCAGCACTTGAAAAGGGAGAACTGCCCAACTCAATGCGCAAAGCTATACTCGTAACCCTGCTTAAACCTAATCAAACTGCTAACAATTGTGATTCCTACAGGCCACTGTCATTGCTAAACTGTGACGCTAAAATACTAGTTAAAGTTCTTGCAAATAGGCTCTTACCATTGCTGCCGAACTGGGTACTTCCGGACCAAGCAGGTTTTGGACGGGGAATATCAACCTCACACAATCTGTGCACACTCTTCACACCACAGCACCAAATATCCCACACATAATCTGTGCACACTCTTCACACTACAGCACCAAATAGCCCCGGAAACAGAAGCAGCTGCAATATTCTTGACATCACAAAGGTGTTTGACTTACTTGAATGGGAGTTTTTGATGGCTACACTACTAATTATGGGAGTACCCCCATCCCTTCCTATAGCTGACTAGATTATTATACACAAAATCAGTGGCTAGGTTATACTTAAATGGGCAAATTTCTGTGCCTAATGCAATCAACATAGAGACTCGATAGGCTTGCCCACTATCACCCATTCTATTTGAAATAGCACTGGAACTCATGGCAGCCATGCTATGCCAAAAATATGCCCAATACTCTCAGGGATTCTGGAGTAGGCCTCTTTTGATCTCACTGTATGTGGATGAGATTACCGTAAATGTAAGGAACCCACAGGATGGGCTACATCTTCTCCTGAGAGAATTTATTTGGTTTGGGGAATGGTCGGGACTCTCTATTAACTGAGCAAAGTCAAACATATTTCCCTTTCTCATTACACCTAGCACTGTCAAATTTGACTTTGAATACCTGCAGACTTCCCCATTAAATATTTGGGTGTATAGATTAGTTTGGACACTACCGAAATCTTATCTCTGAACTACGGCAGAGCCAGCTCTCAGCTAGAGGACCAAATAAATAGGCCTGGGCGTAGTTCGCGGAGTTTTGCTACGGGGAACTCCACAAAGTTACAAAAAAACTCCTCGAAGTTCCGCGAGTGGCGGAGTGCAGTGCGAACTGCAGTTTGTGCTGGTATTCCTCCCGCTCGGGTAGAAATTCTACCCGAGCGGCAGCTCGCGCTCGCGAACTTACCGTTCGCGATCGCGAGCGGGGAAAAAACTCCGCTGCACATCGCGAAGCAGAGTTTTCTGCACTCCGCGAGCTCCGCGGAGTGCAGAAAACTCCGCAAACTCCGCGAACGGAGTGAAGTTCACCGCCCAGGCCTACAAATAAATTGCTGGCTAGAACTCCCGCTGTCTATGTTAGGATGGATTGGCTTCATAAAAAAGGTAGTGTTACCAAGGGTCCTCTACTTATTTGTAATCATACCCATTACATTGACTAAATATTTCTTTAAAACTCTCAACTCTTTGCTCATTCACTTAACCTGGGCAGGCAAACAGCCAAGAATAGCCTGGACCATCCTAACTTTACCGTAACACTTGGGCTGGTGTGCTATACCAGATCTGGAATTAGACTTGCCTGCCACTGGTTAAAACCTTCTAAATACTTACCCCACTTAGCCATAGAAACAAATATAGCTTATCCAACACCATTAAACGTCACCCTCTGGACCAAAATAGCCCCTGACACAAATGAAAGAAACACAATACAATGCACAGTGCATGCGTGGGATAAGGTAAGACAAAAAGCGACTTTACCGCTCCTATACCCCCCAACTATCCTGTTATGGTCCCATCAACTGTTTAGTATAACAGAGAAAAAAGCATGCACTCAACTATGCAAACTCAATATCACTAAATAGGGAGATCTCCACAAAGACAAGTAAATTATTACAATAAAAACACTCACCACACAACACTCTCCTAAACCATTGAACCATTATTTACTCCACAGAATAAAAATGGCTAGTAAAAACGTATCCCAGACTTTCCAGGAGAACCTCAGAAATCGGGCCCATTTGAAATACTGGCTGCCACCAACATTCCTGGTAAACTTATTTCCTCACTATACTGTGTCGTACAGAAATCTCTTCCTAGGATCCCCATCCCTGCTACAGATGCCTGAGTAAAAGATCTGAAGCAACATCTGATGACATTTGGGGTTACTGCTGCACGCAAATGGGAGAATTCTTCCCTAGGAGTAGGCTGTGCATAATACATTCCTGATTCCTCCGCCGATTCTACCACCCACCTTGAAACTAGAAAAGTGGAGATTAAGGAAATACTCCAACTGCGACAGATGTGGCGGGGTAGGCAGATTTTCTACACCTTGCATGACAGTACGATCCAACCAACCCCACTTATTGCCTTGCTGGTTCAAAAGATTCCATATATCAACTGCAAATCTGTTGCCCTGGCATTATTGCTGGCTAAGAGATTGGTGGCTAAATATTGGGGTTACGGCAAAGCACTGACCAGTGGACATTGGATACAAGAACTTTCATACTGTAGCGAGCAGACTGAAGTATATAACGAACTGCTGCCTGAACCCTTGAGCCCACCCGACATTTTGTACACAGTTTCAAAATTATGCGATAATGCCCAATAATACTAAAGAGGTATGAACAGTTGAGTGCATACTAAGAAGGACAATATTAGAATATAACAAGATTGTGAGTGTAGTGGTGTTAGCCCTTATTCTTGTTGATAACGCATGAAACTGAAGTGCAATTGTACTTAAAATGTACTTATCCCTCTAGTCTCTCTTGTGCTGTATTGTAGCAATATTTTTGTAAATTTACGAAAATGACAATTAAAAAAGTGCTGAACTGGTTTCAATCCTTCAGGAAGGCCAGATCTCAATCTGTGAAACTCAGCTCTCTCTAATCTTTATCATAACCCATAGAATGCGGCATTCCTCAAGTGTCAATCCTCTCTCTACAATGATCCAACCCATACCTTGAAACTGAGACAAACACTTTAATGACAGTCAGCTTTAAGTCAAAGGGCATGGTTTAGAGTTTGGGGGATGGGAATTTACTCTGTCAGAATGGTGGAGTAAATTACTCTGTCACTCTGAGGAAGTACACACCCTCCAAATTTTGAGGTGTCTGCCAGCCCAGCAGACACCTCTTGCATATACAGGACACACCATCACAGCGGTTCCTGTAATGCTTTGAAAGTTTGACGAGCGGCTCCAATAAACTGACGGAGTCGTATTTCAACCTTTCAACTTTTTCTTTTTCTTTTCCCTAACCATGGGGGATTTCTCTCATGGCAAGGGGGTAATTTTGCAATTTTCACTGCCCATTACTAACCTTGGGCATAAACTCTGTTCCGCTCACTGAGTTTGCAGAGTTTTGGCAACTCCGTGTTCCGCGTAGAACACAGAGTTGCCGAAAAACTCCGCACTCCGCAACGGAGCGGAGATTTTTTAGGTTTGCGCACCCGAAATGCGTTTTCACGCACGTGGGACCGGCTTACCGGGTGCCTACGATCGCAAACGAGATTTCCCGAGCCGTTAGCGAGCACCACGAGATTTGCTAGGCAGCCTCATTGTCCCGTGAGAGTTAGCGATCGCTAACACGTCATTCGGGCGCGCCATTGCACTTCCGGCAGAGGTTTTGTGAAGATCTTGAACGCGCAGAATCTACTGCGACTACAATCTGGAGAAGGTTCTCTCCCCGAGCAGCATCAAAACCTTCTCAAAATGTCGATTTGGATTAACACAACTCCTCAAATTGGCATTTGGCTGTATTTTTTTGTGCAAGGAGTCCTTTTTCTTTTTTTACTTTTTTTTAAGAGGAAGGAAGTGCCCCAGAGTCTCCAACTTCCTGTTCCTGTCCAACAGGCTCTTCCCAGTGCTTTGTCCATCTCCTGGTAATTTTTCATTTGGATTTGGAGCTGGAAGGATTACTCTTTGTGTCTGCTGCATCATGTATCATTGGATTTGAGGACTTATGAATTTGAGATTTCACAAGTAAGTTGGAAAATTGGTGTTGTTTGTTTGATTGGGGCCATGCACCGAGATTTATTTGTACTTTTCATTGTTTCTTTTAAATTTATTGTGGTGGGTGGCCTGTAGTTTCAGTAGGGGCCTAGTTGTTTCTTTGTGAGTATTTGATTTTCTTTTATAAAGGAAACATTTCGCACAGTTCACTACATTTTCTCCAACTTTTGAAATCAATTTGCAATATTTATTTAATTCACTATGTAGCCCAGTAGTCTGCCAATAGGCCTTTCAGCCAGTAGGCCCAGAGCTACTCATGGGTACATGAAAGAACTCTTTCTGTGGTGTCTGCTGAATTTAAACATCATTTAGGGCATGGATGGCATTGGATTGAAATACAAAATGTTTTTTGGGGGGTATTTCACTTTTTTTCATGTGTGTTAAATACCTTTGTTGGATGTGTGTATGTAGGAAAGTAGGATCTGCTTCTTATGGTTACCCCCACTTTTTGCTTGATGTTACACTGTTATCGACTAGTCTGACTGGGATCCTGCTAATCAGGACCCCAGTCTATCTGCTTTCTCCCTAAAATGTTATGCCATGTACTTAGGTACACTCCAGATTGGATACTGGGGTACCCTTGTCAGTCCGTAGTATATGGTACACATGTACCCAGGGCATAGGTACCCCAGAGGCCTCCCATGGGCTGAAGCATGTATTATGCCACCCATGAGAGGCCATGCAAAATGAAACTACAGGCCTGCCATTGCAGCCTGTGTAAGATGGTGCATGCACCACTTACTTTAGATTTAGGTTTACTATATCTATAGGTCACTGCACTTAAAACCTATCAGTCACCCCTATAGCAGGCCTTATCAATCCTGAAGGCAGGGTGCTGGGTTTTATGTGAGAGGGTGTCCCTGCATGAGCAGAGCACCACTGCAGTCTTCGGAGACCATTCTCCTGGGTTGTCGGTGACGCAGCCAGACATATAGGTAGAGGTGCATTATATGCTCGCGTAAAATGCTATCTTGAAACATGTTGTGTTTGGTATCAAACACCTTGGAATCATACCTCCACATTGGTAACTGGTGTGGGAGGTATGATTCCACCCTTCTGAAGCAAGCTTCGTGGGGTCCCTGGTCTTCCCGGTACCAGCCTTCTCGACCTGCTGCTGAGCCAAGATCGAGCAGGGGAAGGCAGCACAATAGACATCCTGTCACAGGGAGGTGTGACCACCTCCCAGACAGGATTTAGTGTATAGGAGCTGGGTGGGTGCACTTCCAAAGTGCCTGAAAGTCTGCACGAGGGGCACATTTGGTGTCCCTGTGCATAGTCCAGTTCAAACCAGTCCTGGGAGCCGTTTGCTCCTGCTCTGGCACGCAACTGGACAAAGGACAGAGGAGTATCCTCCCCACTGTCCTGACCCTCCCCTGGGAGGGTCCCCTGAATCTGTCCAACCCTCTCCTGTGGGTATAAAAGGGCTTACCTGGCTGTAGGACCCTAGATTTGACGTGGACAAGATTCTGAACAAGAAGCCACTGACCTTCGACCGTCTGGACACTCTGGACTTCTCTGGATTTTGACTGGGCCCGACTTCGTCTCCCTCTCCGTCCAAAGCATCGTCTGTGCCCGTGCACCATACAGGCTCCATGCAGGACCTGTGGAGCATCAAGGACAACTGAATTATCTCCCTTGGGGTGAAGGAGTCACTCCCCTGCATTTGCAGGCACTGTAATGCAACTGACCTGTCTGCTGATCCTGAGTTCCTGCAGACTCCGAAGGCTCTAGCAACACAGGAGATGGGTTCCTACATTCCTTGAGGTTGAGATGCCCTCTCACCAAGGTTGAGGCCAGTATCCCTTGTGGGGACTGCATAAGTTGAACCCCTGTGCACCGTGTACTTTTGCAAGTGCATATGCTTACTGGCATTCCCCAACAAAGTGCATTGGGCTATTGATAGCCCCCATCTCTGGGCACAGTTTGTACAAAGGACTCCAGCCTCCTCACAATTTGTGCCCTGCAATCTGTTACTTTGTGAAACTGCTAGAGGTCCCCTTGCGACTCCTGTGCCTTCATCCTGTGGGTCCAATTGAGGGACAACACTGCTTTTCTTGGGCTCCCCTGGCTGCTCCAGGCCTGCCCTGACTCCCCTCACTGTGGTGAGTCTCCTGGTCCTTGCTGGGCCAGACCGTAACCTTCCTTGACCTTCTTCATGGGTTGCCGCTGCCAATGCTTGTTGTGCTTCCGCCAGACACCGACCCCTCAGCACTCGACATCCTTTTTGGGACAGCTTGTATCCAGCTCCTGGTCATCCTCGACATCTCCTGGTCCCTGCAGCTGTAGAGTCAAGGTCTCCATCGTCACACCTGATGCACCCGACATCAGTGGGCATTCGTCTACCGAGCCCCTGGTCACTCCTGAGTGACCCAGACTCTGTCCCCTCTGCTTTCAGGTTCCTTCCATCAAGAATCCACCTGTGGGCTCCACCAGACACTTTTATTCTTTCCAGCAGTGGTATTTCTTTGAAGACTCCCATTGAGATTGATGACGGTTTCGACAACACTTCAGCCCTATGCACCCGGCTTCCCTGGGATAGGTAACTCTGGAACTTTGGTATCCACGGGTGGGGTGGCTCTCCAACCTTCTATGTTCTAAAGGGTTTCTTCATAATCCTATGGGAAGGGTCCTTAAACTTTAAAAACTGCAACCGCGACTCTCCTATTGAATTGTACAAAGCACGCGGTCATGTTCTCACACTGCACCCGTCCTCCGTGGTGTCCCTCCTTCCTCACCTTGGGTGGTTCTTTGGGGTCCCAGCGATTCTACAACCTCTAGACACTGTCTTGAGCCGAGTCGTGGTTCTTATACCACTATTTTAGTATATGGTTTGGTCTCCCCCTGGAGCCCACTGTGTATTAGTGCTACTTACGTCTGTTTCTCTGCTACAGTATTGTGTGCTTTGTGTTTATCTGCGTGTAGCAGATACTGTGAGGTATTTAAGGTGTGTTATAATAATAAATACATATTTTTATAACTACTGTGTGGTTCTCCTTTCATTTAACCAATACAATATGGTTGCATTCTGGTAAAACAAGCTGCTTAACATTCCTTCAAGACAAAGCCTGAAGGCTGCTCTCCACAGCTACCACTTGGATAGCTCTCTAAGGTTATCTTTGACCTCTTAAATCACCATAAGGGTTGTTTGGACTGGTGCAAGGTGCCCACTTTAATTAGTGGACATCATATACCAGGCCAACTTCTCACATTGGTGGCAGCGGTGGGATTCAAGCCTGCATTGTTTCACCAGATAAATCTTTGTATTGATTAACTGAAAACCACTAAGTACTAGGTACATATAATACTAGCTTAGAATAAGTAAGTTCTACTGAACTTAGGGTTGGGTAAGTCAAGGGTCTAGCACACCCTTTCTCCGTCCTCAGAGAGTGTAGTTCCCACTAGGTTAGGTAGGTGCAACACCTCACCAGACTTAGTATGTCTTCTAAAGGAGATGCCAGTGGCTCTCTGTCCTCTAGATACAGTGAGTTTTCATTCCAAGAATCGAAAGCCCTGTGTGCCTCTAGAAAGCTGAAGACAGGGAGAAGTGCAAACACTCAACAGATGAACAGGAGAGAGTGGGTGGGACAGGGAATGAGGACAGGTCAGGAGGTGACACCTTTTATGACCTAGACTCAAATCCTGGCCAGGAGGAACAAGATGGTTCCCACCTGGACAACTCAGATCTTCAGGGAGATGATGGAGAAGACCAAGAAGGCCCCCTCTTCACCCCTCCTGGAAGACTGCAGAGTTTACCAAGGAGATCTAGATCTCCCGCTGCAGAGTCTAATCACTCAGGACAGTCTGCAGGGACCTCTGTATCTAGCAAGAGGGACCACTCTTATGACAGGGAGTACCAATTTCTGGAACTTGAGAAAGCTAAGCTTAGGCTCAGGCAACAGCAACTTGCCCTGGACAAAGAGTCCCTAGAAGTCCAGAGAGCTAGAAAAAAGTTGGTACTAAAGTCCCATGGTGGCAGCAACAGTGCCCCTAGAATTAAGGAATATTCCTTTGATAATAGGAACCTGAGGAAGATTGTCGCTCCCTACCATGTTGGGGTTGACATCCATAAATGGATAACTGCTTTGGAAAGGGCCTGTAAAGTTCAGAGGGTCCCTCAGGAGCAGTGGGCAGCTATCTTGTGGCTCTCCTTTGCTTACAAAGGTAGAGATAAGCTCCTCACTGTTAGAGAAGAGGATGCTGACAATTACTCAGTCCAGCAGAGTGCTCTCATTGATGGGTTTGGTTTAACCACTGAACAGTACAGGATTAAGTTCAGAGATACCCAGAAGGCACAGTATCAGGACTGGGTAGACTTTGTGGATAGTGCCATTAAGGCTCTGGAAGGCTGGTTGCTTGGCAGCAAAGTGAATGATTTCAAGGGATTGTACAATTTGATTATGAGGGAGCAGATCCTTAATAATTGCCAAAATCAGTTGTTGCATCAATACCTGGTTGACTCTGATCTGACTTCTCCCCAAGAATTGGGAAAGAAGGCAGATAGGTGGGTCAGAACCAGGGTGAAGAAGAGAAATCAGAACCATGGTGGTGACCAAAAGAAGCAAGATGCTAAAACTTCAGATAAGGGTGGGGACAAGGGTAAAGATGACAAGTCTTCATTAGGGCCCCAAAAACCTGCATCTGGGGGGGAGTCAGAATCCAACAAAGTTAAAGGCAAAAAGAAACCTTGGTGTTATTTTTGTAAAGAAAAGACCCATTGAACAAAAGATGCCAATTGTCCAAAGGCCAAGGATTCAACTCCAGCCACCACTGCCCCTAAGGCAACTGCTCCCCCTAGTACAGTTTCAAGTGGTGGTACAGGGAACAAGGGATTAGTAGGGTTAACCTTGGGCTCTGAGATGGGTTCTGGCTTAGTCAGAAATCCAGCTCAGGCTGCACTTGTCTGTTATGGTGGCATGGATATTGCCACCCTATTTGTCAGTCCCAGTAACTTGGGCAAATACAAGCAGCAGCCTTTGAACAATGGTAAGGAGGCCATGGCATACAGGGACACAGGTGCAAGTGTCACTATGGTGACAAAAGATCTTGTGGGCCCTCACCAAATCATACTTGGTGAGATGTACCAAGTGACCAATGCTAACAATGTCAGGACTGATCATTCCTCTGCAGTTTTTAATTTCAGCTGGGGTGGGGTAACTGGCCCTAAGAAAGTTGTGGTTAGCTCAGACCTTCCAGTGGAGTGTTTGTTGGGCAATGATTTAGAAACTTAGCCTGGGCTGAAATAGAGTTAAGGACTCATGCAGCAATGCTGGGCATCACTGCAGATGTGTTTGCTGTGACCAGGTCACAGGCCAAGCTGGCTAACACTGAACAGGCCCTGGATTCAGAAAAAATGGACTAGGTGCCTTCCAAGAGAAGGAGCAGGAGGGGTAAGGCTGTATCTTCCCCCCAGGCTCAGAGAGAGGATCAGTCTCTTGAGGGAGATGATCTGAGTCCCTGTGAAGGAACTGTCTCAGATGAACTGGAACGTGATCAGGTTGAGTTCTTGGGGACAAGGGGCCCTTCCAGGGCAGATCTGAGTCAGGAGCAACAAACCTGCCCCTCTCTTGAACCCCTCAGACAGCAAGCTGCTGCTGAGGCTGCTGGGAGTGTCAGTGGATCCCACAGGATCTATTGGGATGAGGGACTCCTTTACTCAGAGGGTAGAGACCCCAAACCTGGTGCCACCAGGAGGTTGTTCATACCTCTGAGGTTTAGGGGCTTCCTGCTCACCTTGGCACATGACATTCCCTTGGCAGGACACCTAGGCCAAAGTAAGACTTGGAACAGGCTTGTCCCTCACTTTCACTGGCCTCACATGTCAGAGGACACAAAGGAGTTTTGTCGCTCCTGTACCACCTGTCAAGCCAGTGGTAAGTCAGGTGGTACCACAAACGCCCCCTCATACCACTACCTGTGGTGGGGGTTCCCTTTGAGAGGGTTGGGATTGATATCATTGGTCCCATGAACCCTCCTACTGCATCTGGGCACAGTTACATACAAGTAGTGGTGGACCATGCCACTAGGTATCCGGAAGCAATACCCCTTAGAACCACCACAGCTCCTGTAGTGGCCAGGGCCCTCCTGGGAGTTTTCTCCAGAGTGGGTTTCCCTAAGGAAGTCTTAACTGACAGTGGTACAAACTTCACGTCAAGTTATATTACTGCTATGTGGAAGGAATGTGGAGGGAACTACAAATTCACCACACCCTATCACCCACAATGCAATGGGTTGGTTGAAAGATTCAACAAAACCCTCAAGGGCATGATCATGGGCTTCCCAGAAAAGCTCAGGCAAAAATAGGATGTCCTGTTGCCCTGCCTTCTCTTTGCCTACAGAGAGGTCCCACAAAAGGAGTTGGCTACAGCCCTTCTGAACTTTTGTTTGGGCATCCAGTTAGGGGTCCCTTGTGAGGGGTTAAGGAAGGATGGAAATTACCTCGCAAACCTCCCAAACAAGACATAGTGGACTATGTACTTGGTCTCCGCTCCAGGATGGCTGAGTACATGAAGAAGGCAAGCAAAAACCTTGAGGCAAGTCAAGAATTGCAAAAAGCTTTGCATGACCAAAAGGCTGTACTGACTGTTTATCAGCCAGGACAGAAAGTATAAGTGTTGGAGCCTGTGGCCCCACCAGCCCTCTAAGACAAGTGGAGTGCTCCCATACTATTCTTGAGCAGAAGGGAGAGGTCACCTACTTGGTGGACCTTGGAACTCCCAGGAGCCCCCATAGGGTGCTTCCTGTAAACAGGCTCAAACCCTATGTGGACAGGGCAGGCATGGGCTTGCTCATGGCTACTGATGAGGGACAGGAGGAAGAGATGACCCACTCCCTGACCTCCTCTCACTGAACCCTGATGATGGCTCAGTGGATGGTGTAGCCTTGGCAGGCAGCCTCACTGAGCAACAGCAGATTGATTGCAGGAAGGTCCTCAATCAATACAGACATATTTTTATTTGACTCCTAGTCAGACCACCAGGTGTACCCATGAAGTGGACACAGGTGAGAGTCTACCTGTTAAAAATAAGATTTACAGGCAGCCTCACCATGTCAGAGATTGCATCAAGACTGAGATTCAAAAAATGCTGGAATTGGGAGTGATTGAACCCTCAGATAGCCCTTGGGCTAGTCCAGTGGTCCTGGTACCCAAACCTCATACCCAGGGTGGTAAAAGAGAAATGAGGTTTTGTGTGGACTACAGGGGGCTCAATGCAGTCACTAGGACTGATGCTCACCCTATTCTCACCCTATTCCTAGGGCAGATGAGCTCATTGACACTTTGGCCTCAGCCAAGTTCTAGAGCACATTTGACCTCACTGCTGGATATTGGCAAAACAGACTAGTTGAGGATGCCAAACCCAAAACAGCATTTTCAACCCCTAGTGGGCATTATCAATTTATTGTCATGCCCTTTGGTTTGAAAAATACACCGGCCACATTCCAAAGGCTGGTGAATAAAGTTCTTACAGGCCTGGAAGCCTATAGTGTAGCATATCTTGATGATATAGCTGTCTTTAGTTCCACCTGGGAGGGTCACCTGGTCCACCTGAAGAATGTTTCGGAAGCTCTGCAGAAAGCAGGTCTCACTATCAAGGCCACCAAGTGCCAGATAGGACAGAGTAAGGTTGTATACCTGGGCCACCTTGTGGGTGGAGGTCAGGTTCAACCATTGCAGAGCAAAATCCAGACCATCATGGACTGGGTTGCTCCCACGACCCAGACTCAGGTCAGAGCTTTCTTGGGCCTGACTGGCTACTACAGAAGATTTGTGAAAGGATATGGGTCTATAGTGACTCCCTTGAATGATCTTACTTCAAAAAGAATGCCCAAGAAAGTTCAGTGGACAGTTAGCTGTCAGAAGGCATTTGATGATCTCAAGCAGGCCATGTGCACTGCTCCCATTCTGCAAAGTCCTGACTATTCCAAACAATTCATTGTCGAAACATATGCATCTGAGTTGGGGGTAGGTGCTGTGTTGTCACAACTTAATGCAGAGGGTCAGGATCAACCAGTAGCTTTTATTAGCAGAAGGCTGACCCCCAGAGAGAAACGTTGGTCAGCCATTGAGAGGGAAGCCTTTGCTGTGGTTTGGGCTCTGAAGAAGCTGAGGTCATACTTGTTTGGCACTCACTTCATTGTTTAGACAGACCATAAGCCCCTCTTATGGCTAAAACAGATAAAGGGTGAAAACCCCAAACTTTTGAGGTGGTCCATTTCCTTACAGGGGATGGACTATACAGTGGAACATAGACCTGGGAGTAACCATGCCAATGCAGATGGACTCTCCAGATATTTCCACTTAGAACATGAAGACTCAACAGGGCAAGGTTAGTCTCATCTCCTTACATTTGAGGGGGAGGTTGTATAGGAAATTAGGATCTGCTTTTTATGGTTACCCCCACTTTTTGCTTGATGTTACACTGTTTTTGACTAGTCTGACTGGGATCCTGCTAATCAGGACCCCAGTCTATCTGCTTTCTCCCTAAAATGTTATGCCATGTACTTAGGTACACTCCAGATTGGATACTGGGGTACCCTTGTCAGTCCCTAGTATATGGTACACATGTACCCAGGGCATAGGTACCCAAGAGGCCTCCCTTGGGCTGAAGCATGTATTATGCCACCCATGAGAGGCCATGCAAAATGGAACTACAGGCCTGCCATTGCAGCCTGTGTAAGATGGTGCATGCACCACTTACTTTAGATATAGGTTTACTATATCTATAGGTCACCCCTCTAGCAGGCCTTGACAATCCTGAAGGCAGGGTGCTGGGTTTTACATGAGAGGATTCCCCTGCATGAGCAGAGCACCCCTGCAGCCTTCGGAGACCATTCTCCCGGGTTGTCGGTGACACAGCCAGACATATAGGTAGAGGTGCATTATATGCTCGCGTAAAATGCTATCTCGAAAACGGCTGCAACAAAACATGTCGTGTTTGGTATCAAACACCTTGGAATCATACCTCCACACCGGTAACCGGCATGAGAGGTATGATTCCACCCTTCTGAAGCGAGCTTCGTGGGGTCCCTGGTCTTCCTGGTACCAGCCTTCTTGACCCGGGCAGTACAAAATGGTTGCTGCTGACCAGAGACACATTTCTGCCCTCCTGCTGCTGAGCCAAGCTCGAGCAGGGGAAGGCAGCACAATAGGCATCCTGTCACAGGGAGGTGTGACCACCTCCCAGACAGGATTTAGTGTATTGGGGCTGGGTGGGTGCACTTCCAAAGTGCCTGAAAGTCTGCACGAGGGGCACATTTGGTGTCCCTGTGCATAGTCCAGTTCAAACCAGTCCTGGGAGCCGTTGGCTCCTGCTCTTGCACGAAACTGGACAAAGGACAGGGGAGTATCCTCCCCACTGTCATGCCCTCCCCTGGGAGGGTCCCCTGAAACTGTCCAACTCTCTCCCGTGGGTACAAAAGGGCTTACCTGGCTGTAGGACGCTAGATTCGACATGGACAAGATTCTGAACAAGAAGCCACTGACCTTCGACCGTCTGGACACTCTGGACTTTGCTGGACTTCGACTGGGCCCAACTTCATCTCCCTCTCTGTCCAAAGCATTGTCTGTGCCCTTGCACCATACAGGCTCTGTGCAGGATCTGTGGAGCATCAAGGACAACTGAAGTATCTCCCTTGGGGTGAAGGAGTCAATCCCCTGCATTCGCAGGCACCGTAATGCAACTGACCAGTCTGCTGAACCTGAGTTCCTGCAGACTCCAAAGACTCCAGAAACACAGAAGGTGGGTTACTATGTTCTTTGAAGTGGAGCTGCCTTCTCACCAAGTTTGAGGCCAGTATACTTTGTGGGGACAGCATAACCTGAACCCCTGTGCACCATGTACTTTTGCAAGTGCATATGCTTGTTGGCATTCCCCAACCAAGTGCATTGGGCAATCAATAGCCACAACCTCTGCGCACATTTCGTAAAAAGAACTCCGGCCTCCTTGCATGCTGTGCCCTGCAAGCTGCTACTTTGTGAAACTGCTAAAGGTCCCCTTGTGACTCCTGTGCCTTTGGGCTGTGGGTCCAATTGAGGGACAACACTGCTTTTCTTGGGCTCCCCTGGTTGCTCCAGGCCTGCCCTGACTCCCCTTGCTGCGGTGAGTCTCCTGGTTCTTGCTGGGCCAGATGGTAACATTCCTTGACCTTCTTCGTGGGTTGCCACTGCCAAGGCTTGTTGGTACTCCCGCCGGACACCGACCCCTCAGCACTCGACATCCTTTGTGGGAAAGCTCATATCCAGCTCCTGGTTGTCTTCGACATCTCCTGGTCCCTGCAGCTGTAGAGTCAAGGTCTCCATCTTCACACCTGAAGCATCCGACATCGGTGGGCATTCGTCTACCGAGCCCCTGGTCACTCCTGAGTGACCCAGACTCTGTCCCCTCTGCTTTCAGGTTCCTTCCATCAAGAATTCACCTGTGGGTTCCACCGGACACTTTTCTTCTTTCCAGCAGTGGCATTTCTTTGAAGACTCGCTTTGAGATCGACAACGGTTTCCGATGCCACTCCAGCCCTATGCACCCGGCTTCCCTGAGATAGGTAACTCTGGTACTTCGGTATCCACGGGTGGGGTGGCTCTCCAACCTTCTATGTTCTAAAGGGTTTCTTTGTGATCCACTGGGAAGGGTCCTAAAACTTTAAAAACTGCAACCGCGACTCTCCTATTGAATGGTACGTAGCACGTGGTCGTGCTCTCACACTGCACCCGTCCTCCGTGGGGTCCCTCCTTACTCACCATGGGTGGTTCCTTGGGGTACCAGTGATTCTACAACCTCTAGACACTGTCTTGACCCGAGTCATGGGGCATCATTACGATGGCGGGCGGACAAAGTCCGCCCGCTACCGCAGCGGAATGCGGGACCGTCCACAAGGGGTGCGGCGGTCCCACCATCGGTATTAGGATGCCACCGCCACGGTGGTGGTGACATCCCGTATTGTTCACATTGCGGCGGGCGGTGCTGTCACCAGCACCCGCTGCAATGCAAACAACGCATGTTGTGCATTTGAATGCACAACGTGACAGGCACCGCGTGGTGCCTGCCACCTTGTGCATTCAAATGTAGGGGGGTACCATAGGTACCCCCCATGTGCACCCCCCACCCCGCCCAAATCCTGGGGGCCCGCAACGGGATCCCAGAAGCAAAGACCACATGCCTTTTCATGGCGGCAACACCGCCATGGAAAGGCTGCTTTCCGCCAGCATCCTAATATGGATGGCGGTGTCTTGCAGACACCGCCACCATGTTAGAGCCCTTTTCCGCCCGGTCGATGAGTCGACCGGCAGAAAAGCGGCGGACGGTCTTTCCATCCGCCTGGGTCCCCACCGCCATCGTAATATGGCGGGGGGAAAATGTTGTGCGGGCGGACGGGAATGGGGGGCGGATCGCCACCGCCATACGGTAGGCAGCGATCCGCCAGACATCATAATGACCCTCATGGTTCTTATACCACTATTTTAGTATATAGTTTGGTCTCCCCCTGGAGCCCACTGTGTATTAGTGCTACTTACGACTGTTTCTGTGCTATAGTATTGTGTGCTTTGTGTTTATCTGCGTGCAGCAGATACTGTGAGGAATTTAAGGCGTGTTATAATAATTAATACATATTTTTATAACTATTGTGTGGTTCTCCTTTCATTTAACCAATACAATAAGGTTGCATTCTGGTAAAACAAGCTGCTTAACATTCCTTCAAGACTAAGCCTAAAGGCTGCTCTCCACAGCTACCACTTGGATAGTTTTCTAAAGTTATCTTTGACCTCTTAAATCACTGTAAGGGTTGTTTGGACTGGTGCAAGGTACCCACTTTAATTAGTGGACATCATATACTAGGCCAACTTCTCACAGTGTTGCTAAGTTGCAAATTTTTTTTTAGCCCTGTGGATTTTTGTTTTTGTCACTGTTGCATAAAAGATGTGTTGTTTAGCATGCCTCCTTTGTCTGGCCAGTGTGTTAGTGTGTTTGTAATAGTGGGCTATCATTTGCCTTGGCTGAGCCTCAAACCTGTGGACAGGGGCCATTTTGTAAAGTCTGTGTCCATATAGGCCTGCTTGGGTTCATTGTTTTCCAGGCCTCCTGCTTGTTGTTGTTGTGTTGTGACCATGTGGCTGGCGGCCATTTTGTGGAGGCAGCTAGTGTGCTTTTGCCATAGGCCTGCTTGTCTTTCCTTTGTTCCTCTTGGCTTATTACTTCTTGTTGTGGTAGCCTGGCCATGTGGCTGGCGGCCATTTTGTGAAGGCAGCCAGGGTGCTATTTCCATAGGCATGCATTGCCTGTCTTCAATTTGTAGGCTTATTGCTTGTTGTTGTGGCCTGGCCATGTTGCTGGTGGCCATTTTGTGAAGGCAGCCAGTGTGCTTTTGCCATAGGCCTCCATTGTCTTCCCTTTGTAGGCTTATTATTGCTTGTTGTTGTGGCCTGGCCATGTGGCTGGTGGCCATTTTGTGAAGGCAGCCAGTGTGTTTCTGCCATAGGCCTGCATGCCTTCTTTGTGATGGCCATGTCTTCTTGCTGGTTGTTGTTTTGTATGCAATTTTTTCTTCTTTTATTCAGCAAAAAATGTAGCACAGTTCACCACATTTTCTCCATGTTTTTAATTAGTTTGCAATATTTATTGAATTGATTCACTATGTGGCCTAGTCTGCCAATGGGTTATCCAACCAATAGGCCCAGAGCTACTCATGGGTGCATGAAACAACTGTTTCTGTGGTGTCTGTTGAATTTAAACATCATTTTGGCCATGGATGGCATTGGATTAGAAATACAAAATGGGATTTTTTGTGGTATTTATTTCACCAAGTTTCTTTTTTCCATCAGTGTTGTTAAATTAAATGCCTTTGTTGGATGTGTGTGATTGTAACTTGCAAATATTTATAGCCCTGTCTATTTTCATTTTTGTCATTGTTGCATTAAAGATGTGTTGTTTACCATGCCACCTTTGTCTGGTCAGTGTGTGTGTGTTTGTAATAGTGGGCTATCATTTGCCTTGGCTGAGCCTCAAACTTGTGGCAAGGGGCAATTTTGTAAAGTCTGTGTCCATATAGGCCTGCTTGAGTTCAATGTTTTCCAGGCCTCCTGCTTGTTGTTGTTGTGTTGTGACCATGTGGCTGGTGGCCATTTTGTGGAGGCAGTTAGTGTGCTTTTGCCATAGGCCTGCTTGTCTTTCCTTTGTTCCTCTTGGCTTATTGCCTCTTGTTGTGGTAGCCTGGCCTTGTGGCTGGCGGCCATTTTGTGAAGGCAGCCAGTGTGCTATTTCCATAGGCATGCATTGCCTGTCTTCCTTTGTAGGCTTATTGCTTGTTGTTGTGGCCTGGTCATGTGGCCATTTTGTGAAGGCAGCCTGGGTGCTTCTGCCATAGGCCTGCATGCCTTCTTTGTGGTGAACATATCTTCTAGCTGGTTGTTGTTTTGCATGCGCATTTTTCTTCTTTTATTCAGCAAAAAATGTAGCACATTTCACTACATTTTCTCCATGTTTTTAATAAATTTGCAATATTGATTTGAATTGATTCACTATATGGCCTAGTCTGCCAATGGGTTTTCTAACCAATAGGCCCAGAGCTACTCATGGGTTCATGAAACACCTGTTTATGTGGTGTCTGTTGAATTTAAACATCATTTTGGCCATGGATAGCATTGGATTAAAAATACAAAATGTTTTTTTTTGTTGTATTTATTTCACCAAGTTTATTTTTTCAATGTGTGTTGTTAAATTAAAAGCCTTTGTTGGATGTGTGTGGTTGTAACTTGCAAACATTTTTAGCCCTGTGGATTTTCATGTTTGACATTGTTGCATTAAAGATGTGTTGTTTAGCATGCCTCCTTTGTCTGGCCAGTGTGTGAGTATGTTTGTAATAGTGGGCTATCATTTGCCTTGGCTGAGCCTCAAAATTGTGGCCAGGGGCCATTTTGTTAAGTCTGTGTCTATAGTCCATACTCAGACGGGAGACGTTCATTACAACGCAGGCATTACATCGTAATGCCTTTACAACGCACCTTTCACAGCACAACTACCATTACATCGCATGCCATTACAACGCATGCCATTACAACGCATGCCATTACAATGCATTATAAGGTAAGTAATCAATGTATTTGAGGTAAGTTGTTATTAGTGTGATTTTTTTATATTTAACATAGAATGATTAATAGTATTTTAAAAAAATATATATTGGACTTTTTTAGGGGTATCGATTTATGGTAAATTGGAGATTTGGGGTGGCAGTTTATTAATCATCAGGTAATATTTTTAACACAAGAGTATTACATGATATTCATAACTTGATAATAAAATATTAATTAGCTAATTTTAAAAAATTTGTAAAATTAAGATATTCTAAAAAATGTAGAATAATTATTTAAAAAATATTAATATTAGAGGGGGTGAGTATTAAAAATTATGTAATATTTTTAAGGATTAAGAGTATTAATTTTAAAAATTAAATTTAATTATTAGTGGGGGTGAGTTATAAAAATAATGATTATTTCTAAATAGAAGTGTATTAATTATATATTTTTGATACTTTATTTAAAAGTTATATCATTTTTAAAAATAAGAAGGAGAGAAGTATTTAAATACTCCTCATTTAAAGTATTAATACACAGATAATAAATAAAGAATTAACACAAAGGTAATATTACTTATTACTTTTAATTTAATTGAAATATTTTAAAAATATGTTTGAAAACTATTTTTGGAAAAAAATGTAGATATTTAAAAAATGATTTGCACCTATCTACTGGGACGGGATTCTAGGGAAATAGGGGTTTAGGGTGAGGTAGTAATTTAATACTCAGGTAATAATTTTAATACTAGAGTATATTTTATTAATACGTTTAAGAAGTATATATATTAATATAAATAAAGAAAAAAATATTTTAAAAAAATGATGTACTCTTAAAAAAATGGAGATTTTGGAGATTGGGGATGATTTGATGTAAAGTGAAACATATAGGGGCCGATTCTGATCTCGGCCGGTAGGGCTCCGATTTGGATTCGGCTTAACCGGATCCGATTCGGAGCCCTATTTCCCGACCGATTCGTACGCGCGTCTGGGCGAGCGAGTATGATGCGAATTCGCCCACCGACTCGTCCGGGCGTCTCGACCGCTCCGACCGACTCGTTCCCGGGTCGAACCGCACCGACTGACTCGCTCGGACTCGACTCGCACCGCGCAATGGAGACGTTCCCCGGCCGGGTAAGTACGATGCGCGCTGCGAGCAGTCCGACCGAGCTGCACACTCCGGCTCGAAAGAGCAGTCGGAGCCGTACTTTGGGGGTCCGTGTCGGACCCCCTGTACGCGTAGCCGCGCGAGTCGCACACGGGGGACCCATGGGTCCCCCTTACCTGTGCGTGTACGGCGCAAGTCGCTCGCCGCGTACCCGCTGTAGGGGCGCCCTTGTCCGCTCTCACACCCATTGAGTCAATGGGAGCCCGCGCACGCTTTGTGACGACCGGCTCCCATTGACTTCACTGGGAGTCCGACCGACTCGAGTCCGATGGCATACGTGCGCATCGTACTCGTTCGGTCGGGCTGCCAGAGTCCAATTCGGTCAGAAATCTCTCCGAGTCCGGCTCGGTCGGAGAGATTTCCGGCCCGAATCGGAATCGGCCCCATAGTTTATTTTAAAAATAATTTACGAAATTATTATGTTAAAATATAGAATTAAACATATATATAAAATATATTTTAAATAAATCTAACAATTATTTAAGGTTAATAGTACAACATAGGTATGAAAAAATACATATAATAAAGTAGAAAAGCACTTTTTTGATTTTTACATATAATACAAAAATAAACACACAATACACAGTTTAATGATATTGTAAAAAATGTTATTGAATTTATTAACAGAATAAAACATTATAAAGAAATATTCAAAAAATGTCCCAAAAATATTTTCATTAAGAATAATATTTTATAAAAATATTTATAGAATTTACTATGAATTTTGTATTTTCTTTGTAGGTTTTCCCATGGTTTACCATTGAAGTCAATGGGTAGAATTGTCCTTTTTTCGTTTTTACAGAAAGCATGACGTTGCCGCGTATACGTAACTTTGTCATTCCGAAGATCATCACGCACCATTTCAGATGCAAGGGAGAGCTCCGTCCAGGTAAGGCGAATTTTAAATATTAAAAATAAAATAATAGTGGTAAAGTTTATTGTAAGGAGAGAGGAGGGAGGTATATAGAAATAGGAAATGTGTTTTGTGTATTATTTTGTGTGTATTAACATAACAATTCATTCCAAAACAGGTAGAAGTAGTAGGCCCACGTCGGGTTCTTTCTTTCGTAACACTTTTTGTTAATAAAATGTATTTAATTATATAGATTATTAATTTTATTAAACAAAAGTGTTAAGAAAATCATCTTTTTTTTTTTTGAAGCAACGGGTTTATTTGAAAAAAGAAAATGCGTTGTCGCGGTTTTCGGGATAGGTCGTAGGAACTTCGAAAAGACTTCTTTTTAGAATTTTTTTTTTTTTAAACCATTGCTTAAAGGATTTTGGGACTTCGAATTGTTTTTTTCGAGAGAGGATTGCAACGATGGATTTTTGGATGGCGATTTAAAAAAATTACTACTACTTTTTCATCATATTTTGGATTTGGATTTCGAACGAGAATGGATTGCATCGATGGAATTTGGTTGCGTTTTTCTGCAAAACTTTATTTCTTTTTCGGGATTTTTTTTTTAGTGCGATTTTTGTAGGTGTGCACATTTTTTTTTTACAGTTAAACTTTTTACTGTGAAAATATGTTTAAGCTGTACTCTGCCCTTTTTTGATAGTTTCATTCAGGTCTTGAATTAAATCAAGGATTATGGAATATTTGCAATGGTTTAAATGACTGCAAAGGACTCTTGGTGAAAATCTGTATTGAACGTAAGTCCAAGAGTAGAAAAAAGAAGACATCTGAAGGTAAGGAAACCCGACTTTTATTAAAATGTAAGTATTTTTTGAAAAATGCCAATTGAATTAGGGGGAAATTTGGTCAAAACAGGCAAGTAAGGAGTTATAGGAGATAGTGTATATTAGAAATGTAGGATGTGTGCAATATTATCTAGGTAGTCTGAATCCACCATCAACGAAAATTGTTGTGTTGCACCCAACAGTCGATCGGACATTTCCTTTGTTCTTTTTGAAATTCGTGGGTTCAGACTACCAGTTAATGATTGCGAAATTCTCATTTCTTGGAAACGTTGCTCCTTCCTCAAAATTTCCAAGAAATGATAGAAGTTAGGATGTAGTTTCCCAATTGATTTATTGAAGGAGTTGCGCCATCCCTCTATGGCATTGTTTGGTTTTGCTCCTCCCTCTAAGCAAGTTGAGTAGCAGTTCCACCACTTCACATGGAAACATGGTTTCCTCCTGCGACCTGACCTGCTTAGATGGCCAATCCATGTGTCTTCAAAATAATTTAGTTGGGGTGCCAATTTGTCTTCGTTTGTAGTAAAGTATTAAAATTCAGTAATAGATGTGTAGTATTCATCTACACTGTCAGGAGGAACAAAACAAAGTGCAGTTAGCTTTTTTAATTCAAATTGTAGTTTGCTATCTGATATATAATCCTCAACTAAGGATGTTTTTTTAATTTTTCGCCAATATGCCTGTGAAAAGTGAAAAAAACATCCTTGAATTTGGGTATCCGTGTACATATTGGTTATTGTGTTAATCATAGGTAATTCAAAGTCAATTAACACTTTTCTATGACTTTTGTTAATTGTTTTAGCTTTTATCACTGATAAAAATTCAGTGTATGTTGAGGATTGTTTATCAGGGAGTAAACTGTAGACTAAGGGAAGAACTATATGATTAATATACGCATGAATAGAGTATAATTGGGTGAATGGATGGGGTGTGGATTTAAACGTCTCATCCATCATCCAAATATCACTACTCTCCAACTTAACAAGATTATGGGGTTTGCTAAAGATTAGTATTCTTTTAAGAGGGTTTTGGTTGTCATGTAAAAGAAATGGTTCATTAGTAACTGTTATAGAAAGTTCAGAAGGAGTGTTAATGTCAGAAAAGGTTTGGGGTGTTACTCTTATGGGGTTACTTGCCTGTTTTTTACGCTGAATAATTATGCGTAGGTTGGGTATTGTGGGCATACTACTTGCAACATGAGATGGAATGTGTTGTGAAACCTCCCTCAAAACTGAGCCACAGGGTTCATTGGAGGTGGATGCAAGTGCTTTTATTTCATTGATGTTTTCACGTACCTCTATCTCCATTGCAGAGGCAAAGTGGTTATGCTCCGTGGTTCTTAAAACAGAGTCACCAAGAGTAAGCGCTCTGCCTGTGCAATGGGATGAGTAGTATTGCACACACCTCCAATGACACCTGGGCTCAGTTAGTCTCGCCTTACAATAAACTTACCCACTATGACTTAAAAGATGGTTTTCTCTGCTGGATTTTATGTATTTGGCTTCTTTATTGGATGCCATTATCTGTAAAGAATTGAAAAAGAAAAAATATTGTAAAATGTATTTGATGTGTTGTTGATTTCCTATTTAAAAAAAATATGTTAGAGAAAATTTAAAATGTAAATCCAGTATTTATAAAGCGCGAACAGCTACCCGAAGGGATCCCGGCGCTGGGGGCCGTCGGGAAGATTAAGCAAGCTATTGCCCAGAGTCACATGGTGCTTGGCTGACCTGCCTCCGGTGCCGGGGATTGAACCGTGAGCCCCCGATTCCAGTGCCAGTCGCCCTGGCCACTGCGCCACACCTCTTCCCTTCCTTAATGCACAATTTTTTTCAGTTCAAATATAAGGCAGTATGAACCTTGATTTTATTGTTTAACATTGTTGATGTTGATTTTGAATAGTTTTGTTATTATTTTTTACCTAGAAGTGAATAATCGTTAGGTTGTTATACACAAGAGTTATTTGCAAATCTTACCTTTTTAAGTGTTCTTTTTTGTTGCTTCTTGATTTTCAGAGGTCCAGTGTTGGTTGTTCTCTGTTCTGAGACTGTGTTTCAAATTGGACTTTATTGTTGTTTTGTTTGTTCTGAAAAAAATAATTGTAATTAAGGATTATTTTTGGGTGTTAATTAGAAATTGATTACCCTGCAATTTAAAGGATTAGTGCTTTGTAATGCTTGTGCAGTTTCAAGTTTGACTTGATTTTTTTGGGACATTTTCTTGGGTTTGACTGCTTTTTAGGTCGAGCCTTGAGTAGCGCGCAAGCGCTGCTAGGCGAGACTTTATGTTAGGGGGTTTCAAAAGCTGACCAGACGCTCGTGCGTCATGGCCTTTTCCCTGCGGTTACGCGCGCGGCACACATCTGTTTCCCATTATCGTAATTGGAAACAGATGTCTGCCCTGCGTGTAATCGCAGGCAAAAGGCCATCACGCACGAGCGTCTGGTCAGCTCTGCAGGCTGCCGCGCTCGCTCGCCCCCGCTCCTCTCTTGTTCTTTATTGAACGAGCAAATTGTCAATTTCCAAGTCTTGAGATCTAACCGTCTCCTTTTAAGGAAATCCGTGGAGTACCATTGTAAGTTTGTCAAAACACCCGCACAATGTACCTCTTGTGCATGTATTTCGCTTTCCTGGCACTACATAAGTATGCTGTTTTCATTGTAAAACAGAGCTTTGCGAGTGCGTTGTTTTGCAGTGTTCTATGAGTGCCATATTGTCAAACTCGTTGTGAACGGTAGTGTGCGCTAAACATAATTTTAGTGAGAGGCCACATTTAGGATAGTCAGTCAGTGAGCGAAGCGTTAGTTTGAGTTTATCATGCGTTTGCACTGTAATTTGATCGTGCACTCTGATTTGTGTTTTAAAAAAAATAAATTTTATCTGTGCTTCTCATAAAATGCTCTTTTCAGGCCTGCCACCTAAGATGTCAACACCGTGTGTCACACGATAATAACGACATTAAACACTGTTCAGTTGTCAGAAGCCGATATCACAGTAAACTAGAACCCCTTGCAGCGAGCAGGTTTCCATCTCATTACATGGCAGCTGTGGCGACTGGCGAGGCGACATCCATCAGTTCAGTGCTTTTGGAATCTATTCTAGTTTTAATGGCCCTCAAAGAGCCTTTGCTTTTTATTGACTTCGCCTTCTTGTATCCTTTTTCTTTTTCGTCTATTTCCATTGTTTCTGAGATTTCATTACAACTTTTTCAAACTCTTCTTTGACACGTTTTTCAGAATTTTTTATTTTCTGGTCAGGGTGATGCCATTCATCACTCTTTTTAGAAATATTTGTATTGAGGCGATCACGTGTAATGCAATGGCAATGGATATAATTCTTAGTCATTTTCATCACACAAAAGACAACTCTTCTCCTGTGAGACTCCACACGTTGATGAATTGTGGCGATTTCAGCTAATTGGTTTATCTGGCACTTGTCTTCAGTCTATGTCAGAGTACCATTCCTATGGCACTACAACAAAAACGCTATGTATTATTGCTAATGAAATAAAAGTACCAGCCTATTCAATATATCATCAGCTTAAGCGTTTTCTCCTTGTACATTGGAGCTATGAAATGAATAGGCAAATGTACAAAACATGTATCAATATTATTATTAGCTATCTTTTAGTTTAAAAAAGAATGTTATGTTCACATTGCTCAGTTCCTCTTGTTGCGTGTTTTTTTTATAGTGAACCCAATGCCTTCCTTTCACATTCTACCTAGTACAAATGTATTGTTTATTCTCTATGGAGTCCTTGAACCTTTTAAATAGGGAGAGATACTGTGTTGCTGATACAAATGGAAGGTTTCTTCAGGCAGTACAGCCCTGAACATATACTATGGAGCGGGGAGATGGTTGGAGTGGTGAGCTTAGTGGTCCAGCTGGACACAGTTTCTTTTTATAATTTGACATTAACTAGATGGTGCAAAGACCCCTTCTATAAAATTTGCTCTGTGCTTCGGCCAGTGATGTAATCCTCCATGGGATTATGCAACTCAGGAATGTAAATCTGGCACCGTACACAATGAGACCAGGGACTTCGGGGCAGGGGGGCCCTAACCTTTCAGGAGGCTCCCATTCAGCTAAAAGCCTATGAATATTTGTGATATATTGGAGATTCGGGACCCTTATCATATTCTGCAGGGGGTGGGCATCATTTTGCAGTACAACACTGAATTAGCCAGCCTTTTGTGGTTCGATATGGGGCCCTTTTATTGAAAACCACCAACAGATCTCCTTGGATCCCAGCCAGGTGGGAGCAGGTCCGTATTGGGGAAGCAAAGCAGCCCTGTCAAAAAAGTCAAACCAGCCTCACGTTTCTATCTTTCAATCCAGCCAATCACTCTGTCTCCTCTCTCTTTCTTTTCTCTTTCTCTTACCTGTCACTCTCTCGCTATCCTAGTCCCCCACCCTCCTTCTTTCCCCTCTTGAAGGCCCCTGTGCCTACTGCAGTTAATCCCCAGAAGCTGGGAAAATTGGCAGGGGTCCCAGCAGCGTCCCTGGACTTACAAAACCGGCATGCAATGGTTCTAGCCCACCAGGCAAATGCCCAATGCCATCCCCGCCTGACACTGCCTTCATCCCACTGGGTGGTGAGAGTGCAAACAGTGCTACAAAGGACCACTGCAGGACTCACATCCCAATTAAGAAGTATGCAGGAGTGGTCCATCCATATAAGATATCGAGCAACTGCCTAGAGAGTCCAGGCAAGCGAGGCATCAAATTAGAGGAATAGATTCTAGGTAAAAAAAGAAAGTAAACAAAAAAATAATGGAGAAGCAGATTTGATGTCCACCTTGGGATATAATTGTGGCCACCTACTTTAGGGCAGCCCTGCAGGGGTAGCAATATATCATATATAACTTTGGGGGTTACTTCCACTTCGAAATAAAATGCCCCACTTAGAGAAGTACAATTTCTGGGTTATACCCTCTTCGAAATCTGCTGGAAAATGGATACCAACCTACGAATCCGAACTCATTACTTGCCTTCGATCTGGTATGCACCTCTTATGTTCGAAACTTCAACACAGTGTCGATCATAGTTCATTATAACTCTTCAGTGACATAGGACAATTTATCCTACAAAAATCAGCAGATTATCAATGGGTATGTTAAAAATACATTTCTCTTTATATTTTGAAAAGCCAATAATTTTAGGCCAATTCCATATTTATTTTAATGAGGAACATCTATTACATATCTGGCAAAATCCTTGTAGTGTGTGACATCAAGTTCAGCCGTATACGAAATGTGCCATAGTACTTACTCTTTGGACCATTCAAAAAATTCACATAGGTAATGTTAAAATCAAAATATTTTACAGCATTCCTCCCATGATAAATAAAAAAATAAAATACAACAAATAAAAAAAAAACAAAGCAAGTCGCCGGAGGACCCCCCTTTTTTCCTCACTCTACAAACACGCCTCTTGGTGCAGAACGGGTTGGGGAGGAAGTCTCCTTGGCTGCTGAGGATCCTTGGGGGCCAACTACCCCTCCTGTTACCTCCAGTAAGTCCTACACAGCGGGATTGCTGAGAGGTGTTCAGAGGCCATGCCCCCTTTCTCCAGCACTCTGTAAATGAGCCTCCTACCGAACTAGTGGTTGGGGGATGAAGTCCTCTTGGATGCTGAGGGTCCTTGGGGGCCAAGAAGTCCTCCTGCTTCCTCCAGTAAGTCCCTTACAGCGGGATTCCTGAGAGCTGGTCAGAGGCCCGCCCCCTTTCTCCACCACCCTGCATATGTAACTACTAGTTAAACAAGCATTGGCATAGCCAATAGGTCTCGCCTTTGGGACCTTATAAGTGTTTAGCTATGCAACGGTTGATGTTGTTGCACCAAGGATATTGTGCTGCATAACTAAATACTTCTAAGGTCCCAAAAGCGAGACCTATTGGCTATGCCAATGCTTGTTTTTGTTGAGGTCTTATAACTTTATTTAAAAAAACATGGCTAATTATTTACCTTGAAAAGTTAGATTTCTTCTGAGGGGATGTCTATAATTTGTTGTTGGATGTTTTCGGTATTGTATGTTCTGATTTTTCAAACGTCTGTTAAAAAAAAAAGATTAGCAATTTTACATTTGTTTGAAGACAGTTTTATTTTGCAAGTGTTCTTCATTGTTGATATGCAATTTTACATAAACTTTGCTGCAAATTGCTTGTGCTCTTATAACCTGAATATGTTGATATAAAAAATGGGGAATATTATTACCTTCATTTATTTTTTATTTTCGTATAGAATTAATGCTTGTCTTTTGTTTTAGTTGGAGGGTGTGTCAAACTCTGCTGGTGTTGTTTGATCTTTTTTCTGTTGTGAAAACTAAATATTTTAAAAATGTTTTATACTTTGTTTTTCACATATTGCACATAATCATGCTAATTTAACAGTTTAAGTAATTAAGGGGCCCATTACGATGGCGGGCGGAAGCACAACCGCCGTGCTGGCGGATGCAAAAACCACCAGTTACCGCCGGCACGCAGCAGTCCACACGCCCGCCCAATTACGATGCGAAAAGTAGGCCAAACACCGCCGGCAAGCCAGCAACCCCGTCCGCCATCAAAGTGCGTCCGCACACGTAGCGGCGCAGCCCAATTGACACACACCGTCCGACGAAACACGTCCCGCCCGGCGTATAAATTACGATGCCGCAAACAAACGGCTCCCACAGCTAAGAGACACCGCACGTGAAAGAGAGGCGGTAACACGGACGCAGAGCACGGACAATGAAGAAGCAGCTCCCCGAGCATGAATCCAGCACTGCAGGCCCTCCCCATGCTTCTGCTGATGCACCACCAAGGACGCAACGTACCGCGGAGACGCAGGTAGGCACACACACAACAAGTGCACGCAAACAGCGCACACAGTGCAAGGGCGGAAAAAGCGGACAACCCCCCACCAGCGCGTGTACACAACACATCCACCATCGCATCCACATATGACACACAGGCCAAATCGTAACATCGCAGAACACATGTGTACACACCACCTGGGACTAGGAACCAACCACCCCGTCACGGCCCCAAAGCGCCGATGACGCCGCCACACATGCGCACAACGCAGAGGCCAACCGCAGCGCCATGCATGCGTCGCACACAGACACAGGGACACAACCAAGCAGCACACACATCAGCCCCACCCCGAACGCACATGACACGTGACAGGCCGGCCACAGACATGTCCCCAACGCCCAATTCACGGACAACACCCAACGCCACACAACCGACGCACACATGTCAGTGAAGACACGCAACAGCAGGACACACCCCAGTGTAACAAACATGGCGTAGCACACAGCGGCGGCAACACCAACTAGGAGAAGCAGGGCCCCTTCGGGAAGAGGAACGCCAGTACCACACTGAAAAACCCATACCACCCTGCACATATGAACAAGACATATGAAACGGAACACCAAAGAGCCCGGGGACCGACAACAGGTGGCCCAAGAATAACATCCACACACAAGGCCCAACGCAGAGCGGAAAGGCAGCCTGCCGCCCACACAAGGGAGAGCAGACAGCACTGAATGACCTTCCATTCCAACTCCGAAACCACAGCCCTACGACAGAAGCCGGTGAATACAGCCATTGTCCAAGAATAGACCAACACAGGCATGCCGAGGAGACCGACCACAGGGCAGATAGCGCATATCACAGAAGCACACAACGGACGGGGAAGAAAGAAGAAAACACTCCCCCATGTCGGCCACATGCAAGTTAATTGGAAGGAGTCACACATCACTGACCTTGAACTGTCTGAGAAGCATGTGGGAAGAGGGCCCGTGTCCTCCAAACAAGCAAACAGAACACAAGTCCTGTCTCCCTACGACTACACAGAGCTCACAGCAACCCCGGAGCGTGCACATTGCAGACTGCACACACAGCCGGAGCACGCCACCTCAACGAACCGCTGCGAAATGGCAACCGCAACACACCTACCCAACTACGCCGAACAGCTCAAGCTGTACAAAACCAACCTGTTCCATACATTGGGATGCGATCTCCTGTCCCTGCTGAACGTAAGTTACCGACTGACTTACCGCATCACATTGTTCAGCTGCGTCATGCCCGTCTTCTACTGTCGGAGGTGTCCCTACCAGCATCCCGTCGAGATATGCCTCTCCAACCCGGCATGTCTGAAGGCGGACCTGCTACCACTACTCCTCCCTCTGGACGCACACAACAGGGCCTGCTCTGCCTATGGGGGCATGGCGTATGTGGCCAACATCGCACCCGCACTGAAATGGGACCACTGTGCCTCCACACGACGGATCATCGAGAACAGCTACATCGAATGTCACCCAGCATGCCCCATCATGGTCCTCCAAGGGACAACTTACGAACAACACCTTGACAGCCACCATCCGCTACATTGGCTGGCAAACATGTACACCACCAATGACATGGAAGCCCTGCTGGACGGCATCGCATACCTGACAACCTGTAAATACGTCGGACCACAACGCAGGTTCCCCGAGTGACCTATGATGTCCAACCCCGCACCCATGCTTAGCTTCCGCACGGACTGGCCAGTCACCACCACAACAGCCATACCAAACGACCGGCAACTGTAACCACACCATCAACGACATCGCCATGACATCGGATATGACCGGGACATGCACACTGTTCCCCATCACATCCAGGAACACCGCATGCATCGTGGGAGGCAGTGGCATGGGCTCTGTGTATCGCACCCACATGGACGGAACTGCACGAACAACCAGGACACGACATGGATCCAGCGCCCATGGACACACACACCGCTCAGTGGACATGAATAGGTCGCCTGGAGTCTGTGGGTGCTGCACCCCTCCCACCCCCGCCCCGGGAATCCCATACCAGGACCTTTGCATGGACGACAAGTGCATACAACAACAACACGACCCCAGTGACTGTGACATGTCCAGTAACCACCACAGTGCAACAACAAGTGGCACGCCGCTGCATGCACGCAAGCACATGCCCTGATGTCATCTCACATGCACGC